>CAWUDS030000686.1:0-625374 GCA_963859935.3 Lathyrus sativus | reverse complement strand
GTCTTCAACATCATCCAAGAGCAAGAGAGACAAAACCCTAATCTAAGGGAACTAAAGAAGTCATCCTAGTTGGATTAGTGCATTAGAATCATCCAAAGTTAACACCTAAACTAAAATCAAACAAAAATAGTAAACTACCTTGTAAATTCCTACGAAAATTCCTAAGGGACCCTAATTCAATCATGAATCTACCATACAAAATTCAGAGGTTGAATCATCCACCAAGTTCTAGATATAAAACCTAAATCATAAGGTATTAACCATAAACCCTAAAAATGGAGCTCTCAAAGGTTTCAACCTAAAACTACCACTTACATTCATCACAAAAATGTGAACAAAATCTAGGGGGAACATGCATATCTATGCTAGCTACACACAAAAAATCAGGGCAAGAATCATCATCACATGATCAAACCAAATTCAACAAAATCAAGTATCAACCATGATTATTTTAATATCAATTAAAATTCAAAAATGAACATAAAATCAAAAAATGCATGAAATGTTAATATTTTTTCTCTAAAAAAAACTGGATTCAATCATGAATCAATGGAAAAAAGAATGGAATTAATTGAGTCATTTTTCAATTTTTTATGGATTATTCAATAAACCATATGAATTGAAGAAATTAAAAGAAAATAATGAGAAATTAGTAGGCGCGTGGTTTGAATAGCATATTTTTCCAGTTCATTTCAATGTTGGGCCCAAAAGGGGGGTGGTGATATCAATGTTGCACTAAGCCCACCCAGATTACTTAAATGAAACGTTGCATTCAAGTAACTTAGAGTCCTTCAAAAAATTTAGATCACTCGTGGCCGTTGGATCCTTCCCAGGTCAAAGTCTTCAGCCCATATCCAATGGCTACCTAGTCGTCTTCTTCCTTTTGAATGTTGGAGGGAAAGAAACCATGGAAGTTCAGAGCTTCAACTCCATCTTCCCCAAATCGTACTTCATCAATACTCCATCAAAACTCTCACATGAATACACTAATCCACTCCATTTTTCCCACTGAATCTAACCATGCTAATCAATAACATTGAACTCATCCTAACTCAAATCATGATTAAAATCTCAAAAATCACTTAAAGATCAAATCTCACCAAACTTAAAATTATGGTGTCTAACATCATCACCATGCTTCACTGAGTTGATCTAGCTATCAAATTAAGATTAACTCTCAAGAATCACCAAGATATCAGCATGAACAGAATTTGAGTCATCTCCCTAATTGTCTCCAAACCTAGCCAATTGCTACCAGAAAGCTTCTACTAACAATCTACATCACATCTAAACTAACAATTCCTATTGATTATGCTTAAATTAAGTTGCACGATGAAAAGTACATACCTGCAAATTCTTGATGAACAGAGTGGTTAAATCTTCAAATCAACCTTCAATAAGCTCCAGATTCCTTCACTAGCATCCAATCAACCTTCTGTATGCAAAGAAATGAGTTGAGACCTCGTGGATTCTTGAACCCGATTCTGAGTTGCAAGCTTCAAAATCCAATGGCCAACTCACGATTCTTCCACAGTTGTGCCTTGAATTCAATCTGGGATCAACCACTAACACTAGAGCAAGCTATCGGGAGCAAAAGAATGGATTGAAATTGATCCAAACCTTGTAACAAAATTGGATTTTCAAGAAGAAATTTCAAAGTTCAGTCTCACTATCCTCCCTCAATTCTCACCAACCTTGGCTCTGAATCACTTCATACGTTTATATAGGACATGAATGAATGATCTAGAAAGTTCTGGATCAATTTAATGAGAATTTCAATATCTCATGTCATGGAAAATTCAATCTCATGCCATCCTCATACCAGTCCTTGCAGCAGCTTGTATTCACTATGCTCTTCATCCAAATTCTCCTCACATGAGATTATGAAGGTATTTGAATGTGTTAGCACCTTGGTTTTGCACTTGTGTGTAGTTTGGCTTATGTAACTTAAGTCTTAAGTAACAAAATGCAACTCCATGATTTTGACCTCAAATGAGAAAAGTGCCATTGCCATTGTCTTTAAAATGCATTTTACAATCAAAATGACATATAGGTTTGTCTCATTTGGTCACCAAATGAAAAATCACAAATTTGGTCCTTTTAATGAACTTTAATTCTTCCTTTTTAAGCCCATTTTGCAATTTTGAGTTACAAGCAATTCCAACCTCTCATGACCAGTTGGATAGCCTTAAAACATCATTTTGAACAAGTTTGATGTTGAACATTTTCCCATTTGAAACTTGCAAATAGGAATTATGGACTTATGATTGAAATGACCTATAATCTCCAAATGTCCAAAATACCCTTGACTTGTCAAAGCCATAACTTGAGTTCTACAAATCCTATCAAGGACTTCTAGTACTCTCTAGAAATCTAAGAGGATACGGAACAACATTCATGTTGACCAAAAGTTCATAGGAATCATCCTTCTAGGGCAAAAGTTTCATGCAAGTTGGGTAACTTTCAAGCTCCAAATTCACATTCCTCAGATGATTTGTAACTTGTATGAGCCATAACTTGAGTTCTACAAATCCTATCAAGTACTTCTAGCACTCAAATTAAATCTAAGATCATGCTCTACAACAATCATGTTTGGGGTAAGATGAGATGACAATCACATCTTGAGCTAAATTGCCTTGAAGATAGGGGTCAAACTAGGGGATTTTACACTGTCAAGCCTTAGAAACCCTAGCTTGAAACTTCTCAAACTCTTCAATCATGATGAGTTAGCCTTGGAATCATCCTTATAACATCTCAATGCATAAATACATGATCACATGGCTCTTGGATTAGGTCTCAACCTTCTCCAAATCATCAGTTGACTTAGGGTTGACCCAGTCAAACCCTAACTGCACCAATCATGGTTGAGTCTTCTTAAACTTGCACAATGACCTGCCTAGGCCTCAAAGTGATCTTTAACACTTCTCATGAGCTCTCTCAAGACCTCAAGTCTAACTTCATGGCTTCAGAATCATCGGATGGCTTTTCACAACTTTCAAGTTAGGAGACCTACACACTTGGCTTCAATCACTCTCTCTGAGGATCTTCCAACTTCTCTGACTAGGATATCAACCCTTGAACACTTGAATGTCATTCTTAGCTTACTTCAAACTCTTGTGTAGCTCTTAATTGGTAATCATACCTCTTGATCTCCTGCATGCATGTCCATGAAATGCAAATGATAATGCTAATGTGAATGAAATGAAACACAAGCTAGGTAAAGAAAAGTTGGTCAAATTTTGGGGTACAACAGAGCCTGAACGCTCAACGTAATAACCGGAGTCTGGATACTCAACGAAAATGACCGGAGCCCGAACGCTCAACGTAATAACCGGAGTCTGGATACTCAAAGGAAATGACCAGACCATGAACGCTCAACTTAATAACTGGAGTTTGGATACTCAACGAAACTGACCGGAGCCTGAACGCTCAACGTAATAACCGGAGTCTGAATACTCAACAAAAATGACCGGAGCCTTAACGCTCAACGTAATAACCGGAGTCTGGATACATAACGAAATTGATCGGAGCATGAGTGCTCAACATAATATTCGGAGTCTGGATACTCAACGAAACTGACCGGAGCCTGAACACTCAACGTAATAACTGGAGTCTGGATACCCAACAAAACTGAATGGCGCCTGAACGCTCAACTTAATAACTAGAGTATGGATACTCAACGAAACTGACCGGAGCCTGAACGCTCAACGTAATAACCGGAGTCTGGATACTCAACGAAAATGACCGGAGCCCGAATGCTCAACGTAATAACCGAAGTCTGGATACTCAATGAAAATGACCAGAGCATGAACGCTCAACTTAATAACTGGAGTTAGGATACTCAACGAAACTGACCGGAGCCTGAACACTCAACGTAATAACCGGAGTCTGGATACTCAACAAAAATGACCAGAGCCTTAATGCTCAACGTAATAACCGGAGTCTGGATACCCAACGAAACTGACCGGAGCGTGAGTGCTCAACGTAATATCCGGAGTATGGATACTCAACGAAACAGACCGGAGCCTGAACGCTTAACGTAATAACCGGAGTCTGGATACCCAACAAAACTGAATGGAGCCTGAACACTCAACTTAATAACCAGAGTGTGGATACTCAACGAAATTGACCGAAGCCTGAACGCTCAACGTAATAACCGGAGTCTTGATACTCAACGAAAATTATCAGACCCCGAACGCTCAACGTAATAACCGAGTCTGGAAACTCAAAGAAAATGACCGGAGCATGACCGCTCAACTTAATAACCAGAGTTTGGATACTCAACGAAACTGACCGGAGCCTGAACGCTCAACGTAATAACCGGAGTCTGGATACTCAACAAAAATTACCAGAGCCTTAATGCTCAACGTGATAACCGGAGTATGGATACCCAACGAAACTAACCAGAGCCTGAACGCTCAACGTAATAACTTGAGTCTAGATACTCAACGAAACTGGCCGGAGCCTGAATGATCAACGTAATGACCGGAGCCTGAACGGTCAATGTAATAACCAGAGTCTGGATACTCAACGAAAATGACCGGAGCCTGAATGCACAACTTAATAACCGGAGTCTGGATACTCAACGAAACTGACCGGAGCCTTAACGCTCAACATAATGACCAAAGTCTGGATACCTAACAAAACTGATCGGAGCGTGAGTGCTCAACATAATAACCGGAGTCTGGATTCTCAATGAAACTAATCGGAGCTTGAACACAAAACATAATAACCGGAATCTGGAGACTCAACGAAAATGACCGGAGCCTGAATGCTCAACGTAATAACCGGAGTCTAGATACTCAACAAAATTGACCGGAGCCTGAACGCTCAACATAATAACCGAAGTCTGGATAACCAAAGAAACTGACCGGAGCTTGAACGCTCAATGTAATAACCGGAGTCTGGATACTCAACGAAACTGAACGGAGCCTGAATGCTCAACGTAATAACTGGAATCTGGATACCCAACGAAACTGACCGGAGCCTGAATGTTTAACTTAATAACCGAAGTCTGGATACTCAACGAAACAGACCGGAGCCTGAACGCTCAACATAATAACCAGATTCTGGATACACAACAAAAATGACCGGAGCCCGAACGCTCAACGTAATAACCGAAGTCTGGATACTCAAAGAAAATGACCGGAGCATGAACGCTTAACTTAATAACCGGAGTTTGGATACTCAACGAAACTGACCGGAACCTGAACGCTTAACGTAATAACCGGAGTCTGGATACTCAACAAAACTGAATGGAGCCTAAACGCTCAAATTAATAACCGGAGTCAGGATACTCAACGAAACTGATCGGAGCCTGAACGCTCAACGTAATAACCGGAGTCTGGATACCCAACAAAACTGAATGGAATGGAGCCTGAACGCTCAACTTAATAACCGGATTCTGGATGCTCAACGAAACTGACTGGAGCCTGAACGCTCAACGTAATAACCGGAGTCTGGATACTCAACGAAAATGACCGGAGCCCGAACGCTCAACGTAATAACCGGAGTCTAGAAACTCAAAGAAAATGACCAGAGCATGAATGCTCAACTTAATAACTGGAGTTTGGATACTCAACGAAACTGACCGGAGCCTGAACGCTCAACGTAATAACCGGAGTCTGGATACCCAACAAAACTGAAGGGAGCCTGAACGCTCAACTTAATAACCGGATTCTGGATACTCAATGAAACTGACCGGAGCCTGAACGCTCAACGTAATAACCGGAGTCTGGATACTCAACGAAAATGACCGGAGCCCGAATGCTCAACGTAATAACTGAAGTCTGGATACTCAATGAAAATGACCAGAGCATGAACGCTCAACTTAATAACTGGAGTTTGGATACTCAAAGAAACTGACCGGAGCCTGAACACTCAACGTAATAACCGTAGTCTGGATACTCAACAAAAATGACCGGAGCCTTAACGCACAACGTAATAACCGTAGTCTGGATACCCAACGAAACTGACCGGAGCGTGAGTGCTCAATGTAATAACTGGAGTCTAGATACTCAACAAAATTGACCGGTGCCTGAACGCTCAACGTAAAAACCGAAGTCTGGATAACAAAAGGAACTGACCGGAGCTTGAACACTCAACGTAATAACCGGAGTCTAGATACTCAACGAAACTGAACGGAGCCTGAATGCTCAACGTAATAACTGGAGTCTGGATACCCAACGAAACTGACCGGAGCCTGAATGTTTAACTTAATAACCGAAGTCTGGATACTCAACGAAACAGACCGGAGCCTGAACGCTCAACATAATAACCAGATTCTGGATACACAACAAAAATGACCGGAGCCCGAACGCTCAACGTAATAACCGGAGTCTGGATACTCAAAGAAAATGACCGGAGCCTGAACGCTTAACTTAATAACCGGAGTTTGGATACTCAACGAAACTGACTGGAACCTGAACGCTCAACGTAATAACCAGAGTCTGGATACTCAACAAAACTGAATGGAGCCTAAACGCTCAAATTAATAACCGGAGTCTGGATACTCAACGAAACTGACCGGAGCCTGAACGCTCAACGTAATAACCGGAGTCTGGATACCCAACAAAACTGAACGGAGCTTGAACGCTCAACTTAATAACCGGATTCTGGATACTCAACGAAACTGACCGGAGCCTGAACGCTCAACGTAATAACCGGATTCTAGATACTCAACGAAAATGACCAGAGCCCGAACACTCAACGTAATAACCGGAGTCTGGAAACTCAAAGAAAATGACCAGAGCATGAACGCTCAACTTAATAACTGGAGTTTGGATACTCAACGAAACTGACCGGAGCCTGAACGCTCAACGTAATAACCGGAGTCTGGATACCCAACAAAATTGAATGGAGCCTAAACGTTCAACTTAATAACCGGATTCTGGATACTCAATGAAACTGACCGGAGCCTGAACGCTCAATGTAATAACTGGAGTCTGGATACTCAACGAAAATGACCGGAGCCCGAACGCTCAACGTAATAACCGAAGTCTGGATACTCAAAGAAAATGACCGAAGCATGAACGCTCAACTTAATAACTGGAGTTTGGATACTCAACGAAACTGACCGGAGCCTGAACGCTCAACGTAATAACTGGAGTCTGGATACTCAACAAAAATGGCCGGAGCCTTAACGCTCAACGTAATAACCGGAGTCTGGATACCCAACGAAACTGACCGGAGCGTGAGTGCTCAACGTAATAACCGGAGTATGGATACTCAACGAAACAGACCGGAGCCTGAATGCTCAATGTAATAACCGGAGTCTGGATACCCAACAAAACTGAATGGAGCCGGAACGCTCAACTTAATAACCGGAGTCTGGATACTCAACGAAACTGACCGGAGCCTGAACGCTCAACGTAATAACCGGAGTCTTGATACTTAACGAAAAGTATCAGAGCCCGAACGCTCAACGTAATAACCGGAGTCTGGAAACTCAAAGAAAATGATCGGGGCATGACCGCTCAACTTAATAACCGGAGTTTGGATACTTAATGAAACTAACCAGAGCCTGAACGCTCAACGTAATAACTGGAGTCTGGATACTCAACGAACTTCGCCGGAGCCTGAACGATCAACGTAATGACTGGAGCCTGAAAGTTCAACGTAATAACCAGAGTCTGGATCCTCAACGAAAATGACCGGAGCCTGAATGCACAACTTAATAACCGGAGCCTTAACGCTCAACGTAATGACCAAAGTCTGGATACCTAACGAAACTGACCGGAGCGTCAGTGCTCAACGTAATAACCGGAGTCTGGATTCTGAACGAAACTAATTGGAGCTTGAACACAAAACATAATAACCGGAATCTGGAGACTCAATGAAAATGACCGGAGCCTAAATGCTCAACGTAATAACCTGAGTCTAGATACACAACAAAATTGACCGGAGCCTGAACGCTCAACTTAATAACCGAAGTCTGGAAAACCAAAGAAACTGACCGGAGCGTGAACGCTCAACGTAATAACCGGAGTCTGGATACTTAACGAAACGGATCGGAGCCTGAATGCTCAACGTAATAACTGGAGTCTGGATACCCAACGAAACTGACCGGAGCCTGAATGTTTAACTTAATAACCGAAGTATGCATACTCAACGAAACAGACCGGAGCCTGAACGCTCAATGTAATGACCAGATTCTGGATACACAACGAAAATGACCGGAGCCCCAACACTCAACGTAATAACCGGAGTCTGGATACTCAAACAAAATGACCAGAGCCTGAATGCTCAAATTAATAAACGGAGTTTGGATACTCAACGAAACTGACCGGAACCTGAACGCTCAACGTAATAATTGGAGTCTGGATACTCAACAAAACTGAATGGAGCCTAAATGCTCAAATTAATAACCGGAGTCTGGATACTCAACGAAACTGACCGGAGCCTGAACGCTCAACGTAATAACGGGAGTCTGGTTACCCAACGAAACTGACCGGAGCGTGAGTGCTCAACGTAATAACAGGAGTATGGATACTCAACGAAACAGACCGGAGCTTGAACGCTCAACGTAATAACCGGAGTCTGGATACCCAACAAAACTGAATGGAGCCTGAACGCTCAACTTAATAAATGGAGTCTAGATACTCAACGAAACTGACCGGAGCCTGAACGCTCAACATAATAACCGGAGTCTTGATACTCAACGAAAATTATCAGACCCCGAACGCTCAACGTAATAACCGGAGTCTGGAAACTCAAAGAAAATGACCGGAGCCCGAACGCTCAACTTAATAACTGGAGTTTGGATACTCAACGAAACTGACCGGAGCCTGAATGCTCAACGTAATAACCGGAGTCTGGATACCCAACAAAACTGAATAGAGCCTGAACGCTCAACTTAATAACCGGATTCTGGATACTCAACGAAACTGACCAGAGCCTGAACGCTCAACGTAATAACCGGAGTCTGGATACTCAACGAAAATGACCGGAGCCCGAATGCTCAACGTAATAACTGAAGTCTGGATACTCAATGAAAATGACCAGAGCATGAACGCTCAACTTAATAACTGGAGTTTGGATACTCAACGAAACTGACCGGAGCCTGAACACTCAACGTAATAACCGGAGTCTGGATACTCAACAAAAATGACCGGAGCCTTAACACACAACGTAATAACCGGAGTCTGGATACCCAACGAAACTGACCGGAGCGTGAGTGCTCAACGTAATAACAGGAGTATGGATACTCAACGAAACAGACCGGAGCCTGAACGCTCAACGTAATAACCGGAGTCTGGATACCCAACAAAACTGAATGGAGCCTGAACGCTCAACTTAATAAATGGAGTCTGGATACTCAACGAAACTGACCGGAGCCTGAACGCTCAACATACTAACCGGAGTCTTGACACTCAACGAAAATTATCAGACCCCGAACGCTCAACGTAATAACCGGAGTCTGGAAACTCAAAGAAAATGACCGGAGCATGACCGCTCAACTTAATAACCGGAGTTTGGATACTCAACGAAATTGACCGGAGCCTGAACGCTCAACGTAATAACCGGAGTCTGGATACTCAACAAAAATTACCAGAGCCTTAATGCTCAACGTAATAACCGGAGTATGGATACCCAACGAAACTAACCAGAGCCTGAACGCTCAACGTAATAACTAGAGTCTAGATACTCAACGAAACTGGCCGGAGCCTGAATGATCAACGTAATGACCAGAGCCTGAACGCTCAACGTAATAACCAGAGTCTGGATACTCAACGAAAATGACCGGAGCCTGAATGCACAACTTAGTAACCGGAGTCTGGATACTCAACGAAACTGACCGGAGCCTTAACGCTCAACATAATGACCAGAGTCTGGATACCTAACGAAACTGACCGGAGCGTGAGTGCTCAACGTAATAACCGGAGTCTGGATTCTGAACGAAACTAATCGGAGCTTGAACACAAAACATAATAACCAGTATCTGGAGACTCAACGAAAATGACCGGAGCCTGAATGCTCAATGTAATAACTGGAGTCTAGATACTCAACAAAATTGACCGGTGCCTGAACGCTCAACGTAAAAACCGAAGTCTGGATAACAAAAGGAACTGACCGGAGCTTGAACACTCAACGTAATAACCGGAGTCTAGATACTCAACGAAACTGAACGGAGCCTGAATGCTCAACGTAATAACTGGAGTCTGGATACCCAACGAAACTGACCGGAGCCTGAATGTTTAACTTAATAACCGAAGTCTGGATACTCAACGAAACAGACCGGAGCCTGAACGCTCAACATAATAACCAGATTCTGGATACACAACAAAAATGACCGGAGCCCGAACGCTCAACGTAATAACCGGAGTCTGGATACTCAAAGAAAATGACCGGAGCCTGAACGCTTAACTTAATAACCGGAGTTTGGATACTCAACGAAACTGACTGGAACCTGAACGCTCAACGTAATAACCAGAGTCTGGATACTCAACAAAACTGAATGGAGCCTAAACGCTCAAATTAATAACCGGAGTCTGGATACTCAACGAAACTGACCGGAGCCTGAACGCTCAACGTAATAACCGGAGTCTGGATACCCAACAAAACTGAACGGAGCTTGAACGCTCAACTTAATAACCGGATTCTGGATACTCAACGAAACTGACCGGAGCCTGAACGCTCAACGTAATAACCGGATTCTAGATACTCAACGAAAATGACCAGAGCCCGAACACTCAACGTAATAACCGGAGTCTGGAAACTCAAAGAAAATGACCAGAGCATGAACGCTCAACTTAATAACTGGAGTTTGGATACTCAACGAAACTGACCGGAGCCTGAACGCTCAACGTAATAACCGGAGTCTGGATACCCAACAAAATTGAATGGAGCCTAAACGTTCAACTTAATAACCGGATTCTGGATACTCAATGAAACTGACCGGAGCCTGAACGCTCAATGTAATAACTGGAGTCTGGATACTCA
This sequence comes from Lathyrus sativus, assembly GCA_963859935.3. Taxonomy (NCBI): domain Eukaryota; kingdom Viridiplantae; phylum Streptophyta; class Magnoliopsida; order Fabales; family Fabaceae; genus Lathyrus; species Lathyrus sativus. The sequence goes on along the minus strand of CAWUDS030000686.1, from coordinate 614,433 downwards.
ACGAAAATGACCGGAGCCCGAACGCTCAACGTAATAACCGAAGTCTGGATACTCAAAGAAAATGACCGAAGCATGAACGCTCAACTTAATAACTGGAGTTTGGATACTCAACGAAACTGACCGGAGCCTGAACGCTCAACGTAATAACTGGAGTCTGGATACTCAACAAAAATGGCCGGAGCCTTAACGCTCAACGTAATAACCGGAGTCTGGATACCCAACGAAACTGACCGGAGCGTGAGTGCTCAACGTAATAACCGGAGTATGGATACTCAACGAAACAGACCGGAGCCTGAATGCTCAATGTAATAACCGGAGTCTGGATACCCAACAAAACTGAATGGAGCCGGAACGCTCAACTTAATAACCGGAGTCTGGATACTCAACGAAACTGACCGGAGCCTGAACGCTCAACGTAATAACCGGAGTCTTGATACTTAACGAAAATGATCAGAGCCCGAACGCTCAACGTAATAACCGGAGTCTGGAAACTCAAAGAAAATGATCGGGGCATGACCGCTCAACTTAATAACCGGAGTTTGGATACTTAATGAAACTAACCAGAGCCTGAACGCTCAACGTAATAACTGGAGTCTGGATACTCAACGAACTTCGCCGGAGCCTGAACGATCAACGTAATGACTGGAGCCTGAAAGTTCAACGTAATAACCAGAGTCTGGATCCTCAACGAAAATGACCGGAGCCTGAATGCACAACTTAATAACCGGAGCCTTAACGCTCAACGTAATGACCAAAGTCTGGATACCTAACGAAACTGACCGGAGCGTCAGTGCTCAACGTAATAACCGGAGTCTGGATTCTGAACGAAACTAATCGGAGCTTGAACACAAAACATAATAACCGGAATCTGGAGACTCAATGAAAATGACCGGAGCCTAAATGCTCAACGTAATAACCTGAGTCTAGATACACAACAAAATTGACCGGAGCCTGAACGCTCAACTTAATAACCGAAGTCTGGAAAACCAAAGAAACTGACCGGAGCGTGAACGCTCAACGTAATAACCGGAGTCTGGATACTTAACGAAACGGATCGGAGCCTGAATGCTCAACGTAATAACTGGAGTCTGGATACCCAACGAAACTGACCGGAGCCTGAATGTTTAACTTAATAACCGAAGTATGCATACTCAACGAAACAGACCGGAGCCTGAACGCTCAATGTAATGACCAGATTCTGGATACACAACGAAAATGACCGGAGCCCCAACACTCAACGTAATAACCGGAGTCTGGATACTCAAACAAAATGACCAGAGCCTGAATGCTCAAATTAATAAACGGAGTTTGGATACTCAACGAAACTGACCGGAACCTGAACGCTCAACGTAATAATTGGAGTCTGGATACTCAACAAAACTGAATGGAGCCTAAATGCTCAAATTAATAACCGGAGTCTGGATACTCAACGAAACTGACCGGAGCCTGAACGCTCAACGTAATAACGGGAGTCTGGATACCCAACGAAACTGACCGGAGCGTGAGTGCTCAACGTAATAACAGGAGTATGGATACTCAACGAAACAGACCGGAGCTTGAACGCTCAACGTAATAACCGGAGTCTGGATACCCAACAAAACTGAATGGAGCCTGAACGCTCAACTTAATAAATGGAGTCTAGATACTCAACGAAACTGACCGGAGCCTGAACGCTCAACATAATAACCGGAGTCTTGATACTCAACGAAAATTATCAGACCCCGAACGCTCAACGTAATAACCGGAGTCTGGAAACTCAAAGAAAATGACCGGAGCCCGAACGCTCAACTTAATAACTGGAGTTTGGATACTCAACGAAACTGACCGGAGCCTGAATGCTCAACGTAATAACCGGAGTCTGGATACCCAACAAAACTGAATGGAGCCTGAACGCTCAACTTAATAACCGGATTCTGGATACTCAACGAAACTGACCAGAGCCTGAATGCTCAACGTAATAACCGGAGTCTGGATACTCAACGAAAATGACCGGAGCCCGAATGCTCAACGTAATAACTGAAGTCTGGATACTCAATGAAAATGACCAGAGCATGAACGCTCAACTTAATAACTGGAGTTTGGATACTCAGCGAAACTGACCGGAGCCTGAACACTCAACGTAATAGCCGGAGTCTGGATACTCAACAAAAATGACCGGAGCCTTAACGCACAACGTAATAACCGGAGTCTGGATACCCAACGAAACTGACCGGAGCGTGAGTGCTCAACGTAATAACAGGAGTATGGATACTCAACGAAACAGACCGGAGCCTGAACGCTCAACGTAATAACCGGAGTCTGGATACCCAACAAAACTGAATGGAGCCTGAATGCTCAACTTAATAAATGGAGTCTGGATACTCAACGAAACTGACCGGAGCCTGAACGCTCAACATAATAACCGGAGTCTTGATACTCAACGAAAATTATCAGACCCCGAACGCTCAACGTAATAACCGGAGTCTGGAAACTCAAAGAAAATGACCGGAGCATGACCGCTCAACTTAATAACCGGAGTTTGGATACTCAACGAAATTGACCAGAGCCTGAACGCTCAACGTAATAACCGGAGTCTGGATACTCAACAAAAATTACCAGAGCCTTAATGCTCAACGTAATAACCGGAGTATGGATACCCAACGAAACTAACCAGAGCCTGAACGCTCAACGTAATAACTAGAGTCTAGATACTCAACGAAACTGGCCGGAGCCTGAATGATCAACATAATGACCAGAGCCTGAACGCTCAACGTAATAACCAGAGTCTGGATACTCAACGAAAATGACCGGAGCCTGAATGCACAACTTAGTAACCGGAGTCTGGATACTCAACGAAACTGACCGGAGCCTTAACGCTCAACATAATGACCAGAGTCTGGATACCTAACGAAACTGACCGGAGCGTGAGTGCTCAACGTAATAACCGGAGTCTGGATTCTGAACGAAACTAATCGGAGCTTGAACACAAAACATAATAACCAGAATCTGGAGACTCAACGAAAATGACCGGAGCCTGAATGCTCAATGTAATAAATGGAGTCTAGATACTCAACAAAATTGACCGGTCCCTGAACGCTCAACGTAAAAACTGAAGTCTGGATAACAAAAGAAACTGACCGGAGCTTGAACACTCAACGTAATAACCGGAGTCTGGATACTCAACGAAACTGAACGGAGCCTGAATGCTCAACGTAATAACTGGAGTCTGGATACCCAACGAAACTGACCGAAGCCTGAATGTTTAACTTAATAACCGAAGTCTGGATACTCAACGAAACAGACCGGAGCCTGAACGCTCAACATATTAACCAGATTCTGGATACACAACGAAAATGACCGGAGACCGAACGCTCAACGTAATAACCGGAGTCTGGATACTCAAAGAAAATGACCGGAGCCTGAACGCTTAACTTAATAACCGGAGTTTGGATACTCAACGAAACTGACTGGAACCTGAATGCTCAACGAAATAACCAGAGTCTGGATACTCAACAAAACTGAATGGAGCCTAAACGCTCAAATTAATAACCGGAGTCTGGATACTCAACGAAACTGACCGGAGCCTGAACGCTCAACGTAATAACCGGAGTCTGGATACCCAACAAAACTGAATGGAGCCTGAACGCTCAACTTAATTACCGGATTCTGGATACTCAACGAAACTGACCGGAGCCTGAACGCTCAACGTGATAACCGGATTCTGGATACTCAACGAAAATGACCAGAGCCCGAACGCTCAACGTAATAACCGGAGTCTGGAAACTCAAAGAAAATGACCATAGCATGAACGCTCAACTTAATAACTGGAGTTTGGATACTCAACGAAACTGACCGGAGCCTGAACGCTCAACGTAATAACCGGAGTCTGGATACCCAACAAAACTGAATGGAGCCTGAACGTTCAACTTAATAACCGGATTCTGGATACTCAATGAAACTGACCGGAGCCTGAACGCTCAACGTAATAACCGGAGTCTGGATACTCAACGTAAATGACCGGAGCCCGAACGCTCAACGTAATAACCGAAGTCTGGATACTCAAAGAAAATGACCGAAGCATGAACGCTCAACTTAATAACTGGAGTTTGGATACTCAACGAAACTGACCGGAGCCTGAACGCTCAACGTAATAACTGGAGTCTGGATACTCAACAAAAATGGCCGGAGCCTTAACGCTCAACGTAATAACCGGAGTCTGGATACCCAACGAAACTGACCGGAGCGTGAGTGCTCAACGTAATAACCGGAGTATGGATACTCAACGAAACAGACCGGAGCCTGAATGCTCAACGTAATAACCGGAGTCTGGATACCCAACAAAACTGAATGGATCCTGAACGCTCAACTTAATAACCGGAGTCTGGATACTCAACGAAACTGACCGGAGCCTGAGCGCTCAACGTAATAACCGGAGTCTTGATACTCAACGAAAATGATCAGAGCCCGAACGCTCAACGTAATAACCGGAGTCTGGAAACTCAAAGAAAATGACCGGGGCATGACCGCTCAACTTATTAACCGGAGTTTGGATACTTAATGAAACTAACCAGAGCCTGAACGCTCAACGTAATAACTGGAGTCTGGATACTCAACGAACTTCGCCGGAGCCTGAACGATCAACGTAATGATCGGAGCCTGAAAGTTCAACGTAATAACCAGAGTCTGGATCCTCAACGAAAATGACCGGAGCCTGAATGCACAACTTAATAACCGGAGCCTTAACGCTCAACGTAATGACCAAAGTCTGGATACCTAACGAAACTGACCGGAGCGTCAGTGCTCAACGTAATAACCGGAGTCTGGATTCTGAACGAAACTAATTGGAGCTTGAACACAAAACATAATAACCGGAATCTGGAGACTCAATGAAAATGACCGGAGCCTGAATGCTCAACGTAATAACCTGAGTCTAGATACACAACAAAATTGACCGGAGCCTGAACGCTCAACTTAATAACCGAAGTCTGGAAAACCAAAGAAACTGACCGGAGCGTGAACGCTCAACGTAATAACCGGAGTCTGGATACTTAACGAAACTGATCGGAGCCTGAATGCTCAACGGAATAACTGGAGTCTGTATACCCAACGAAACTGACCGGAGCCTGAATGTTTAACTTAATAACCGAAGTATGGATACTCAACGAAACAGACCGGAGCCTGAACGCTCAATGTAATGACCAGATTCTGGATACACAACGAAAATGACCGGAGCCCCAACGCTCCACGTAATAACCGGAGTCTGGATACTCAAACAAAATGACCAGAGCCTGAATGCTCAAATCAATAACCGGAGTCTGGATACTCAAACAAAATGACCGGAACCTGAACGCTCAACGTAATAATTGGAGTCTGGATACTCATAAAAACTGAATGGAGCCTAAACGCTCAAATTAATAACCGGAGTCTGGATACTCAACGAAACTGACTGGAGCCTGAACGCTCAACATAATAACCGGAGTCTGGATACCCAACAAAACTGAATGGAGCCTGAACGCTCAACTTAATAACCGGATTCTGGATACTCAACGAAACTGACCCGAGCCTGAACGCTCAAAGTAATAACCGGAGTCTGGATAATCAACGAAAATGAACGGAGCCCGAACGCTCAACGTAATAACCGGAGTCTGGAAACTCAAAGAAAATGACCAGAGCATGAACGCTCAACTTAATAACTGGAGTTTGGATACTCAACGAAACTGACCGGAGCTTGAACGCTCAACGTAATAACCGGAGTCTGGATACCCAACAAAACTGAATGGAGCCTGAACGCTAAACTTAATAACCGGATTCTGGATACTCAACGAAACTGACCAGAGCCTGAATGCTCAACGTAATAACCGGAGTCTGGATACTCAACGAAAATGACCGGAGCCCGAATGCTCAACGTAATAACTGAAGTCTGGATACTCAATGAAAATGACCAGAGCATGAACGCTCAACTTAATAACTGGAGTTTGGATACTCAGCGAAACTGACCGGAGCCTGAACACTCAACGTAATAGCCGGAGTCTGGATACTCAACAAAAATGACCGGAGCCTTAACGCACAACGTAATAACCGGAGTCTGGATACCCAACGAAACTGACCGGAGCGTGAGTGCTCAACGTAATAACAGGAGTATGGATACTCAACGAAACAGACCGGAGCCTGAACGCTCAACGTAATAACCGGAGTCTGGATACCCAACAAAACTGAATGGAGCCTGAATGCTCAACTTAATAAATGGAGTCTGGATACTCAACGAAACTGACCGGAGCCTGAACGCTCAACATAATAACCGGAGTCTTGATACTCAACGAAAATTATCAGACCCCGAACGCTCAACGTAATAACCGGAGTCTGGAAACTCAAAGAAAATGACCGGAGCATGACCGCTCAACTTAATAACCGGAGTTTGGATACTCAACGAAATTGACCAGAGCCTGAACGCTCAACGTAATAACCGGAGTCTGGATACTCAACAAAAATTACCAGAGCCTTAATGCTCAACGTAATAACCGGAGTATGGATACCCAACGAAACTAACCAGAGCCTGAACGCTCAACGTAATAACTAGAGTCTAGATACTCAACGAAACTGGCCGGAGCCTGAATGATCAACATAATGACCAGAGCCTGAACGCTCAACGTAATAACCGGAGTCTGGAAACTCAAAGAAAATGACCGGAGCCCGAACGCTCAACTTAATAACTGGAGTTTGGATACTCAACGAAACTGACCGGAGCCTGAATGCTCAACGTAATAACCGGAGTCTGGATACCCAACAAAACTGAATGGAGCCTGAACGCTCAACTTAATAACCGGATTCTGGATACTCAACGAAACTGACCAGAGCCTGAATGCTCAACGTAATAACCGGAGTCTGGATACTCAACGAAAATGACCGGAGCCCGAATGCTCAACGTAATAACTGAAGTCTGGATACTCAATGAAAATGACCAGAGCATGAACGCTCAACTTAATAACTGGAGTTTGGATACTCAGCGAAACTGACCGGAGCCTGAACACTCAACGTAATAGCCGGAGTCTGGATACTCAACAAAAATGACCGGAGCCTTAACGCACAACGTAATAACCGGAGTCTGGATACCCAACGAAACTGACCGGAGCGTGAGTGCTCAACGTAATAACAGGAGTATGGATACTCAACGAAACAGACCGGAGCCTGAACGCTCAACGTAATAACCGGAGTCTGGATACCCAACAAAACTGAATGGAGCCTGAATGCTCAACTTAATAAATGGAGTCTGGATACTCAACGAAACTGACCGGAGCCTGAACGCTCAACATAATAACCGGAGTCTTGATACTCAACGAAAATTATCAGACCCCGAACGCTCAACGTAATAACCGGAGTCTGGAAACTCAAAGAAAATGACCGGAGCATGACCGCTCAACTTAATAACCGGAGTTTGGATACTCAACGAAATTGACCAGAGCCTGAACGCTCAACGTAATAACCGGAGTCTGGATACTCAACAAAAATTACCAGAGCCTTAATGCTCAACGTAATAACCGGAGTATGGATACCCAACGAAACTAACCAGAGCCTGAACGCTCAACGTAATAACTAGAGTCTAGATACTCAACGAAACTGGCCGGAGCCTGAATGATCAACATAATGACCAGAGCCTGAACGCTCAACGTAATAACCAGAGTCTGGATACTCAACGAAAATGACCGGAGCCTGAATGCACAACTTAGTAACCGGAGTCTGGATACTCAACGAAACTGACCGGAGCCTTAACGCTCAACATAATGACCAGAGTCTGGATACCTAACGAAACTGACCGGAGCGTGAGTGCTCAACGTAATAACCGGAGTCTGGATTCTGAACGAAACTAATCGGAGCTTGAACACAAAACATAATAACCAGAATCTGGAGACTCAACGAAAATGACCGGAGCCTGAATGCTCAATGTAATAAATGGAGTCTAGATACTCAACAAAATTGACCGGTCCCTGAACGCTCAACGTAAAAACTGAAGTCTGGATAACAAAAGAAACTGACCGGAGCTTGAACACTCAACGTAATAACCGGAGTCTGGATACTCAACGAAACTGAACGGAGCCTGAATGCTCAACGTAATAACTGGAGTCTGGATACCCAACGAAACTGACCGAAGCCTGAATGTTTAACTTAATAACCGAAGTCTGGATACTCAACGAAACAGACCGGAGCCTGAACGCTCAACATATTAACCAGATTCTGGATACACAACGAAAATGACCGGAGACCGAACGCTCAACGTAATAACCGGAGTCTGGATACTCAAAGAAAATGACCGGAGCCTGAACGCTTAACTTAATAACCGGAGTTTGGATACTCAACGAAACTGACTGGAACCTGAATGCTCAACGAAATAACCAGAGTCTGGATACTCAACAAAACTGAATGGAGCCTAAACGCTCAAATTAATAACCGGAGTCTGGATACTCAACGAAACTGACCGGAGCCTGAACGCTCAACGTAATAACCGGAGTCTGGATACCCAACAAAACTGAATGGAGCCTGAACGCTCAACTTAATTACCGGATTCTGGATACTCAACGAAACTGACCGGAGCCTGAACGCTCAACGTAATAACCGGATTCTGGATACTCAACGAAAATGACCAGAGCCCGAACGCTCAACGTAATAACCGGAGTCTGGAAACTCAAAGAAAATGACCATAGCATGAACGCTCAACTTAATAACTGGAGTTTGGATACTCAACGAAACTGACCGGAGCCTGAACGCTCAACGTAATAACCGGAGTCTGGATACCCAACAAAACTGAATGGAGCCTGAACGTTCAACTTAATAACCGGATTCTGGATACTCAATGAAACTGACCGGAGCCTGAACGCTCAACGTAATAACCGGAGTCTGGATACTCAACGTAAATGACCGGAGCCCGAACGCTCAACGTAATAACCGAAGTCTGGATACTCAAAGAAAATGACCGAAGCATGAACGCTCAACTTAATAACTGGAGTTTGGATACTCAACGAAACTGACCGGAGCCTGAACGCTCAACGTAATAACTGGAGTCTGGATACTCAACAAAAATGGCCGGAGCCTTAACGCTCAACGTAATAACCGGAGTCTGGATACCCAACGAAACTGACCGGAGCGTGAGTGCTCAACGTAATAACCGGAGTATGGATACTCAACGAAACAGACCGGAGCCTGAATGCTCAACGTAATAACCGGAGTCTGGATACCCAACAAAACTGAATGGATCCTGAACGCTCAACTTAATAACCGGAGTCTGGATACTCAACGAAACTGACCGGAGCCTGAGCGCTCAACGTAATAACCGGAGTCTTGATACTCAACGAAAATGATCAGAGCCCGAACGCTCAACGTAATAACCGGAGTCTGGAAACTCAAAGAAAATGACCGGGGCATGACCGCTCAACTTATTAACCGGAGTTTGGATACTTAATGAAACTAACCAGAGCCTGAACGCTCAACGTAATAACTGGAGTCTGGATACTCAACGAACTTCGCCGGAGCCTGAACGATCAACGTAATGATCGGAGCCTGAAAGTTTAACGTAATAACCAGAGTCTGGATCCTCAACGAAAATGACTGGAGCCTGAATGCACAACTTAATAACCGGAGCCTTAACGCTCAACGTAATGACCAAAGTCTGGATACCTAACGAAACTGACCGGAGCGTCAGTGCTCAACGTAATAACCGGAGTCTGGATTCTGAACGAAACTAATTGGAGCTTGAACACAAAACATAATAACCGGAATCTGGAGACTCAATGAAAATGACCGGAGCCTGAATGCTCAACGTAATAACCTGAGTCTAGATACACAACAAAATTGACCGGAGCCTGAACGCTCAACTTAATAACCGAAGTCTGGAAAACCAAAGAAACTGACCGGAGCGTGAACGCTCAACGTAATAACCGGAGTCTGGATACTTAACGAAACTGATCGGAGCCTGAATGCTCAACGTAATAACTGGAGTCTGTATACCCAACGAAACTGACCGGAGCCTGAATGTTTAACTTAATAACCGAAGTATGGATACTCAACGAAACAGACCGGAGCCTGAACGCTCAATGTAATGACCAGATTCTGGATACACAACGAAAATGACCGGAGCCCCAACGCTCCACGTAATAACCGGAGTCTGGATACTCAAACAAAATGACCAGAGCCTGAATGCTCAAATCAATAACCGGAGTCTGGATACTCAAACAAAATGACCGGAACCTGAACGCTCAACGTAATAATTGGAGTCTGGATACTCATAAAAACTGAATGGAGCCTAAACGCTCAAATTAATAACCGGAGTCTGGATACTCAACGAAACTGACTGGAGCCTGAACGCTCAACGTAATAACCGGAGTCTGGATACCCAACAAAACTGAATGGAGCCTGAACGCTCAACTTAATAACCGGATTCTGGATACTCAACGAAACTGACCCGAGCCTGAACGCTCAAAGTAATAACCGGAGTCTGGATAATCAACGAAAATGAACGGAGCCCGAACGCTCAACGTAATAACCGGAGTCTGGAAACTCAAAGAAAATGACCAGAGCATGAACGCTCAACTTAATAACTGGAGTTTGGATACAAAACGAAACTGACCGGAGCTTGAACGCTCAACGTAATAACCGGAGTCTGGATACCCAACAAAACTGAATGGAGCCTGAACGCTAAACTTAATAACCGGATTCTGGATACTCAACGAAATTGACCGGAGCCTGAACGCTCAACGTAATAACTGGAGTCTGGATACTCAACGAAAATGACCGGAGCCCGAACGCTCAACGTAATAACCGGAGTCTGGAAACTCAAAGAAAATGACCAGAGCAAGAACGCTCAACTTAATAACTGGAGTTTGGATACTCAACGAAACTTACCGGAGCCCGAACGCTCAACGTAATAACCGGAGTCTGGATACTCAACGAAAATGACCGGAGCCCGAACGCTCAACGTAATAACCGAAGTCTGGATACTCAAAGAAAATGACCAGAGCATGAACGCTCAACTTAAAAACTGGAGTTTGGATACTCAACAAAACTGACCAGAGCCTGATCGCTCAACGTAATAACCGAAGTCTGGATACTCAACAAAAATTACCAGAGCCTTAATGCTCAACGTAATAACCGGAGTATGGATACCCAACGAAAATAACCAGAGCCTGAACGCTCAACGTAATAACTGGAGTCTGGATACTTAAAGAAACTGGCCGGAGCCTGAACGATCAACTTAATAACCAGAGCCTAAACGCTCAACGTAATAACCAGAGTCTGGATACTCAACGAAAATGACTGGAGCCTGAATGCACAACTTAATAACCGAAGCTTTAACGCTCAACATAATGACCAGTGTCTGGATACCTAACGAAACTGACCGGAGCGTTAGTGCTCAACGTAATAACCGGAGTCTGGATTCTCAACGAAAATAATCGGAGCTTGAACACAAAACATAATAACCGGAATCTAGACTCAACGAAAATGACCGGAGCCTGAATGCTCAACGTAATAACCGGAGTCTAGATACTCAACAAAATTGACCGGAGCCTGAACGCTCAACTTAATAACCGAAGTCTGGATAACCAAAGAAACTGACCGGAGCGTGAACGCTCAATGTTATAACCGGAGTCTGGATACTCAATGAAACTGACCGGAGCCCGAACGCTCAACGTAATAACCGGAGTCTGGAAACTCAAAGAAAATGACCAGAGCATGAATGCTCAACTTAATAACTAGAGTTTGGATACTCAACGAAACTGACCGGAGCCTGAACGCTCAACGTAATAACCGGAGTCTGGATACCCAACAAAACTGAATGGAGCCTGAACGCTAAACTTAATAACCGGATTCTGGATACTCAACGAAACTGACCGGAGCCTGAACGCTCAACGTAACAACCGGAGTCTGGATACTCAACGAAAATGACCGGAGCCCGAACACTCAACGTAATAACCGAAGTCTGGAAACTCAAAGAAAATGACCAGAGAATGAACGCTCAACTTAATAATTGGAGTTTGGATACTCAACGAAACTGACCGGAGCCTGAACACTCATCGTAATAACTGGAGTCTGGATACTCAACAAAAATGGCCGGAGCCTTAACGCTCAACGTAATAACCGGAGTCTGGATACCCAATGAAACTGACCGGAGCGTGAGTGATCAACGTAATAACCGGAGTATGGATACTCAACGAAACAGACCGGAGTCTGAACGCTCAACATAATAACCAGAGTCTGGATAACCAACAAAACTGAATGGAGCTTAAACACTCAACTTAATAATCGGAGTCTGGATACTCAACGAAACTGACCGGAGCCTGAACGCTCAACGTAATAACCGGAGTCTTGATACTCAACGAAAATGATCAAAGCCGTAACGCTCAACGTAATAACCGGAGTCTGGAAACTCAAAGAAAATGATCGGGGCATGACCGCTCAACTTAATAACCAAAGTTTGGATACTTAACGAAACTAACCAGAGCCTGAACGCTCAACGTAATAACCGAATTCTGGATACTCAACAAAAATTACCAGAGCCTTAATGCTCAACGTAATAACCGGAGTATGGATACGCAACGAAACTAACCAGAGCCTGAACGCTCAACGTAATAACTGGAGTCTGGATACTCAACGAAATTGACCGGAGCCTGAACGATCAATGTAATGACCGTAGCCTGAACGCTCAACGTGATAACCAGAGTCTGGATACTCAACGAAAATGACCGGAGCCTGAATGCACAACTTAATAACCGGAGCCTTAACGCTCAACATAATGACCAGTGTCTGGATACCTAACGAAACTGACCGGAGCGTCAGTGCTCAACGTAATAACCGGAGTCTGGATTCTCAACGAAAATAATCGGAGCTTGAACACAAAACATAATAACCGGAATCTGGAGACTCAACGAAAATGACCGGAGCCTGAATGCTCAACGTAATAACCGTAGTCTAGATACTCAACAAAATTGACCAGAGCCTGAACACTCAACTTAATAACCGAAGTCTGGATAACCAAAGAAACTGACCGGAGCGTGGATGCTCAACGTTATAACCGGAGTCTGGATACTCAACGAAACTGATCGGAGCCTGAATGCTCAACGTAATAACTGGAGTCTGGATACCCAACGAAACTGACCGGAGCCTGAATGTTTAACTTAATAACCGAAGTATGGATACTCAACAAAACAGACCGGAGCCTGAACGCTCAATGTAATGACCAGATTCTGGATACACAACGAAAATGATCGGAGCCCGAACGCTCAACGTAATAACCGGAGTCTGGAAACTCAAAGAAAATGACCAGAGCATGAACGCTCAACTTAATAACTGGAGTTTGGATACTCAACGAAACTTACCGGAGCCCGAACGCTCAACGTAATAACCGGAGTCTGGATACTCAACGAAAATGACCGGAGCCCGAACGCTCAACGTAATAACCGAAGTCTGGATACTCAAAGAAACTGACTAGAGCATGAACGCTCAACTTAAAAACTGGAGTTTGGATACTCAACGAAACTGACCGGAGCCTGAACGCTCAACGTAATAACCGAAGTCTGGATACTCAACAAAAATTACCAGAGCCTTAATGCTCAACGTAATAACCGGAGTATGGATACCCAACGAAACTAACCAGAGCCTGAACGCTCAACGTAATAACTGGAGTCTGGATACTCAACGAAACTGGCCGGAGCCTGAACGATCAACTTAATAACCAGATTCTGGATACACAACGAAAATGACCGGAGCCCGAACGCTCAACGTAATAACCGGAGTCTGGATACTCAAAGAAAATGACCGGAGCCTGAACGCTTAACTTAATAACCGGAGTTTGGATACTCAACGAAACTGACTGGAACCTGAACGCTCAACATAATAACCAGAGTCTGGATTCTCAACGAAAATAATCGGAGCTTGAACACAAAACATAATAACCGGAGTCTAGATACTCAACAAAATTGACCGGAGCCTGAACGCTCAACTTAATAACCGAAGTCTGGATAACCAAAGAAACTGACCGGAGCCTGAACGCTCAACGTAATAACCGGAGTCTGGATACTCAACGAAAATGACCGGAGCCCGAACGCTCAACGTAATAACCGGAGTCTTGAAACTCAAAGAAAATGACCAGAGCATGAACGCTCAACTTAATAACTGGAGTTTGGATACTCAACGAAACTGACCGGAGCCTGAACGCTCAACGTAATAACCGGAGTATGGATACCCAACAAAACTGAATGGAGCCTGAACTCTAAACTTAATAACCGGATTCTGGATACTCAACGAAACTGACTGGAGCCTGAACGCTCAATGTAACAACCGGAGTCTGGATACTCAACGAAAATGACTGTAGCCAGAACACTCAACGTAATAACCGAAGTCTGGAAACTCAAAGAAAATGACCAGAGCATGAACGCTCAACTTAATAATTGGAGTTTGGATACTCAACGAAACTGACCGGAGCCTGAACGCTCATCGTAATAACTGGAGTCTGGATACTCAACAAAAATGGCCGGAGCCTTAACACTCAACGTAATAACCAGAGTCTGGATACCCAACGAAACTGACCGGAGCGTGAGTGCTCAACGTAATAACCGGAGTATGGATACTCAACGAAACAGACCGGAGTCTGAACGCTCAACGTAATAACCGGAGTCTGGATACCCAACAAAACTGAATGGAGCTTGAACACTCAACTTAATAACCGAAGTCTGGATACTCAACGAAACTGACCGGAGCCTGAACGCTCAACGTAATAACCGGAGTCTTGATAATCAACGAAAATGATCAGAGCCAGAACGCTCAATGTAATAACCGGAGTCTGGAAACTCAAAGAAAATGATCGGGGCATGACCGTTCAACTTAATAACCGGAGTTTGGATACTTAACGAAACTAACCGGAGCCTGAACGCTCAACGTAATAACCGAATTCTGGATACTCAACAAAAATTACCAGAGCCTTAATGCTCAACGTAATAACCGGAGTATGGATACCCATCGAAACTGACCGGAGCCTGAACGCTCAACGTAATAACTGGAGTCTGGATACTCAACGAAAATGACCGGAGCCTGAATGCACAACTTAATAACCGGAGCCTTAACACTCAACATAATGACCAGTGTCTGGATACCTAACGAAACTGACCGGAGCGTCAGTGCTCAACGTAATAACCGGAGTTTGGATTCTCAACGAAAATAATCGGAGCTTGAACACAAAACATAATAACCGGAATCTGGAGACTCAACGAAAATGACCGGAGCCTGAATGCTCAACGTAATAACCGGAGTCTAGATACTCAACAAAATTGACCGGAGCCTGAACACTCAACTTAATAACCGAAGTCTGGATAACCAAAGAAACTGACCGGAGCGTGAACGCTCAACGTTATAACTGGAGTCTGGATACTCAACGAAACTGATCGGAGCTTGAATGCTCAACGTAATAACTGGAGTCTGGATACCCAACGAAACTGACCGGAGCCTGAATGTTTAACTTAATAACCGAAGTATGGATACTCAACGAAACAGACCGGAGCCTGAACGCTCAATGTAATGACCAGATTCTGGATACACAACGAAAATGACCGGAGCCCGAACGCTCAACATAATAACCGGAGTCTGGATACTCAAAGAAAATGACCAGAGCCTGAACGCTCAAATTAATAACCGGTGTTTGGATACTCAACGAAACTGACCGGAACCTGAACGTTCAACGTAATAATTGGAGTCTGGTTACTCAACAAAACTGAATGGAGCCTAAACGCTCAAATTAATAACCGGAGTCCGGATACTCAACGAAACTGACCGGAGCCTGAACGCTCAACGTAATAACCGGAGCCTGGATACCCAACAAAACTGAATGGAGCCTGAACGCTCAACTTAATAACTGGATTCTGGATACTCAACGAAACTGACCGGAGCCTGAACGCTCAACGTATTTACCGGAGTCTGGATACTCAACGAAAATGACCGGAGCCCGAACGCTCAACGTAATAACCGGAGTCTGGAAACTCAAAGAAAATGACCAGAGCATGAACGCTCAACTTAATAACTGGAGTTTGGATACTCAACGAAACTGACCGGAGCCTGAACGCTCAACGTAATAACCGGAGTCTGGATACCCAAAAAAACTGAATGGAGCCTGAACGCTAAACTTAATAACCGGATTCTGGATACTCAACGAAACTGACCGGAGCCTGAACGCTCAACGTAATAACCGGAGTCTGGATACTCAACGAAAATGACCGGAGCCCGAACGCTCAACGTAATAACTGAAGTCTGGATACTCAATGAAAATGACCAGAGCATGAACGCTCAACTTAATAACTAGAGTTTGGATACTCAACGAAACTGACCGGAGCCTGAACACTCAACGTAATAACCGGAGTCTGGATACTCAACAAAAATGACCGGAGCCTTAACGCACAACGTAATAACCGGAGTCTGGATACCCAACGAAACTGACCGGAGCGTGAGTGCTCAACGTAATAACAGGAGTATGGATACTCAACGAAACAGACCGGAGCCTGAACGCTCAACTTAATAACCAGAGTTTGGATACCCAACAAAACTGAATGGAGCCTGAACGCTCAACTTAATAAATGGAGTCTGGATACTCAACGAAACTGACCGGAGCCTGAACGCTCAACATAATAACCGGAGTCTTGATACTCAACGAAAATTATCAGACCCCGAACACTCAACTTAATAACCAGAGCCTAAACGCTCAACGTAATAACCAGAGTCTGGATACTCAACGAAAATGACCGGAGCCTGAATGCACAACTTAATAACCGAAGCTTTAACGCTCAACATAATGACCAGTGTCTGGATACCTAACGAAACTGACCGCAGCGTCAGTGCTCAACGTAATAACCGGAGTCTGGATTCTCAACGAAAATAATCGGAGCTTGAACACAAAACATAATAACCGGAATCTGGAGACTCAACGAAAATGACCGGAGCCTGAATGCTCAACGTAATAACCGGAGTCTAGATACTCAACAAAATTGACCGGAGCCTGAACGCTCAACTTAATAACCGAAGTCTGGATAACCAAAGAAACTGACCGGAGCGTGAACGCTCAATCTTATAACCGGAGTCTGGATACTCAATGAAACTGACCGGAGCCCGAACGCTCAACGTAATAACCGGAGTCTGGAAACTCAAAGAAAATGACTAGAGCATGAATGCTCAACTTAATAACTAGAGTTTGGATACTCAACGAAACTGACCGGAGCCTGAACGCTCAACGTAATAACCGGAGTCTGGATACCCAACAAAACTGAATGGAGCCTGAACGCTCAACTTAATAACCGGATTCTGGATACTCAACAAAACTGACCCGATCCTGAACGCTCAAAGTAATAACCGGAGTCTGGATAATCAACGAAAATGAACGGAGCCCGAACGCTCAACGTAATAACCGAAGTCTGGAAACTCAAAGAAAATGACCAGAGCATGAACGCTCAACTTAATAACTGGAGTTTGGATACTCAACGAAACTGACCGGAGCTTGAACGCACAACGTAATAACCGGAGTCTGGATACCCAACAAAACTGAATGGAGCCTGAACGCTAAACTTAATAACCGGATTCTGGATACTCAACTAAATTGACCGGATCCTGAACGCTCAACTTAATAACTGGAGTTTGGATACTCAACGAAACTGACCGGAGCTTGAACGCTCAACGTAATAACCGGAGTCTGGATACCCAACAAAACTGAATGGAGCCTGAATGCTAAACTTAATAACCGGATTCTGGATACTCAACGAAATTGACCGGAGCCTGAACGCTCAACGTAATAACTGGAGTCTGGATACTCAACGAAAATGACCGGAGCCCGAACGCTCAACGTAATAACCGGAGTCTGGAAACTCAAAGAAAATGACCAGAGCAAGAACGCTCAACTTAATAACTGGAGTTTGGATACTCAACGAAACTTACCGGAGCCCGAACGCTCAACGTAATAACCGGAGTCTGGATACTCAACGAAAATGACCGGAGCCCGAACGCTCAACGTAATAACCGAAGTCTGGATACTCAAAGAAAATGACCAGAGCATGAACGCTCAACTTAAAAACTGGAGTTTGGATACTCAACGAAACTGACCGGAGCCTGAACGCTCAACGTAATAACCGAAGTCTGGATACTCAACAAAAATTACCAGAGCCTTAATGCTCAACGTAATAACCGGAGTATGGATACCCAACGAAAATAACCAGAGCCTGAATGCTCAACGTAATAACTGGAGTCTGGATACTCAACGAAACTGGCCGGAGCCTGAACGATCAACTTAATAACCAGAGCCTAAACGCTCAACGTAATAACCAGAGTCTGGATACTCAACGAAAATGACCGGAGCCTGAATGCACAACTTAATAACCGAAGCTTTAATGCTCAACATAATGACCAGTGTCTGGATACCTAACGAAACTGACCGGAGCGTCAGTGCTCAACGTAATAACCGGAGTCTGGATTCTCAACGAAAATAATCGGAGCTTGAACACAAAACATAATAACCGGAATCTGGAGACTCAACGAAAATGACCGGAGCCTGAATGCTCAACGTAATAACCGGAGTCTAGATACTCAACAAAATTGACCGGAGCCTGAACGCTCAACTTAATAACCGAAGTCTGGATAACCAAAGAAACTGACCGGAGTGTGAACGCTCAATGTTATAACCGGAGTCTGGATACTCAATGAAACTGACCGGAGCCCGAACGCTCAACGTAATAACCGGAGTCTGGAAACTCAAAGAAAATGACCAGAGCATGAATGCTCAACTTAATAACTAGAGTTTGGATACTCAACGAAACTGACCGGAGCCTGAACGCTCAACGTAATAACCGGAGTCTGGATACCCAACAAAACTGAATGGAGCCTGAACGCTAAACTTAATAACCGGATTCTGGATACTCAACGAAACTGACCGGAGCCTGAACGCTCAACGTAACAACCGGAGTCTGGATACTCAACGAAAATGACCGGAGCCCGAACGCTCAACGTAATAACCGGAGTCTGGAAACTCAAAGAAAATGACCAGAGCAAGAACGCTCAACTTAATAACTGGAGTCTGGATACTCAGCGAAAATGACCGGAGCCCGAACGCTCAACGTAATAACCGAAGTCTGGATACTCAAAGAAAATGACCAGAGCATGAACGCTCAACTTAAAAACTGGAGTTTGGATACTCAACGAAACTGACCGGAGCCTGAACGCTCAACGTAATAACCGAAGTCTGGATACTCAACAAAAATTACCAGAGCCTTAATGCTCAACGTAATAACCGGAGTATGGATACCCAACGAAAATAACCACAGCCTGAATGCTCAACGTAATAACTGGAGTCTGGATACTCAACGAAACTGGCCGGAGCCTGAACGATCAACTTAATAACCAGAGCCTAAACGCTCAACGTAATAACCAGAGTCTGGATACTCAACGAAAATGACCGGAGCCTGAATGCACAACTTAATAACCGAAGCTTTAACGCTTAACATAATGACCAGTGTCTTGATACCTAACGAAACTGACCGGAGCGTCAGTGCTCAACGTAATAACCGGAGTCTGGATTCTCAACGAAAATAATCGGAGCTTGAACACAAAACATAATAACCGGAATCTGGAGACTCAACGAAAATGACCGGAGCCTGAATTCTCAACGTAATAACCGAAGTCTAGATACTCAACAAAATTGACCGGAGCCTGAACGCTCAACTTAATAACCGAAGTCTGGATAACCAAAGAAACTGACCGGAGCGTGAACGCTCAATGTTATAACCGGAGTCTGGATACTCAATGAAACTGACCGGAGCCCGAACGCTCAACGTAATAACCGGAGTCTGGAAACTCAAAGAAAATGACCAGAGCATGAATGCTCAACTTAATAACTAGAGTTTGGATACTCAACGAAACTGACCGGAGCCTGAACGCTCAACGTAATAACCGGAGTCTGGATACCCAACAAAACTGAATGGAGCCTGAACGCTCAACTTAATAACCGGATTCTGGATACTCAACAAAACTGACCCGATCCTGAACGCTCAAAGTAATAACCGGAGTCTGGATAATCAACGAAAATGAACGGAGCCCGAACGCTCAACGTAATAACCGGAGTCTGGAAACTCAAAGAAAATGACCAGAGCATGAACTCTCAACTTAATAACTGGAGTTTGGATACTCAACGAAACTGACCGGAGCTTGAACGCTCAACGTAATAACCGGAGTCTGGATACCCAACAAAACTGAATGGAGCCTGAATGCTAAACTTAATAACCGGATTCTAGATACTCAACGAAATTGACCGGAGCCTGAACGCTCAACGTAATAACTGGAGTCTGGATACTCAACGAAAATGACCGGAGCCCGAACGCTCAACGTAATAACCGGAGTCTTGATACTCAACGAAAATGACCGGAGCCCGAACGCTCAACGTAATAACCGGAGTCTGGATACTCAAAGAAAATGACCAGAGCATGAACGCTCAACTTAAAAACTGGAGTTTGGATACTCAATGAAACTGACCGGAGCCTGAACGCTCAACGTAATAACCGAAGTCTGGATACTCAACAAAAATTACCAGAGCCTTAATGCTCAACGTAATAACCGGAGTATGGATACCCAACGAAAATAACCAGAGCCTGAATGCTCAACATAATAACTGGAGTCTGGATACTCAACGAAACTGGCCGGAGCCTGAACGATCAACTTAATAACCAGAGCCTAAACGCTCAACGTAATAACCAGAGTCTGGATACTCAACGAAAATGACCGGAGCCTGAATGCACAACTTAATAACCGAAGCTTTAACGCTCAACATAATGACCAGTGTCTGGATACCTAACGAAACTGACCGGAGCGTCAGTGCTCAACGTAATAACCGGAGTCTGGATTCTTAACGAAAATAATCGGAGCTTGAACACAAAACATAATAACCGGAATCTGGAGACTCAACGAAAATGACCGGAGCCTGAATGCTCAACGTAATAACCGGAGTCTAGATACTCAACAAAATTGACCGGAGCCTGAACGCTCAACTTAATAACCGAAGTCTGGATAACCAAAGAAACTGACCGGAGCGTGAACGCTCAATGTTATAACCGGAGTCTGGATACTCAATGAAACTGACCGGAGCCCGAACGCTCAACGTAATAACCAGAGTCTGGAAACTCAAAGAAAATGACCAGAGCATGAATGCTCAACTTAATAACTAGAGTTTGGATACTCAACGAAACTGACCGGAGCCTGAACGCTCAACGTAATAACCGGAGTCTGGATACCCAACAAAACTGAATGGAGCCTGAACGCTAAACTTAATAACCGGATTCTGGATACTCAACGAAACTGACCGGAGCCTGAACGCTCAACGTAACAACCGGAGTCTGGATACTCAACGAAAATGACCGGAGCCCGAACACTCAACGTAATAACCGAAGTCTGGAAACTCAAAGAAAATGACCAGAGCATGAACGCTCAACTTAATAATTGGAGTTTGGATACTCAACGAAACTGACCGGAGCCTGAACACTCATCGTAATAACTGGAGTCTGGATACTCAACAAAAATGGCCGGAGCCTTAATGCTCAACGTAATAACCGGAGTCTGGATACCCAACGAAACTGACCGTAGCGTGAGTGATCAACGTAATAACCGGAGTATGGATACTCAACGAAACAGACCCGAGTCTGAACGCTCAACGTAATAACCGGAGTCTGGATAACCAACAAAACTGAATGGAGCTTGAACACTCAACTTAATAATCGGAGTCTGGATACTCAGCGAAACTGACCGGAGCCTGAACGCTCAACGTAATAACCGGAGTCTTGATACTCAACGAAAATGATCAAAGCCGGAACGCTCAACGTAATAACCGGAGTCTGGAAACTCAAAGAAAATGATCGGGGCATGACCGCTCAACTTAATAACCAGAGTTTAGATACTTAACGAAACTAACCGGAGCCTGAACGCTCAACGTAATAACCGAATTCTGGATACTCAACAAAAATTACCAGAGCCTTAATGCTCAACGTAATAACCAGAGTATGGATACGCAACAAAACTAACCAGAGCCTGAACGCTCAACGTAATAATTGGAGTCTGGATACTCAACGAAATTGACCGGAGCCTGAACGATCAACGTAATGACCGTAGCCTGAACGCTCAACGTGATAACCAGAGTCTGGATACTCAACGAAAATGACCGGAGCCTGAATGCACAACTCAATAACCGGAGCCTTAACGCTCAACATAATGACCAGTGTCTGGATACCTAACGAAACTGACCGGAGCGTCAGTGCTCAACGTAATAACCGGAGTTTGGATTCTCAACGAAAATAATCGGAGCTTGAACACAAAACATAATAACCGGAATCTGGAGACTCAACGAAAATGACCGGAGCCTGAATGCTCAACGTAATAACCGGAGTCTAGATACTCAACAAAATTGACCGGAGCCTGAACACTCAACTTAATAACCAAAGTCTGGATAACCAAAGAAACTGACCGGAGCGTGAACGCTCAACGTTATAACCGGAGTCTGGATACTCAACGAAACTAATCGGAGCCTGAATGCTCAACGTAATAACTGGAGTCTGGATACCCAACGAAACTGACCGGAGCCTGAATGTTTAACTTAATAACCGAAGTATGGATACTCAACGAAACAGACCGGAGCCTGAACGCTCAATGTAATGACCAGATTCTGGATACACAACGAAAATGACCGGAGCCCGAACGCTCAACATAATAACCGGAGTCTGGATACTCAAAGAAAATGACCAGAGCATGAACCCTCAAATTAATAACCGGTGTTTGGATACTCAACGAAACTGACCGGAACCTGAACGTTCTACGTAATAATTGGAGTCTGGTTACTCAACAAAACTGAATGGAGCCTAAACGCTCAAATTAATAACCGGAGTCCGGATACTCAACGAAACTGACCGGAGCCTGAACGCTCAACGTAATAACCGGAGCTTGGATACCCAACAAAACTGAATGGAGCCTGAACGCTCAACTTAATAACTGGATTCTGGATACTCAACGAAACTGACCGGAGCCTGAACGCTCAACGTAATAACCGGAGTCTGGATACTCAACGAAAATGACCGGAGCCCGAACGCTCAACGTAATAACCGGAGTCTGGAAACTCAAAGAAAATGACCAGAGCATGAACGCTCAACTTAATAACTGGAGTTTGGATACTCAACGAAACTGACCGGAGCCTGAACGCTCAACGTAATAACCGGAGTCTGGATACCCAAAAAACTGAATGGAGCCTGAACGCTAAACTTAATAACCGGATTCTGGATACTCAACGAAACTGACCGGAGGCTGAACGCTCAACGTAATAACCGGAGTCTGGATACTCAACGAAAATGACCGGAGCCCGAATGCTCAACGTAATAACTGAAGTCTGGATACTCAATGAAAATGACCAGAGCATGAACGCTCAACTTAATAACTGGAGTTTGGATACTCAACGAAACTGACCGGAGCCTGAACACTCAACGTAATAACCGGAGTCTGGATACTCAACAAAAATGACTGGAGCCTTAACGCACAACGTAATAACCGGAGTCTGGATACCCAACGAAACTGACCGGAGCGTGAGTGCTCAACGTAATAACAGGAGTATGGATACTCAACGAAACTGACCGGAGCCTGAACGCTCAACGTAATAACCGGAGTCTTGATACTCAACGAAAATTATCAGACCCCGAACGCTCAACGTAATAACCGGAGTCTGGAAACTCAAAGAAAATGACCGGAGCATGACCGCTCAACTTAATAACCGGAGTTTGGATACTGAACGAAATTGACCGGAGCCTGAACGCTCAACGTAATAACCGGAGTCTGGATACTCAACAAAAATTACCAGAGCCTTAATGCTCAACGTAATAACCGGAGTATGGATACCCAACGAAACTAACTAGAGCCTGAACGCTCAACGTAATAACTAGAGTCTAGATACTCAACGAAACTGGCCGGAGCCTGAATGATCAACATAATGACCAGAGCCTGAACGCTAAACGTAATAACCAGAGTCTGGATACTCAACGAAAATGACCGGAGCCTGAATGCACAACTTAGTAACCGGAGTCTGGATACTCAACGAAACTGACCGGAGCCTTAACGCTCAACATAATGACCAGAGTCTGGATACCTAACGAAACTGACCGGAGCGTGAGTGCTCAACGTAATAACCGGAGTCTGGATTCTGAACGAAACTAATCGGAGCTTGAACACAAAACATAATAACCAGAATCTGGAGACTCAACGAAAATGACCGGAGCCTGAATGCTCAATGTAATAACTGGAGTCTAAATACTCAACAAAATTGACCGGTGCCTGAACGCTCAACGTAAAAACCGAAGTCTGGATAACAAAAGAAACTGACCGGAGCTTGAACACTCAACGTAATAACCGGAGTCTGGATACTCAACGAAACTGAACGGAGCCTGAATGCTCAACGTAATAACTGGAGTCTGGATACCCAACGAAACTGACCGGAGCCTGAATGTTTAACTTAATAACCGAAGTCTGGATACTCAACGAAACAGACCGGAGCCTGAACGCTCAACATAATAACCAGATTCTGGATACACAACGAAAATGACTGGAGCCCGAACGCTCAACGTAATAACCGGAGTCTGGATACTCAAAGAAAATGACCGGAGCCTGAACGCTTAACTTAATAACCGGAGTTTGGATACTCAACGGAACTGACTGGAACCTGAACGCTTAACGTAATAACCAGAGTCTGGATACTCAACAAAACTGAATGGAGCCTAAACGCTCAAATTAATAACCGGAGTCTCGATACTCAACGAAACTGACCGGAGCCTGAACGCTCAACGTAATAACCGGATTCTGGATACTCAACGAAAATGACCAGAGCCCGAACGCTCAACGTAATAACCGGAGT
Organism: Lathyrus sativus; assembly: GCA_963859935.3. Lineage (NCBI taxonomy): Eukaryota > Viridiplantae > Streptophyta > Magnoliopsida > Fabales > Fabaceae > Lathyrus > Lathyrus sativus. Next base: position 589,517 of record CAWUDS030000686.1, on the reverse strand, counting down.
CTGGAAACTCAAAGAAAATGACCAGAGCATGAACGCTCAAATTAATAACTGGAGTTTGGATACTCAACGAAACTGACCGGAGCCTGAATGTTTAACTTAATAACCGAAGTATGGATACTCAACGAAACAGACCGGAGCCTGAACGCTCAATGTAATGACCAGATTCATGATACACAACGAAAATGACCGGAGCCCGAACGCTCAACATAATAACCGGAGTCTGGATACTCAAAGAAAATGACCAGAGCATGAACGCTCAAATTAATAACCGGTGTTTAGATACTCAACGAAACTGACCGGAACCTGAACGTTCAACGTAATAATTGGAGTCTGGTTACTCAACAAAACTGAATGGAGCCTAAACGCTCAAATTAATAACCGGAGTCCGGATACTCAACGAAACTGACCGGAGCCTGAACGCTCAACGTAATAACCGGAGCTTGGATACCCAACAAAACTGAATGGAGCCTGAACGCTAAACTTAATAACTGGATTCTGGATACTCAACGAAACTGACCGGAGCCTGAACGCTCAACGTAATAACCGGAGTCTGGATACTCAACGAAAATGACCGGAGCCCGAACGCTCAACGTAATAACCGGAGTCTGGAAACTCAAAGAAAATGACCAGAGCATGAACGCTCAACTTAATAACTGGAGTTTGGATACTCAACGAAACTGACCGGAGCCTGAACGCTCAACGTAATAACCGGAGTCTGGATACCCAAAAAAACTGAATGGAGCCTGAACGCTAAACTTAATAACCGGATTCTGGATACTCAACGAAACTGACCGGAGCCTGAACGCTCAACGTAATAACCGGAGTCTGGATACTCAACGAAAATGACCGGAGCCCGAATGCTCAACGTAATAACTGAAGTCTGGATACTCAATGAAAATGACCAGAGCATGAACGCTCAACTTAATAACTGGAGTTTGGATACTCAACGAAACTGACCGGAGCCTGAACACTCAACGTAATAACCGGAGTCTGGATACTCAACAAAAATGACTGGAGCCTTAACGCACAACGTAATAACCGGAGTCTGGATACCCAACGAAACTGACCGGAGCGTGAGTGCTCAACGTAATAACAGGAGTATGGATACTCAACGAAACAGACCGGAGCCTGAACGCTCAACGTAATAACCGGAGTTTGGATACCCAACAAAACTGAATGGAGCCTGAACGCTCAACTTAATAAATGGAGTCTGGATACTCAACGAAACTGACCGGAGCCTGAACGCTCAACATAATAACCGGAGTCTTGATACTCAACGAAAATTATCAGACCCCGAACGCTCAACGTAATAACCGGAGTCTGGAAACTCAAAGAAAATGACCGGAGCATGACCGCTCAACTTAATAACCGGAGTTTGGATACTGAACGAAATTGACCGGAGCCTGAACGCTCAACGTAATAACCGGAGTCTGGATACTCAACAAAAATTACCAGAGCCTTAATGCTCAACGTAATAACCGGAGTATGGATACCCAACGAAACTAACCAGAGCCTGAACGCTCAACGTAATAACTAGAGTCTAGATACTCAACGAAACTGGCCGGAGCCTGAATGATCAACATAATGACCAGAGCCTGAACGCTCAACGTAATAACCGGAGTCTGGATACTCAACGAAAATGACCGGAGCCTGAATGCACAACTTAGTAACCGGAGTCTGGATACTCAACGAAACTGACCGGAGCCTTAACGCTCAACATAATGACCAGAGTCTGGATACCTAACGAAACTGACCGGAGCGTGAGTGCTCAACGTAATAACCGGAGTCTGGATTCTGAACGAAACTAATCGGAGCTTGAACACAAAACATAATAACCAGAATCTGGAGACTCAACGAAAATGACCGGAGCCTGAATGCTCAATGTAATAACTGGAGTCTAAATACTCAACAAAATTGACCGGTGCCTGAACGCTCAACGTAAAAACCGAAGTCTGGATAACAAAAGAAACTGACCGGAGCTTGAATACTCAACGTAATAACCGGAGTCTGGATACTCAACGAAACTGAACGGAGCCTGAATGCTCAACGTAATAACTGGAGTCTGGATACCCAACGAAACTGACCGGAGCCTGAATGTTTAACTTAATAACCGAAGTCTGGATACTCAACGAAACAGACCGGAGCCTGAACGCTCAACATAATAACCAGATTCTGGATACACAACGAAAATGACTGGAGCCCGAACGCTCAACGTAATAACCGGAGTCTGGATACTCAAAGAAAATGACCGGAGCCTGAACGCTAAACTTAATAACCGGAGTTTGGATACTCAACGAAACTGACTGGAACCTGAACGCTTAACGTAATAACCAGAGTCTGGATACTCAACAAAACTGAATGGAGCCTAAATGCTCAAATTAATAACCGGAGTCTGGATACTCAACGAAACTGACCGGAGCCTGAACGCTCAACGTAATAACCGGAGTCTGGATACCCAACAAAACTGAATCGAGCCTGAACGCTCAACTTAATAACCGGATTCTGGATACTCAACGAAACTGACCGGAGCCTGAACGCTCAACGTAATAACCGGATTCTGGATACTCAACGAAAATGACCAGAGCCCGAACGCTCAACGTAATAACCGGAGTCTGGAAACTCAAAGAAAATGACCAGAGCATGAACGCTCAAATTAATAACTGGAGTTTGGATACTCAACGAAACTGACCGGAGCCTGAACGCTCAACGTAATAACCGGAGTCTGGATACCCAACAAAACTGAATGGAACCTGAACGTTCAACTTAATAACCGGATTCTGGATACTCAATGAAACTGACCGGAGCCTGAACGCTCAACGTAATAACCGGAGTCTGGATACTCAACGAAAATGACCGGAGCCCGAACGCTCAATGTAATAACCGAAGTCTGGATACTCAGAAAATGACCGAAGCATGAACGCTCAACTTAATAACTGGAGTTTGGATACTCAACGAAACTGACCGGAGCCTGAACGCTCAACGTAATAACTGGAGTCTGGATACTCAACAAAAATGGCCGGAGCCTTAACGCTCAACGTAATAACCGGAGTCTGGATACACAACGAAACTGACCGGAGCGTGAGTGCTCAACGTAATAACCGGAGTATGGATACTCAACGAAACAGACCGGAGCCTGAATGCTCAACGTAATAACCGGAGTCTGGATACCCAACAAAACTGAATGGAGCCTGAACGCTCAACTTAATAACCGGAGTCTGGATACTCAACGAAACTGACCGGAGCCTGAACGCTCAACGTAATAACCGGAGTCTTGATACTCAACGAAAATGATCAGAGCCCGAACGCTCAACGTAATGACCGGAGCCTGAAAGTTCAACGTAATAACCAGTGTCTGGATCCTCAACGAAAATGACCGGAGCCTGAATGCACAACTTAATAACCGGAGCCTTAACGCTCAACGTAATGACCAAAGTCTGGATACCTAACGAAACTGACCGGAGCGTCAGTGCTCAACGTAATAACCGGAGTCTGGATTCTGAACGAAACTAATCGGAGCTTTAACACAAAACATAATAACCGGAATCTGGAGACTCAATGAAAATGACCGGAGCCTGAATGCTCAACGTAATAACCTGAGTCTAGATACACAACAAAATTGACCGGAGCCTGAACGCTCAACTTAATAACCGAAGTCTGGAAAACCAAAGAAACTGACCGGAGCGTGAACGCTCAACGTAATAACTGGAGTCTGGATACTTAACGAAACTGATTGGAGCCTGAATGCTCAACGTAATAACTGGAGTCTGGATACCCAACGAAACTGACCGGAGCCTGAATGTTTAACTTAATAACCGAAGTATGGATACTCAACGAAACAGACCGGAGCCTGAACGCTCAATGTAATGACCAGATTCTGGATACACAACGAAAATGACCGGAGCCCCAACGCTCAACGTAATAACCGGAGTCTGGATACTCAAACAAAATGACCAGAGCCTGAATGCTCAAATTAATAAACGGAGTTTGGATACTCAACGAAACTGACCGGAACCTGAACGCTCAACGTAATAATTGGAGTCTGGATACTCATAAAAACTGAATGGAGCCTAAACGCTCAAATTAATAACCGGAGTCTGGATACCCAACAAAACTGACCGGAGCTTGAACGCTCAACTTAATAACCGGATTCTGGATACTCAACGAAATTGACCGGAGCCTGAACACTCAACGTAATAACTGGAGTCTGGATACTCAACGAAAATGACCGGAGCCCGAACGCTCAACGTAATAACCGGAGTCTGGAAACCCAAAGAAAATGACCAGAGCAAGAACGCTCAACTTAATAACTGGAGTTTGGATACTCAACGAAACTTACCGTAGCCCGAACGCTCAACGTAATAACCGGAGTCTGGATACTCAACGAAAATGACCGGAGCCCGAACGCTCAACATAATAACCGAAGTCTGGATACTCAAAGAAAATGACCAGAGCATGAACGCTCAACTTAAAAACTGGAGTTTGGATACTCAACGAAACTGACCGGAGCCTGAACGCTCAACGTAATAACCGAAGTCTGGATACTCAACAAAAATTACCAGAGCCTTAATGCTCAACGTAATAACCGGAGTATGGATACCCAACGAAAATAACCAGAGCCTGAATGCTCAACGTAATAACTGGAGTCTGGATACTCAACGAAACTGGCCGGAGCCTGAACGATCAACTTAATAACCAGAGCCTAAACGCTCAACGTAATAACCAGAGTCTGGATACTCAACGAAAATGACTGGAGCCTGAATGCACAACTTAATAACCGAAGCTTTAACGCTCAACATAATGACCAGTGTCTGGATACCTAACGAAACTGACCGGAGCGTCAGTGCTCAACGTAATAACCGGAGTCTGGATTCTCAACGAAAATAATCGGAGCTTGAACACAAAACATAATAACCGGAATCTGGAGACTCAACGAAAATGACCGGAGCCTGAATGCTCAACGTAATAACCGAAGTCTAGATACTCAACAAAATTGACCGGAGCCTGAACGCTCAACTTAATAACCGAAGTCTGGATAACCAAAGATACTGACCGGAGCGTGAACGCTCAATGTTATAACCGGAGTCTGGATACTCAATGAAACTGACCGGAGCCCGAACGCTCAACGTAATAACTGGAGTCTGGAAACTCAAAGAAAATGACCAGAGCATGAATGCTCAACTTAATAACTAGAGTTTGGATACTCAACGAAACTGACCGGAGCCTGAACGCTCAACGTAATAACCGGAGTCTGGATACCCAACAAAACTGAATGGAGCCTGAACGCTCAACTTAATAACCGGATTCTGGATACTCAACAAAACTGACCCGATCCTGAACGCTCAAAGTAATAACCGGAGTCTGGATAATCAACGAAAATGAACGGAGCCCGAACGCTCAACGTAATAACCGGAGTCTGGAAACTCAAAGAAAATGACCAGAGCATGAACGCTCAACTTAATAACTGGAGTTTGGATACTCAACGAAACTGACCGGAGCTTGAACGCTCAACGTAATAACCGGAGTCTGGATACCCAACAAAACTGAATGGAGCCTGAACGCTAAACTTAATAACCGGATTCTGGATACTCAACGAAATTGACCGGAGCCTGAACGCTCAACGTAATAACTGGAGTCTGGATACTCAACGAAAATGACCGGAGCCCGAACGCTCAACGTAATAACCGGAGTCTGGAAACTCAAAGAAAATGACCAGAGCAAGAATGCTCAACTTAATAACTGGAGTTTGGATACTCAACGAAACTTACGGAGCCCGAACACTCAACGTAATAACCGGAGTCTGGATACTCAACGAAAATGACCGGAGCCCGAACGCTCAACGTAATAACCGAAGTCTGGATACTCAAAGAAAATGACCAGAGCATGAACGCTCAACTTAAAAACTGGAGTTTGGATACTCAACGAAACTGACCGGAGCCTGAACACTCAACGTAATAACCGAAGTCTGGATACTCAACAAAAATTACCAGAGCCTTAATGCTCAACGTAATAACCGGAGTATGGATACCCAACGAAAATAACCAGAGCCTGAATGCTCAACGTAATAACTGGAGTCTGGATACTCAACGAAACTGGCCGGAGCCTGAACGATCAACTTAATAACCAGAGCCTAAACGCTCAACGTAATAACCAGAGTCTGGATACTCAACGAAAATGACCGGATCCTGAATGCACAACTTAATAACCGAAGCTTTAACGCTCAACATAATGACCAGTGTCTGGATACCTAACGAAACTGACCGGAGCGTCAGTGCTCAACGTAATAACCGGAGTCTGGATTCTCAACGAAAATAATCGGAGCTTGAACACAAAACATAATAACCGGAATCTGGAGACTCAACGAAAATGACCGGAGCCTGAATGCTCAACGTAATAACCGGAGTCTAGATACTCAACAAAATGACCGGAGCCTGAACGCTCAACTTAATAACCGAAGTCTGGATAACCAAAGAAACTGACCGGAGCGTGAACGCTCAATGTTATAACCGGAGTCTGGATACTCAATGAAACTGACCCGAGCCCGAACGCTCAACGTAATAACCGGAGTCTGGAAACTCAAAGAAAATGACCAGAGCATGAATGCTCAACTTAATAACTAGAGTTTGGATACTCAACGAAACTGACCGGAGCCTGAACGCTCAACGTAATAACCGGAGTCTGGATACCCAACAAAACTGAATGGAGCCTGAACGCTCAACTTAATAACCGGATTCTGGATACTCAACAAAACTGACCCGATCCTGAACGCTCAAAGTAATAACCGGAGTCTGGATAATCAACGAAAATGAACGGAGCCCGAACGCTCAACGTAATAACCGGAGTCTGGAAACTCAAAGAAAATGACCAGAGCATGAACGCTCAACTTAATAACTGGAGTTTGGATACTCAACGAAACTGACCGGAGCTTGAACGCTCAACGTAATAACCGGAGTCTGGATACCCAACAAAACTGAATGGAGCCTGAACGCTAAACTTAATAACCGGATTCTGGATACTCAACAAAATTGACCGGAGCCTGAACGCTCAACGTAATAACTGGAGTCTGGATACTCAACGAAAATGACCGGAGCCCGAACGCTCAACGTAATAACCGGAGTCTGGAAACTCAAAGAAAATGACCAGAGCAAGAACGCTCAACTTAATAACTGGAGTTTGGATACTCAACGAAACTTACCGGAGCCCGAACGCTCAACGTAATAACCGGAGTCTGGATACTCAACGAAAATGACCGGAGCCCGAACGCTCAACGTAATAACCGAAGTCTGGATACTCAAAGAAAATGACCAGAGCATGAACGCTCAACTTAAAAACTGGAGTTTGGATACTCAACGAAACTGACCGGAGCCTGAACGCTCAACGTAATAACCGAAGTCTGGATACTCAACAAAAATTACCAGAGCCTTAATGCTCAACGTAATAACCGGAGTATGGATACCCAACGAAAATAACCAGAGCCTGAATGCTCAACGTAATAACTGGAGTCTGGATACTCAACGAAACTGGCCGGAGCCTGAACGATCAACTTAATAACCAGAGCCTAAACGCTCAACGTAATAACCAGAGTCTGGATACTCAACGAAAATGACCGGAGCCTGAATGCACAACTTAATAACCGAAGCTTTAACGCTCAACATAATGACCAGTGTCTGGATACCTAACGAAACTGACCGGAGCGTCAGTGCTCAACGTAATAACCGGAGTCTGGATTCTCAACGAAAATAATCGGAGCTTGAACACAAAACATAATAACCGGAATCTGGAGACTCGACGAAAATGACCGGAGCCTGAATGCTCAACGTAATAACCAAAGTCTAGATACTCAACAAAATTGACCGGAGCCTGAACGTTCAACTTAATAACCGAAGTCTGCATAACCAAAGAAACTGACCGGAGCGTGAACGCTCAATGTTATAACCGGAGTCTGGATACTCAATGAAACTGACCGGAGCCCGAACGCTCAACGTAATAACTGGAGTCTGGAAACTCAAAGAAAATGACCAGAGCATGAATGCTCAACTTAATAACTAGAGTTTGGATACTCAACGAAACTGACCGGAGCCTGAACGCTCAACGTAATAACCGGAGTCTGGATACCCAACAAAACTGAATGGAGCCTGAACGCTAAACTTAATAACCGGATTCTGGATACTCAACGAAATTGACCGGAGCCTGAACGCTCAACGTAATAACTGGAGTCTGGATACTCAACGAAAATGACCGGAGCCCGAACGCTCAACGTAATAACCGGAGTCTGGAAACTCAAAGAAAATGACCAGAGCAAGAACGCTCAACTTAATAACTAAAGTTTGGATACTCAACGAAACTTACCGGAGCCCGAACGCTCAACGTAATAACCGGAGTCTGGATACTCAACGAAAATGACCGGAGCCCGAACGCTCAACGTAATAACCGAAGTCTGGATACTCAAAGAAAATGACCAGAGCATGAACGCTCAACTTAAAAACTGGAGTTTGGATACTCAACGAAACTGACCGGAGCCTGAACGCTCAACGTAATAACCGAAGTCTGGATACTCAACAAAAATTACCAGAGCCTTAATGCTCAACGTAATAACCGGAGTATGGATACCCAACGAAAATAACCAGAGCCTGAATGCTCAACGTAATAACTGGAGTCTGGATACTCAACGAAACTGGCCGGAGCCTGAACGATCAACTTAATAACCAGAGCCTAAACGCTCAACGTAATAACCAGAGTCTGGATACTCAACGAAAATGACCGGAGCCTGAATGCACAACTTAATAACCGAAGCTTTAACGCTCAACATAATGACCAGTGTCTGGATACCTAACGAAACTGACCGGAGCGTCAGTGCTCAACGTAATAACTGGAGTCTGGATTCTCAATGAAAATAATCGGAGCTTGAACACAAAACATAATAACCGGAATCTGGAGACTCAACGAAAATGACCGGAGCCTGAATGCTCAACGTAATAACCGGAGTCTAGATACTCAACAAAATTGACCAGAGCCTGAACGCTCAACTTAATAACCGAAGTCTGGATAACCAAAGAAACTGACCGGAGCGTGAACGCTCAATGTTATAACCGGAAGCTGGATACTCAATGAAACTGACCGGAGCCCGAACGCTCAACGTAATAACCGGAGTCTGGAAACTCAAAGAAAATGACCAGAGCATGAACGCTCAACTTAATAACTGGAGTTTGGATACTCAACGAAACTGACCGGAGCTTGAACGCACAACGTAATAACCGGAGTCTGGATACCCAACAAAACTGAATGGAGCCTGAACGCTAAACTTAATAACCGGATTCTGGATACTCAACTAAATTGACCGGATCCTGAACGCTCAACGTAATAACTGGAGTCTGGATACTCAACGAAAATGACCGGAGCCCGAACGCTCAACGTAATAACCGGAGTCTGGAAACTCAAAGAAAATGACCAGAGCAAGAACGCTCAACTTAATAACTGGAGTTTGGATACTCAACGAAACTTACCGGAGCCCGAACGCTCAACGTAATAACCGGAGTCTGGATACTCAACGAAAATGACCGGAGCCCGAACGCTCAACGTAATAACCGAAGTCTGGATACTCAAAGAAAATGACCAGAGCATGAACGCTCAACTTAAAAACTGGAGTTTGGATACTCAACGAAACTGACCGGAGCCTGAACGCTCAACGTAATAACCGAAGTCTGGATACTCAACAAAAATTACCAGAGCTTTAATGCTCAACGTAATAACCGGAGTATGGATACCCAACGAAAATAACCAGAGCCTGAATGCTCAACATAATAACTGGAGTCTGGATACTCAACGAAACTGGCCGGAGCTTGAACGATCAACTTAATAACCAGAGCCTAAACGCTCAATGTAATAACCAGAGTTTGGATACTCAACGAAAATGACCGGAGCCTGAATGCACAACTTAATAACCGAAGCTTTAACGCTCAACATAATGACCAGTGTCTGGATACCTAACGAAACTGACCGGAGTGTCAGTGCTCAACGTAATAACCGGAGTCTGGATTCTCAACGAAAATAATCGGAGCTTGAACACAAAACATAATAACCGGAATCTGGAGACTCAACGAAAATGACCGGAGCCTGAATGCTCAACGTAATAACCGGAGTCTAGATACTCAACAAAATTGACCGGAGCCTGAACGCTCAACTTAATAACCGAAGTCTGGATAACCAAAGAAACTGACCGGAGCGTGAACGCTCAATGTTATAACCGGAGTCTGGATACTCAATGAAACTGACCGGAGCCCGAACGCTCAACGTAATAACCGGAGTCTGGAAACTCAAAGAAAATGACCAGAGCATGAACGCTCAACTTAATAACTGGAGTTTGGATACTCAACGAAACTGACCGGAGCTTGAACGCTCAACGTAATAACCGGAGTCTGGATACCCAACAAAACTGAATGGAGCCTGAACGCTAAACTTAATAACCGGATTCTGGATACTCAACGAAATTGACCGGAACCTGAACGCTCAACGTAATAACTGGAGTCTGGATACTCAACGAAAATGACCGGAGCTCGAACGCTCAACGTAATAACCGGAGTCTGGAAACTCAAAGAAAATGACCAGAGCAAGAACGCTCAACTTAATAACTGGAGTTTGGATACTCAACGAAACTTACCGGAGCCCGAACGCTCAACGTAATAACCGGAGTCTGGATACTCAACGAAAATGACCGGAGCCCGAACGCTCAACGTAATAACCGAAGTCTGGATACTGAAAGAAAATGACCAGAGCATGAACGCTCAACTTAAAAACTGGAGTTTGGATACTCAACAAAACTGACCGGAGCCTGAACGCTCAATATAATAACCGAAGTCTGGATACTCAACAAAAATTACCAGAGCTTTAATGCTCAACGTAATAACCGGAGTATGGATACCCAACGAAAATAACCAGAGCCTGAATGCTCAACGTAATAACTGGAGTCTGGATACTCAACGAAACTGGCCGGAGCCTGAACGATCAACTTAATAACCAGAGCCTAAACGCTCAACGTAATAACCAGAGTCTGGATACTCAACGAAAATGACCGGAGCCTTAATGCACAACTTAATAACCGAAGCTTTAACGCTCAACATAATGACCAGTGTCTGGATACCTAACGAAACTGACCGGAGCGTCAGTGCTCAACGTAATAACCGGAGTCTGGATTCTCAACGAAAATAATCGGAGCTTGAACACAAAACATAATAACCGGAATCTGGAGACTCAACGAAAATGACCGGAGCCTGAAAGCTCAACGTAATAACCGGAGTCTAGATACTCAACAAAATTGACCGGAGCCTGAACGCTCAACTTAATAACCGAAGTCTGGATAACCAAAGAAACTGACCGGAGCGTGAACGCTCAATGTTATAACCGGAGTCTGGATACTCAATGAAACTGACCGGAGCCCGAACGCTCAACGTAATAACCGGAGTCTGGAAACTCAAAGAAAATGACCAGAGCATGAATGCTCAACTTAATAACTAGAGTTTGGATACTCAACGAAACTAACCGGAGCCTGAACGCTCAACGTAATAACCGGAGTCTGGATACCCAACAAAACTGAATGGAGCCTGAATGCTCAACTTAATAACCGGATTCTGGATACTCAACAAAACTGACCCGATCCTGAACGCTCAAAGTAATAACCGGAGTCTAGATAATCAACGAAAATGAACGGAGCCCGAACGCTCAACGTAATAACCGGAGTCTGGAAACTCAAAGAAAATGACCAGAGCATGAACGCTCAACTTAATAACTGGAGTTTGGATACTCAACGAAACTGACCGGAGCTTGAACGCTCAACGTAATAACCGGAGTCTGGATACCCAACAAAACTGAATGGAGCCTGAACGCTAAACTTAATAACCGGATTCTGGATACTCAACGAAAATGACCGGAGCCCGAACACTCAACGTAATAACCGAAGTCTGGAAATTCAAAGAAAATGACCAGAGCATGAACGCTCAACTTAATAATTGGAGTTTGGATACTCAACGAAACTGACCGGAGCCTTAACACTCATCGTAATAACTGGAGTCTGGATACTCAACAAAAATGGCCGCATCCTTAACGCTCAACGTAATAACCGGAGTCTGGATACCCAACGAAACTGACCGGAGCGTGAGTGATCAACGTAATAACCGGAGTATGGATACTCAACGAAACAGACCGGAGTCTGAACGCTCAACGTAATAACCGGAGTCTGGATAACCAACAAAACTGAATGGAGCTTGAACACTCAACTTAATAATCAGAGTCTGGATACTCAACGAAACTGACCGGAGCCTGAACGCTCAACGTAATAACCGGAGTCTTGATACTCAACGAAAATGATCAAAGCCGGAACGCTCAACGTAATAACCGGAGTCTGGAAACTCAAAGAAAATGATCGGGGCATGACCGCTCAACTTAATAACCAGAGTTTAGATACTTAACGAAACTAACCGGAGCCTGATCGCTCAACGTAATAACCGAATTCTGGATACTCAACAAAAATTACCAGAGCCTTAATGCTCAACGTAATAACCGGGGTATGGATACGCAACGAAACTAACCAGAGCCTGAACGCTCAACGTAATAACTGGAGTCTGGATACTCAACGAAATTGACCGGAGCCTGAACGATCAACGTAATGACCGTAGCCTGAACGCTCAACGTGATAACCAGAGTCTGGATACTCAACGAAAATGACCGGAGCCTGAATGCACAACTTAATAACCGGAGCCTTAACGCTCAACATAATGACCAGTGTCTGGATACCTAACGAAACTGACCGGAGCGTCAGTGCTCAACGTAATAACCGGAGTCTGGATTCTCAACGAAAATAATCGGAGCTTGAACACAAAACATAATAACCGGAATCTGGAGACTCAACGAAAATGACCGGAGCCTGAATGCTCAACGTAATAACCGTAGTCTAGATACTCAACAAAATTGACCGGAGCCTGAACACTCAACTTAATAACCGAAGTCTGGATAACCAAAGAAACTGACCGGAGCGTGAATGCTCAACGTTATAACCGGAGTCTGGATACTCAACGAAACTGATCGGAGCCTGAATGCTCAACGTAATAACTGGAGTCTGGATACCCAACGAAACTGACCAGAGCCTGAATGTTTAACTTAATAACCGAAGTATGGATACTCAACGAAACAGACCGGAGCCTGAACGCTCAATGTAATGACCAGATTCTGGATACACAACGAAAATGACCGGAGCACGAACGCTCAACGTAATAACCGGAGTCTGGAAACTCAAAGAAAATGACCAGAGCATGAACGCTCAACTTAATAACTGGAGTTTGGATACTCAACGAAACTTACCGGAGCCCGAACGCTCAACGTAATAACCGGAGTCTGGATACTCAACGAAAATGACCGGAGCCCGAACGCTCAACGTAATAACCGAAGTCTGGATACTCAAAGAAAATGACCAGAGCATGAACGCTCAACTTAAAAACTGGAGTTTGGATACTCAACGAAACTGACCGGAGCCTGAACGCTCAACGTAATAACCGAAGTCTGGATACTCAACAAAAATTACCAGAGCCTTAATGCTCAACGTAATAACCGGAGTATGGATACCCAACGAAACTAACCAGAGCCTGAACGCTCAACGTAATAACTGGAGTCTGGATACTGAACGAAACTGGCCGGAGCCTGAACGATCAACTTAATAACCAGAGCCTAAACGCTCAACTTAATAACCAGAGTCTGGATACTCAACGAAAATGACCAGAGCCTGAATGTACAACTTAATAACCGGAGCTTTAACGCTCAACATAATGACCAGTGTCTAGATACCTAACGAAACTGACCGGAGCGTCAGTGCTCAACGTAATAACCGGAGTCTGGATTCTCAACGAAAATAATCGGAGCTTGAACACAAAACATAATACCCGGAATCTGGAGACTCAACGAAAATGACCGGAGCCTGAATGCTCAACGTAATAACCGGAGTCTAGATACTCAACAAAATTGACCGGAGCCTGAACGCTCAACTTAATAACCGAAGTCTGGATAACCAAAGAAACTGACCGGAGCCTGAACGCTCAACGTAATAACCGGAGTCTGGATACTCAACGAAAATGACCGGAGCCTGAACGCTCAACGTAATAACCGGAGTCTTGAAACTCAAAGAAAATGACCAGAGCATGAACGCTCAACTTAATAACTGGAGTTTGGATACTCAACGAAACTGACCGGAGCCTGAACGCTCAACGTAATAACCGGAGTATGGATACCCAACAAAACTGAATGGAGCCTGAACGCTAAACTTAATAACCGGATTCTGGATACTCAACGAAACTGACCGGAGCCTGAACGCTCAATGTAACAACCGGAGTCTGGATACTCAACGAAAATGACCGGAGCCAGAACACTCAACGTAATAACCGAAGTCTGGAAACTCAAAGAAAATGACCAGAGCATGAACGCTCAACTTAATAATTGGAGTTTGGATACTCAACGAAACTGACCGGAGCCTGAACGCTCATCGTAATAACTGGAGTCTGGATACTCAACAAAAATGGTCGGAGCCTTAACGCTCAACGTAATAACCAGAGTCTGGATACCCAACGAAACTGACCGGAGCGTGAGTGCTCAACGTAATAACCGGAGTATGGATACTCAACGAAACAGACCGGAGTCTGAACGTTCAACGTAATAACCGGAGTCTGGATACCTAACAAAACTGAATGGAGCTTGAACATCAACTTAATAACCGGAGTCTGGATACTCAACGAAACTGACCGGAGCCTGAACGCTCAACGTAATAACCGGAGTCTTGATAATCAACGAAAATGATCAGAGCCGGAACGCTAAACGTAATAACCGGAGTCTGGAAACTCAAAGAAAATGATCGGGGCATGACCGCTCAACTTAATAACCGGAGTTTGGATACTTAACGAAACTAACCGGAGCCTGAACGCTCAACGTAATAACCGGAGTATGGATACCCAACGAAACTGACCGGAGCCTGAACGCTCAATGTAATAACTGGAGTCTGGATACTCAACGAAATTGACCGGAGCCTGAACGATAAACGTAATGACCGTAGCCTGAACGCTCAACATGATAACCAGAGTCTGGATACTCAACGAAAATGACCGGAGCCTGAATGCACAACTTAATAACCGGAGCCTTAACGCTCAACATAATGACCAGTGTCTGGATACCTAACGAAACTGACCGGAGTGTCAGTGCTCAACGTAATAACCGGAGTTTGGATTCTCAACGAAAATAATCGGAGCTTGAACACAAAACATAATAACCGGAATCTGGAGACTCAACGAACATGACCGGAGCCTGAATGCTCAACGTAATAACCGGAGTCTAGATACTCAACAAAATTGACCGGAGCCTGAACACTCAACTTAATAACCGAAGTCTGGATAACCAAAGAAACTGACCGGAGCGTGAACGCTCAACGTTATAACCGGAGTCTGGATACTCAACGAAACTGATCGGAGCCTGAATGCTCAACGTAATAACTGGAGTCTGGATACCCAACGAAACTGACCAGAGCCTGAATGTTTAACTTAATAACCGAAGTATGGATACTCAACGAAACAGACCGGAGCCTGAACGCTCAATGTAATGACCAGATTTTGGATACACAACGAAAATGACCGGAGCCCGAACGCTCAACATAATAACCGGAGTCTGGATACTCAAAGAAAATGACCAGAGCCTGAACGCTCAAATTAATAACCGGTGTTTGGATACTCAACGAAACTGAACGGAACCTGAACGTTCAACGTAATAATTGGAGTCTGGTTACTCAACAAAACTGAATGGAGCCTAAACGCTCAAATTAATAACCGGAGTCCGGATACTCAACGAAACTGACCGGAGCCTGAACGCTCAACGTAATAACCGGAGCCTGGATACCCAACAAAACTGAATGGAGCCTCAACGCTCAACTTAATAACTGGATTCTGGATACTCAACGAAACTGACCGGAGCCTGAACGCTCACCGTAATAACCGGAGTCTGGATACTCAACAAAAATGACCGGAGCCCGAACGCTCAACGTAATAACCGGAGTCTGGAAACTCAAAGAAAATGACCAGAGCATGAACGCTCAACTTAATAAATGGAGTTTGGATACTCAACGAAACTGACCGGAGCCTGAACGCTCAACGTAATAACCGGAGTCTGGATACCCAAAAAAACTGAATGGAGCCTGAACGCTAAACTTAATAATCGGATTCTGGATACTCAACGAAACTGACCGGAGCCTGAACGCTCAACGTAATAACCGGAGTCTGGATACTCAACGAAAATGACCGGAGCCCGAACGCTCAACGTAATAACTGGAGTCTGGAAACTCAAAGAAAATGACCAGAGCATGAACGCTCAACTTAATAACTGGAGTTTGGATACTCAACGAAACTGACCGGAGCCTGAACGCTCATCGTAATAACTGGAGTCTGGATACTCAACAAAAATGGTCGGAGCCTTAACGCTAAATGTAATAACCGGAGTCTGGATACCCAACGAAACTGACCGGAGCGTGAGTGCTCAACGTAATAACCGGAGTGTGGATACTCAACGAAACAGACCAGAGCCTGAACGCTCAACGTAATAACCGGAGTCTGGATATCCAACAAAACTGAATGGAGCTTGAACGCTCAACTTAATAACCGGAGTCTGGATACTCAACGAAACTGACCGGAGCCTGAACGCTCAACGTAATAACCGGAGTCTTGATACTCAACAAAAATGATCAGAGCCAGAACGCTCAACGTAATAACCGGAGTCTGGAAACTCATAGAAAATGACCGGGGAATGACCGCTCAACTTAATAACCGCAGTCTGGATATTCAACAAAATTGACCGGAGCCTGAACGCTCAACTTAATAACCGAAGTCTGGTTAACAAAAGAAACTGACCGGAGCGTGAACGCTCAACGTTATAACCGGAGTCTGGATACTCAACGAAACTGATTGGAGCCTGAATGCTCAACGTAATAACTGGAGTCTGGATACCCAACGAAACTGACCGGAGCCTGAATGTTTAACTTAATAACCGAAGTATGGATACTCAACGAAACAGACCGGAGCCTGAACGCTCAATGTAATAACCAGATTCTGGATACACAACGAAAATGACCGGAGCCCGAACGCTCAACATAATAACCGGAGTCTGGATACTCAAAGAAAATGACCAGAGCCTGAACGCTCAAATTAATAACCGGTGTTTGGATACTCAACGAAACTGAACGGAACCTGAACGTTCAACGTAATAATTGGAGTCTGGTTACTCAACAAAACTGAATGGAGCCTAAACGCTCAAATTAATAACCGGAGTCCGGATACTCAACGAAACTGACCGGAGCCTGAACGCTCAACGTAATAACCGGAGCCTGGATACCCAACAAAACTGAATGGAGCCTGAACGCTCAACTTAATAATTGGATTCTGGATACTCAACGAAACTACCCGGAGCCTGAACGCTCAACGTAATAACCGGAGTCTGGATACTCAACGAAAATGACCGGAGCCCGAACGCTCAACGTAATAACCGGAGTCTGGAAACTCAAAGAAAATGACCAGAGCATGAACGCTCAACTTAATAACTGGAGTTTGGATACTCAACGAAACTGACCGGAGCCTGAACGCTCAACGTAATAACCGGAGTCTGGATACCCAAAAAAACTGAATGGAGCCTGAACGCTAAACTTAATAATCGGATTCTGGATACTCAACGAAACTGACCGGAGCCTGAACGCTCAACGTAATAACCGGAGTCTGGATACTCAACGAAAATGACCGGAGCCCGAACGCTCAACGTAATAACTGGAGTCTGGAAACTCAAAGAAAATGACCAGAGCATGAACGCTCAACTTAATAACTGGAGTTTGGATACTCAACGAAACTGACCGGAGCCTGAACGCTCATCGTAATAACTGGAGTCTGGATACTCAACAAAAATGGTCGGAGCCTTAACGCTGAACGTAATAACCGGAGTCTGGATACCCAACGAAACTGACCGGAGCGTGAGTGCTCAACGTAATAACTGGAGTGTGGATACTCAACGAAACAGACCAGAGCCTGAACGCTCAACGTAATAACCGGAGTCTGGATATCCAACAAAACTGAATGGAGCTTGAACGCTCAACTTAATAACCGGAGTCTGGATACTCAACGAAACTGACCGGAGCCTGAACGCTCAACGTAATAACCGGAGTCTTGATACTCAACGAAAATGATCAGAGCCAGAACGCTCAACGTAATAACCGGAGTCTGGAAACTCAAAGAAAATGACCGGGGAATGACCGCTCAACTTAATAACTGCAGTCTGGATACTCAACAAAATTGACCGGAGCCTGAACGCTCAACTTAATAACCGAAGTCTGGTTAACCAAAGAAACTGACCGGAGCGTGAACGCTCAACGTTATAACCGGAGTCTGGATACTCAACGAAACTGATTGGAGCCTGAATGCTCAACGTAATAACTGGAGTCTGGATACCCAACGAAACTGACCGGAGCCTGAATGTTTAACTTAATAACCGAAGTATGGATACTCAACGAAACAGACCGGAGCCTGAACGCTCAATGTAATGACCAGATTCTGGATACACAACGAAAATGACCGGAGCCCGAACGCTCAACGTAATAACCGGAGTCTGGATACTCAAAGAAAATGACCAGAGCCTGAACGCTCAAATTAATAACCGGTGTTTGGATACTCAACAAAACTGACCGGAACCTGAACGTTCAACGTAATAATTGGAGTCTGGTTACTCAACAAAACTGAATGGAGCCTAAACGCTCAAATTAATAACCGGAGTCCGGATACTCAACGAAACTGACCGGAGCCTGAACGCTCAACGTAATAACCGGAGCCTGGATACCCAACAAAACTGAATGGAGCCTGAACGCTCAACTTAATAACTGGATTCTGGATACTCAACGAAACTGACCGGAGCCTGAACGCTCAACGTAATAACCGGAGTCTGGATACTCAACGAAAATGACCGGAGCCCGAACGCTCAACGTAATAACCGGAGTCTGGAAACTCAAAGAAAATGACCAGAGCATGAACGCTCAACTTAATAACTGGAGTTTGGATACTCAACGAAACTGACCGGAGCCTGAACGCTCAACGTAATAACCGGAGTCTGGATACCCAAAAAAACTGAATGGAGCCTGAACGCTAAACTTAATAATCGGATTCTGGATACTCAACGAAACTGACTGGAGCCTGAACGCTCAACGTAATAACCGGAGTCTAGATACTCAACGAAAATGACCGGAGCCCGAACGCTCAACGTAATAACTGGAGTCTGGAAACTGAAAGAAAATGACCAGAGCATGAACGCTCAACTTAATAACTGGAGTTTGGATACTCAACGAAACTGACCGGAGCCTGAACGCTCATCGTAATAACTGGAGTCTGGATACTCAACAAAAATGGTCGGAGCCTTACCGCTCAACGTAATAACCGGAGTCTGGATACCCAACGAAACTGACCGAAGCGTGAGTGCTCAACGTAATAACCGGAGTGTGGATACTCAACGAAACAGACCAGAGCCTGAACGCTCAACGTAATAACCGGAGTCTGGATATCCAACAAAACTGAATGGAGCTTGAACGCTCAACTTAATAACCGGAGTCTGGATACTCAACGAAACTGACCGGAGCCTGAACGCTCAACGTAATAACCGGAGTCTTGATACTCAACGAAAATGATCAGAGCCAGAACGCTCAACGTAATAACCGGAGTCTGGAAACTCAAAGAAAATGACCGGGGAATGACCGATCAACTTAATAACCGCAGTCTGGATACTCAACAAAATTGACCGGAGCCTGAACGCTCAACTTAATAACCGAAGTCTGGTTAACCAAAGAAACTGACCGGAGCGTGAACGCTCAACGTTATAACCGGAGTCTGGATACTCAACGAAACTGATTGGAGCCTGAATGCTCAACATAATAACTAGAGTCTGGATACCCAACGAAACTGACCGGAGCCTGAATGTTTAACTTAATAACCGAAGTATGGATACTCAACGAAACAGACCGGAGCCTGAACGCTCAATGTAATGACCAGATTCTGGATACACAACGAAAATGACCGGAGCCTGAACGCTCAACGTAATAACCGGAGTCTTGATACTCAACGAAAATGATCAGAGCCAGAACGCTCAACGTAATAACCGGAGTCTGGAAACTCAAAGAAAATGACCGGGGAATGACCGCTCAACTTAATAACTGCAGTCTGGATACTCAACAAAATTGACCGGAGCCTGAACGCTCAACTTAATAACCGAAGTCTGGTTAACCAAAGAAACTGACCGGAGCGTGAACGCTCAACGTTATAACCGGAGTCTGGATACTCAACGAAACTGATTGGATCCTGAATGCTCAACGTAATAACTGGAGTCTGGATACCCAACGAAACTGACCGGAGCCTGAATGTTTAACTTAATAACCGAAGTATGGATACTCAACGAAACAGACCGGAGCCTGAACGCTCAATGTAATGACCAGATTCTGGATACACAACGAAAATGACCGGAGCCCGAACGCTCAACGTAATAACCGGAGTCTGGATACTCAAAGAAAATGACCAGAGCCTGAACGCTCAAATTAATAACCGGTGTTTGGATACTCAACAAAACTGACCGGAACCTGAACGTTCAACGTAATAATTGGAGTCTGGTTACTCAACAAAACTGAATGGAGCCTAAACGCTCAAATTAATAACCGGAGTCCGGATACTCAACGAAACTGACCGGAGCCTGAACGCTCAACGTAATAACCGGAGCCTGGATACCCAACAAAACTGAATGGAGCCTGAACGCTCAACTTAATAACTGGATTCTGGATACTCAACGAAACTGACCGGAGCCTGAACGCTCAATGTAATAACCGGAGTCTGGATACTCAACGAAAATGACCGGAGCCCGAACGCTCAACGTAATAACCGGAGTCTGGAAACTCAAAGAAAATGACCAGAGCATGAACGCTCAACTTAATAACTGGAGTTTGGATACTCAACGAAACTGACCGGAGCCTGAACGCTCAACGTAATAACCGGAGTCTGGATACCCAAAAAAACTGAATGGAGCCTGAACGCTAAACTTAATAATCGGATTCTGGATACTCAACGAAACTGACTGGAGCCTGAACGCTCAACGTAATAACCGGAGTCTAGATACTCAACGAAAATGACCGGAGCCCGAACGCTCAACGTAATAACTGGAGTCTGGAAACTGAAAGAAAATGACCAGAGCATGAACGCTCAACTTAATAACTGGAGTTTGGATACTCAACGAAACTGACCGGAGCCTGAACGCTCATCGTAATAACTGGAGTCTGGATACTCAACAAAAATGGTCGGAGCCTTACCGCTCAACGTAATAACCGGAGTCTGGATACCCAACGAAACTGACCGAAGCGTGAGTGCTCAACGTAATAACCGGAGTGTGGATACTCAACGAAACAGACCAGAGCCTGAACGCTCAACGTAATAACCGGAGTCTGGATATCCAACAAAACTGAATGGAGCTTGAACGCTCAACTTAATAACCGGAGTCTGGATACTCAACGAAACTGACCGGAGCCTGAACGCTCAACGTAATAACCGGAGTCTTGATACTCAACGAAAATGATCAGAGCCAGAACGCTCAACGTAATAACCGGAGTCTGGAAACTCAAAGAAAATGACCGGGGAATGACCGCTCAACTTAATAACCGCAGTCTGGATACTCAACAAAATTGACCGGAGCCTGAACGCTCAACTTAATAACCGAAGTCTGGTTAACCAAAGAAACTGACCGGAGCGTGAACGCTCAACGTTATAACCGGAGTCTGGATACTCAACGAAACTGATTGGAGCCTGAATGCTCAACATAATAACTAGAGTCTGGATACCCAACGAAACTGACCGGAGCCTGAATGTTTAACTTAATAACCGAAGTATGGATACTCAACGAAACAGACCGGAGCCTGAACGCTCAATGTAATGACCAGATTCTGGATACACAACGAAAATGACCGGAGCCTGAACGCTCAACGTAATAACCGGTGTCTGGATACTCAAAGAAAATTACCAGAGCCTGAACGCTCAAATTAATAATCGGAGTTTGGATACTCAACGAAACTGACCGGAACCTGAACGCTCAACGTAATAACTGGAGTCTGGATACTCAACAAAACTGAATCGAGCCTAAACGCTCAAATTAATAACCGGAGTCTGGATACTCAACGAAACTGACCGGAGCCTGAACGCTCAATGTAATAACCGGAGTCTGGATACCCAACAAAACTGAATGGAGCCTGAACGCTCAACTTAATAACTGGATTCTGGATACTCAATGAAACTGACCGGAGCTTGAACGCTCAACGTAATAACCGGAGTCTGGATACTCAACAAAAATGACCGGAGCCCGAATGCTCAACGTAATAACCGGAGTCTGGAAACTCAAAGAAAATGACCAGAGCATGAACGCTCAACTTAATAACTGGAGTTTGGATACTCAACGAAACTGACCGGAGCCTGAACGCTCAAGTAATAACCGGAGTCTGGATACCCAACAAAACTGAATGGAGCCTGAACGCTAAACTTAATAACCGGATTCTGGATACTCAAAGAAAATGACCAGAGCCTGAACGCTCAACGTAATAACCGGAGTCTGGATACTCAACGAAAATGACCGGAGCCCGAACGCTCAACGTAATAACCGGAGTCTGGAAACTCAAAGAAAATAACCAGAGCAAGAACGCTCAACTTAATAACTGGAGTTTGGATACTCAACGAAACTGACCAGAGCCTGAACGCTCAACGTAATAACTGGAGTCTGGATACTCAACGAAAATGACCGGAGCCCGAACACTCAACGTAATAACCGAAGTCTGGATACTCAAAGAAAATGACCAGAGCATGAATGCTCAACTTAATAACTGGAGTTTGGATACTCAACGAAACTGACCGGAGCCTAAACGCTCAACGTAATAACCGGAGTCTGGATACCCAACAAAACTGAATGGAGCCTGAACGCTCAACTTAATAACCGGATTCTGGATACTCAACGAAACTGACCGGAGCCTGAACGCTCAACGTAATAACCGGAGTCTGGATACTCAACGGAAATGACCGGAGCCCGAACGCTCAACGTAATAACCGGAGTCTTGATACTCTACGAAAATGATCAGAGACGGAACGCTCAACGTAATAACCGGAGTCTGGAAACTCAAAGAAAATGACTGGGGCATGACCGCTCAACTTAAAAACCGGAGTTTGGATACTCAACAAAATTGACCGGAGCCTGAACGCTCAACTTAATAACCGAAGTCTTGTTAACCAAAGAAACTGACCGGAGCGTGAACGCTCAACGTTATAACCGGAGTCTGGATACTCAACGAAACCGATCGGAGCCTGAATGCTCAACGTAAGAACTGGAGTCTGGATACCCCACGAAACTGACCGGAGCCTGAATGTTTAACTTAATAACCGAAGTATGGATACTCAACGAAACAGACCGGAGCCTGAACGCTCAATGTAATGACCAGATTCTGGATACACAACGAGAATGACCGGAGCCTGAACGCTCAATGTAATAACCGGAGTCTGAAAACTCAAAGAAAATGACAAGTGCATGAACGCTCAACTTAATAACTGGAGTTTGGATACTCAACGAAACTGACCGGAGCCTGAACTCTCAATGTAATAACCGGAGTCTGGATACCCAACAAAAGTGAATGGAGCCTGAACACTCAACGTAATAACCAGAGTCTAGATACTCAACAAAAATGACCGGAGCCCAAACACTCAACGTAATAACCGGAGTCTGGAAACTCAAAGAAAATGACCAGAGCATGATCGCTCCACTTAATAACTGGAGTTTGGATACTCAACGGAACTGACCGGAGCCTGAACGCTCAACGTAATAACCGGAGTCTGGATACTCAACGAAAATGACCGGTGCCCGAACGCTCAACGTAATAACCGAAGTCTGGATACTCAAAGAAAATGACCAGAGCATGAACGCTCAACTTAATAACTGGAGTTTGGATACTCAACGAAACTGACCGGAGCATGAACGCTCAACGTAATAACCGGAGTCTGGATACTCAACAAAAATGGTCGGAGCCTTAACGCTCAATGTAATAACCGGAGTCTGGATACCCAACGAAATTGACCGGAGCGTGAGTGCTCAACGTAATAACCGGAGTATGGATACTCAACGAAACAGATCGGAGCCTGAACACTCAACGTAATAACCGGAGTCTGGATACCCAACAAAACTGAATGGAGCTTGAACGTTCAACTTAATAACCGGAGTCTGGATACTCAACGAAACTGACTGGAGCCCGAACACTCAACGTAATAACCGGAGTCTTCATACTCAACGAATATGATCATAGCCCAAACACTCAAATTAATAACCGGAGTTTGGATACTCAACGAAACTGACCGGAACCTGAACGCTGAACGTAATAACTGGAGTCTGGATACTCAACAAAACTGAATGGAGCCTAAACGCTCAAATTAATAACCGAGGTCTGGATACTCAACGAAACTGACCGAAGCCTGAACGCTTAACGTAATAACCGGAGTCTGGATACCCAACAAAGCTGAATGGAGCCTGAACGCTCAACTTAATAACTAGATTCTGGATACTCAACGAAACTGACCGGAGCCTAAACGCTCAACGTAATAACCGGAGTCTGGATACTCAAAGAAAATGACCGGAGCCCGAACGCTCAACGTAATAACCGGAGTCTGGAAACTCAAAGAAAATGACCAGAGCTTGAACGCTCAACTTAATAACTGGAGTTTGGATACTCAACAAAACTGACCGGAGCCTGAACGCTCAACGTAATAACCGGAGTCTGGATACCCAACAAAACTGAATGGAGCCTGAACGCTAAACTTAATAACCGGATTCTGGATACTCAATGAAACTGACCGGAGCCCGAACGCTCAACGTAATAACCGGAGTCTGGATACTCAACGAAAATGACCGGAGCCCGAACGCTCAACGTAATAACCGGAGTCTGGAAACTCAAAGAAAATGACCAGAGCATGAACGCTCAACTTAATAACTGGAGTTTGGATACTCAACGAAACTGACCGGAGCCTGAACACTCATCGTAATAACTGGAGTCTGGATACTCAACAAAAATGGTCGGAGCCTTAACACTCAACGTAATAACCGGAGTCTGGATACCCAACGAAACTGACCGGAGCGTGAGTGCTCAATGTAATAACCGGAGTATGGATACTCAACGAAACAGACCGGAGCCTGAATGCTCAACGTAATAAGTGGAGTGTGGATACCCAACAAAACTGAATGGAGCTTGAACGCTCAACTTAATAACCGGATTCTGGATACTCAACGAAACTGACCAGAGCCTGAACGCTCAACGTAATAACCGAAGTCTTGATACTCAACGAAAATGATCAGAGCCGGAACGCTCAACGTAATAACCAGAGTCTGGAAACTCAAAGAAAATGACCGGGGCATGACCGCTCAACTTAATAACCGGAGTTTGGATACTTAACGAAACTAACCGGAGCCTAAACGTTC
Organism: Lathyrus sativus; assembly: GCA_963859935.3. Classification (NCBI taxonomy): domain Eukaryota; kingdom Viridiplantae; phylum Streptophyta; class Magnoliopsida; order Fabales; family Fabaceae; genus Lathyrus; species Lathyrus sativus. Next base: position 563,948 of record CAWUDS030000686.1, on the reverse strand, counting down.
AACGTAATAACCGAAGTCTGGATACTCAACAAAAATTACCAGAGCCTTAATGCTCAACGTAATAACCGGAGTATGGATACCCAACGAAACTAACCAGAGCCTGAACGCTCAACGTAATAACTAGAGTCTGGATACTCAACGAAACTGGTCGGAGCTTGAACGATCAACGTAATGACCGAAGCCTGAACGCTCAACATAATAACCAGAGTCTGGATACCCAACGAAAATGACCGGAGCCTGAATGCACAACTTAATAATCGGAGCCTTAACGCTCAACATAATGACCAGTGTCTGGATACCTAACGAAACTGACCGGAGCGGAAGTGCTCAACGTAATAACCGGAGTCTGGATTCTCAACGAAAATAATCGGAGCTTGAACACAAAACATAATAACCGGAATCTAGAGACTCAATGAAAATGACCGGAGCCTGAATGCTCAACGTAATAACCGGAGTCTAGATACTCAACAAAATTGACCGGAGCCTGAACGCTCAACTTAATAACCGAAGTCTGGTTAACCAAAGAAACTGACCGGAGCGTGAACTCTCAACGTTATAACCGGAGTCTGGATACTCAACGAAACTGATCGGAGCCTGAATGCTCAACGTAATAACTGGAGTCTGGATACCCAACGAAACTTACCGGAGCCTGAATGTTTAACTTTATAACCGAAGTATGGATACTCAACGAAACAGACCGGAGCCTGGACGCTCAATGTAATGACCAGATTCTGGATACACAACGAAAACGACCGGAGCCCGAACGCTCAACGTAATAACCAGAGTCTGGATACTCAAAGAAAATGACCAGAGCCTGAACGCTCAAATTAAAAACCGGAGTTTGGATACTCAACGAAACTGACCGGAACCTGAACGCTGAACGTAATAACTGGAGTCTGGATACTCAACAAAACTGAATGGAGCCTAAACGCTCAAATTAATAACCGAGGTCTGGATACTCAACGAAACTGACCGGAGCCTGAACGCTTAACGTAATAACCGGAGTCTGGATACCCAACAAAGCGGAATGGAGCCTGAACGCTCAACTTAATAACTAGATTCTACATACTCAACGAAACTGACCGGAGCCTAAACGCTCAACGTAATAACCGGAGTCTGGATACTCAACGAAAATGACCGGAGCCCGAACGCTCAACGTAATAACCGGAGTCTGGAAACTCAAAGAAAATGACCAGAGCTTGAACGCTCAACTTAATAACTGGAGTTTGGATACTCAACAAAACTGACAGGAGCCTGAACGCTCAACGTAATAACCGGAGTCTGGATACCCAACAAAACTGAATGGAGCCTGAACGCTAAACTTAATAACCGGATTCTGGATACTCAATGAAACTGACTGGAGCCTGAACGCTCAACGTAATAACCGGAGTCTGGATACTCAACGAAAATGACCGGAGCCCGAACGCTCAACGTAATAACCGGAGTCTGGAAACTCAAAGAAAATGACCAGAGCATGAACGCTCAACTTAATAACTGGAGTTTGGATACTCAATAAAACTGACCGGAGCCTGAACACTCATCGTAATAACTGGAGTCTGGATACTCAACAAAAATGGTCGGAGCCTTAACACTCAACGTAATAACCGGAGTCTGGATACCCAACGAAACTGACCGGAGCGTGAGTGCTCAACGTAATAACCGGAGTATGGATACTCAACGAAACAGACTGGAGCCTGAACGCTCAACGTAATAAGCGGAGTCTGGATACCCAACAAAACTGAATGGAGCTTGAACGCTCAACTTAATAACCGGATTCTGGATACTCAACGAAACTGACCTGAGCCTGAACGCTCAACGTAATAACCGGAGTCTTCATACTCAACGAAAATGATCAGAGCCGGAACGCTCAACGTAATAACCAGAGTCTAGAAACTCAAAGAAAATGACCGGGGCATGACCGCTCAACTTAATAACCGGAGTTTGGATACTTAACGAAACTAACCGGAGCCTAAACGCTCAACGTAATAACCGAAGTCTGGATACTCAACAAAAATTACCAGAGCCTTAATGCTCAACGTAATAACCGGAGTATGGATACCCAACGAAACTAACCAGAGCCTGAACGCTCAACGTAATAACTAGAGTCTGGATACTCAACGAAACTGGTCGGAGCCTGAACGATCAACGTAATGACCGGAGCCTGAACGCTCAACGTAATAACCAGAGTATGGATACCCAACGAAAATGACCGGAGCCTGAATGCACAACTTAATAATTGGAGCCTTAACGCTCAACATAATGACCAGTGTCTGGATACCTAACGAAACTGACCGGAGCGGCAGTGCTCAACGTAATAACCGGAGTCTGGATTCTCAACGAAAATAATCGGAGCTTGAACACAAAACATAATAACCGGAATCTAGAGACTCAATGAAAATGACCGGAGCCTGAATGCTCAACGTAATAACCGGAGTCTAGATACTCAACAAAATTGACCGGAGCCTGAACGCTCAACTTAATAACCGAAGTCTGGTTAACCAAAGAAACTGACCGGAGCGTGAACGCTCAACGTTATAACCGGAGTCTGGATACTCAACGAAACTGATCGGAGCCTGAATGCTCAACGTAATAACTGGAGTCTGGATACCCAACGAAACTGACCGGAGCCTGAATGTTTAACTTTATAACCGAAGTATGGATACTCAACGAAACAGACCGGAGCTTGGACGCTCAATGTAATGACCAGATTCTGGATACACAACGAAAACGACCGGAGCCCGAACGCTCAACGTAATAACCAGAGTCTGGATACTCAAAGAAAATGACCAGAGCCTGAACGCTCAAATTAAAAACCGGAGTTTGGATACTCAACGAAACTGACCGGAACCTGAACGCTGAACGTAATAACTGGAGTCTGGATACTCAACAAAACTGAATGGAGCCTAAACGCTCAAATTAATAACCGAGGTCTGGATACTCAACGAAACTGACCGGAGCCTGAACGCTTAACGTAATAACCGGAGTCTGGATACCCAACAAAGCGGAATGGAGCCTGAACGCTCAACTTAATAACTAGATTCTACATACTCAACGAAACTGACCGGAGCCTAAACGCTCAACGTAATAACCGGAGTCTGGATACTCAACGAAAATGACCGGAGCCCGAACGCTCAACGTAATAACCGGAGTCTGGAAACTCAAAGAAAATGACCAGAGCTTGAACGCTCAACTTAATAACTGGAGTTTGGATACTCAACAAAACTGACAGGAGCCTGAACGCTCAACGTAATAACCGGAGTCTGGATACCCAACAAAACTGAATGGAGCCTGAACGCTAAACTTAATAACCGGATTCTGGATACTCAATGAAACTGACTGGAGCCTGAACGCTCAACGTAATAACCGGAGTCTGGATACTCAACGAAAATGACCGGAGCCCGAACGCTCAACGTAATAACCGGAGTCTGGAAACTCAAAGAAAATGACCAGAGCATGAACGCTCAACTTAATAACTGGAGTTTGGATACTCAATAAAACTGACCGGAGCCTGAACACTCATCGTAATAACTGGAGTCTGGATACTCAACAAAAATGGTCGGAGCCTTAACACTCAACGTAATAACCGGAGTCTGGATACCCAACGAAACTGACCGGAGCGTGAGTGCTCAACGTAATAACCGGAGTATGGATACTCAACGAAACAGACTGGAGCCTGAACGCTCAACGTAATAAGCGGAGTCTGGATACCCAACAAAACTGAATGGAGCTTGAACGCTCAACTTAATAACCGGATTCTGGATACTCAACGAAACTGACCTGAGCCTGAACGCTCAACGTAATAACCGGAGTCTTCATACTCAACGAAAATGATCAGAGCCGGAACACTCAACGTAATAACCAGAGTCTAGAAACTCAAAGAAAATGACCGGGGCATGACCGCTCAACTTAATAACCGGAGTTTGGATACTTAACGAAACTAACCGGAGCCTAAACGCTCAACGTAATAACCGAAGTCTGGATACTCAACAAAAATTACCAGAGCCTTAATGCTCAACGTAATAACCGGAGTATGGATACCCAACGAAACTAACCAGAGCCTGAACGCTCAACGTAATAACTAGAGTCTGGATACTCAACGAAACTGGCCGGAGCCTGAACGATCAACGTAATGACCGGAGCCTGAACGCTCAACGTAATAACCAGAGTATGGATACCCAACGAAAATGACCGGAGCCTGAATGCACAACTTAATAATTGGAGCCTTAACGCTCAACATAATGACCAGTGTCTGGATACCTAACGAAACTGACCGGAGCGGCAGTGCTCAACGTAATAACCGGAGTCTGGATTCTCAACGAAAATAATCGGAGCTTGAACACAAAACATAATAACCGGAATCTAGAGACTCAATGAAAATGACCGGAGCCTGAATGCTCAACGTAATAACCGGAGTCTAGATACTCAACAAAATTGACCGGAGCCTGAACGCTCAACTTAATAACCGAAGTCTGGTTAACCAAAGAAACTGACCGGAGCGTGAACGCTCAACGTTATAACCGGAGTCTGGATACTCAACAAAACTGATCGGAGCCTAAATGCTCAACGTAATGACTGGAGTCTGGATACCCAACGAAACTGACCGGAGCCTGAATGTTTAACTTAATAACTGAAGTATGGATACTCAACGAAACAGACCGGAGCCTGAACGCTCAATGTAATGACCAGATTATGGATACACAACGAAAACGACCGGAGCCCGAACGCTCAACGTAATAACCGGAGTCTGGATACTCAAAGAAAATGACCAGAGCCTGAACGCTCAAATTAATAACCGGAGTTTGGATACTCAACGAAACTGACTGGAACCTGAACGCTGAACGTAATAACTGGAGTCTGGATACTCAACAAAACTGAATGGAGCCTAAACGGTCAAATTAATAACCGAGGTCTGGATACTCAACGAAACTGACCGGAGCCTGAATGCTTAACGTAATAACCGGAGTCTGGATACCCAACAAAGCTGAATGGAGCCTGAACGCTCAACTTAATAACTAGATTCTGGATACTCAACGAAACTGACCGGAGCCTAAACTCTCAACGTAATAACCGGAGTCTGGATACTCAACGAAAATGACCGGAGCCCGAACGCTCAACGTAATAACCGGAGTCTGGAAACACAAAGAAATTGACCAGAGCTTGAACGCTCAACTTAATAACTGGAGTTTGGATACTCAACGAAACTGACCGGAGCCTGAACGCTCATCGTAATAACTGGAGTCTGGATACTCAACAAAAATGGTCGGAGCCTTAACACTCAACGTAATAACCGGAGTCTGGATACCCAACGAAACTGACCGGAGCGTGAGTGCTCAACGTAATAACCGGAGTATGGATACTCAACGAAACAGACTGGAGCCTGAACGCTCAACGTAATAAGCGGAGTCTGGATACCCAACAAAACTGAATGGAGCTTGAACGCTCAACTTAATAACCGGATTCTGGATACTCAACGAAACTGACCGGAGCCTGAACGCTCAACGTAATAACCGGAGTCTTGATACTCAACGAAAATGATCAGAGCCGGAACGCTCAACGTAATAACCAGAGTCTAGAAACTCAAAGAAAATAACTGGGGCATGACCGCTCAACTTAATAACCGGAGTTTGGATACTTAATAAACTAACCGGAGCCTAAACGCTCAACGTAATAACCGAAGTCTGGATACTCAACAAAAATTACCAGAGCCTTAATGCTCAACGTAATAACCGGAGTATGGATACCCAACAAAACTAACCAGAGCCTGAACGTTCAACGTAATAACTAGAGTCTGGATACTCAACGAAACTGGCCGGAGCCTGAACGCTCAACGTAATAACCGGAGTATGGATACCCAACGAAAATGACCGGAGCCTGAATGCACAACTTAATAATTGGAGCCTTAACGCTCAACATAATGACCAGTGTCTGGATACCTAACGAAACTGACCGGAGCGGCAGTGCTCAACGTAATAACCGGAGTCTGGATTCTCAACGAAAATAATCGGAGCTTGAACACAAAACATAATAACCGGAATCTAGAGACTCAATGAAAATGACCGGAACCTGAATGCTCAACGTAATAACCGGAGTCTAGATAATCAACAAAATTGACCGGAGCCTGAACGCTCAACTTAATAACCGAAGTCTGGTTAACCAAAGAAACTGACCGGAGCGTGAACGCTCAACGTTATAACCGGAGTCTGGATACTCAATGAAACTGATCGGAGCCTGAATGCTCAACGTAATAACTGGAGTCTGGATACCCAACGAAACTGACCAGAGCCTGAATGTTTAAATTAATAACTGAAGTATGGATACTCAACGAAACAGACCGGAGCCTGAACGCTCAATGTAATGACCAGATTCTGGATACACAACGAAAACGACCGGAGCCCGAACGCTCAACGTAATAACCGGAGTCTGGATACTCAAAGAAAATGACCAGAGCCTGAACGCTCAAATTAATAATCGGAGTTTGGATACTCAACGAAACTGACCGGAACCTGAACGCTGAACGTAATAACTGGAGTCTGGATACTCAACAAAACTGAATGGAGCCTAAACGGTCAAATTAATAACCGAGGTCTGGATACTCAACGAAACTGACCGGAGCCTGAATGCTTAACGTAATAACCGGAGTCTGGATACCCAACAAAGCTGAATGGAGCCTGAACGCTCAACTTAATAACTAGATTCTGGATACTCAACGAAACTGACCGGAGCCTAAACTCTCAACGTAATAACCGGAGTCTGGATACTGAACGAAAATGACCGGAGCCCGAACGCTCAACGTAATAACCGGAGTCTGGAAACACAAAGAAATTGACCAGAGCTTGAACGCTCAACTTAATAACTGGAGTTTGGATACTCAACAAAACTGACCGGAGCCTGAACGCTCAACGTAATAACCGGAGTCTGGATACCCAACAAAACTGAATGGAGCCTGAACGCTAAACTTAATAACCGGATTCTGGATACTCAATGAAACTGACCGGAGCCTGAACGCTCAACGTAATAACCGGAGTCTGGATACTCAACGAAAATGACCGGAGCCCGAACGCTCAACGTAATAACCAGAGTCTGGAAACTCAAAGAAAATGACCAGAGCATGAACGCTCAACTTAATAACTGGAGTTTGGATACGCAACGAAACTGACCGGAGCCTGAACGCTCAACGTAATAACCGGAGTCTGGATACCCAACATAACTGAATGGAGCCTGAACGCTAAACTTAATAACCGGATTCTGGATACTCAAAGAAAATGACCAGAGCCTGAACGCTCAACGTAATAACCGGAGTCTGGATACTCAACGAAAATGACCGGAGCCCGAACGCTCAACGTAATAACTGGAGTCTGGAAACTCAAAGAAAATGACCAGAGCATGAATGCTCAACTTAATAACTGGAGTTTGGATACTCAACGAAACTGACCGGAGCCTGAACGTTCAACGTAATAACCGAAGTCTGGATACTCAACGAAAATGACCGGAGCCCGAACGCTCAACGTAATAACCGAAGTCTGGATACTCAAAGAAAATGACCAGAGCATGAATGCTCAACTTAATAACTGGAGTTTGGATACTCAACGAAACTGACCGGAGCCTAAACGCTCAACGTAATAACCGGAGTCTGGATACCCAACAAAACTGAATGGAGCCTGAACGCCCAACTTAATAACCGGATTCTGGATACTCAACGCAACTGACCGGAGCCTGAACGCTCAACGTAATAACCGGAGTATGGATACTCAGCGGAAATGACCGGAGCCCGAACGCTCAACGTAATAAACGGAGTCTGGAAACTCAAAGAAAATGACAAGTGCATGAACGTTCAACTTAATAACTGGAGTTTGGATACTCAACGAAACTGACCGGAGCCTGAACGCTCAATGTAATAACCGAAGTCTGGATACCCAACAAAACTGAATGGAGCCTGAACGCTCAACTTAATAAACGGATTCTGGATACTGAACAAAACTGACTGGAGCCTGAACACTCAACGTAATAACCGGAGTCTGGATACTCAACAAAAATGACCGGAGCCCGAACACTCAACGTAATAACCGGAGTCTGGAAACTCAAAGAAAATGACCAGAGCATGATCGCTCAACGTAATAACCGGAGTCTGGATACCCAACAAAACTGAATGGAGCCTGAACGCTAAACTTAATAACCGGATTCTGGATACTCAATGAAAATGACCGGAGCCCGAACGCTCAACGTAATAACCGAAGTCAGGATACTCAAAGAAAATGACCAGAGCATGAACGCTCAACTTAATAACTGGAGTTTGGATACTTAACGAAACTGACCGGAGCATGAACGTTCAACGTAATAACCGGAGTCTGGATACTCAACAAATATGGTCGGAGCGTTAACGCTCAATGTAATAACCGGAGTCTGGATACCAAACGAAACTGACCGGAGCGTGAGTGCTCAATGTAATAACCGGAGTATGGATACTCAACGAAACAGATCGGAGCCTGAACGCTCAACGTAATAACCGGAGTCTGGATACCCAACAAAACTGAATGGAGGCTGCACGTTCAACTTAACAACCGGAGTCTGGATATTCAACGAAACTGACCGGAGCCTGAATGCTCAACTTAATAACCGGAGTCTTGATACTCAACGAAAATGATCAGAGCCCGAACGCTCAACGTAATAACCGGAGTCTGGAAACTCAAAGAAAATGACCGGAGCATGACCGCTCAACTTAATAACCGGAGTTTGGATACTCAACGAAACTGACCGGAGCCTGAACGCTCAACGTAATAACCGAAGTCTGGATACTCAACAAAGATTACCAGAGCCTTAATGCTCAACGTAATAACCGGAGTGTGGATACCCAACGAAACTAACCAGAGCCTGAACGCTCAACGTAATTACTAGAGTCTGGATACTCAACGAAACTGGTCGGAGCCTGAACGATCAACGTAATGACCGGAGCCTGAACGCTCAACGTAATAACCAGAGTCTGGATACCCAACGAAAATGACCGGAGCCTGAATGCACAACTTAATAATCGGAGCCTTAACGCTCAACATAATGACCAGTGTCTGGATACCTAACGAAACTGACCGGAGCGGCAGTGCTCAACGTAATAACCGGAGTCTGGATTCTCAACAAAAATAATCGGAGCTTGAACACAAAACATAATAACCGGAATCTAGAGACTCAATGAAAATGACCGGAGCCTGAATGCTCAACGTAATAACCGGAGTCTAGATACTCAACAAAATTGACCGGAGCCTGAACGCTCAACTTAATAACCGAAGTCTGGTTAACCAAAGAAACTGACCGGAGCGTGAACGCTCAACGTTATAACTGGAGTCTGGATACTCAACGAAACTGATCGGAGCCTGAATGCTCAACGTAATAACTGGAGTCTGGATACCCAACGAAACTGACCGGAGCCTGAATGTTTAACTTAATAACCGAAGTATGGATACTCAATGAAACAGAGCGGAGCCTGAACGCTCAATGTAATGACCAGATTCTGGATACACAACGAAAATGACCGGAGCCCGAACGCTCAACGTAATAACCGGAGTCTGGAAACTCAAAGAAAATGACCAGAGCCTGAACGCTCAAATTAATAATCGGAGTTTGGATACTCAACGAAACTGACCGGAACCTGAACGCTCAACGTAATAACTGGAGTTTGGATACTCTACAAAACTGAATGGAGCCTAAACACTCAAATTAATAACCGGAGTCTGGATACTCAACGAAACTGACCGGAGCCTGAACGCTCAATGTAAATACCGGAGTCTGGATACCCAACAAAACTGAATGGAGCCTGAACGCTCAACTTAATAACTGGATTCTGGATACTCAATGAAACTGACCGGAGCTTGAACGCTCAACGTAATAACCGGAGTCTGGATACTCAACGAAAATGACCGGAGCCCGACCGCTCAACGTAATAACCGGAGTCTGGAAACTCAAAGAAAATGACCAGAGCATGAACACTCAACTTAATAACTGGAGTTTGGATACGCAACGAAACTGACCGGAGCCTGAACGCTCAACGTAATAACCGGAGTCTGGATACCCAACAAAACTGAATGGAGCCTGAACGCTAAACTTAATAACCAGATTCTGGATACTCAAAGAAAATGACCAGAGCCTGAACGCTCAACGTAATAACCGGAGTCTGGATACTCAACGAAAATGACCGGAGCCCGAACGCTCAACGTAATAACTGGAGTCTGGAAACTCAAAGAAAATGACCAGAGCATGAACGCTCAACTTAATAACTGGAGTTTGGATACTCAACGAAACTGACCGGAGCCTGAACGTTCAACGTAATAACCGGAGTCTGGATACTCAACGAAAATGACCGGAGCCCGAACGCTCAACGTAATAACCGAAGTCTGGATACTCAAAGAAAATGACCAGAGCATGAATGCCCAACTTAATAACTGGAGTTTGGATACTCAACGAAACTGACCGGAGCCTAAACGCTCAACGTAATAACCGGAGTCTGGATACCCAACAAAACTGAATGGAGCCTGAACGCCCAACTTAATAACCGGATTCTGGATACTCAACGCAACTGACCGGAGCCTGAACGCTCAACTTAATAACCGGAGTATGGATACTCAACGGAAATGACCGGAGCCCGAACGCTCAACGTAATAACCGGAGTCTGGAAACTCAAAGAAAATAACAAGTGCATGAACGTTCAACTTAATAACTGGAGTTTGGATACTCAACGAAACTGACCGGAGCCTGAACGCTCAATGTAATAACCGAAGTCTGGATACCCAACAAAACTGAATGGAGCCTGAACGCTCAACTTAATAAACGGATTCGGGATACTGAACAAAACTGACTGGAGCCTGAACACTCAACGTAATAACCGGAGTCTGGATACTCAACAAAAATGACCGGAGCCCGAACACTCAACGTAATAACCAGAGTCTGGAAACTCAAAGAAAATGACCAGAGCATGATCGCTCAACATAATAACTGGAGTTTGGATACTCAACGAAACTGACCGGAGCCTGAACGCTCAACGTAATAACCGGAGTCTGGATACTCAATGAAAATTACCGGAGCCCGAACGCTCAACGTAATAACCGAAGTCAGGATACTCAAAGAAAATGACCAGAGCATAAACACTCAACTTAATAACTGGAGTTTGGATACTTAACGAAACTGACCGGAGCATGAACGTTCAAGTAATAACCGGAGTCTGGATACTCAACAAATATGGTCGGAGCGTTAACGCTCAATGTAATAACCGGAGTCTGGATACCAAACGAAACTGACCGGAGCGTGAGTGCTCAACATAATAACCGGAGTATGGATACTCAACGAAACAGATCGGAGCCTGAACGCTCAACGTAATAACCGGACTCTGGATACCCAACAAAACTGAATGGAGATTGAACATTCAACTTAATAACCGGAGTCTGGATACTCAACGAAACTGACCGGAGCCTGAATGCTCAACGTAATAACCGGAGTCTTGATACTCAACGAAAATGATCAGAGCCCGAACGCTCAACGTAATAACCGGAGTCTGGAAACTCAAAGAAAATGACCGGAGCATGACCGCTCAACTTAATAACCGAAGTTTTGATACTTAACGAAACTGACCGGAGCCTGAACGCTCAACGTAATAACCGAAGTCTGGATACTCAACAAAGATTACCAGAGCCTTAATGCTCAACGTAATAACCGGAGTGTGGATACCCAACGAAACTAACCAGAGCCTGAACGCTCAACGTAATAACTGGAGTCTGGATACTTAAAGAAACTGGCCTGAACGATCAACGTAATGACCGGAGCCTGAACGCTCAACGTAATAACTAGAGTCTGGATATTCAACGAAAGTGACCGGAGCCTGAATGCACAACTTAATAACCGGAGTCTGGATACTCAACAAAACTGACCGGAGCCTTAACGCTCAACATAATGACCAGAGTCTGGATACCTAACGAAACTGACCGGAGCGTGAGTGCTCAACGTAATAACCAGAGTCTGGATTCTCAACGAAACTAATCGGAGCTTGAACACAAAACATAATAACCGGAATCTGGAGACTCAACGAAAATGACCGGAGCCTGAATGCTCAACGTAATAACCGGAGTCTAGATACTCAACAAAATTGACCGGAGCCTGAACGCTCAACGTAATAACCGAAGTCTGGATAACCAAAGAAACTGACCGGAGCGTGAACGCTCAACGTAATAACCAGAGTCTAGATACTCAACGAAACTGAACGGAGCTTGAATGCTCAACATAATAACTCGAGTCTGGATACCCAACAAAACTGACCGGAGCCTAAATGTTTAACTTAATAATCGAAGTCTGGATACTCAACGAAACAGACCAGAGCCTGAACGCTCAACGTAATGACCAGATTCTGGATACCCAACGAAAATGACCGGAGCTCGAACAATCAACGTAATAACCGGAGTCTGGATACTCAAAGAAAATAACCGGAGCCTGAACGCTCAACTTAATAACCGGAGTTTGGATACTCAACGAAACTGATCGGAACCTGAACGCTTAACGTAATAACCAGAGTCTGGATACTCAACAAAACTGAATGGAGCCTAAACGCTCAAATTAATAACCGGAGTGTAGATACTCAACGAAACTGACCGGAGCCTAAACGCTCAATGTAATAACCGGAGTCTGGATACCCAACAAAACTGAATGGAGCCTGAACGCTCAATCTAACAACCGGAGTCTGGATACTCAACGAAAATGACCGGAGCCCGAACGCTCAACGTAATAACCTGAGTCTGGAAACTCAAAGAAAATGACCAGAGCATGAACGCTCAACTTAATAACTGGAGTTTGGATACTCAACGAAACTGACCGGAGCCTGAACGCTCAACGTAATAACCGGAGTCTGGATACCCAACAAAACTGAATGGAGCCTGAACGCTCAACTTAATAACCGGATTCTGGATACTCAACGAAACTGACCGGAGCCTGAACGCTCAACGTAATAACTGGAGTCTGGATACTCAACGAAAATGACCGGAGCCCGAACGCTCAACATAATAACCGAAGTCTGGATACTCAAAGAAAATGACCAGAGCATGAATGCTCAACTTAATAACTGGAGTTTGGATACTCAACGAAACTGACCGGAGCCTAAACGCTCAACGTAATAACCGGAGTCTGGATACCCAACAAAACTGAATGGAGCCTGAACGCTCAACTTAATAACCGGATTCTGGATACTCAACGCAACTGACCGGAGCCTGAACGCTCAACGTAATAACCGGAGTCTGGATACTCAACGGAAATGACCGGAGCCCGAACGCTCAACGTAATAACCGGAGTCTGGAGACTCAAAGAAAATGACAAGTGCATGAACGCTCAACTTAATAACTGGAGTTTGGATACTCAACGAAACTGACCGGAGCCTGAACGCTCAATGTAATAACCGAAGTCTGGATACCCAACAAAACTGAATGGAGCCTGAACGCTCAACTTAATAAACGGATTCTGGATACTCAACAAAACTGACTAGAGCCTGAACACTCAACGTAATAACCGGAGTCTGGATACTCAACAAATATGACCGGAGCCCGAACACTCAACGTAATAACCGGAGTCTGGAAACTCAAAGAAAATGACCAGAGCGTGATCGCTCAACTTAATAACTGGAGTTTGGATACTCAACGAAACTGACCGGAGCCTGAATGCTCAACGTAATAACCGGAGTCTGGATACTCAACGAAAATGACCGGAGCCCGAACGCTCAACGTAATAACCGAAGTCTGGATACTCAAAGAAAATGACCAGAGCATGAATGCCCAACTTAATAACTGGAGTTTGGATACTCAACGAAACTGACCGGAGCCTAAACGCTCAACGTAATAACCGGAGTCTGGATACCCAACAAAACTGAATGGAGCCTGAACGCCCAACTTAATAACCGGATTCTGGATACTCAACGCAACTGACCGGAGCCTGAACGCTCAACTTAATAACCGGAGTATGGATACTCAACGGAAATGACCGGAGCGCGAACGCTCAACGTAATAACCGGAGTCTGGAAACTCAAAGAAAATAACAAGTGCATGAACGTTCAACTTAATAACTGGAGTTTGGATACTCAACGAAACTGACCGGAGCCTGAACGCTCAATGTAATAACCGAAGTCTGGATACCCAACAAAACTGAATGGAGCCTGAACGCTCAACTTAATAAACGGATTCGGGATACTGAACAAAACTGACTGGAGCCTGAACACTCAACGTAATAACCGGAGTCTGGATACTCAACAAAAATGACCGGAGCCCGAACACTCAACGTAATAACCAGAGTCTGGAAACTCAAAGAAAATGACCAGAGCATGATCGCTCAACATAATAACTGGAGTTTGGATACTCAACGAAACTGACCGGAGCCTGAACGCTCAACGTAATAACCGGAGTCTGGATACTCAATGAAAATTACCGGAGCCCGAACGCTCAACGTAATAACCGAAGTCAGGATACTCAAAGAAAATGACCAGAGCATAAACACTCAACTTAATAACTGGAGTTTGGATACTTAACGAAACTGACCGGAGCATGAACGTTCAAGTAATAACCGGAGTCTGGATACTCAACAAATATGGTCGGAGCGTTAACGCTCAATGTAATAACCGGAGTCTGGATACCAAACGAAACTGACCGGAGCGTGAGTGCTCAACATAATAACCGGAGTATGGATACTCAACGAAACAGATCGGAGCCTGAACGCTCAACGTAATAACCGGACTCTGGATACCCAACAAAACTGAATGGAGATTGAACATTCAACTTAATAACCGGAGTCTGGATACTCAACGAAACTGACCGGAGCCTGAATGCTCAACGTAATAACCGGAGTCTTGATACTCAACGAAAATGATCAGAGCCCGAACGCTCAACGTAATAACCGGAGTCTGGAAACTCAAAGAAAATGACCGGAGCATGACCGCTCAACTTAATAACCGAAGTTTTGATACTTAACGAAACTGACCGGAGCCTGAACGCTCAACGTAATAACCGAAGTCTGGATACTCAACAAAGATTACCAGAGCCTTAATGCTCAACGTAATAACCGGAGTGTGGATACCCAACGAAACTAACCAGAGCCTGAACGCTCAACGTAATAACTGGAGTCTGGATACTTAAAGAAACTGGCCTGAACGATCAACGTAATGACCGGAGCCTGAACGCTCAACGTAATAACTAGAGTCTGGATATTCAACGAAAGTGACCGGAGCCTGAATGCACAACTTAATAACCGGAGTCTGGATACTCAACAAAACTGACCGGAGCCTTAACGCTCAACATAATGACCAGAGTCTGGATACCTAACGAAACTGACCGGAGCGTGAGTGCTCAACGTAATAACCAGAGTCTGGATTCTCAACGAAACTAATCGGAGCTTGAACACAAAACATAATAACCGGAATCTGGAGACTCAACGAAAATGACCGGAGCCTGAATGCTCAACGTAATAACCGGAGTCTAGATACTCAACAAAATTGACCGGAGCCTGAACGCTCAACGTAATAACCGAAGTCTGGATAACCAAAGAAACTGACCGGAGCGTGAACGCTCAACGTAATAACCAGAGTCTAGATACTCAACGAAACTGAACGGAGCTTGAATGCTCAACATAATAACTCGAGTCTGGATACCCAACAAAACTGACCGGAGCCTAAATGTTTAACTTAATAATCGAAGTCTGGATACTCAACGAAACAGACCAGAGCCTGAACGCTCAACGTAATGACCAGATTCTGGATACCCAACGAAAATGACCGGAGCTCGAACAATCAACGTAATAACCGGAGTCTGGATACTCAAAGAAAATAACCGGAGCCTGAACGCTCAACTTAATAACCGGAGTTTGGATACTCAACGAAACTGATCGGAACCTGAACGCTTAACGTAATAACCAGAGTCTGGATACTCAACAAAACTGAATGGAGCCTAAACGCTCAAATTAATAACCGGAGTGTAGATACTCAACGAAACTGACCGGAGCCTAAACGCTCAATGTAATAACCGGAGTCTGGATACCCAACAAAACTGAATGGAGCCTGAACGCTCAATCTAACAACCGGAGTCTGGATACTCAACGAAAATGACCGGAGCCCGAACGCTCAACGTAATAACCTGAGTCTGGAAACTCAAAGAAAATGACCAGAGCATGAACGCTCAACTTAATAACTGGAGTTTGGATACTCAACGAAACTGACCGGAGCCTGAACGCTCAACGTAATAACCGGAGTCTGGATACCCAACAAAACTGAATGGAGCCTGAACGCTCAACTTAATAACCGGATTCTGGATACTCAACGAAACTGACCGGAGCCTGAACGCTCAACGTAATAACTGGAGTCTGGATACTCAACGAAAATGACCGGAGCCCGAACGCTCAACATAATAACCGAAGTCTGGATACTCAAAGAAAATGACCAGAGCATGAATGCTCAACTTAATAACTGGAGTTTGGATACTCAACGAAACTGACCGGAGCCTAAACGCTCAACGTAATAACCGGAGTCTGGATACCCAACAAAACTGAATGGAGCCTGAACGCTCAACTTAATAACCGGATTCTGGATACTCAACGCAACTGACCGGAGCCTGAACGCTCAACGTAATAACCGGAGTCTGGATACTCAACGGAAATGACCGGAGCCCGAACGCTCAACGTAATACCGGAGTCTGGAGACTCAAAGAAAATGACAAGTGCATGAACGCTCAACTTAATAACTGGAGTTTGGATACTCAACGAAACTGACCGGAGCCTGAACGCTCAATGTAATAACCGAAGTCTGGATACCCAACAAAACTGAATGGAGCCTGAACGCTCAACTTAATAAACGGATTCTGGATACTCAACAAAACTGACTAGAGCCTGAACACTCAACGTAATAACCGGAGTCTGGATACTCAACAAATATGACCGGAGCCCGAACACTCAACGTAATAACCGGAGTCTGGAAACTCAAAGAAAATGACCAGAGCGTGATCGCTCAACTTAATAACTGGAGTTTGGATACTCAACGAAACTGACCGGAGCCTGAATGCTCAACGTAATAACCGGAGTCTGGATACTCAACGAAAATGACCGGAGCCCGAACGCCCAACGTAATAACCGAAGTCTGGATACTCAAAGAAAATGACCAGAGCATGAACGCTCAACTTAATAACTGGAGTTTGGATACTCAACGAAACTGACCGGAGCATGAACGCTCAACGTAATAACCGGAGTCTGGATACTCAACAAAAATGGTCGGAGCGTTAACGCTCAATGTAATAACCGGAGTCTGGATACCCAACAAAACTGACCGGAACGTGAGTGCTCAATGTAATAACCGGAGTATGGATACTCAACGAAACAGATCGGAGCCTGAACGCTCAACGTAATAACCGGAGTCTGGATACCCAACAAAACTGAATGGAGCCTGAACGTTCAACTTAATAACCGGAGTCTGGATACTCAACGAAACTGACCGGAGCCTGAATGCTCAACGTAATAACCGGAGTCTTGATACTCAACGAAAATGATCAGAGCCCGAACGCTCAACGTAATAACCGGAGTCTGGAAACTCAAAGAAAATGACCGGAGCATGACCGCTCAACTTAATAACCAGAGTTTGGATACTCAACGAAACTGACCGGAGCCTGAACACTCAACGTAATAACCGAAGTTTAGATACTCAACAAAGATTACCAGAGCCTGCATGCTCAACAAAGATTACCAGAGCCTGCATGCTCAACGTAATAACCGGAGTATGGATACCCAACGAAACTAACCAGAGCCTGCATGCTCAACGTAATAACTGGAGTCTGGATACTCAACAAAACTGGCCGGAGCCTGAACGATCAACGTAATGACCGGAGCCTGAACGCTCAACGTAATAACCAGAGTCTGGATAGTCAACGAAAATGACCGGAGCCTGAATGCACAACTTAATAACCGGAGTCTGGATACTCAACGAAACTGACCGGAGCCTTAACGCTCAACATAATGACCAGAGTCTGGATACCTAACGAAACTGACCGGAGCGTGAGTGCTCAACGTAATAACCAGAGTCTGGATTCTCAAAGAAAATAACCGGAGCTTGAACACAAAACATAATAAACGGAATCTGGAGACTCAACGAAAATGACCGGAGCCTGAATGCTCAACGTAATAACCGGAGTCTAGATACTCAACAAAATTGACTGGAGCCTGAACGCTCAACGTAATAACCGAAGTCTGGATAACCAAAGAAACTGACTGGAGCGTGAACGCTCAACGTAATAACCAGAGTCTGGATACTCAACGAAACTGAACGGAGCTTGAATGCTCAACGTAATAACTCGAGTCTGGATACCCAACAAAACTGATCGGAGCCTGAATGTTTAACTTAATAACTGAAGTCTGGATACTCATCGAAACAGACCGGAGCCTGAACGCTCAACGTAATGACCAGATTCTGGATACCCAACGAAAATGATCGGAGCCCGAACGCTCAATGTAATAACCGGAGTCTGGATACTCAAAGAAAATAACCGGAGCCTGAACGCTCAACTTAATAACTGGAGTTTGGATACTCAACGAAACTGACCGGAACCTGAACGCTTAACGTAATAACCAGAGTCTGGATAGTCAACAAAACTGAATGGATCCTAAACGCTCGAATTAATAACCGGAGTCTGGATACTCAACGAAACTGATCAGAGCCTAAACGCTCAACGTAATAACCGGAGTCTAGATACCCAACAAAACTGAATGGAGCCTGAACGCTCAACTTAATAACCGGATTCTGGATACTCAACGAAACTGACTGGAGCCTGAACGCTCAACGTAACAACCGGAGTCTGGATACTCAACGAAAATGACCGGAGCCCGAACGCTCAACGTAATAACCGGAGTCTGGAAACTCAAAGAAAATGACCAGAGCATGAACGCTCAACTTAATAACTGGAGTTTGGATACTCAACGAAACTGACCGGAGCCTGAACGCTCAACGTAATAACCGGAGTCTGGATACCCAACAAAACTGAATGGAGCCTGAACGCTCAACTTAATAACCGGATTCTGGATACTCAATGAAACTGACCGGAGCCTGAACGCTCAACGTAATAACCGGAGTCTGGATACTCAAAGAAAATAATCGGAGCCTGAACGGTCAACTTAATAACTGGAGTTTGGATACTCAACGAAACTGACCGGAACCTGAACGCTTAACGTAATAACTGGAGTCTGGATACTCAACAAAACTGAATGGATCCTAAACGCTCAAATTAATAACCGGAGTCTGGATACTCAACGAAACTGACCGGAGCCTAAACGCTCAACGTAATAACCGGAGTCTGGATACCCAACAAAACTGAATGGAGCCTGAACGCTCAACTTAATAACCGGATTCTGGATACTCAACGAAACTGACTAGAGCCTGAACGCTCAACGTAACAACCGGAGTCTGGATACTCAACAAAAATGACCGGAGCCCGAACGCTCAACGTAATAACCGGAGTCTGGAAACTCAAAGAAAATGACGAGAGCATGAACGCTCAACTTAATAACTGGAGTTTGGATACTCAACGAAACTAACCGGAGCCTGAACGCTCAACGTAATAACCGGAGTCTGGATACCCAACAAAACTGAATGGAGCCTGAACGCTCAACTTAATAACCGGATTCTGGATACTCAACGAAACTGACCGGAGCCTGAACGCTCAACGTAATAACTGGAGTCTGGATACTCAACGAAAATGATCGGAGCCCGAACGCTCAACGTAATAACCGGAGTCTGGAAACTCAAAGAAAATGACCAGAGCATGAACGCTCAACTTAATAACTGGAGTTTGGATACTCAACGAAACTTACCGGAGCCTGAACGCTCAACGTAATCACCGGAGTCTGGATTCTCAACGAAAACGATCCGAGCCTGAACGCTCAACGTAATTACCAGAGTCTGGTTACTCAACAAAAATGACCGGAGCCTTAACGCTCAACGTAATAACCGGAGTCTGGATACCTAACGAAACTGACCGGAGCGTGAGTGCTCAACGTAATATTCGGTGTCTCGATACTCACCAAAACTGACCGGAGCCTGAACGCTCAACGTAATAACCGGAGTCTGGATACCCAACAAAACTGAATGGAGCCTGAATGCTCAACTTAATAACCGGAGTTTGGATACACAACGAAACTGACCGAAGCCTGAACGCTCAACGTAATAACCGGAGTCTGGATACTCAACGAAAATGACCAGAGCCCGAAAACTCAACATAATAACCGAAGTCCGGATACTCAAAGAAAATGACCAGAGCATGAACGATCAACTTAATAATCGGAGTTTGGATACTCAACGAAACTGAACGGAACCTGAACGCTCAACGTAATAACCGAAGTCTGGATACTCAACAAAAATGACCGGAGCCTTAACGCTCAACGTAATAACCGGAGTCTGGATACCCAACGAAACTGACTAGAGCCTGAACGCTCAATGTAATAACTGGAGTCTGGATACTCAACGAAACTGACCGGAGCCTGAACGACCAACGTAATGACCGGAGCCTGAACACTCAACGTAATAACCAGAGTCTGGATACTCAATGGAAATGACTGGAGCCTGAATGCTCAACTTAATAACTGGAGTCTGGATATTCAACGAAACTGACCGGAGCCTGAACGATCAACATAATGACCAGACTCTGGATACCCAACGAAACTGACCGGAGCGTGAGTGCTCAACGTAATAACCGGAGTCTGGATTCTCAACGAAACTGACCGGAGCCTGAACGCTCAACGTAATAACCGGAGACTAGATACTCAACGAAAATGACCGGAGCTCTAACGCTCAACGTAATAATCAGAATCTGGATACTCAACAAAAATGACCGGAGCTTGAACGCTCAATGTAATAACCGGAGTCTGAATACCCAACGAAACTGACCGGAGCGTGAGTGATCAACGTAATAACCGGAGTCTGGATACTCAACGAAAATGACCGGAGCCTGAACGCTCAACGTAATACCGGAGTCTGGATACTCAACAAAACAGAATGGAGCCTGAACGCTCAACTTAATAACCGGATTCTGGATACGCAACGAAACTGACCGGAGCCTGAAGGCTCTACGTAATAACCGGAGTCTGGATACTCAGCGAATCTGACCAGAGCCTGAACGCTAAACGTAATAATCGGAGTCTAGATTCTCAATGAAACTAATCGGAGTTTGAACACAAAACGTAATAACCGGAGTCTGGAGACTCAACAAAAATGACCGGGGCCTGAATGCTAAACAAAATAACCGGACTGGATACTCAACAAAAATGACCCGAGCCTGAACGCTCAACTAAATAACCAGAGTCTAGATACCCGACGAAACTGACCGGAGCGTGAAAGCTCAACGAAATAATCGGAGTCTAGATACTCAACGAAACTGACCGGAGCCTGAACGCTCAAGGTAATAACTGGAGTCTGGATACCCAACGAAACTGACCGGAGCCTGAACGCTCAACTTAATAACCGGAGTCTGGATACTCAACGAAACTGACCGGAGCCTGAACGCTCAACATAATGACCAGAGTCTGGATACCTAACAAAATTGACCGGAGCGTGAGTGCTCAACGTAATAACCGGAGACTGGATTCTCAACGAAACAAATCGGAGCTTGAACACAAAACGTAATAACCGGATTCTGGAGACTCAAAGAAATTGACCGGAGCCTGAATGCTCAACGTAATAACCGGAGTCTAGATACTAAACAAAATTGACCGGAGCCTGAACGCTCAACGTAATAACCGAAGTCTGGATAACCAAAGAAACTGACCGAAGCGTGAACGCTCAACGTAATAACCAGAGTCTAGATACTCAACGAAACTGAACGGAGCTTGAATGCTCAACGTAATAACTCGAGTCTGGATACCCAACAAAACTGACCGGAGCCTAAATGTTTAACTTAATAACCGAAGTCTGGATACTCAACGAAACAGACCAGAGCCTGAACGCTCAACGTAATGACCAGATTCTGGATACCCAACGAAAATGACCGGAGCTCGAACGCTCAACGTAATAACCGGAGTCTGGATACTCAAAGAAAATAACCGGAGCCTGAACGCTCAACTTAATAACCGGAGTTTAGATACTCAACGAAACTGATCCGAACCTGAACGCTTAACGTAATAACCAGAGTCTGGATACTCAATAAAACTGAATGGAGCCTAAACGCTCAAATTAATAACCGGAGTGTAGATACTCAACGAAACTGACCGGAGCCTAAACGCTCAACGTAATAACCGGAGTCTGGATACCCAACAAAACTGAATGGAGCCTGAACGCTCAACTTAATAACCGGATTCTGGATACTCAACGAAACAGACTGGAGCCTGAACGCTCAATCTAATAACCGGAGTCTGGATACTCAACGAAAATGACCGGAGCCCGAACGCTCAACGTAATAACCTGAGTCTGGAAACTCAAAGAAAATTACCAGAGCATGAACGCTCAACTTAATAACTGGAGTTTGGATACTCAACGAAACTGACCGGAGCCTGAACGCTCAACGTAATAACCGGAGTCTGGATACCCAACAAAACTGAATGGAGCCTGAACGCTCAACTTAATAACCGGATTCTGGATACTCAACGAAACTGACCGGAGCCTGAACGCTCAACGTAATAACTGGAGTCTGGATACTCAACGAAAATGACCGGAGCCCGAACGCTCAACATAATAACCGAAGTCTGGATACTCAAAGAAAATGACCAGAGCATGAATGCTCAACTTAATAACTGGAGTTTGGATACTCAACGAAACTGACCGGAGCCTAAACGCTCAACGTAATAACCGGAGTCTGGATACCCAACAAAACTGAATGGAGCCTGAACGCTCAACTTAATAACCGGATTCTGGATACTCAACGCAACTGACCGGAGCCTGAACGCTCAACGTAATAACCGGAGTCTGGATACTCAACGGAAATGACCGGAGCCCGAACGCTCAACGTAATAACCGGAGTCTGGAAACTCAAAGAAAATGACAAGTGCATGAACGCTCAACTTAATAACTGGAGTTTGGATACTCAACGAAACTGACCGGAGCCTGAACGCTCAATGTAATAACCGAAGTCTGGATACCCAACAAAACTGAATGGAGCCTGAACGCTCAACTTAATAAACGGATTCTGGATACTCAACGAAACTGACTAGAGCCTGAACACTCAACGTAATAACCGGAGTCTGGATACTCAACAAATATGACCGGAGCCCGAACACTCAACGTAATAACCGGAGTCTGGAAACTCAAAGAAAATGACCAGAGCATGATCGCTCAACTTAATAACTGGAGTTTGGATACTCAACGAAACTGACCGGAGCCTGAATGCTCAACGTAATAACCGGAGTCTGGATACTCAACGAAAATGACCGGAGCCCGAACGCCCAACGTAATAACCGAAGTCTGGATACTCAAAGAAAATGACCAGAGCATGAACGCTCAACTTAATAACTGGAGTTTGGATACTCAACGAAACTGACCGGAGCATGAACGCTCAACGTAATAACCGGAGTCTGGATACTCAATAAAAATGGCCGGAGCGTTAACGCTCAATGTAATAACCGGAGTCTGGATACCCAACAAAATTGACCGGAACGTGAGTGCTCAATGTAATAACCGGAGTATGGATACTCAACGAAACAGATCGGAGCCTGAACGCTCAAAGTAATAACCGGAGTCTGGATACCCAACAAAACTGAATGGAGCCTGAACGTTCAACTTAATAACCGGAGTCTGGATACTCAACGAAACTGACCGGAGCCTGAATGCTCAACGTAATAACCGGAGTCTTGATACTCAACGAAAATGATCAGAGCCCGAACGCTCAACGTAATAACCGGAGTCTGGAAACTCAAAGAAAATGACCGGAGCATGACCGCTCAACTTAATAACCGGAGTTTGGATACTCAACGAAACTGACCGGAGCCTGAACGCTCAACGTAATAACCGAAGTTTGGATACTCAACAAAGATTACCAGAGCCTTAATGCTCAACGTAATAACCGGAGTATGGATACCCAACGAAACTAACCAGAGCCTGCATGCTCAACGTAATAACTGGAGTCTGGATACTCAACGAAACTGGTCGGAGCCTGAACGATCAACGTAATGACCGGAGCCTGAACGCTCAACGTAATAACCAGAGTCTGGATACTCAACGAAAATGACCGGAGCCTGAATGCACAACTTAATAACCGGAGTCTGGATACTCAACGAAACTGACCGGAGCCTTAACGCTCAACATAATAACCAGAGTCTGGATACCTAACGAAACTGACCGGAGCGTGAGTGCTCAACGTAATAACCAGAGTCTGGATTCTCAAAGAAAATAACCGGAGCTTGAACACAAAACATAATAACCGGAATCTGGAGACTCAACGAAAATGACCGGAGCCTGAATGCTCAACGTAATAACCGGAGTCTAGATACTCAACAAAATTGACTGGAGCCTGAACGCTCAACGTAATAACCGAAGTCTGGATAACCAAAGAAACTGACCAGAGCGTGAACGCTCAACGTAATAACCAGAGTCTGGATACTCAACGAAACTGAACGGAGCTTGAATGCTCAACGTAATAACTCGAGTCTGGATACCCAACAAAACTGACCGGAGCCTGAATGTTTAACTTAATAACCGAAGTCTGGATACTCATCGAAACAGACCGGAGCCTGAAAGCTCAACGTAATGACCAGATTCTGGATACCCAACGAAAATGACCGGAGCCCGAACGCTCAATGTAATAACCGGAGTCTAGATACTCAAAGAAAATAACCGGAGCCTGAACGCTCAACTTAATAACTGGAGTTTGGATACTCAACGAAACTGACCGGAACCTGAACGCTTAACGTAATAACCAGAGTCTGGATACTCAACAAAACTGAATGGATCCTAAACGCTCGAATTAATAACCGGAGTCTGGATACTCAACGAAACTGATCGGAGCCTAAACGCTCAACGTAATAACCGGAGTCTGGATACCCAACAAAACTGAATGGAGCCTGAACGCTCAACTTAATAACCGGATTCTGGATACTCAACGAAACTGACTGGAGCCTGAACGCTCAACGTAACAACCGGAGTCTGGATACTCAACGAAAATGACCGGAGCCCGAACGCTCAACGTAATAACCGGAGTCTGGAAACTCAAAGAAAATGACCAGAGCATGAACGCTCAACTTAATAACTGGAGTTTGGATACTCAACAAAACTGACCGGAGCCTGAACGCTCAACGTAATCACCGGAGTCTGGAATCTCAACGAAAACGATCCGATCCTGAACGCTCAACGTAATTACCAGAGTCTGGTTACTCAACAAAAATGACCGGAGCCTTAACGCTCAACGTAATAACCGGAGTCTGGATACCTAACGAAACTGACCGGAGCGTGAGTGCTCAACGTAATATTCGGTGTCTCGATACTCACCGAAACTGACCGGAGCCTGAACGCTCAACGTAATAACCGGAGTCTGGATACCCAACAAAACTGAATGGAGCCTGAATGCTCAACTTAATAACCGGAGTTTGGATACACAACGAAACTGACCGAAGCCTGAACGCTCAACGTAATAACCTGAGTCTGGATACTCAACGAAAATGACCAGAGCCCGAAAACTCAACATAATAACCGAAGTCCGGATACTCAAAGAAAATGACCAGAGCATGAATGATCAACTTAATAATCGGAGTTTGGATACTCAACGAAACTGAACGGAACCTGAACGCTCAACGTAATAACCGAAGTCTGGATACTCAACAAAAATGACCGGAGCCTTAACGCTCAACGTAATAACCGGAGTCTGGATACCCAACGAAACTGACTAGAGCCAGAACACTCAACGTAATAACCAGAGTCTGGATACTCAATGGAAATGACTGGAGCCTGAATGCTCAACTTAATAACTGGAGTCTGGATATTCAATGAAACTGACCGGAGCCTGAACGATCAACATAATGACCAGACTCTGGATACCCAACGAAACTGACCGGAGCGTGAGTGCTCAACGTAATAACCGGAGTCTGGATTCTCAACGAAACTGACCGGAGCCTGAACGCTCAACGTAATAACCGGAGACTAGATACTCAACGAAAATGACCGGAGCTCGAACGCTCAACGTAATAATCAGAATCTGGATACTCAACAAAAATGACCGGAGCTTGAACGCTCAATGTAATAACCGGAGTCTGAATACCCAACGAAACTGACCGGAGCGTGAGTGATCAACGTAATAACCGGAGTCTGGATACTCAACGAAAATGACCGGAGCCTGAACGCTCAACATAATACCGGAGTCTGGATACCCAACAAAACAGAATGGAGCCTGAACGCTCAACTTAATAACCGGATTCTGGATACGCAACGAAACTGACCGGAGCGTGAAGGCTCTACGTAATAACCGGAGTCTGGATACTCAGCGAATCTGACCAGAGCCTGAACGCTAAACGTAATAATCGGAGTCTAGATTCTCAATGAAACTAATCGGAGTTTGAACACAAAACGTAATAACCGGAGTCTGGAGACTCAACAAAAATGACCGGGGCCTGAATGCTAAACAAAATAACCGGACTGGATACTCAACAAAAATGACCCGAGCCTGAACGCTCAACTAAATAACCAGAGTCTAGATACCCGACGAAACTGACCGGAGCGTGAAAGCTCAACGAAATAATCGGAGTCTAGATACTCAACGAAACTGACCGGAGCCTGAACGCTCAAGGTAATAACTGGAGTCTGGATACCCAACGAAACTGACCGGAGCCTGAACGCTCAACTTAATAACCGGAGTCTGGATACTCAACGAAACTGACCGGAGCCTGAACGCTCAACATAATGACCAGAGTCTGGATACCTAACAAAACTGACCGGAGCGTGAGTGCTCAACGTAATAACCGGAGTCTGGATTCTCAACGAAACAAATCGGAGCTTGAACACAAAACGTAATAACCGGATTCTGGAGACTCAACGAAATTGACCGGAGCCTGAATGCTCAACATAATAACCGGAGTCTAGATACTCAACAAAATTGACCGGAGCCTGAACGCTCAACGTAATAACCGGAGTCTGGATAACCAAAGACACTGACCGGAGCGTGAACGCTCAATGTAATAACCGGAGTCTGGATACTCAACGAAACTGAATGGAGCCTGAATGCTCAAGGTAATAACCGGAGTCTGGATACCCAACGAAACTGACCGGAGCCTGAATGTTTAACTTAATAACCGAAGTCTAGATACTCAACGAAACAGATCGGAGCCTGAACGCTCAACGTAATAACTAGATTCTGGATACACAACTAAAATGACCGGAGCCTGAATGCTCAACGTAATAACCGGAGTCTGGATACTCAAAGAAAATGACCGGAGCCTGAACGCTCAACTTAATAACTGGAGTTTGGATACTCAACGAAACTGACCGGAACCTGAACGCTCAACGTAATAACCGGAGTCTCGATACTTAACAAAAATGTCCGGAGCCTGAACGCTCAACGTAATAACCGGAGTCTGGATACACAACGAAACTGACCGGAGCGTGAGTGCTCAACGTAATAACCGGAATCTGGATACCCAACAAAACTGAATGGAGCCTAAATGCTCAACTTAATAACCGGAGTCTTGATACTCAACGAAACTTACCGGAGCCTGAACGCTCAACGTAATAACCGGAGTCTGGATACCCAACAAAACTTAATGAAGCCTGAACGCTCAACTTAATAACCGGATTCTGGATACTCAACGAAACTGACCGGAGCCTGAACGCTCAACGTAATAACCAGAGTCTGGATACTCAACGAAAAGTAACGGAGCCCGAACGCTCAACGTAAGAACCGGAGTCTGGATACTCAACGAAAAGGACCTGAGTCCGAACGCTCAACCTAATAATCGGAGTCTGGATACTCAAAGAAAATGACCGGAGCATGAACGATCAACTTAATAATCGGAGTTTGGATACTCAACGAAACTGAACGAAACCTGAACGCTCAATGTAATAATCGAAGTATGGATACTCAACAAAAATGACCGGAGCCTTAACGCTCAACGTAATAACCGGAGTCTGGATACCCAACGAAACTGACTAGAGCCTGAACGCTCAATGTAATAACTGGAGTCTGGATACTCAACGAAACTGACCGGAGCCTGAACCACCAACGTAATGACCGGAGCCTGAACACTCAACGTAATAACCAGAGTCTGGATACTCAATGGAAATGACTGGAGCTTGAATGCTCAACTTAATAACCGGAGTCTGGATATTCAACGAAACTGACCGGAGCCTGAACGATCAACATAATGACCAGACTCTGGATACCCAACGAAACTGACCGGAGCGTGAGTGCTCAACGTAATAACCGGAGTCTGGATTCTCAATGAAACTGACCGGAGCCTGAACGCTCAACGTAATAACCGGAGACTGGATACTCAACGAAAATGACCGGAGCTCGAACGCTCAACGTA
This sequence comes from Lathyrus sativus, assembly GCA_963859935.3. Lineage (NCBI taxonomy): Eukaryota > Viridiplantae > Streptophyta > Magnoliopsida > Fabales > Fabaceae > Lathyrus > Lathyrus sativus. Next base: position 535,481 of record CAWUDS030000686.1, on the reverse strand, counting down.
ATAATCAGAATCTGGATACTCAACAAAAATGACCGGAGCTTGAACGCTCAATGTAATAACCGGAGTCTGAATACCCAACGAAACTGACCGGAGCGTGAGTGATCAACGTAATAACCGGAGTCTGGATACTCAACGAAAATGATCGGAGCCTGAACGCTCAACGTAATACCGGAGTCTGGATACCCAACAAAACAGAATGGAGCCTGAACGCTCAACTTAATAACCGGATTCTGGATACGCAACGAAACTGACCGGAGCCTGAAGGCTCTACGTAATAACCGGAGTCTGGATACTCAGCGAATCTGACCAGAGCCTGAACGCTAAACGTAATAATCGGAGTCTAGATTCTCAATGAAACTAATCGGAGTTTGAATACAAAACGTAATAACCGGAGTCTGGAGACTCAACAAAAATGACCGGGGCCTGAATGCTAAACAAAATAACCGGACTGGATACTCAACAAAAATGACCCGAGCCTGAACGCTCAACTAAATAACCAGAGTCTAGATACCCGACGAAACTGACCGGAGCGTGAAAGCTCAACGAAATAATCGGAGTCTAGATACTCAACGAAACTGACCAGAGCCTGAATGCTCAAGGTAATAACCGGAGTCTGGATACCCAACGAATTTGACCGGTGCCTGAACGCTCAACTTAATAACCGGAGTCTGGATACTCAACGAAACTGACCGGAGCCTGAACGCTCAACATAATGACCAGAGTCTGGATACCCAACAAAACTGACCGGAGCGTGAGTGCTCAACGTAATAACCGGAGTCTGGATTCTCAACGAAACAAATCGGAGCTTGAACACAAAACGTAATAACCGGATTCTGGAGACTCAACGAAATTGACCGGAGCCTGAATGCTCAACATAATAACCGGAGTCTAGATACTCAACAAAATTGACCGGAGCCTGAACGCTCAACGTAATAACCGGAGTCTGGATAACCAAAGACACTGACCGGAGCGTGAACGCTCAATGTAATAACCGGAGTCTGGATACTCAACGAAACTGAATGGAGCCTGAATGCTCAAGGTAATAACCGGAGTCTGGATACCCAACGAAACTGACCGGAGCCTGAATGTTTAACTTAATAACCGAATTCTAGATACTCAACGAAACAGATCGGAGCCTGAACGCTCAACGTAATAACTAGATTCTGGATACACAACTAAAATGACCGGAGCCTGAATGCTCAACGTAATAACCGGAGTCTGGATACTCAAAGAAAATGACCGGAGCCTGAACGCTCAACTTAATAACTGGAGTTTGGATACTCAACGAAACTGACCGGAACCTGAACGCTCAACGTAATAACCGGATTCTCGATACTTAACAAAAATGACCGGAGCCTGAACGTTCAACGTAATAACCGGAGTCTGGATACACAACGAAACTGACCGGAGCGTGAGTGCTCAACGTAATAACCGGAATCTGGATACCCAACAAAACTGAATGGAGCCTAAATGCTCAACTTAATAACCGGAGTCTTGATACTCAACGAAACTTACCGGAGCCTGAACGCTCAACGTAATAACCGGAGTCTGGATACCCAACAAAACTTAATGAAGCCTGAATGCTCAACTTAATAACCGGATTCTGGATACTCAACGAAACTGACCGGAGCCTGAACGCTCAACGTAATAACCAGAGTCTGGATACTCAACGAAAAGTAACGGAGCCCGAACGCTCAACGTAAGAACCGGAGTCTGGATACCCAAAGAAAATGACCGGAGCATGAACGCTCAACTTATAAACCGGAGTTTGGATACTCAACGAAACTGACCGGAGCCTCAACGCTCAACGTAATAACTAGAGTCTGGATACTCAACAAAAATGACCGGAGCCTAAACGCTCAACGTAATAACCGGAGTCTGGATACCCAACGAAACTGACCAAAGCCTGAACGCTCAACGTAATAACCGGAGTCTGGATACTCAACGAAAATGATGAGAGTCCGAACGCTCAACGTAATAACCGGAGTCTGGAAACTCAAAGAAAATGACAAGAGCAAGCCCCTCAACTTAATAACCGGAGTTTGGATACTCAACAAAACTAACCGGAGCCTGAACGCTCAATGTAATAACCGGAGTCTGGATACTCAATAAAAATTACCAGAGCCTGAACGCTCAACGTAATAACTTGAGTCTGGATACTCAACGAAACTGACTGGAGCCTGAACGATCAACGTAATGACCGGAGCCTGAACACTGAACGTAATAACCAGAGTCTGGATACTCAACGAAAATGACCGGAGCCTGAATGCACAACTTAATAACCGGAGTCTGGATACTCAACGAAACTGACCGGAGCCTAAACGCTCAACATAATGACCAGAGTCTGGATACCAAACGAAATTGACCGGAGTGTGAGTGCTCAACGTAATAATCGGAGTCTGGATTCTCAACGAAACTAATCGGAGCTTGAACACAAAACGTAATAACCGGAGTCGGGAGACTCAACAAAAATGACCGGAGCCTGAACGCTCAACGTAATAACCGGAGTCTGGATAACCAAAGAAACTGACCGGAGCGTGAACGCTCAACGTAATAACCGGAGTCTGGATACTCAACGAAACTGAACGGAGCCTGAATGCTCAACATAAGAACCGGAGTCTGGATACCCAACGAAACTAACCGGAGTCTGAATGTTTTACTTAAAAACCGAAGTCTGGATACTCAACGAAACAGACCGGAGCCTGAACGCTCAAAGTAATAACCAGATTCTGGATACACAACGAAAATGACTGGAGCCTGAATGCTCAACGTAATAACCAGAGTCTGGATACTCAAAGAAAATGACCGAAGCCTGAACGCTCAACTTAATAACCGGAGTATGGATACTCAACGAAACTGACCGGAACCTGAACGCTCAATGTAATAACCGGAGTCTGGATACTCAACAAAAATGACCGGAACCTGAGTGCTCAACATAATAACCGGAGTCTGGATACCCAACAAAACTGAATGGAGCCTAAACGCTCAACTTAATAACCGGAGTCTGGATACTCAACGAAACTGACCGGAGCCTTAACGCTCAACGTAATAACCGGAGTCTGGATACCCAACAAAACTGAATGGAGCCTGAACGCTCAACTTAATAACCGGATTCTGGATACTCAATGAAACTGACTGGAGCCTGAACGTCAATGTAATAACCGGAGTCTGGATACTCAACGAAAATGACTGGAGCCCGAACGCTCAATGTAATAACCGGAGTCTGGATATTCAAAGAAAATGACCAGAGCATGAACGCTCAACTTAATAACTGAAGTTTGGATACTCAACGAAACTGACCGGAGCCTGAACGCTCAACGTAATAACCGGAGTCTAGATACCTAACGAAACTGATCGGAGTGTGAGTGCTCAACGTAACATCCGGAGTCTGGATACTCAACGAAACTGACCGGAGCCTGAACACTCAACGTAATAACCGAAGTCTGGATACCCAACAAAACTGAATGGAGCCTGAACGCTCAACTTAATAACCGGAGTCTGGATACTCAACGAAACTGACCAGAGCCTGAACGCTCAACGTAATAACCGGAGTCTGGATACTCAACTAAAATGACCAGAGCCCGAAAACTTAACATAATAACCGGAGTCTGGATACTCAAAGAAAATGACCAGAGCATGAACGCTTAACTTAATAACATGAGTTTGGATACTCAACGAAACTGACCGGAACCTGAACGCTCAACATAATAACCGAAGTCTGGATACCCAACGAAAATGACCAGAGCCTGAACGCTCAATGTAATAACTGGAGTCTAGATACTCAACGAAACTGACCGGAGCCTGAACGACCAACGTAATGACCGGAGCTTGAATACTCCACGTAATAACCAGAGTCTGGATATTCAATGGAAATGACCGGAGCCTGAATGCTCAACTTAATAACCGGAGTCTGGATACTGAACGAAACTGAACAGAGCCTGAATGCTCAACATAATGACCAGAGTCTGGATACCCAACGAAACTGACCGGAGCGTGAGTGCTCAACGTAATAACCGGAGTCTGGATACTCAACAAAAATGACCAGAGCCTGAATGCTCAACGTAATAATCGGAGTCTGGATACCCAACGAAACTGATCCGAGCGTGAGTGCTCAATGTAATAACCAAAGTCTGGATACTCAACGAAACTGACCGGAGCCTGAATGTTCAACGTGATAACCGGAGTCTGGATACTCAACAAAAATGACCGGAGCTCGAACGCTAAAGGTAATAACCGGAGCCTGGATACTCAATAAAAATGACCGGAGCCTGAATGCTCAACGTAATAACCGGAGTCTGGATACACAACGAAACTGACCGGAGCGTGAGTGCTCAACGTAATAACCGGAGTCTGGATACCAAACAAAACGAAATAGAGCCTAAACGCTCAACTTAATAACCGGAGTCTGGATACTCAACGATACTGATCGGAGCCTGAACGCTAAACGTAATAACCAGAGTCTGGATACCCAACAAAATAGAATGGAGCCTAAACGCTCAACTTAATAACCGGATTCTAGATACTCAACAAAACTGACCGGAGCCTGAACGCTCAACGTAATAACCGGAGTCTGGATACTCAACGAAAATGACTGGAGCCCGAACGCTCAACGTAATAACCGGAGTCTGGATACTCAAAGAAAATGACCAGAGCATGAACGCTCAACTTAATAACTGGAGTTTGGATACTCAACGAAACTGACCGGAGCCTGAAGGCTCAACGTAATAACCGGAGTCTGGATACTCAACAAATATGACCGGAGCCTTAACGCTCAACGTAATAACCGGAGTCTGGATACCTGACGAAACTGATCGGAGCGTGAGTGCTCAACGTAATATCTGGAGTCTGGATACTCAACGAAACTGACCGGAGCCTGAACGTTCAACGTAATAACCGGAGTCTAGATACTCAACGAAAATGACCAGAGCCCGAAAACTCAACATAATTACCGGAGTCTGGATACTCAAAGAAAATGATCTGAGCATGAACGCTCAATTTAATAACCGGAGTTTGGATACCCAACGAAACTGACCTGAACCTGAACGCTCAATGTAATAACCAAAGTCTGGATACTCAACAAAAATGACCGGAGCCTTAACGCTAAACGTAATAACTGGAGTCTGGATACCCAACGAAACTGACCAGAACCTGAACGCTCAATGTAATAACTGGAGTCTAGATACTCAACGAAACTGACCGAAGCCTGAACGATCAACGTAATGATCGGAGCCTGAACGCTCAACATAATAACTGGATTCTGGATACTCAACAAAACTGACCGGAGCCTGAACGACCAACGTAATAACCGGAGCCTGAACACTCAACATAATAACCAGAGTCTGGATACTCAATGGAAATGACCGGAGCCTGAATGCTCAACTTAATAACCGGAGTCTGGATACTCAACGAAACTGACCAGAGCCTGAACGCTCAACATAATGACCAGAGTCTGGATACCCGACGAAACTGACCGGAGCGTGAGTGCTCAACGTAATAACCGGAGTCTGGATACTCAACAAAAATGACCAGAGCCTGAACGCTCAACGTAATAACCGGAGTCTGGATACCCAACGAAACTGATCGGAGCGTGGGTGCTCAACGTAATAACCATAGTCGGGATACTCAACGAAACTGACCGGAGCCTGAACGCTCAACGAGATAACCGGAGTCTGGATACTCAACGAAAATGACCGGAGCTCGAACGCTCAAGGTAATAACCGGAGCCTGGATACTCAACAAAAATGACCGGAGCCTGAACGCTCAACCTAATAACCGGAGTCTGGATACACAACGAAACTGACCAGAGCATGAGTGCTCAACGTAATAACCGGAGTCTGGATACCCAACAAAATAGAATGGAGCCTAAACGCTCAACTTAATAACCGGAGTCTGGATACTCAACGAAACTGATCGGAGCCTGAACGCTAAACGTCATAACCGGAGTCTGGATACCAAACAAAATTGAATGGAGCCTAAACGCTCAACTTAATAACCGGATTCTGGATACTCAACGAAACTGACCGGAGCCTGAACGGTCAACGTAATAACCGGAGTCTGGATACTCAACGAAAATGACCGGAGCCCGAACGCTCAACGTGATAACCAGAGTCTGGATACTCAAAAAAAATGACCGGAGCATGAACGCTCAACTTAATAACTGGAGTTTGGATACTTAACGAAACTGACCGGAACCTGAACGCTCAACGTAATAACCGGAGTCTGGATACTCAACGAATATGACCGGAGCCTTAACACTCAACGTAATAACCGGAGTCTGGATACCTAACGAAACTGATCGGAGCGTGAGTGCTCAACGTAATATCCGGAGTCTTGATACTCAACGAAAATGACCAGAGCCTGAACACTCAACGTAATAACCGAAGTCTGGATACCCAACAAAACTGAATGGAGCCTGAACGACCAACTTAATAACCAGAGTCTGGATAGTCAACGAAACTGACCGTAGCCTAAACGCTCAATGTAATAACCGGAGTCTGGATACTCAACAAAAATGACCAGAGCCCGAAAACTCAACATAATTACCGGAGTCTGGATACTCAAAGAAAATGACCTGAGCATGAACACTCAACTTAATAACCGGAGTTTGGATACTCAACGAAACTGACCTGAACCTGAACGCTCAACGTAATAACCGAAGTCTGGATACTCAACAAAAATGACCGGAGCCTTAACACTCAACGTAATAACTGGAGTCTGGATACCCAACGAAACTGACCAGAGCCTTAACGCTCAATGTAATAACTGGAGTCTAGATACTCAACGAAACTGACCGGAGCCTGAACGATCAACGTAATGACCGGAGCCTGAACGCTCAACATAATAACTGGAGTCTGGATACTCAACGAAACTGACCGGAGCCTGAACGACCAACATAATGACCGGAGCCTGAACACTCAACGTAATAACCAGAGTCTGGATACTCAATGGAAATGACCGGAGCCTGAATGCTCAACTTAATAACCGGAGTCTGGATACTCAACGAAACTGACCGGAGCCTGAACGCTCAACATAATGACCAGAGTCTGGATACCCAACGAAACTGACCGGAGGGTGAGTGCTCAACGTAATAACCGGAGTCTGGATACTCAACAAAAATGACCAGAGCCTGAACGCTCAACGTAATAACCGGAGTCTGGATACCCAACGAAACTGATCGGAGCGTGAGTGCTCAACGTAATAACCAGAGTCTGGATACTCAACGAAACTGACCGGAGCCTGAACGCTCAACGTGATAACCGGAGTCTAGATACTCAACGAAAATGACCGGAGCTCGAACGCTCAAGGTAATAACCGGAGCCTGGATACTCAACAAAAATGACCGGAGCCTGAACGCTCAACGTAATAACCGGAGTCTGGATACACAACGAAACTGACCAGAGCGTGAGTGCTCAACGTAATAACCGGAGTCTGGATACCCAACAAAACAGAATGGAGGCTAAACGCTCAAATTAATAACCGGAGTCTGGATACTCAACGAAACTTATCGGAGACTGAACGCTAAACGTAATAACCGGAGTCTGGATACCCAACAAAACTGAATGGAGCCTAAACGCTCAACTTAATAACCGGATTCTGGATACTCAACAAAACTGACCGGAGCCTGAACGCTCAACGAGATAACCGGAGTCTGGATACTCAACGAAAATGACCGGAGCTCGAACGCTCAAGGTAATAACCGGAGCCTGGATACTCAACAAAAATGACCGGAGCCTGAACGCTCAACCTAATAACCGGAGTCTGGATACACAACGAAACTGACCAGAGCATGAGTGCTCAACGTAATAACCGGAGTCTGGATACCCAACAAAATAGAATGGAGCCTAAACGCTCAACTTAATAACCGGAGTCTGGATACTCAACGAAACTGATCGGAGCCTGAACGCTAAACGTCATAACCGGAGTCTGGATACCAAACAAAATTGAATGGAGCCTAAACGCTCAACTTAATAACCGGATTCTGGATACTCAACGAAACTGACCGGAGCCTGAACGGTCAACGTAATAACCGGAGTCTGGATACTCAACGAAAATGACCGGAGCCCGAACGCTCAACGTGATAACCAGAGTCTGGATACTCAAAAAAAATGACCGGAGCATGAACGCTCAACTTAATAACTGGAGTTTGGATACTTAACGAAACTGACCGGAACCTGAACGCTCAACGTAATAACCGGAGTCTGGATACTCAACGAATATGACCGGAGCCTTAACACTCAACGTAATAACCGGAGTCTGGATACCTAACGAAACTGATCGGAGCGTGAGTGCTCAACGTAATATCCGGAGTCTTGATACTCAACGAAAATGACCAGAGCCTGAACACTCAACGTAATAACCGAAGTCTGGATACCCAACAAAACTGAATGGAGCCTGAACGACCAACTTAATAACCAGAGTCTGGATAGTCAACGAAACTGACCGTAGCCTAAACGCTCAATGTAATAACCGGAGTCTGGATACTCAACAAAAATGACCAGAGCCCGAAAACTCAACATAATTACCGGAGTCTGGATACTCAAAGAAAATGACCTGAGCATGAACACTCAACTTAATAACCGGAGTTTGGATACTCAACGAAACTGACCTGAACCTGAACGCTCAACGTAATAACCGAAGTCTGGATACTCAACAAAAATGACCGGAGCCTTAACACTCAACGTAATAACTGGAGTCTGGATACCCAACGAAACTGACCAGAGCCTTAACGCTCAATGTAATAACTGGAGTCTAGATACTCAACGAAACTGACCGGAGCCTGAACGATCAACGTAATGACCGGAGCCTGAACGCTCAACATAATAACTGGAGTCTGGATACTCAACGAAACTGACCGGAGCCTGAACGACCAACATAATGACCGGAGCCTGAACACTCAACGTAATAACCAGAGTCTGGATACTCAATGGAAATGACCGGAGCCTGAATGCTCAACTTAATAACCGGAGTCTGGATACTCAACGAAACTGACCGGAGCCTGAACGCTCAACATAATGACCAGAGTCTGGATACCCAACGAAACTGACCGGAGGGTGAGTGCTCAACGTAATAACCGGAGTCTGGATACTCAACAAAAATGACCAGAGCCTGAACGCTCAACGTAATAACCGGAGTCTGGATACCCAACGAAACTGATCGGAGCGTGAGTGCTCAACGTAATAACCAGAGTCTGGATACTCAACGAAACTGACCGGAGCCTGAACGCTCAACGTGATAACCGGAGTCTAGATACTCAACGAAAATGACCGGAGCTCGAACGCTCAAGGTAATAACCGGAGCCTGGATACTCAACAAAAATGACCGGAGCCTGAACGCTCAACGTAATAACCGGAGTCTGGATACACAACGAAACTGACCAGAGCGTGAGTGCTCAACGTAATAACCGGAGTCTGGATACCCAACAAAACAGAATGGAGGCTAAACGCTCAAATTAATAACCGGAGTCTGGATACTCAACGAAACTTATCGGAGACTGAACGCTAAACGTAATAACCGGAGTCTGGATACCCAACAAAACTGAATGGAGCCTAAACGCTCAACTTAATAACCGGATTCTGGATACTCAACAAAACTGACCGGAGCCTGAACGGTCAAAGTAATAATCGGAGTCTGGATACTCAACGAAAATGACCGGAGCGTGGGTGCTCAACGTAATAACCATAGTCGGGATACTCAACGAAACTGACCGGAGCCTTAACGCTCAACGAGATAACCGGAGTCTGGATACTCAACGAAAATGACCGGAGCTCGAACGCTCAAGGTAATAACCGGAGCCTGGATACTCAACAAAAATGACCGGAGCCTGAACGCTCAACGTAATAACCGGAGTCTGGATACACAACGAAACTGACCAGAGCATGAGTGCTCAACGTAATAACCGGAGTCTGGATACCCAACAAAACAGAATGGAGCCTAAACGCTCAACTTAATAACCGGAGTCTGGATACTCAACGAAACTTATCGGAGCCTGAACGCTAAATGTAATAACCAGAGTCTGGATACCAAACAAAACTGAATGGAGCCTAAACGCTCAACTTAATAACCGGATTCTGGATACTCAACGAAACTGACCGGAGCCTGAACGGTCAACGTAATAATCGGAGTCTGGATACTCAACGAAAATGACCGGAGCCCGAACGCTCAACGTAATAACCGGAGTCTGGATACTCAAAGAAAATGATCGGAGCATGAACGCTCAACTTGATAACCGGATTTTGGATACTCAACGAAACTGACCGGAACCTGAACGCTCAACGTAATAACCGAAGTATGGATACTCAACAAAAATGACCGGAGCCTTAACGCTCAACATAATAACCGGAGTCTGGATACCCAACGAAACTGACCAGAGCCTGAATGCTCAACGTAATAACTGGAGTCTGGATACTCAACGAAATTGACCGGAGCCTGAACGATCAACGTAATGACCGTAGCCTGAACGCTCAACGTAATAACTGGAGTCTGGATACTCAACGAAACTGACCGGAGCCTGAACGACCAACGTAATGACCGAAGCTTGAACACTCCACGTAATAACCAGAGTCTGGATACTCAATGGAAATGACCGGAGCCTGAATGCTCAACTTAATAACCGGAGTCTGGATACTCAACGAAACTGACCGGAGCTTGAACGCTCAACATAATGACCAGAGTCTTGATACCCAACGAAACTGACCGGAGGGTGAGTGCTCAACGTAATAACCGGAGTCTGGATACTCAACAAAAATGACTAGAGCCTGAACGCTCAACGTAATAACCGGAGTCTGGATACCCAACGAAACTGATCGGAGCGTGAGTGCTCAACGTAATAACCAGAGTCTGGATACTCAACGAAACTGACCGGAGCCTGAACGCTCAACGTGATAACCGGAGTCTGGATACTCAACGAAAATGACCGGAGCTCGAACGCTCAAGGTAATAACTGGAGCCTGGATACTCAACAAAAATGACCGGAGCCTGAACGCTCAACGTAATAACCGGAGTCTGGATACACAACGAAACTGACCGGAGCGTGATTGCTCAACGTAATAACCGGAGTCTGGATACCCAACAAAACAGAATGGAGGCTAAACGCTCAAATTAATAACCGGAGTCTGGATACTCAACGAAACTGATCAGAGCCTGAACGCTAAACGTAATAACCGGAGTCCAGATACCCAACAAAACTGAATGGAGCCTAAACGCTCAGTTTAATAACCGGATTCTGGATACTCAACGAAACTGACCGGAGTCTGAACGGTCAACGTAATAACCGGAGTCTGGATACTCAACAAAAATCACCGGAGGCCGAACGCTCAAAGTAATAACCGGAGTCTGGATACTCAAAGAAAATGACCAGAGCATGAACGCTCAACTTAATAACTGGAGTTTGGATACTCAACGAAACTGACCGGAGCCTGAACGCTCAACGTAATATCCGGAGTCTGGATACTGAACAAATATGACCGGAGCCTTAACGCTCAACGTAATAACCGGAGTCTGGATACCTAACGAAACTGATCGAAGCGTGAGTGCTCAACGTAATATCCGGAGTCTTGATACTCAACGAAACTGACCGGAGCCTGAACGCTCAACGTAATAACCGAAGTCTGGATACCCAACAAAATTGAATGGAGCCTGAACGCTCAACTTAATAACCAGAGTCTGGATACTCAACGAAACTGACCGGAGCCTAAACGCTCAACGTAATAACCAGAGTCTGGATACTTAAAGAAAATGACCGGAGCCTGAACGCTCAACTTAATAACCGGAGTTTGGATACTCAACAAAATTGACAGGAACCTGAACACTCAACGTAATAACCGATGTCTGGAAACTCAAAAAAAATGACCGGAGCCTTAACGCTCAACGTAATAACCGGAGTCTGGATACCCAACGAAACTGAACAGAGCCTGAATGCTCAATGTAATAACTGGAGTCTGGATACTCTACGAAACTGACCGGAGCCTGAACGATGAACGTAATGACTGGAGCCTGAACGCTCAACATAATAACTGGAGTCTGGATACTCAACGAAACTGACCGGAGCCTGAACAACCAACGTAATGACCGGAGCCTGAACACTCAACGTAATAACCAGAGTCTGGATACTCAATGGAAATGATTCGAGCCTGAATGCTCAACTTAATAACCGGAGTCTGGATACTCAACGAAACTGACTAGAGCCTGAACACTCAACATAATAACCAGAGTCTGGATACCCAACGAAAATGACCGGAGCCCGAACGCTCAACGTAATAACCGGAGTCTGGATACTCAAAGAAAATGACCAGAGCATGAGCGCTCAACTTAATAACTGGAGTTTGGATACTCAACGAAACTGACCGGAGCCTGAACGCTCAACGTAATAACCGGAGTCTAGATACCCAATAAAACTGAATGGAGCCTGAAGGCTAAACATAATAACCGGAGTCTGGATACTCAACGAAACTGACCGGAGCCTGAACGCCAACATAATAACCGAAGTCTGGATACTCAACGAAAATCACCAGAGCCCGAACGCTCAACATAATAACCGGAGTCTGGATACTCAAAGAAAATGACCGGAACATGAACGCTCAACGTAATAACCGGAGTCTGAATACCCAACGAAACTGACCGGAGCCTGACCGCTCAACGTAATAACCGGAGTCTGAATACCCAACAAAACTGACCGGAGCGTGAGTGCTCATCGTAATAACCAGAGTCTGGATGCTCAACAAAAATGACCGGAGCCTGAACGCTCAATGTAATAACCGGAGTCTGGATACTCAACGAAAATCACCGGAACTCGAACGCTCAACACAATAACCGAAGTCTGGATACTCAACAAAAATGACCGGAGCCTGAACGCTCAATGTAATAACCGGAGTCTGAATACCCAACAAAACAGACCGGAGCGTGAGTGCTCAACATAATAACCGGAGTCTGGATGCTCAACAAAAATGACCGGAGCCTGAACGCTCAACGTAATAATCGGAATCTGCATACCCAACGAAACTGACCGGAGCGTGAGTGCTCAACGTAATAACCGGAGTCTGGATACTCAACGAAACTGACTGGAGCCTGAACACTCAACGTAATAATAGGAGTCTGGATACACAACAAAACTGAATGGAGCCTGAACGCTTAAGTTAATAACCGGATTCTGGATACTCAACGAAACTGACCGGAGCCTGAACGCTCAACGTAATAACCGGAGTCCGGATACTCAACGAAACTGACCGGAGCCTGAACGCTCAACGTAATAATCGGAGTCTAGATTCTCAATGAAACTAATCGGAGTTTGAACATAAAACGTAATAACTAGATTCTGGAGACTCAACCAAAATGACTGGAGCCTGAATGCTAATCGTAATAACCGGACTGGATATTCAACAATAATGACCAGAGCCTGAATGCTCAACGTAATAACCAGAGTTTGGATACCCAGCGAAACTGACCGGAGCGTGAAAGCTCAACGAAATAATCGGAGTCTGGATACTCAACGAAACTGACCGGAGCCTGAACGCTCAAGGTAATAACCGGAGTCTGGATACCCAACGAAACTAACCGGAGCCTGAACGCTCAACTTAATAACCTGAGTCTAGATAATCAACGAAACTGACCGGAGCCTAAACATTCAACGTAATAACCGGAGTCTGGATACTCAACAAAAATGACCGGAGCCTGAATGCTCAACTTAATAACCGGAGTTTGGATACTCAACGAAACTGACCAGAGCTTGAACGCTCAACAGAATGACCGGAGTCTGGATACTCGACGAAAATGACCGGAGCCTGTACACTCAACGTAATGACTGGAGTCTAGATACTCAACAAAACTTACCAGAGCATGGACGCTATACGTAATAACTGAAGTCTGGATACCTAACAAAACTAACCGGAGCCTGAACGCTCAACGGAATAACCGGAGTCTGGATACTCAACGTAACTGACCGGAACCTGAACGCTTAACGTAATAACCAGAGTCTGGATACCCAACGAAACTGACCGGAGCGTGAGTGCTCAACATAATAACCGGAGTCTAGATAATCAACGAAACTGATCGGAGCCTGAAAGCTCAACGTAATAACCGGAGTCTGGATACCCAACAAAACTGAACAGAGCCTGAATGCTAAACTTAATAACCGGAGTCTGGATACTCAACGAAACTGACCGGAGCCTGAAAGCTCAACGAAATAATCAGAGTCTGGATACTCAACGAAAATGACCGGAGCCTGAACGCTCAAGGTAATAACCGGAGTCTGGATACCCAACGAAACTAACCGGAGCCTGAACGCTCAACTTAATAACCGGAGTCTGGATACTCAACGAAACTGACCGGAGCCTGAACGCTCAAAGTAGTAACCGCAGTCTGGATACTCAACGAAAATGACCGGAGCCTGAACGCTCAACGTAATAATCGGAGTCTTGATGCTCAAAGAAAATAACCGGAGCCTAAACGCTCAAATTAATAACCGGAGTCTGGATACTCAACGTAACTGACCGGAACCTGAACGCTCAACGTAATAACCGGAGTCTGGATAATCTACGAAACTGACCGGAGCCTGAACGCTCAACGTAATAACCAGAGTTTGGATACCCAACGAAACTGAACAGAGCCTGAACGCTAAACTTAATAACCGGAGTTTGGATACTCAACGAAACTGACCGGAGCCTGAACGCTCAACGTAATAACCGGAGTATGGATACTCAACGAAAATGAACGGAGCCTAAATGCTCAACGTAATAATCGGAGTCTGGATACTCAAAGAAAAGGACCGGAGCCTTAACGCTCAACTTAATAACCGGAGTTTGAATACTAAACGAAATTGACCGGAGCCTGAACGCTCAACATAATAACCGGAGTCTAGATACTCAACAAAAATGACCGGAGCCTTAACGCTCAATATAATAACCGGAGTCTGGATACCAAACAAAACCGACCAGAGCCTGAACGCTCAACGTAATAACTGGAGTATAGATACTCAACGAAACTGACCGGAACCGGAACGATCAACGTAATGATCGGAGCCTGAACACTCAACGTAATAACCGGAGTCTGGATACTCAACAAATATGACCGAAGCCTTAACGCTCCACGTAATAACCGGAGTCTGGATACCTAACGAAACTGATCGAAGCGTGAGTGCTCAACGTAATATCCGGAGTCTTGATACTGAACGAAACTGACCGGAGCCTGAACGCTCAACGTAATAACCGAAGTCTGGATACCCAACAAAACTGAATGGAGCCTGAACGCTCAACTTAATAACCAGAGTCTGGATACTCAACGAAACTGACCGAAGCCTAAACGCTCAACGTAATAACCGGAGTCTGGATACTCAACGAAAATGACCAGAGCCCGAAAACTCAACATAATAACCCAAGTCTGGATACTCAAAGAAAATGATCGGAGCCTGAACGCTCAACTTAATAACCGGAGTTTGGATACTCAACGAAACTGACCGGAACCTGAACGCTCAACGTAATAACCGATGTCTGGAAACTCAAAAAAAATGACCGGAGCCTTAACGCTCAACGTAATAACCGGAGTCTGGATACCCAACGAAACTGACCAGAGCCTGAACGCTCAATGTAATAACTGGAGTCTGGATACTCTACGAAACTGACCGGAGCCTGAACGATCAACGTAATGACTGGAGCCTGAACGCTCAACATAATAACTGGAGTCTGGATACTCAACGAAACTGACCGGAGCCTGAACGACCAACGTAATGACCGGAGCCTGAACACTCAACGTAATAACCAGAGTCTGGATACTCAATGGAAATGATTCGAGCCTGAATGCTCAACTTAATAACCGGAGTCTGGATACTCAACGAAACTGACCGGAGCCTGAACGCTCATTATAATAACCAGAGTCTGGATAGCCAACGAAAATGATCGGAGCCCGAACGCTCAACGTAATAACCGGAGTCTGGATACTCAAAGAAAATGACCAGAGCATGAGCGCTCAACTTAATAACTGGAGTTTGGATACTCAACGAAACTGACCGGAGCCTGAACGCTCAACGTAATAACCGGAGTCTGGATACCCAACAAAACTGAATGGAGCCTGAAGGCTAAACTTAATAACCGGAGTCTGGATACTCAACGAAACTGACCGGAGCCTGAAGGCTAAACTTAATAACCGGAGTCTGGATACTCAACGAAACTAACCGGAGCCTAAACGCCCAACATAATAACCAAAGTCTGGATACTCAACGAAAATGACCAGAGCCCGAACGCTCAACATAATAACCGGAGTCTGGATACTCAAAGAAAATGACCGGAGCATGAACGCTCAACATAATAACCGGAGTCTGAATACCCAACGAAACTGACCGGAGCCTGAACGCTCAACGTAATAACCGGAGTCTGAATACCCAACAAAACTGACCGGAGCGTGAGTGCTCATCGTAATAACCGGAGTTTGGATGCTCAACAAAAATGACCGGAGCCTGAACGCTCAATGTAATAACCGGAGTCTGGATACTCAACGAAAATGACCGGAACTCGAACGCTCAACGTAATAACCGAAGTCTGGATACTCAACAAAAATGACCGGAGCCTGAACGCTCAATGTAATAACCGGAGTCTGAATACCCAACAAAACAGACCGGAGCGTGAGTGCTCAACATAATAACCGGAGTCTGGATGCTCGACAAAAATGACCGGAGCCTGAACGCTCAACGTAATAACCGGAATCTGCATACCCAACGAAACTGACCGGAGCGTGAGTGCTCAACGTAATAACCGGAGTCTGGATACTCAACGAAACTGACCGGAGCCTAAACGCTCAACGTAATAATAGGAGTCTGGATACCTAACGAAACTAACCGGAGCGTGAAAGCTCAACGAAATAATAGGAGTCTGGATACTCAACGAAACTGACCGGAGCCTGAACGCTCAAGGTAATAACCGGAGTCTGGATACCCAACGAAACTAACCGGAGCCTGAACGCTCAACTTAATAACCGGAGTCTGGATACTCAACGAAACTGACCGGAGCCTGAACATTCAACGTAATAACCAGAGTCTGGATACTCAACAAAAATGACCGGAGCCTGAATGCTCAACTTAATAACCGGAGTTTGGATACTCAACGAAACTGACCAGAGCTTAAACGCTCAAAAGAATGACCGGAGTCTGGATACTCGACGAAAATGACCGGAGCCTGTACACTCAACGTAATGACTGGAGTCTAGATACTCAACAAAACTTACCAGAGCATGGACGCTATACGTAATAACTGAAGTCTGGATACCTAACAAAACTAACCGGAGCCTGAACGCTCAACGGAATAACCGGAGTCTGGATAATCAACGAAAATGACCGGAGCCTGAACGCTCAACGTAATAATCGGAGTCTTGATGCTCAAAGAAAATGACCGGAGCCTGAACGCTCAACTTAATAACCGGAGTCTGGATACTCAACGTAACTGACCGGAACCTGAACGCTTAACGTAATAACCAGAGTCTGGATACCCAACGAAACTGACCGGAGCGTGAGTGCTCAACATAATAACCGGAGTCTAGATAATCAACGAAACTGATCGGAGCCTGAAAGCTCAACGTAATAACCGGAGTCTGGATACCCAACAAAACTGAACAGAGCCTGAATGCTAAACTTAATAACCGGAGTCTGGATACTCAACGAAACTGACCGGAGCCTGAAAGCTCAACGAAATAATCAGAGTCTGGATACTCAACGAAAATGACCAGAGCCTGAACGCTCAAGGTAATAACCGGAGTCTGGATACCCAACGAAACTAACCGGAGCCTGAACGCTCAACTTAATAACCGGAGTCTGGATACTCAACGAAACTGACCGGAGCCTGAACGCTCAAAGTAGTAACCGCAGTCTGGATACTCAACGAAAATGACCGGAGCCTGAACGCTCAACGTAATAATCGGAGTCTTGATGCTCAAAGAAAATAACCGGAGCCTAAACGCTCAAATTAATAACCGGAGTCTGGATACTCAACGTAACTGACCGGAACCTGAACGCTCAACGTAATAACCGGAGTCTGGATAATCTACGAAACTGACCGGAGCCTGAACGCTCAACGTAATAACCAGAGTTTGGATACCCAACGAAACTGAACAGAGCCTGAACGCTAAACTTAATAACCGGAGTTTGGATACTCAACGAAACTGACCGGAGCCTGAACGCTCAACGTAATAACCGGAGTATGGATACTCAACGAAAATGAACGGAGCCTAAATGCTCAACGTAATAATCGGAGTCTGGATACTCAAAGAAAAGGACCGGAGCCTTAACGCTCAACTTAATAACCGGAGTTTGAATACTAAACGAAATTGACCGGAGCCTGAACGCTCAACATAATAACCGGAGTCTAGATACTCAACAAAAATGACCGGAGCCTTAACGCTCAATATAATAACCGGAGTCTGGATACCAAACAAAACCGACCAGAGCCTGAACGCTCAACGTAATAACTGGAGTATAGATACTCAACGAAACTGACCGGAACCGGAACGATCAACGTAATGATCGGAGCCTGAACACTCAACGTAATAACCGGAGTCTGGATACTCAACAAATATGACCGAAGCCTTAACGCTCCACGTAATAACCGGAGTCTGGATACCTAACGAAACTGATCGAAGCGTGAGTGCTCAACGTAATATCCGGAGTCTTGATACTGAACGAAACTGACCGGAGCCTGAACGCTCAACGTAATAACCGAAGTCTGGATACCCAACAAAACTGAATGGAGCCTGAACGCTCAACTTAATAACCAGAGTCTGGATACTCAACGAAACTGACCGAAGCCTAAACGCTCAACGTAATAACCGGAGTCTGGATACTCAACGAAAATGACCAGAGCCCGAAAACTCAACATAATAACCCAAGTCTGGATACTCAAAGAAAATGACCGGAGCCTGAACGCTCAACTTAATAACCGGAGTTTGGATACTCAACGAAACTGACCGGAACCTGAACGCTCAACGTAATAACCGATGTCTGGAAACTCAAAAAAAATGACCGGAGCCTTAACGCTCAACGTAATAACCGGAGTCTGGATACCCAACGAAACTGACCAGAGCCTGAACGCTCAATGTAATAACTGGAGTCTGGATACTCTACGAAACTGACCGGAGCCTGAACGATCAACGTAATGACTGGAGCCTGAACGCTCAACATAATAACTGGAGTCTGGATACTCAACGAAACTGACCGGAGCCTGAACGACCAACGTAATGACCGGAGCCTGAACACTCAACGTAATAACCAGAGTCTGGATACTCAATGGAAATGATTCGAGCCTGAATGCTCAACTTAATAACCGGAGTCTGGATACTCAACGAAACTGACCGGAGCCTGAACGCTCATTATAATAACCAGAGTCTGGATAGCCAACGAAAATGATCGGAGCCCGAACGCTCAACGTAATAACCGGAGTCTGGATACTCAAAGAAAATGACCAGAGCATGAGCGCTCAACTTAATAACTGGAGTTTGGATACTCAACGAAACTGACCGGAGCCTGAACGCTCAACGTAATAACCGGAGTCTGGATACCCAACAAAACTGAATGGAGCCTGAAGGCTAAACTTAATAACCGGAGTCTGGATACTCAACGAAACTGACCGGAGCCTGAAGGCTAAACTTAATAACCGGAGTCTGGATACTCAACGAAACTAACCGGAGCCTAAACGCCCAACATAATAACCAAAGTCTGGATACTCAACGAAAATGACCAGAGCCCGAACGCTCAACATAATAACCGGAGTCTGGATACTCAAAGAAAATGACCGGAGCATGAACGCTCAACATAATAACCGGAGTCTGAATACCCAACGAAACTGACCGGAGCCTGAACGCTCAACGTAATAACCGGAGTCTGAATACCCAACAAAACTGACCGGAGCGTGAGTGCTCATCGTAATAACCGGAGTTTGGATGCTCAACAAAAATGACCGGAGCCTGAACGCTCAATGTAATAACCGGAGTCTGGATACTCAACGAAAATGACCGGAACTCGAACGCTCAACGTAATAACCGAAGTCTGGATACTCAACAAAAATGACCGGAGCCTGAACGCTCAATGTAATAACCGGAGTCTGAATACCCAACAAAACAGACCGGAGCGTGAGTGCTCAACATAATAACCGGAGTCTGGATGCTCGACAAAAATGACCGGAGCCTGAACGCTCAACGTAATAACCGGAATCTGCATACCCAACGAAACTGACCGGAGCGTGAGTGCTCAACGTAATAACCGGAGTCTGGATACTCAACGAAACTGACCGGAGCCTAAACGCTCAACGTAATAATAGGAGTCTGGATACCTAACGAAACTAACCGGAGCGTGAAAGCTCAACGAAATAATAGGAGTCTGGATACTCAACGAAACTGACCGGAGCCTGAACGCTCAAGGTAATAACCGGAGTCTGGATACCCAACGAAACTAACCGGAGCCTGAACGCTCAACTTAATAACCGGAGTCTGGATACTCAACGAAACTGACCGGAGCCTGAACATTCAACGTAATAACCAGAGTCTGGATACTCAACAAAAATGACCGGAGCCTGAATGCTCAACTTAATAACCGGAGTTTGGATACTCAACGAAACTGACCAGAGCTTAAACGCTCAAAAGAATGACCGGAGTCTGGATACTCGACGAAAATGACCGGAGCCTGTACACTCAACGTAATGACTGGAGTCTAGATACTCAACAAAACTTACCAGAGCATGGACGCTATACGTAATAACTGAAGTCTGGATACCTAACAAAACTAACCGGAGCCTGAACGCTCAACGGAATAACCGGAGTCTGGATAATCAACGAAAATGACCGGAGCCTGAACGCTCAACGTAATAATCGGAGTCTTGATGCTCAAAGAAAATGACCGGAGCCTGAACGCTCAACTTAATAACCGGAGTCTGGATACTCAACGTAACTGACCGGAACCTGAACGCTTAACGTAATAACCAGAGTCTGGATACCCAACGAAACTGACCGGAGCGTGAGTGCTCAACATAATAACCGGAGTCTAGATAATCAACGAAACTGACCGGAGCCTGAAAGCTCAACGTAATAACCGGAGTCTGGATACCCAACAAAACTGAACAGAGCCTGAATGCTAAACTTAATAACCGGAGTCTGGATACTCAACGAAACTGACCGGAGCCTGAAAGCTCAACGAAATAATCAGAGTCTGGATACTCAACGAAAATGACCGGAGCCTGAACGCTCAAGGTAATAACCGGAGTCTGGATACCCAACGAAACTAACCGGAGCCTGAACACTCAACTTAATAACCGGAGTCTGGATACTCAACGAAACTGACCGGAGCCTGAACGCTCAAAGTAGTAACCGCAGTCTGGATACTCAACGAAAATGACCGGAGCCTGAACGCTCAACGTAATAATCGGAGTCTTGATGCTCAAAGAAAATAACCGGAGCCTAAACGCTCAAATTAATAACCGGAGTCTGGATACTCAACGTAACTGACCGGAACCTGAACGCTCAACGTAATAACCAGAGTCTGGATACCCAACGAAACTGACGGAGCGTGAGTGCTCAACATAATAACCGGAGTCTGGATAATCTACGAAACTGACCGGAGCCTGAACGCTCAACGTAATAACCGGAGTTTGGATACCCAACGAAACTGAACAGAGCCTGAACGCTAAACTTAATAACCGGAGTTTGGATACTCAACGAAACTGACCGGAGCTTGAACGCTCAACGTAATAACCGGAGTATGGATACTCAACGAAAATGAACGGAGCCTAAATGCTCAACGTAATAATCGGAGTCTGGATACTCAAAGAAAAGGACCGGAGCCTTAACGCTCAACTTAATAACCGGAGTTTGAATACTAAACGAAATTGACCGGAGCCTGAACGCTCAACATAATAACCGGAGTCTAGATACTCAACAAAAATGACCGGAGCCTTAACGCTCAATATAATAACCGGAGTCTGGATACCAAACGAAACCGACCAGAGCCTGAACGCTCAACGTAATAACTGGAGTATAGATACTCAACGAAACTGACCGGAACCGGAACGATCAACGTAATGATCGGAGCCTGAACACTCAACGTAATAACCGGAGTCTGGATACTCAACAAATATGACCGGAGCCTTAACGCTCCACGTAATAACCGGAGTCTGGATACCTAATGAAACTGATCGAAGCGTGAGTGCTCAACGTAATATCCGGAGTCTTGATACTGAACGAAACTGACCGGAGCCTGAACGCTCAACGTAATAACCGAAGTCTGGATACCCAACAAAACTGAATGGAGCCTGAACGCTCAACTTAATAACCAGAGTCTTGATACTCAACAAAACTGACCGAAGCCTAAACGCTCAACGTAATAACCGGAGTCTGGATACTCAACGAAAATGACCAGAGCCCGAAAACTCAACATAATAACCCAAGTCTGGATACTCAAAGAAAATGACCGGAGCCTGAACGCTCAACTTAATAACCGGAGTTTGGATACTCAACGAAACTGACCGGAACCTGAACACTCAACGTAATAACCGATGTCTGGAAACTCAAAAAAAATGACCGGAGCCTTAACGCTCAACGTAATAACCGGAGTCTGGATACCCAACGAAACTGACCAGAGCCTGAACGTTCAATGTAATAACTGGAGTCTGGATACTCTACGAAACTGACCGGAGCCTGAACGATCAACGTAATGACTGGAGCCTGAACGCTCAACATAATAACTGGAGTCTGGATACTCAACGAAACTGACCGGAGCCTGAACGACCAACGTAATGACCGGAGCCTGAACACTCAACGTAATAACCAGAGTCTGGATACTCAATGGAAATGATTCGAGCCTGAATGCTCAACTTAATAACCGGAGTCTGGATACTCAACGAAACTGACCGGAGCCTGAACGCTCATTATAATAACCAGAGTCTGGATAGACAACGAAAATGATCGGAGCCCGAACGCTCAACGTAATAACCGGAGTCTGGATACTCAAAGAAAATGACCAGAGCATGAGCGCTCAACTTAATAACTGGAGTTTGGATACTCAACGAAACTGACCGGAGCCTGAACGCTCAACGTAATAACCGGAGTCTGGATACCCAACAAAACTGAATGGAGCCTGAAGGCTAAACTTAATAACCGGAGTCTGGATACTCAACGAAACTGACCGGAGCCTGAAGGCTAAACTTAATAACCGGAGTCTGGATACTCAACGAAACTAACCGGAGCCTAAACGCCCAACATAATAACCAAAGTCTGGATACTCAACGAAAATGACCAGAGCCCGAACGCTCAACATAATAACCGGAGTCTGGATACTCAAAGAAAATGACCGGAGCATGAACGCTCAACATAATAACCGGAGTCTGAATACCCAACGAAACTGACCGGAGCCTGAACGCTCAACGTAATAACCGGAGTCTGAATACCCAACAAAACTGACCGGAGCGTGAGTGCTCATCGTAATAACCGGAGTTTGGATGCTCAACAAAAATGACCGGAGCCTGAACGCTCAATGTAATAACCGGAGTCTGGATACTCAACGAAAATGACCGGAACTCGAACGCTCAACGTAATAACCGAAGTCTGGATACTCAACAAAAATGACCGGAGCCTGAACGCTCAATGTAATAACCGGAGTCTGAATACTCAACAAAACAGACCGGAGCGTGAGTGCTCAACATAATAACCGGAGTCTGGATGCTCAACAAAAATGACCGGAGCCTGAACGCTCAACGTAATAACCGGAATCTGCATACCCAACGAAACTGACCGGAGCGTGAGTGCTCAACGTAATAACCGAAGTCTGGATACTCAACGAAACTGACCGGAGCCTAAACGCTCAACGTAATAATAGGAGTCTGGATACCTAACGAAACTAACCGGAGCGTGAAAGCTCAACGAAATAATAGGAGTCTGGATACTCAACGAAACTGACCGGAGCCTGAACGCTCAAGGTAATAACCGGAGTCTGGATACCCAACGAAACTAACCGGAGCCTGAATGCTCAACTTAATAACCGGAGTCTGGATACTCAACGAAACTGACCGGAGCCTGAACATTCAACGTAATAACCGGAGTCTGGATACTCAACAAAAATGACCGGAGCCTGAATGCTCAACTTAATAACCGGAGTTTGGATACTCAACGAAACTGACCAGAGCTTGAACGCTCAACAGAATGACCGGAGTCTGGATACTCGACGAAAATGACCGGAGCCTGAACGCTCAACGTAATGACCGGAGTATGGATACTCAACAAAAATGACCGGAGCCTGTACACTCAACGTAATGACTGGAGTCTAGATACTCAACAAAACTTACCAGAGCATGGACGCTATACGTAATAACTGAAGTCTGGATACCTAACGAAACTAACCGGAGCCTGAACGCTAAACGGAATAACCGGAGTCTGGATACTCAACGAAACTGACCGGAGCCTAAACGCTCAACGTAGTAACCGCAGTCAGGATACTCAACGAAAATGACCGGACCCTGAACGCTCAACGTAATAATCGGAGTCTTGATGCTCAAAGAAAATGACCGGAGCCTGAACGCTCAACTTAATAACCGGAGTCTGGATACTCAACGTAACTGACCGGAACCTGAACGCTCAACGTAATAACCAGAGTCTGGATACCCAACGAAACTGACCGGAGCGTGAGTGCTCAACATAATAACCGGAGTCTGGATAATCAACGAAACTGACCGGAGCCTGAAAGCTCAACGTAATAACCGGAGTCTGGATACCTAACGAAACTGAACAGAGCCTGAACGCTAAACTTAATAACCGGAGTCTGGATACTCAACGAAACTGACCAGAGCCTGAAAGCTCAACGAAATAATCAGAGTCTGGATACTCAACGAAAATGACCGGAGCCTGAACGCTCAAGGTAATAACCGAAGTCTGGATACCCAACGAAACTAACCGGAGCCTGAACGCTCAACTTAATAACCGGAGTCTGGATACTCAACGAAACTGACTGGAGCCTGAACGCTCAAAGTAGTAACCGCAGTCTGGATACTCAACGAAAATGACCGGAGCCTGAACGCTCAACGTAATAATCGGAGTCTTGAGGCTCAAAGAAAATAACCGGAGCCTGAACGCTCAACTTAATAACCGGAATCTGGATACTCAACGTAACTGACCGGAACATGAACGCTCAACGTAATAACCAGAGTCTGGATACCCAACGAAACTGACCGGAGCGTGAGTGCTCAACATAATAACCGGAGTCTGGATAATCAACGAAACTGACTGGAGCCTGAACGCTCAACGTAATAACCGGAGTCTGGATACCCAACGAAACTGAAGAGAGCCTGAACGCTAAACTTAATAACCGGAGTCTGGATACTCAACGAAACTGACCGGAGAGTGAACGCTCAACGTAATAACCGGAGTATGGATACTCAACGAAAATGATCGGAGCCTGAACGCTCAAGGTAATAACCGAAGTCTGGATACCCAACGAAACTAACCGGAGCCTGAACGCTCAACTTAATAACCGGAGTCTGGATACTCAACGAAACTGACCGGAGCCTGAATGCTCAACGTAGTAACCGCAGTCTTGATACTCAACGAAAATGACCGGAGCCTGAATGCTCAACGTAATAACCAGAGTTTGGATACCCAGCGAAACTGACCGGAGCGTGAAAGCTCAACGAAATAATCGGAGTCTGGATACTCAACGAAACTGACCGGAGCCTGAACGCTCAAGGTAATAACCGGAGTCTGGATACCCAACGAAACTAACCGGAGCCTGAACGCTCAACTTAAAAACCGGAGTCTGGATACTCAACGAAACTGACCGGAGCCTGAACATTCAACGTAATAACCGGAGTCTGGATACTCAACAAAAATGACCGGAGCCTGAATGCTCGACTTAATAACCGGAGTTTGGATACTCAACGAAACTGACCAGAGCTTGAACGCTCAACAGAATGACCGGAGTCTGGATACTCGACGAAAATGACCGGAGCCTGAACGCTCAACGTAATGACCGGAGTATGGATACTCAACAAAAATGACCGGAGCCTGTACACTCAACGTAATGACTGGAGTCTAGATACTCAACAAAACTTACCAGAGCATGGACGCTATACGTAATAACTGAAGTCTGGATACCTAACGAAACTAACCGGAGCCTGAACGCTCAACGGAATAACCGGAGTCTGGATACTCAACGAAACTGACCGGAGCCTAAACGCTCAACGTAGTAACTGCAGTCAGGATACTCAACGAAAATGACCGGACCCTGAACGCTCAACGTAATAATCGGAGTCTTGATGCTCAAAGAAAATGACCGGAGCCTGAACGCTCAACTTAATAACCGGAGTCTGGATACTCAACGTAACTGACCGGAACCTGAACGCTCAACGTAATAACCAGAGTCTGGATACCCAACGAAACTGACCGGAGCGTGAGTGCTCAACATAATAACCGGAGTCTGGATAATCAACAAAACTGACCGGAGCCTGAAAGCTCAACGTAATAACCGGAGTCTGGATACCTAACGAAACTGAACAGAGCCTGAACGCTAAACTTAATAACCGGAGTCTGGATACTCAACGAAACTGACCAGAGCCTGAAAGCTCAACGAAATAATCAGAGTCTGGATACTCAACGAAAATGACCGGAGCCTGAACGCTCAAGGTAATAACCGGAGTCTGGATACCCAACGAAACTAACCGGAGCCTGAACGCTCAACTTAATAACCGGAGTCTGGATACTCAACGAAACTGACCGGAGCCTGAACGCTCAAAGTAGTAACCGCAGTCTGGATACTCAACGAAAATGACCGGAGCCTGAACGCTCAACGTAATAATCGGAGTCTTGATGCTCAAAGAAAATAACCGGAGCCTGAACGCTCAACTTAATAACCGGAGTCTGGATACTCAACGTAACTGACCGGAACATGAACACTCAACGTAATAACCAGAGTCTGGATACCCAACGAAACTGACCGGAGCGTGAGTGCTCAACATAATAACCGGAGTCTGGATAATCAACGAAACTGACTGGAGCCTAAACGCTCAACGTAATAACCGGAGTCTGGATACCCAACAAAACTGAAGAGAGCCTGAACGCTAAACTTAATAAACGGAGTCTGGATACTCAACGAAACTGACCGGAGAGTGAACGCTCAACGTAATAACCGGAGTATGGATACTCAACGAAAATGACCGGAGCCTGAACGCTCAAGGTAATAACCGGAGTCTGGATACCCAACGAAACTAACCGGAGCCTGAACGCTCAACTTAATAACCGGAGTCTGGATACTCAACGAAACTGACCGGAGCCTGAATGCTCAACGTAGTAACCGCAGTCTTGATACTCAACGAAAATGACCGGAGCCTGAATGCTCAACGTAATAACCAGAGTTTGGATACCCAGCGAAACTGACCGGAGCGTGAAAGCTCAACGAAATAATCGGAGTCTGGATACTCAACGAAACTGACCGGAGCCTGAACGCTCAAGGTAATAACCGGAGTCTGGATACCCAACGAAACTAACCGAAGCCTGAACGCTCAACTTAAAAACCGGAGTCTGGATACTCAACGAAACAAACCGGAGCCTGAACATTCAACGTAATAACCGGAGTCTGGATACTAAACAAAAATGACCGGAGCCTGAATGCTCAACTTAATAACCGGAGTTTGGATACTCAACGAAACTGACCAGAGCTTGAACGCTCAACAGAATGACCGGAGTCTGGATACTCGACGAAAATGACCGGAGCCTGAACGCTCAACGTAATGACCGGAGTATGGATACTCAACAAAAATGACCAGAGCCTGTACACTCAACGTAATGACTGAAGTCTAGATACTCAACAAAACTTACCAGAGCATGGACGCTATACGTAATAACTGAAGTCTGGATACCTAACGAAACTAACCGGAGCCTGAACGCTCAACGGAATAACCGGAGTCTGGATACTCAACGAAACTGACCGGAGCCTAAACGCTCAACGTAGTAACCGCAGTCAGGATACTCAACGAAAATGACCGGACCCTGAACGCTCAACGTAATAATCGGAGTCTTGATGCTCAAAGAAAATGACCGGAGCCTGAACGCTCAACTTAATAACCGGAGTCTGGATACTCAACGTAACTGACCGGAACCTGAACGCTCAACGTAATAACCAGAGTCTGGATACCCAACGAAACTGACCGGAGCGTGAGTGCTCAACATAATAACCGGAGTCTGGATAATCAACGAAACTGACCGGAGCCTGAAAGCTCAACGTAATAACCGGAGTCTGGATACCTAACGAAACTGAACAGAGCCTGAACGCTAAACTTAATAACCGGAGTCTGGATACTCAACGAAACTGACCAGAGCCTGAAAGCTCAACGAAATAATCAGAGTCTGGATACTCAACGAAAATGACCGGAGCCTGAACGCTCAAGGTAATAACCGAAGTCTGGATACCCAACGAAACTAACCGGAGCCTGAACGCTCAACTTAATAACCGGAGTCTGGATACTCAACGAAACTGACTGGAGCCTGAACGCTCAAAGTAGTAACCGCAGTCTGGATACTCAACGAAAATGACCGGAGCCTGAACGCTCAACGTAATAATCGGAGTCTTGATGCTCAAAGAAAATAACCGGAGCCTGAACGCTCAACTTAATAACCGGAGTCTGGATACTCAACGTAACTGACTGGAACATGAACGCTCAACGTAATAACCAGAGTCTGGATACCCAACGAAACTGACCGGAGCGTGAGTGCTCAACATAATAACCGGAGTCTGGATAATCAACGAAACTGACTGGAGCCTGAACGCTCAACGTAATAACCGGAGTCTGGATACCCAACGAAACTGAAGAGAGCCTGAACGCTAAACTTAATAACCGGAGTCTGGATACTCAACGAAACTGACCGGAGAGTGAACGCTCAACGTAATAACCGGAGTATGGATACTCAACGAAAATGATCGGAGCCTGAACGCTCAAGGTAATAACCGAAGTCTGGATACCCAACGAAACTAACCGGAGCCTGAACGCTCAACTTAATAACCGGAGTATGGATACTCAACGAAACTGACCGGAGCCTGAATGCTCAACGTAGTAACCGCAGTCTTGATACTCAACGAAAATGACCGGAGCCTGAATGCTCAACGTAATAACCAGAGTTTGGATACCCAGCGAAACTGACCGGAGCGTGAAAGCTCAACGAAATAATCGGAGTCTGGATACTCAACGAAACTGACCGGAGCCTGAACGCTCAAGGTAATAACCGGAGTCTGGATACCCAACGAAACTAACCGGAGCCTGAACGCTCAACTTAAAAACCGGAGTCTGGATACTCAACGAAACTGACCGGAGCCTGAACATTCAACGTAATAACCGGAGTCTGGATACTCAACAAAAATGACCGGAGCCTGAATGCTCAACTTAATAACCGGAGTTTGGATACTCAACGAAACTGACCAGAGCTTGAACGCTCAACAGAATGACCGGAGTCTGGATACTCGACGAAAATGACCGGAGCCTGAACGCTCAACATAATGACCGGAGTATGGATACTCAACAAAAATGACCGGAGCCTGTACACTCAACGTAATGACTGGAGTCTAGATACTCAACAAAACTTACCAGAGCATGGACGCTATACGTAATAACTGAAGTCTGGATACCTAACGAAACTAACCGGAGCCTGAACGCTCAACGGAATAACCGGAGTCTGGATACTCAACGAAACTGACCGGAGCCTAAACGCTCAACGTAGTAACCGCAGTCTGGATACTCAACGAAAATGACCGGAGGCTGAACGCTCAACGTAATAATCGGAGTCTTGATGCTCAAAGAAAATGATCGGAGCCTGAACGCTCAACTTAATAACCGGAGTCTGGATACTCAACGTAACTGACCGGAACCTGAACGCTCAACGTAATAACCAGAGTCTGGATACCCAACGAAACTGACCGGAGCGTGAGTGCTCAACATAATAACCGGAGTCTGGGTAATCAACGAAACTGACCGGAGCCTGAAAGCTCAACGTAATAACTGGAGTCTGGATACCCAACGAAATTGAACAGAGCCTGAACGCTAAACTTAATAACCGGAGTCTGGATACTCAACGAAAATGACCGGAGCCTGAATGCTCAAGGTAATAACCGGAGTCTGGATACCCAACGAAACTAACCGGAGCCTGAACGCTCAACTTAATAACCGGAGTCTGGATACTCAACGAAACTGACTGGAGCCTGAACGCTCAAAGTAGTAACCGCAGTCTGGATACTCAACGAAAATGACCGGAGCCTGAACGCTCAACGTAATAGTCGGAGTCTTGATGCTCAAAGAAAATAACCGAAGCCTGAACGCTCAACTTAATAACCGGAGTCTTGATACTCAACGTAACTGACCGGAACATGAACGCTCAATGTAATAACCAGAGTCTGGATACCCAACGAAACTGACCGGAGCGTGAGTGCTCAACATAATAACCGGAGTCTGGATAATCAACGAAACTGACTGGAGCCTGAACGCTCAACGTAATAACCGGAGTCTGGATACCCAACGAAACTGAAGAGAACCTGAACGCTAAACTTAATAACCGGAGTCTGGATACTCAACAAAACTGACCGGAGCCTGAACGCTCAACGTAATAACCGGAGTATGGATACTCAACGAAAATGACCGGAGCCTAAACGCTCAAGGTAATAACCGGAGTCTGGATACCCAACGAAACTAACCGGAGCCTGAACGCTCAACGTAGTAACCGCAGTCTTGATACTCAACGAAAATGACCGGAGCCTGAATGCTCAACATAATAATCGGAGTCTTGATGCTCAAAGAAAATGACCGGAGCCTGAACGCTCAACTTAATAACCGGAGTCTGGATACTCAAAGAAAAGGACCGGAGCCTTAACGCTCAACTTAATAACCGGAGTTTGAATACTAAACGAAACTGACCGGAGCCTGAACGCTCAACGTAATAACCGGAGTCTAGATACTCAACAAAAATGACCAGAGCCTTAACGCTCAATATAATAACCGGAGTCTGGATACCAAACGAAACCGACCAGAGCCTGAACGCTCAACGTAATAACTGGAGTATAGATACTCAACGAAACTGACCGGAACCGGAACGATCAACGTAATGATCGGAGCCTGAACACTCAACGTAATAACCGGAGTCTGGATACTCAACAAAAATGACCGGAGCCTGAATGCTCAACTTAATAACCGGAGTTTGGATACTCAACAAAACTGACCGGAGCCTGAACGCCCAACAGAATGACCGGAGTCTGGATACTCAACGAAAATGGCCGGAGTCTGAACGCTCAACGTAATGACCGGAGTATGGATACTCAACAAAAATGACTGGAGCCTGTACACTCAACGTAATGACTGGAGTCTAGATACTAAACAAAACTTACCAGAGCATGGACGCTATACGTAATAACCGAAGTCTGGATACCTAACGAAACTAACCGGAGCCTGAACGCTCAACAGAATAACCGAGTCTGGATACTCAACGAAAATCACCGGAGCCTGAATGCTCAATTTAATAACCGGAGTCTGGATTCCAAATGAAACTGACTGGAACCTGAACGTTCAACATAATAACCGGAGTTTGGATACCCAAAGAAACTGACCGGAGCCTGAACCCTCAACTTAATAACCGCAGTCTGGATACTCAATGAAACTGACCGGAGCCTGGACGCTATACGTAATAACCGGAGTCTGGATACCTAACGAAACTAACCGGAGCCTGAACGCTCAACGGAATAATCAGAGTCTGGATACTCAATGAAAATCACCGGAGCCTGAATGCTCAACGTAATAACGGGAGTCTTGAAACCAAACGAAACTGACCGGAGCCTGAACGCTCAACTTAATAACCAGAGTTTGGATACTCAACGAAACTAATCGGAGTTTGAACACAAAACGTAATAACCGGAGTTTGGAGACTCAACAAAAATGACCGGAGCCTGAATGCTAAACGTAATAACCGGAGTTTGGATACTTAACAAAAATGACCGGAGCCTGAACGCTCAACGTAATAACCAGAGTCTAGATACCCAACGAAACTGACCGGAGCGTGAAAGCTCAACGAAATAATCGGAGTCTGGATACTCAACGAAACTGACCGGAGCCTGAACGCTCAACGTAATAACCGGAGTCGGATACCCAACGAAACTGACCGGAGCGTGAGTGCTCAACATAATAACCGGAGTCTGGATACTCAACAAAACTGACCAGAGCCTGAACGATCAACGTAATAATAGGAGTCTAGATACCCAACAAAACTGAATGGAGCCTGAACGCTCAACTAAATAACCGGATTCTGGATACCCAACGAAACTGAACAGAGCCTGAACGCTAAACTTAATAACCGGAGTCTGGATACTCAACGAAACTGACCGGAGCCTGAACGCTCAACGTAATAACCAGAGTATGGATACTCAACGAAAATGAACGGAGCCTGAATGCTCGACGTAATAATCGGAGTCTGGATACTCAAAGAAAAGGACCGGAGCCTTAACGCTCAACTTAATAACCGGAGTTTGAATACTAAACGAAACTGACCGGAGCCTGAACGCTCAACGTAATAACCGGAGTCTAGATACTCAACAAAAATGACCAGAGCCTTAACGCTCAATATAATAACCGGTGTCTGGATACCAAACGAAACCGACCAGAGCCTGAACGCTCAACGTAATAACTGGAGTATAGATACTCAATGAAACTGACCGGAACCGGAACGATCAACGTAATGATCGGAGCCTGAACACTCAACGTAATAACCGGAGTCTGGATACTCAACAAAAATGACCGGAGCCTGAATGCTCAACTTAATAAACAGAGTTTGGATACTCAACAAAACTGACTGGAGCCTAAACGCCCAACAGAATGACCGGAGTCTGGATACTCAACGAAAATGACCGGAGCCTGAACGCTCAACGTAATGACCGGAGTATGGATACTCAACAAAAATGACTGGAGCCTGTACACTCAACGTAATGACTGGAGTCTAGCTACTCAACAAAACTTACCAGAGCATGGACGCTATACGTAATAACCGAAGTCTGGATACCTAACGAAACTAACCGGAGCCTGAACGCTCAACGGAATAACCGGAGTCTGGATACTCAACGAAAATCACCGGAGCCTGAATGCTCAATTTAATAACCGGAGTCTGGATTCCAAATGAAACTGACCGGAACCTGAACGTTCAACATAATAACCGGAGTTTGGATACCCAAAGAAACTGACCGGAGCCTGAACCCTCAACTTAATAACCGCAGTCTGGATACTCAATGAAACTGACCGGAGCCTGGACGCTATACGTAATAACCGGAGTCTGGATACCTAACGAAACTAACCGGAGCCTGAACGCTCAACGGAATAATCAGAGTCTGGATACTCAATGAAAATCACCGGAGCCTGAATGCTCAACGTAATAACGGGAGTCTTGAAACCAAACGAAACTGACCGGAGCCTGAACGCTCAACTTAATAACCAGAGTTTGGATACTCAACGAAACTAATCGGAGTTTGAACACAAAACGTAATAACCGGAGTTTGGAGACTCAACAAAAATGACCGGAGCCTGAATGCTAAACGTAATAACCGGAGTTTGGATACTCAACAAAAATGACCGGAGCCTGAACGCTCAACGTAATAACCAGAGTCTAGATACCCAACGAAACTGACCGGAGCGTGAAAGCTCAACGAAATAATCGGAGTCTGGATACTCAACGAAACTGACCGGAGCCTGAACGCTCAACGTAATAACCGAAGTCTGGATACACAACAAAAATGATTGGAGCCTGAACGCTCAACGTAATAACCGGAGTCGGATACCCAACGAAACTGACCGGAGCGTGAGTGCTCAACATAATAACCGGAGTCTGGATACTCAACAAAACTGACCAGAGCCTGAACGATCAACGTAATAATAGGAGTCTAGATACCCAACAAAACTGAATGGAGCCTGAACGCTCAACTAAATAACCGGATTCTGGATACTCAACGAAACTGACCGGAGCCTGAACGCTCAACGTAATAACCGGAGTCTGGATACTCAACGAAACTGATCGGAGCCTGAATGCTCAACGTAATAATCAGAGTCTAGATTCTCAACGAAACTAATCGGAGTTTAAACACAAAACGTAATAACCAGAGTCTGGAGGCTAAACAAAAATGACCGGAGCCTGAATGCTAAACGTAATAACCTGACTGGATACTCAACAAAAATGACCAGAGCCTGATCGCTCAACGTAATAACCAGAGTCTGAATACCCAATGAAACTGACCGGAGCCTGAAAGCTCAACGAAATAATTGGAGTCTGGATACTCAACGAAACTGACTGGAGCCTGAACGCTCAAGGTAATAACCGGAGTCTGGATACCCAACGAAACTAACCGGAGCCTGAACTCTCAACTTAATAACCGGAGTCTGGATATTCAACGAAATTGACCGAGCCTGAACGCTCAACGTAGTAACCGGAGTTTGGATACTCAACGAAAATGACCGGAGCCTGAACGCTCAACGTAATAATCGGAGTCTGGATACTCAAAGAAAATGATCGGAGCCTCAACACTCAACTTAATAACCGGAGTCTGGATACTCAACGTAACTGACCGGAACCTGAACGCTCAACGTAATAACCGGAGTATAGATACCCAACGAAACTGACCGGAGCGTGAGTGCTCAACATAATAACCGGAGTCTGAATAATCAACGAAACTGACCGGAGCCTGAACGCTCAACGTAATAACCGGAGTCTGGATACCCAACGAAACTGAACAGAGCCTGAATGCTAAACTTAATAACCGGAGTCTGCATACTCAATGAAACTGACCGGAGCCTGAATGCTCAACGTAATAACCGGAGTCTGGATACTCAACAAAATGACCTGAGCCTGAATGCTGAACGTAATAATCGGAGTCTGGATACTCAAAGAAAATGACCGGAGCCTTAACGCTCAACTTAATAACCGGAGTTTGAATACTAAACGAAACTGACCGGAGCCTGAACACTCAATGTAATAACCAGAGTCTAGATACTCAACAAAAATGACCGGAGCATTAACGCTCAATATAATAACCGGAGTCTGGATACCAAACGAAACCAACCAGAGCCTGAACGCTCAACGTAATAACTGGAGTATAGATACTCAACGAAACTGACCGGAACCGGAACGATCAACATAATGATTGGAGCCTGAACACTCAACGTAATAACCAGAGTCTGGATACTCAACAAAAATGACCGGAGCCTGAATGCTCAACTTAATAACCGGAGTTTGGATACTCAACGAAACTGACCGGAGCCTGAACGCTAAACAGAACGACCGGAGTCTGGATACTCAACGAAAATGACCGGAGCCTGAACGCTCAACGTAATGACCGGAGTATGGAAACTCAACAAAAATGACCGGAGCCTGTACACTCAACGTAATGACCGGAGTCTAGATACTCAACAAAACTTACCAGAGCATGGACGCTATACGTAATAACCGAAGTCTGGATACCTAACGAAACTAACCGGAGCCTGAACGCTTAACGGAATAACCGGAGTCTGGATACTCAACGAAAATCACCGGAGCCTGAATGCTCAATGTAATAACCGGAGTCTGGATTCCAAACGAAACTGACCGGAGCCTGAATGCTCAACATAATAACCGGAGTCTGGATACCCAACGAAACTGACCGGAGCCTGAACGCTCAACTTAATAACCAGAGTCTGGATACCCAATGAAACTGACCGGAGCCTGGACGCTATACGTAATAACCGGAGTCTGGATACCTAACGAAACTAACCGGAGCCGGAACGTTCAACGGAATAATCGGAGTCTAGATACTCAACGAAAATCACCGGAGCTTGAATGCTCAACGTAATAACCGGAGTCTGGAAACCCAACAAAACTGACCGGAGCCTGAACACTCAACGTAATAATTGGAGTCAAGATTCTCAATAAAACTAATTGGAGTTTGAACACAAAACGTAATAACCGGAGTTTGGAGACTCAACAAAAATGACCGAAGCCTGAATGTTAAACGTAATAACCGGACTGGATACTCAACAAAAATGACCGGAACCTGAACGCTAAATGTAATAACCAGAGTCTAGATACCCAACGAAACTGACCGGAGCGTGAAAGCTCAACGAAATAATCGGAGTCTGGATACTCAACGAAACTGACCGGAGCCTGAACGCTCAACGTAATAACCGGAGTCTGGATATCCAACAAAACTGACCGGAGCCTGAACACTCAACTTAATAACTGGAGTCTAGATACTCAACGAAACTGACCGGAGCCTGAACGCTCAACGTAATAACCGGAGTCTGGATACTCAAAGAAAATGACCGGAGCCTGAACGCTCAACTTAATAACCGGAGTTTGGATACTCAACGAAACTGACCGGAACCTGAACACTCAACGTAATAACCGGAGTCTGGATACTCAAAAAAAATGACAGGAGCCTGAACGCTCAACGTAATAATCGGAGTCTGGATACTGTCGCTACTGCGAAAAACGAGGCTGACAATGACAGAAGAGTCGCCACCTTTCGTTATTTATCCCTCGGAACGGGAAAGGAAACAATCGGAAAAACCTAACGAAATGGGAAAGGAATGGTCATCGCAACCAAGTCCTGGATTCGGGAGTCGGTTACGCGAGGGGAAGGTATTAGCACCCCTCACGTCCATCGTACTCATTGGGATCCACGCTTGTTGTGTTTATCTGACAGGTGTGTTTAAACTATCTACTTTAAAAGTCTGGTCTAAAAAGGAAAGAAAATGACTCGGCAAAGTATCGCAATTTATGCATACGTATTCCCGTTTGGCACGAGAAATCAGAGTCAACGTAGTTCGCCTAACTACGGGTTATGGGGGAAGGTTGCTCGCCAAGATATCGCATCTTGTGCCTACGTACTCTCAACAGGCTTGAGAGATCAGAGCTAACATAGTTCGGGCTACGAAGAACACTGGTTTGTTCAGCATCTTTTATCCAAGTAAAGTTAACAATCAGTTCCAGTAGTTGGTGTTTACAGCTCGACCTTTGGAGACTTAGGCGTTACCGTTTGTGATAGAAATGAAAGTTAACATAACTCTCTTTACAAAAAGAGTTTTCCTGATTAAGGGTCCAAGAGGACAAAAAGGATTTGAATGTTTGTTTTTGCAGTCTTTTACGGAAGAAGTGAATTGAGTTCTGTTTGTAACTCGTGTTGCACTAAAGACTTGGACTTGAGAGTGAATGCGTCGCATGTCACCCAAAGGGTACCACACTAGACACTCGAGTTATGTGAGGGAAACCCTCCCACAACTCTTTCTCAAGTAGCATAGGGCTCGTAACGCACATCACGTCTTAACCTTTATTAAGTGTTTTAACTGTATTCGTAGATGAGAAGAGAAACAGACTCTCTACAGGGAAACTAACTCGATCCTACAGTTATCATGCAATATTCGTCCTACGGTTGTGGTTAAAAGGGAAACTAACTAATGTTATCATGCATGGTTAGAATCCTAATGTCTGTCATAACTTCTCTTGAATAAGAGAAGTCAGAGTTCCTAGG
The DNA here is from genome assembly GCA_963859935.3 of Lathyrus sativus. NCBI lineage: Eukaryota > Viridiplantae > Streptophyta > Magnoliopsida > Fabales > Fabaceae > Lathyrus > Lathyrus sativus. The sequence continues at coordinate 497,971 of CAWUDS030000686.1, read as the reverse complement.
GGAACCGTGCAATGGAAACAACAGTAAACAGAAAAACTGTACAAGAAAGATTACGGTAAACAAATTGCTGTAAATAAAATGCATGCAATGCATCACACAAGCAGAAGGAGCCAAGCTCAACTTCTAAATAAGCAAGGCACAAAGGCCACAAACCACACAGGCAAGGGAGCTGAGCTCTACCAAATACCAGCAAGTAAAGCCACACAGTAAAAATACAAGCAGAAGGAGTCCCACTCAACTTCTAATGCAATACAAGCAAGGGGAGAAGCTCAACCCTTAGGATGATCTTAGGCCTATGATCATCTACATGAAGCCTATTACTAATGCAACAATCCAAGCAAGTCACATCAATACAGCAGAACAAGATGAAAACAGACAAACAGGGAAAATAAGCCAGCAATCTCCACAGCAGAGCAATCTTCTGACAGCAATCCAATCCAAAGTCTGTAACTGTTCTTCAAGTCCACACCATCTTCAAGAGAAGGAAAGGAATACTCCATCTTCATGTTTTAACAATGCTCCAACAAGGAAAGGAATCAACAAGATGAGGTATGATGATGGGAAGCATGATGTATACCAAAGGTATCCATCATGGCACTCAACCATGCATCCATGAAAAATATCCTCAAAAGTTCTACTCATCATGACATGCCATACATCCCTCCAAAGGAGAGATGAGATTTCATGTGAGGACTTTGCATCATAGGATAGGATGGGAGGTGAATGAAACCAACCATGCTTATTTGAAGGAAAAAACTACTTCTAAAGCTCTCTCCTAAAAACCCTACTCTTATAAGCTACAAAAAGCTACAAAAAAGAAAAGAAAAGCTCCAAGGCAAGCTCCACCAGCCACTCCACAAAAGCTTCATCATGCACATGACATCATCCAAGAGGAACCAGAAACCCACCATGCAAGAAAAGCCCACTTTGAGTCCATTCCAAAACCATCACCAAGGTTGAAGCACCAAATGAACAAACAACTTGAATATTCTATCTAAAATAGCAAAACACATCATAAGAATATAATTATTTTTCTATGGGAACATGCATTTGTTAATGACCTATAGTCCAAATATCAGGGCCTAAATCCAATTCTAAGTCATCTAATAAATTCCTAAGTTGAAAGGTATCAAGGGAAACCATTAAGGGGGAAAGGCTCTAAACCTACCTCTAAATTAGAAGCTATGATTTTCTAAAAAATGTGAGAAAATTCATATGGGAGAATACACCTGTAACCTAACAGCCATCAAAATCTCAAAATACAATTCCAAACCAATTGCGAGAACAAAAATCAACAAACAGAGGTATCAATTATACACAACAATGGACATTAGCACAAGAGAAAAATCATAACTAATTCAAATTAAATCCTAAAAATGTAAAATCAACTCCTAAAATTTCCTAAGACATTCAAGAACCATAGGAAAAATTTTCATAATTTTCTAATGAGTTTTACTATTTTTAACGCAATTAATCCAAACATTCATCAAAACAGAAAAATAATAAGAAAAAGGAAAAAAGAAAGAAATAATGAAAATATGATGAAAATAATGGAAACTGCACTCAGTGAGGATCGAACAGGGGTGAGCACGGTCCCCCCCACGCTCCAAAACAGCGCCGTTTTGCCGGCCAGCCATGTGGCGCGCTGCTGGCGCTCGGATTGCATGACCAAGTCTTCTCTCTTCGCAGTGATTGGACGGCTAGTGGCTGTCTGCTCCATTTCAAATTTTTCTACATGATGAACAGTAGCCCGCGCTACAGTACCGACCGACCACAGACATGAATTTCCAGCAACTTTGCACAATCGTAACTCTCTCAATATTTAACCGTTTCGCACGGAATTTTATTCAAACTTGAAGGAAAAATTGCAAGGATTCCGAATATGCTCTTAGATTCCATCAAAACTCCACGGACAGAGAGATAAATCAACAGCAAGCAAACATGTCCAACCGAAAAGTGTCTCTAAATCTCAATTTATTAATCCTAAAATCATCTACAAGTCTTCCCGATCCTAACCACATGAATATTCTAATCTAACTCATCCTAAAACTATAGGAAAATTGAGATTTACATACCGGCTTCGGAGCTCTAACGGAGGTAGTTAGAACACGTTTCTTGCTTCCAAAATCTCCAGATTCCTTCAATGAAGTGCAAGAAAGATGATCCAATCTTCAATTTGATCTGAAATCGCCTTGAAATGAGAACTCGAATTTGAGTTGAAGCTTGAGAATTTGAGTTGCAATCTCTGCATTCAGCACCAATGAATCACCAACCCTTGCCCAAATGAGTTTCTAATCATTTATAGAACTGATTAGAACCTTCTAGAGGCCCAAACAAAGCCCATAACAGAAAGTCCAAATCCAAAATTTCTCCAAAAAGTTTGAACATGGCAAGCTCAATTTTGGCTCAACAGCTTGCTTGGGAAGCTTTGGTTAACTTGCATAACCTCCTTGGAATAGATTCAGATCAGCTAGAGCTTCCAAATTGCCTTTGTGAATGATTTCTTGTGATGTTGCTTATTTGTGAAGAAACATGTCAAAACACCATAAATTATGAGTCAATTGAAAATTCTAGAATTGCCAATGTTTCTAAATCATCATTTCTGATCAAATTGAGTGGTCATTTGGCATATTTTGTGCACATAACAATTTATTTGAATTTCCCACCAAATAATGCCTTTAATTTCTCTTCTTTCAAACCACTTCAAGTCAACTCTTACTGTGGACCAAATCAATTCACCATGAGCTCTTGGTTGACCTAAAAACCATATTGTGAACAAGTTCCATGTTGAACAAAACTTCGTTTGAAGTGTGCAAGTGGGAGATTTTGACCTATGATTGAAAATGGCCTATAATCTCACTTTCCCAAAATACCCCTGCCTTGTAAAGCTTGTAACTTGAGCTTCACAAATCAGAATGGGGACTTCTATAACTTTCTGAAAAGATAAGATCATGAGGAACATCTTTCATGCTTATCAAAAGGTCAGATGAAACTTCCTTCTAGGTCAAAAATAACTTGGAAGTCAGAAGATTTTCACAGACAAATTTCAGATGCATCTGAGGACCTGTAACTTATCTGGCTTATAACTTGAGTTCTATAAATCATATGGATGACTTATAGTACTCAAATTAAAGGTATGAACATCCTCTACAACCTTCATGCTGGGCTGAAAGTCATATGAGGCTTGTATCTTGACTTATATGGCTTGGAAGTTTGGCACTAAACAGGGGATTTTACCCTAGGAACCCTGACTTAGCAACTTCAACCATTCTTGATTCTTCTCAACTTGATCTTGAAACAACCTCTAATATGCCTCAACATATCATTTCATGATCTCAAGGACCTAGAAGTAGGCTTTGATCCTCTTCAAATGCTCTATTTGACATAGGATTAACCAGATGAAACCCTAGTGACACCAACTTCCACTGTGGCTCTTGTACTTGCTACAAACATTTGATTGAGCTCTGCCTTGATCCTCTAGGAACTCCATGAGCTCTATCCACATATCACATCCACCTCCAAGGCTTCACAACCCTCTGATGGCCTTCAAGAGGCTCCCTAGTTAGGAGATAAACCTCATACAAGCAACTGAACTTCTCAAGGACCCAACCCTCCGTCTGATGACCTTGGTGACTTCTTAAGCTTGAATAAAAACTTTGGCTAGGCTTCTCTTGACATGAATCACACTTGATCCTCTGCTAAATGAAGGATTTTATGCTATGAAAATGCTAGAACTATTCTAGAACAATGTTATGCTATGCAGTGAAACATAAACCACATGATAAAAAGGTTGGGCAAATTTTGGGGTGCAACAGTTGCCCCTATTCAAGCGGCTTGGACCCGACTGGATGAAAAGCGGACGACTTTCAAACAATCGAGGTAGAAGACGGTTGAATACCATAGAACCCGGAAATTTGCCAACCGCAGAAATAAACTGCACAAACTGCTTGGGAAACAATATCCAGAAAAATGAATATGGTTGTCACGGCAACAACTGATCCATCATCTTGACAAAGAACATTTGATTCATCATCAACCACCTGCGTGACGCCACAGGTTTTGAATCAACAAACTGGATTGACACCATCAATCCTCCTGAAATATATCACAATAAGCGACACCGTCCAAAGACCATATCTAAATATCATCCTCGACCTTCCATTTCCGAAGAAGCGGGAAAAGCACCGAATTACAACGCGAACCGTTGAACCATCACGTCAACCTTCCGAAGAAACGGGTAAAATGTCGAACCATCACGTCAACCTTCCAGTTCCGAAGAAGCGGGCCAAACACTAAATAAAAGTGCGAACTGTCGAACCATCACGACGACCGTTGAACCATCTCGTCAACCTTCCATTTCCGAAGAAGCGGGCAAAGCACTACTCAAAGCGGGAGCTGTCGAACCATCACGTCGACTATTGAACCATCACGTCAACCTTCCATTTCCGAAGAAGTGGGCAAAGCACTAAATAAAAGCGCGAACTGTCGAACCATCACGTCTACCGTCGAACCATTACGTCAACCTTTCGTTTGCAAGGAAACGAGCATACGCTAAATAAAAGCGAGAGCTGTCGAACCATCACGTCGACCGTTGAACCATCACGACAACCTTTCGTTTACAAGGAAACGAGCATACGCTAAATAAAAGCGAGAGCTGTCGAACCATCACGTCGACCGTTGAACCATCACGTCAACCTTCCATTTCTGAAGAAGCGGGCAAAGCACTAATTAAAGCGCGAATCGGACATCCGAAGACTTGAACAAACAACTCTGCAGGCAAATTCTGACGACGGCCGTCAAACACCTATTTCAACAACAGGTAACAACTTCAAGATTTTCAAAACTGATGTACAACAGTCTGAAGAATACTTTGCTGGGGAAGACGAGAAACTTAACCAAGCAACTTTGATGGGGATAAACTCTTCCGGGGAAATCACGGGTAACAACTCTGAATGTCTGAACCACGAAATCTTTTAATGCTGACGTGACAGCAACCTGAGAAGAACTCCGCTGGGGGAGAAGAGAAACATAACCAAGCAACTCTGCTAGGGGAGCATATGATAGGACGAACGCTATCATCGCGTACCTCGCGCCACAAATCTGAATATCTGGACACCTTCCTGAACAAGAATTTCAAATACCTGCAGGGAAAAAACACCTGAAAAGAAAGAGGTAACCAACCTGACTTATGTTTCAAAATGCATAGGTTTGACAATGGCGTAACGCTCCATACAGCATGGAAATGCTACACATTTGAGTTGATGCAACTATGATGATATATGTGTAACACCCATTTTATTTATTTAGTCATTTTGGTGTTAATTTAATTATTTTATGTTGGTGTGCCCTTAGGTGGGGTAGGTTTGTATATGATTGGTGAGTATCCTTGATATATAAGGATTATTTGTGGAGATGTGGTGTTGAGATAATAATATAATAGTTAATAGTAATATTGGTGGTATTATTATTATTATTATTATTATTATTATTATTATTATTATTATTATTATTATTATTATTACTATTAGTATTAATATTATTATTGGTGGAGTATTATTACTATTATTATGAATATTATTATTAGTGGGAGAATAATATTTGTAGTATTATTATTATTAGATTTAAAATAATAAAATAAGAAATAAGGGATTAAAGGAAATAGAGAAGTTTTGGGGAAAGAGAGGAGGACACGATAAACAATTGTGGGAGAAAGAGCAAAAGAACGATAAACTGCTCAGAAAACCAAAATTGAGGAAAAAGGTTGAGGAGAAGGAAAAAGGAACGTGACTGTGGAGAAAGTAAGAAGAAGAATTTTCCATCGGTGAAATTGGAAGAAAGTTGCAGGAGAGTTACCGTAGAACGAAACCAGAACCAGAAAGCTTGGAATTGGCCTCTATTCAAGGTAAGGGTGGGGTTCAATTCTATAACCGTGGGTATGATCAATTTCATGTAGGGAATTGATTCATAGGTATAATTTCCGTTAATCGATAAATGTTAGGGACGAGGTTTTTCTATGTAAGAATGAATGTGTTATATACGATGCTCTAAGGTTTCATTAATGGGGAAAATACGTAGTAATGTCCCCGTAGTAACGTTACCGTAGTAATGTTCCCATAGGTTGAGAAATATTAAGGGAATATTAAGGGTAAATGTTCCTGTAGGTTGAGAAATATTAAGGGAATATTAAGGGTAAAGGTTCCCGTAGGTTGAGAAATATTAATAGAATATGAAGGATTAATGTTTGTCTACGCCTGCATTAATGGTTGTGTCATTAGTTTATGTAGTAATGTTGGGAATCGGCGCCGGCACGCGCTAATTTCCCATTTGTTGAGAAAATGTTATTATAATATTCTCCTTGGATTATGTGGATAAGTCGTAGTTATATTACCCGTATGAAGGCATATGAAAATGTGTTGAGTTCTTATTTGTAGTAATGATGTTGTCAGTTGTTCTCTGACATGAAAATGGCATTGAGTTCTCAATTCTAGAGACGAGGTTGTTTTTAATTGTTCTCTGTGAAAATGTGTTAGAGTCTTATTTGTAGGAACGATACTGTTGGTAGTTCTCTGATATGAACAGATTGAAATGGTGAGTCCATAATATATGCGAAATGTGATGTTTCTGTTATGGATAATTGGTTGTAGGGGTGATGCCTTGTTGCACGATTGTTCCACAGTTGTTGTTGTTGTGTTATAGTTCATAATAGTTGCATCTCATAGCATATAATTTGGCCTGGATTGGCGACGATTGTGTCTTTAATGAAAAAATAAAATGATTATGGAGAGTTGTCTCCCGAATGATTGTGGAGAGTTGTCTCCCGAGTTATTGTGGAGTGTTGTCTCCCGAATTATTGTGGAGTGTTGTCTCCCGAATTATTGTGGAGAGTTGTCTCCCGAATTATTGTGGAGTGTTGTCTCCCAAAATGGTACCACATGCATATGCACAGTTGAGTTGCATTGTTGAGTCGCATTGTTGAGTTGCGTTGTTGAGTTGTTTTGATGAGTTACTGAGATATGATGATAATTGTTGTGGTTAGGAATAAAGGGTGGTTGTAGTTCATTATTACTAATATTTATGCGAACTGCTGGAATTATAATGTTGTGATAATATTCTGACATGACTTTTATCATGCCTTATGTTATATTGTTGATATCTCACCCTTTACGTTGTATGTTACCTCCGTTGGTGGTAATTTACAGGTAACTCGGAAGAAAGTTTTGCTTTATGTTTAAGGTCGTTGGTCGCTCTGATACGTAGCACTTTTGGGGGGGGATGAACGATTAATGTTATTGTTTTAATTGAATTCCTTGTTGCTGAGTTTTGTTAAGTATTGTGGCAAATAGATTGGTTGTTTCTGATAATGCCAAATGTTGCTTGGATGCATAGTTGTTTTAGTGAATTGATGGAAGATAATTACTTGCTGAATTTTAATGGAGTTTAATTAGTACAAATTGTTGGAAGTGTATTATAACATGGCGTTTATGATTAAAATGTTAAACAAGTTACCGTTGTTTGTTCATCCGAATTTTGTGCTACGTATGTTAGTAAATGATATTTTGTAGGTGTATGTGTTTTGGTTAAGTGTAGAATGTGACACCTCTGCTACGTCTGAGAATTTGGGAGTGTGACGGTGTTGCACCCTAAAATTTGCTCAACTTATTTCACCTGGTTTATGTTTTAATTGCATTATCATTTGCATAGATACATCATGTACATAGTCCCATCATTTGCATGTCATAACATAAGGGATCAAGTGCCATTCTTATCTAAAGAAGCACATCAAGGGGCCTTATTCAAGCTGAAGAACATCCAAGTCATCAAGGAATGGGTTGAAGCTTTGAGAAGATCTGAGTGTCAACAGGTGAATTTCTCTCCTAACTTGAGGTGTGTTGAAGATCATCAACATGGAATTATGAATTTGAGGTGTGTATGGATCCCATGGGAGGCCTATAGATCCATATTGAAGCTTATACAAGTCATGGTATCAAAGTTCAAGAACTACAGTTGAGGTGTGTACAAGTAGGGTCTCATCTAGGTAACCCTAGGTCAAGGAGAGCAAAGAAAGGGCATCAAGACCTAGCTCTAAGTCATGGAAGTCATGGATTGAGATGTTAAATCATGTGTATGGATGATTCAAGATCAAGTATAAGAGAATCAAGAGTGGTTGGAGGGGTTTGAGACAGGGTTCCTAGGGTAAAATCCCTTGTATAGCACTAGACTTCCAAGCCACACAAGTCCAAATACAAGTTTCAAATGGATTCTTGGCCAACATGAAACTTGTAGAGCTTCTCAATAGCTTTAATTTGAGTACTATAAGTCTTCAAGGATATTTGTAGAACTCAAGTTATGGTTCTTGCAAGTTATGGGTCATCAGAGGACACTGAAATTTATCTGTGAAAGTCACTTGATTTCCAAGCAACTTTTTCCCATCAAGGAGTTTTCAAATGTATTCTTGGCCAACATAAGAATTGTAAGGCTTGATCTTAGCTTTAAATTTGAGTACTAGAAGTCCTCAAGAAGATTTGTGGAACTCAAGTTATGGTCTTGGCAATCCAGGGGTATTTTGGGAAAGTTGAATTATAGGTCATTTTTCAACATAGGTCAAAATCTCTATCTTCCACTCCTCAAATGAAGAAATGTTCAACATGAGATGTGCTTAAAATGATGTTTTTAGGTCAGATAAGAAGTCATGGGTGATTGAAATGGCTTTCTTCACAAAATGATCCAAAATGCCCTAAAAAGAATGATTTTTCAAATGATTCAAAGGAGGGAAATTGGGATTTTTGGATTATGAGACATACACATGACATATGACATACCAAATTGATCAGGAAATGCATTTCAAACACAATGACATTTCCACATTTTTGAGTTGAGGGTTAATTTCATGACTTCCTTTGTAAAGTGGTTACTTACATTATAAGTCACAATGCCAAAACAAAAATCAGGGCAATTCAGGCCAAGTTAACTACCTAAACACACTCCATAACTAATTTGCAGCTGGATAGAACATTCTAGAGCAATCTGGAAGCTCAGAATCATGACTGGTACATTGCATTTTCATGGCAAAATCAAAATTTTGGATCAATGGATTTGGGCCTGAATTGGATTGAATAAGCCTACAAACACTTCATATTTAAGCTCTAGAATGAATTCAGATTTAGTTTGGTGCAGAGTTCGTGGAGGAGAGGAAGATTGAAGTTGAGTTTCAAGAGCTTCAACTCAGAATCGGTTTTGGAGTTCAAGGCACATTCAAGCCAAATTAAGGGGTTAGAAGAGCTTTATCTTGCTTCATTGATCGTGTTTGCATAGTTGCACAGCTTGAATCCATCATTTTCTACCTCTGTTGATCCCTTTTTCACAGGTATGTACTTCTTGAATTCCTTCATAATCTAGGGAGAATTAGCTTAGAATGTGTATGTGGTTAGGACCTAGGATGATTAGGGAACGTTTCTGGATTGGTTTGGAGTTGATTGGTGACAATTAAGATGGATGATCAACTTCTGTTTGAGCTTGGTTCTTGTGATTCTTGGAGGATTACTGGTGTTTAGATGATGGTAATTGATCAGTGTAACGTGTAGTTCATGTTAGTACCTTTTATTTCAAGAATGGTGACCATCGAGACTTGGTGATTTCTCTGCAACTTTGATCGGGTTTAGCTTTTGAGGGTGAATCAATGGTTTTGGATGGTGGATTTGAGTTCAGGGGGAAATTTGGAGCAGATTAGGGTTTTTATTTGACTTGATTGGTGAGGTTTAGGGTTTGCTTCGCCGGAGAAGACGGTGGTTGCACCACCGGACCACCGTCTGGATATTTGACCCTCACCTGAGCTCATTTGGGGAAGATGAGGTCCCAACCCTCAGATCACTTTGACTTGTTGACATTCTCACGCATCCAAGGGCCATGATTCAAACTCAGAGATTGCCTCCAATTGCCAAAACGCCCCGTTTCAATAATTGAGGTGGCAGCCCAGGTCATCCCCAGTCAGCAACCTATGCGGACGCGCCCTCAACTCTTGGATTTGATTACCAGTCTTATGATCCATTGGCTCACGTTTTATCTTCAGTTTTATTTTCTTAATTCATTTTTAATTGTTTTAATATTTTCTTTTATTGCATTTGATTTCTAAAATTCATAATAAATCCAATATTGATCCAAAAAATATTTTAAAAATACCTCCATGATCTTGGATTTATTTGTGATTTTATGAAATTAATAAATCCCATTTTTATCCATTTTTCAATTTAATTTGAATTTTTCCATTTTTATTATTTCTTTAAATTTGGTATATTTGCTACATGTTCTTGCTGATTTTCTTGTGACCAATTGGTGAATGATTTTAAGGTGATTCTTGTTGGATTGATTAGATTAGGGAAGCATGTACCCTTAGAAATTTTATCATATTTTTGTGAATAAAGTTAGGTTAGTTTGAGAGGTGAATAGGAGAGGTGTTAGAATTAGGGTTTCAAGGCAAATAGTTGTAGTTTTGTGCATAGTTTGAGGATTGAATGGTTGATTTAGGGTTTGGGATTCATATGGGGTATTAGGTATAGGGTTAGGTTCCCTTAGAAATTTACCTAGGATTTTCTGATGAGCTTTAGCATTTTATCTGATTTTTGCAACTTGTGTGATGATTATGGAGTTTTCCTTTGGATTTTGGATTTGGTGATGCTTGTGTGGGACTATTTTGGAGTGCTTTTGGCTTGGGCTTTGCTTGGATGACTTGAGGATCAAATGAAGTTGCTTTGGGAGGGCTTGAAGAAGCTTGGAGTTGAAGACTTCTCTTTTGTTAGAGGGCTTGTCAGAGGCTTAGGGATTAGGGTTCATAGGAAGAACATTAGAGTAGTTTTGTTTCTTCTGTCAAACATAGAGAGCTTCTTGTGCCTCTATTCCATCCTATGACACAAGGTCCCCCAAAGAAGTTCCATCTCTCCTTAGGAGGGATGTAGAGCATGCTTTGGTTGGGTAGAACCCTGAGAATACCTTTCACTTGCTATGTTAATATCTTAGTGATTTCCTTGGGTTGTCACTAAGCCTCTTAACATTTCAACTTCGTAATTGATTCTCTTCTGGATTGTTGGCATTGAATATGGAAACCTATTGAAGAATTAAGTTCATTGAAGATTGGTGAAGTTGTAGCTTGTGCCTGTCAAAGCTGGTTGTCTGTTGAAGACTAGGGTTTTGCTGCTGATTGAAGTTGTCTACTGGTTGAGGTTCATGCTTGCTAGAGCTTGGAGATTTTTGGAGACAGGAGCTTATCTAAAGCTGGGGATCATTGAAGAGTGAAGATGGGATCTTACTTGAAGTTGTTATTGTCATCCCTTTGCTATTAATCAACTGTAGTTGTCAGAGCTGTTGCTGTTTGAGTTGCTTATTGTAGGAGCTGGTGTTGCTGTCAGAGCTGGTGTTGGGTTTTATTTCTTTTTCTGTATTGTTTGTTGGCTTGTTCAAGCTTGCCCCTTAGGTTTGAAGTGAAGCTGTTTCACTTTGCCTATTGTTTTCCCAGGTTCGAGGTTGAGTGGGACTCCCTTGCCTCGCTTGTATTGATGCATTGCATGCATGTTTACTGTTTACTGTATATCTGTTTCTTTTCCATTTATCCCCTAGGATCTCTGTTTCCCTCTGTGCAGGATAGAAACATGACATACATTAGGTTTTAACCCATGCATGACAACATTAGGTTAGCTTTTATCCCCTTTCAACCCTAGGCTTTTAGAGCTTCTTTCTCTTCTCATCTTAAACAACTCCAAAACACAGTAATAAGGATAATCGAAGTCGTACGCTACGAGCCTTAAGCTATTTGAGAGAGGGTTGCCGGAGGGTCACTCTTCAGTAATCTGACTGCTTAGTGTGTTACCCTTAGGGTGACATACAACATAGTCACTCTCAAATCACAGTCTCTAGTGCATCAGAGATTGCAAACATCATAAAAAAATAGTTCTTGCGTAAAAGACTGAAAACAAACATCAAAGTGTCATTTTTGTCCGCTTGGACTCCTAATTAGAAGAAACCTCTTTTCAGAAAGATAAAAACAGTCAGACAAATCTGTGTCTTCCGTGGCCCGAACTACGTTTGCTCTGATCTTTCATGCTGTATGAAAGTACGTAGGCATAGGATGTCATATCCTAGCGAGTAACCTTCCCACCTTTCCCGTAGGTAGGCGAACTACGTTGACTCTGATTTCTCGTTCCAGACGGGAATACGTAGGCATAAAGTGCGATACTTTGCCGAGTAATTTCTTTTCTTTTTAACCCTTGACCCTTAGTGTAGATAGAATAACAATCCATACTAGAAAACAAGTGTGGATCCCGTCGAGTACGATGGACGTGAGGGGTGCTAATACCTTCCCCTTGCGTAACCGACTCCCAAATCCAGGATTTGGTTGCGATGACCATTCCTTTCCCGTTTTGCGTTAGGTTTACTCTGAGCGTTTCCTTTCCCTCCGTTGGGATAAATAACGCACGGTGGCGACTCTTCTGTCATAGTCGGCGCCGATTTTCGCAGTAGCGACAGCTGGCGACTCTGCTGGGGACAGGAATATCCCCTATGCGAGTCAATCCTAGCGCTTGTTTTCCCGTCGTGGGTGTTGTATAGATTTACTTTTCTGTCTTTACTTTCCGCATATTATTATCAGCTTTATATTGTTAGTGCTGTTGTGGGAAGGGGGTGATCTGTTGAGAGAAAAGTCGGATCTGGGCTTGAGGTTACACCTAGACTTATAAGTAGAGAGTAGTGGTTAGCCTGCTTGCTTAGCTCGCACCAGCTAGCCGCGAAATTTACGCTCGGACGAGATGCTCTTTGATGCTTCTTGTTGTTGCACCCCAAAATTTTCCCAACATTTCTTCACCTAGCTTGTGTTTCATTTCATTCACATTAGCATTATCATTTGCATTTCATTGACATGTGTGCAGGAGATCAAGAGGTATGATTACCAATCAAGAGCTATACAAGACTATGAAGCTATCTAAGAAGGTGATTCAAGTATTCAAGGGTTGATATCCTCATCAGAGAAGTTAAAAGAGCCTCAGAAAGAGTGGCTGAAACCAAGTATATGGGTCTCCTAACTTGAGAGTTGTGGGAAGTCATCAGATGATTCTGAAGCCATGAAGTTAGACTTGAGGTCTTGAGAGAGCCCATGAGAAGTTTTGAAGATCACTTTGAAGCCTAGACAGGTCATTGTGCAGGATCAAGAAGCCTCAGCCATGAGTGGTGCAATTAGGGTTTTACTGGGTCAACCCTAAGTCAACTGATGATTTGGAGAAGGTTGAGACCTAATCCAAGAGCCATGTGATCATGGATTGGTACATTGAGATGTTATAAGGATGATTCCAAGGTCAACTCATCATTATTGAAGAGTTTGAGAAGTTTCAAGCTAGGGTTTCTAAGGCTTGACAGTGTAAGATCCCCTAGTTTGACCCCTATCTTCAAGGCAGTTTAGCTCAAGATGTGATTGTCATCTCATATTGCCCCCAACATGAATGTTGTATAGCATGAGCTTAGCTTTAATTTGAGTGCTAGAAGTCCTTGATAGGATTTGTAGAACTCAAGTTATGACTTTAACAAGTTACAGGTCATCTGAGGCATGTGAATTTGGAGCTTGAAAGTTGTCCAAATTGCATGAAACGTTTTCCCTAGAAGGATGATTCCTATGAACTTTTGGTCAACATGAATGTTGTTCCTTATCCTCTTAGATTTCTAGATAGTACTAGAAGTCCTTGATAGGATTTGTAGAACTCAAGTTATGGCTTTGACAAGTCAAGGGCATTTTGGTCATTTGGAGATTATAGGTCATTTCAACCATAAGGCCATAACTCCTATTTCTAAGCTTCAAATGGGAAAATGTTCAACATCAAACTTGTTCAAAATGATGTTTTAAGGCTAGTCAAGAGGTCATGAGAGGTTGGAATTGCTTGTAGCTCAAAGTTGCAAAAATGACCTAAAATAAGGGTGATTTTCAAATGAACCAAAGTTGGAAATTGATATTTTTGATCTACATGTCCAAACCAAGGCATGTAATATGTCATTTTGATTCTAAAACACATTTTAAGAACATTGATTTTGCCACAATTTTGAATTGAGGTTTAATTTGTGGACTTGCTTTGAAAAGTAGTTACTTACATCTTAAGTAACATTTGCCAAACCTAAATTCAAGGCATAATCAAGGTCCCTTGCAAGCCAAACACATCCAAAATACCACTAGGAGAGAAATTGGAAGGGAATGAGGGTGATTTCAAGCTGCTAGCAGAATTGTGCATACCATGGCATGAGATTGAAATCTTTCATGACATGAGAAATTGAATCTCTCATTAGAAGGATCTAGAGCTTTCTAGATCATCCACACATGTTCTATATATGATAATGAGGTGATCCAAGGCCAAGGTTGGTGATGATTGAAGGAGAGAGCAGAGATTGAGTTTGGAAAATTCGTGCTTGCAACTGAATTCGGTTACACCAATTTCTTCACTTTCCATCCATTTTCTTGATTGCAATCTCTTCCATGGAGGCTAGTGAATGATTCCAGATCATAATCAAGGCAAATTCGTGGCTGATTGGTGTTCTTGATCTCAGTTTTTTCCACCTGCAACTCAAAGTTGGTTCCTAGAATTGAAGCCATTTCAATCAATTCTATTGCATACAGAAGCTTGGAAGTGATTCACTGAAGGAGTCTGGAGCATTTGAGGGCTTGATTTGAAGGCTTGCTACTTCTGTGCACATGAAATTTTCAGGTTGGTAACTTTCCATCTCCAGCTTGATTTAGTTAAAATTAAGAGGAATTAGGATGTTAGATGCATTGAGGATTGATGTAGGGAGGTTTTCAGATCATTAATTTGAGAATTAGTGACCAATTAGGGTTGTTGCCATTTTCGGGTGAGATGTGGTTCTTGTGAATCTTGAGGTTTCAGAGTGAATTAATGGTATGATTGAGTTCCTTGTGAAATTTTGGACAAGTTTGATCAAGGGATCGTGGCCTATGGTGGACTCTATGGCAAGTTAGGGTTGTGGGTTAGTGATCGGAAAATGTCACCGGCGGTGACTTTGGGCGCGCAGGTGGCCTGAGTTGCAGGGATTCAAAATGAAGAAGATGACTTGATAGCCATCATATTGTGGTTGGACTTTGACTGGGAACCTCATCCAACGGCCACGCGTGCTTCTAATTTGTGAAGGACTCTGAACTTAATGAAACGATGCATTTCATTAATCAGCTGGTTTTGGGCTTAGGCTGTTAATTGATATCCACACCCCTTTTGTGGCCCAAATGTTAAAATGAACTGATTTCTATTGCTTTCCACACCACGCATTTATCATTTTATTTGGATTTTCATATTATTTTTCATTTTATTCATGGACATTGATTAATTCATAAAAAATGAAAAAATGATTCAATCAATCCCATTCTTTTTGCATTGGATTCATGATAGGATCTAGTATTTTTTAGATAAAAAATACTATTATTTCATGCATTTTCTGATTTTATGGGAATTTTTATATTTTAATCGACATTAAAATAATCATGCTTGATTGTTGATTTTGTGGAATTTGGTTTGATCATGTGATGATGATTTTGATCTTGATTTTTTTTGAGTAGTTAGCATAGATATGCATTTTCCCCATAGATTTTTCTCACATTTTTGTGATGAACATAAGTGGTAGTTTAGGTTGAAACCTTTAGAAGCTCCATTTTTAGGGTTTATGGTTGATACCTTGTGGTTTAGATTTTATTTTTAGAACTAGGTGGATGATTCAACCTCTGACTTTTGCAGGGTAGATTCATGATTGAATTAGGGTCCCTTAGGAATTTTTGTAGGATTTTTCAATGAAGTTTACTATTTTTGCTTGATTTTAGTTTAAGTGCTAGTTTTAGATGATTCTAGGGCACTAATTCAACTAGATTAACTTCCTTAGTTCCCTTAGATTAGGGTTTTGTTTCTCTTGCTCTTTGATGATGATTAAGACAAGTTGAAGATGCATTGGATTGCTTGAAGAGGCTTGGATATGAGGATCTTCCTTCCTTTTGGTATAGTTTTGTTTAGGTGTTGAGATTAGGGTTTTGTAGGCAGAGCTTCTAGATAGATTCTCTTCCTTCATAAACATGGAAGATGTTGATCACTTCCATTCTTCCCTATGATGTAAGGTCCCCTTGTAAAGGCCACATCCCTCCTTTGGTAGGATGTGTGGCTCTTTACAAGTTGGTAGAACCTTTGAGGGTCCCTTTCTCTGATGATAGGATGCTTAGTGGTGACCCTTGGTCTTCACTCTGCTACCAATCATCCAAACTTTGCTCTTGATAGATGAATCTTTCACTCTTGTTAGAGGATGGAGTTCCTTGCTTGAAGAAGATTGCACGATGAAGTTGATACTTCTTTGTGGTTGAAGATCACTCTGAGAAGCTGAGGCTTGTAGATGAAGAGGAACTAGTTGATACTGGTAAAGAAGAGAGAGCTGAAGCTTGAAGACCATGTTGACACTTGTGAAGGAGATCAAATTGAGATTGAGGGAAGAACTGAAGCTTGGAGAAGAGGGAATAAGTTGATACTTATGTGGATGTGTTAGAAGCTTGTAGAAGCAAGTTGATTCTTGCTATTGAAGATGATAGCTTTGAAGAGCAGTTGAAGTCTGAGGATTGAACTGCTGTCAGAGGAGAGCTCTGCTGTGGAAGCTGTTGATCTGCTTTCTTTCCTTGTCTGTTTTCTTTTCTGTATTGATGTGCCTTGTTTGACTTGCTTGATGAATTAGAATAAGTTCATATTTAGATTAACTCAAGCTAGAAGCATGATTGCACTAGAGGTTGAGTTGCTCCCTCTGCTTGTATTTTTACTGTATGGCTTTGCTTGCGGGTATTCGGTAGAGCCCTGCTCCCTTGCCTATGTGGTTTGTCTTGCTTGATGGCATTTTACTTCTTCTTTATGATTACAGTCACTTATATTTTGCTTGATAGCATGTTATTTTTCTCTGTATGATTGCAGTTATTCATATCTGGCTTGAGGTCGAGACGAGCTTGTGGAGGCTGATGCCCCACACACATTTCCTCCCTCACTTGCATTGCATGCATTTTACAGTTGTTTACTGTTTACTATTTAAGCTGATGCTTTATCTGTTTCTGTTTATCTTTGACATGATCCCCTAGGAATCTCACTTCCTTTGATAAGGAAGGGATGATTAGAACTTTAGGTTGTAACCTATGCATGATAACTTCTAGGAGTTCCCTGTTTCAAACCTTAACCATAGGATGAATCCTTGGCATGACAACATTAGGACTTGATAGTCTCCCCTTAGTTGAGCCTGTTCTCTCTTCTCATCTTAAAACAAATTAAAATACAGTAATAAAGGTTAACTGACGTCGTACGTTACGAGCCTTAAGCTATCTGAGAAAGGATTGTTGGAGAGTTTCTTTTCAACAGTCTGGATGTTTAGTATGGCACCGTTTGGGTGACATGCGACGCATTCACTCTCAGGTCATAGTCTCTAGTGCGATATTAGTTGCAAACATCCATAAAAAACAATTCTTTCGTAAAAAACAGAAAACAAACTTCAAACCTTTTTGCCCCGTGGGCCCATAATTCAAAGGAAGCTTTTCTGAAGAAAAGAGTGTCGTTAACTCCCAGTTCTACCGCAAACGGTAACGCTTAAGTCTCCAAGGGTCGAGCTGCGTACGCCAAACTGCTGGAACTGTTTATTAACCCGAACTACGTAAGCTCTGATCTCTCATATCTGTTGAGAGTACGTAGGCACAATACTGACGTATTGGCGAGCCACCTTCCCCGTAACCCGTAGTTAGTCGAACTACGTTGACTTTAATTTCTCATTCTCTGATGAGAATACGTAGGCATAAAGTGCGACGCTTTGCCGAGTCATTTTCTTTTCTTTTCAGACCAGCCTTGATAGGTAGATAGATAAAACCAACCCGTCAGATAAAAACAGCAAGAGTGGATCCCATCGAGTACGATGGACGTGAGGGGTGCTAATACCTTCCCCTTGCGTAACCGACTCCCGAACCCAGACAATGGTTGCGATGACCTTGTCTTATACCCTTTCGTCAGGTTTTTCCGATCGTTTCCTTTCCCGCTCTGAGGGATAAATAACGAAAGGTGGCGACTCTTCTGTTTTGCCGGCACCTTATTTTCGCGGTAGCGACACTTGCCTGGCCCTTAGGGCTCGACAAGTTGTCTGACCCGAGGATTGTCGACTCTGGGGACCGATCAATTAGAAGTTGGCTGAGGGAGGCCTCTTCAGGACATGATGATGCCACACCTTCTGCGTATCGTATCATCAGTCTTGAAAGTCTGTGACGCTGATGACCGCATATGATGCCGTACCTTGTGTCAGTTGATAGGACACCTACCTGTGAGGGGGATTGGGGCATGCAGGAAACTTGACCTCCAGATCACCCGGTTTTCTTGATTTTGGATCAGTATGTGTGGTTACCTGGGTTTCTTCTTCCGAGCTTTGGTATGGGTCTATTGAGACCAGGCTGGAGCATTGTTTTGGGTCTGTCGAGACTAGGTTTGAGCAGTATTGTGAGCCTATGAAGACAGATATTATGGATGGATCTCCTCAGCAATATGTCACTTGATCCCCGCTGCATTATTTTTTGCATATTGCATTGTTGCATATTCATCTTGCATAGCATTAACGTGTATTTATGTTGCAGGTGTGATCATTCCCCTAGGATTCTAGTGTATTTTCCGGCCAGACATGGAGTCCATGAAGAGGACAGTCGCTTACCGGTTGCATTCACCAGATATCAGTTCTTTGCTGGGATTAGTTGCTCTAGCAGATGAGAGAGTGAGGGATGAGTTCAGAGTATCTTATGGGAGATTGCTTAGTTTGTTGTACCGACCTTCAGCATTTGAGACGACTGGGGTGTATACTTTGATGCAGTTTTATGAGCCGCAGCTGAGATGTTTCTTATTTCCCGACTATATTCTGGCACCCACTTTGGAGGAGTATTCTGCTATGTTGGGAGTTCCTGTGTTAGACCAGATGCCCTTTATACATGTTGATACTGAGCCTGAGTTGGCTACACTTGCTGAGATTGTCAGTTTAGATGCTTCTGAGTTCCCTGGAGGTTTGGTCAAGCTGAACGGAGCTTATGGTTTTCACCTGTCTGTCCTGGTTGAGAAGGCTACACAGTGCGCGAAGAGTGGATGTTGGGTTGCCTTCAGTGCCATTCTAGCTGTCTGCATCTACGGGATTGTCTTGTTTCCCAATGTGCCAGATTTTGTTGACTCAGATGCTTTCTTGATTCTTGCCTCGAAGAATCCAGTTCCTACTCTCTTGGGCGATGTTTATCATTCCATTCACTACAAGAATGAGAAACTCTGTGGCAAGAATGTTTCCTGCTGTCTTCCTCTCTTTTACAGGTGGTTCCAGGGGCATCTTCCGAAGACAGGACCTTTTGTTGACGTTGTTGATACTTTGGATTGGTCTTCCCGGTTGATGGGGCTGTCTGCAGAGAATATCATTTGGTTTGATCGGAGCATGCTTGGCACTGATATTATATATAGTTGCAGTGGATTTCCGAATGTCCCCTTGGTTGGACGGAAAGGCTGTATTAACTATAACCCTTCACTACTGGTAAGACAGTTCGGTTATGCTTTGAGGGACGCTCCTATTGAGAAGGAGATATAGGAATCTCTGTATCTCACAGGCTCATTAGACGCGGCTGTTTTGATCAGATTGAGACATGCATGGGCTAACATCCATAGGAGAGGGAAAGCTTTGCTTGGCAAGAGCAACAGCAAGGCTTATGATCCTTATTTGGCTTGGATCTGCGAGAGAGCTAGTATTTCCTTGATGCCTTATCCTGCTGCGGAACCCCTGTATCTTCCAATGATTGAGGTACCTACTTCGGTAGAGAGTGAGAAGTATAACAAATTGTTGGCTGAAAACGAAGAACTGAAGAAAGCCAATGATGAGTTAAAAAAGGAGATCTTCCAGCTGCGTCATGAGAAGAATGAAGCTACCTTCACTGTGAGGGAACAAACTGAACTGATTAATAAGTTGGGTTCAGAGTTGACGAAAGAGACCAACAAGAAAGAAAAAGTGGGAATAGCCTTGAACGGTGTTAGCAAGGTGCTTACTTCCAAGAAGGAACTTTTAAGCAAAGCTTATTCTCGCCTCAGCAAGTGGGTAGCATTGTGGAATGCCACGCTTACCAAGCGGAAGGAGCGTGAAGATGAACTGAAGCTGCAGATTGCCACGCTAGAGGCACAGATTAGAGCCCAAGACGCAAAGATTGCCGAAGAGACATCACTTAGGAGCGCTGTTGAGCTTAGAGTAAGTGACCTTGACGAGAAGCTGAGAGGTTATGAAGTGAAGGCCGGCTCCAAGAGGTGCAGACTCGACGAGGGTTCTGGCAAAGGAACCTGCCAGGACGACGCCAAAAAGCTGAGATCCACTGCCGAGCGGCATGCCTTGCTGATACAAGAGCTAATCTCCAGACTGGGTCGTTCAGAGACGTTGGGGATATTGGAAGATGTCAGAGCACGCCATTTGGCCTGGTTTATCTTTGCCTTGCTTTTGTTATCTGTACCTGTATTTTGACCATCGCCAGGCTTGTTGGCCGAGGTCTCTTCAGTTGTATTTAGTTGTACTCTTGTACTCAGCCTCTTGGCAGTTGTTTATATATGAGGGTTTTCTGATTCCTTGCTTGCTTGATGGGGACTCCATTGTCGTGTTGGCCTTCTCTTCGAAACTAGAATCGGGGGGGAATATAACCTGTAGCATATTTACACATTTGCATCTGCATTAACATTGCATGACCGGTATTCTTGAATCTGTATCTTATTTCCTGCATCTTCAGGTTTTTCAGGATTGACGAACAAAGAGTCCACCGCTACTCAACCCGAAACAACTGCAAGAGAATCATGGATCAAGTCCAAGTGGAGATGCAGGAAATCCGCGAGAAGCTGAATCTGTTCATGCAAGCAATGGAGAACATTGCTAAGGGCCAGGAGAGCCTCCAGACTTTGGTACAGCCGCTGCTGACACGGACTAATGGGAATGGCAACAATGACCACAATTCTGCACACGTTGAAACTATTCCGGAGGATGGGCCCCCTACGCCTGTGGTCCCACCTGTAGTGACCCCACCTGTTGTGGTTGTAAACGATGGCGCTGGCGCTGGCAATGGCAACACAGGGAATGGAAATGAGACTGTTGTTAACAATGTTGGATTTAGGGATGCCAACCAAGGCGGTGGTACCAACAATGGCGGTAATGGTTTTGGCAACATTGGTTTCAGCTACAATGATCAGGGATTTGATTACGTCAATTAGGACGAGAAATACGGCTTCAACACTCAGGGTTTCGGTTATGATGGTTTTTGTAACGCTAACCAGGGGTATGGTGGATTTGGTAATATGAATGGTGCTGGGGTGATTCCTGTTAACACTGGGTTTGGACCTATTAGGGTCAACCAGGGTTTCGGTAACGGGGGACGAGGTCCCATGATCAATCAGCAAGGGTTTGGTCGCAACACTGGTTACGACGGATATGGAAATGAAAATGTGAACTGGGGTAAAGACCACCAGGAGGATGCCTTTTCTGGAAGAGGTGTGGGGTTTGAAGGACCTGTTGATCCTGTGCAGAGGATCAGAATGCTTGAAGAACAGATGAAGGGGGTAGTGAGTCAGAACTCCACCGGTTTGGATATGACTACAATGGGCTTGGTACCAGGGCTGAGGGTGCCGTTGAAATTCAAGGCTCCCACTTTTGACAAGTACAAAGGGGACACCTGCCCTAAAGTCCATGTCCGCTCTTACTACAGAAGGATGTCCGTGTATTCAGATGATGATAGGATGCTCATGCATTTCTTTCAGGATAGCTTATCAGGACCTTCACTTGAATGGTACATGGGGCTGGAGCCCACGCAGATCAAAACCTGGAAGCAATTGGCTGATGCTTTCGTGACACATTACAAATATAACAGTGATCTGGCGCCAAACCGGGTCCAATTGCAGGGTTTGTCACAGAAGAGCGGTGAAAGCTTTAAAGAGTATGCGCAAAGGTGGCGCGATATGGCAGCGAGGGTGCATCCCCCTTTAATTGAAAGGGAGATGAATGACATGTTCATTGGGACATTTACGGGGGTGTTCTACGAAAAATTGTTTAGTGTGTCATTAAGCAGTTTCTCAGATTTGATTCTTATGGGGGAGATGATCGAGAACGGGATTAAAGTTGGAAGGTTCCAAGCAGGTGAGTCTACTTCAGCAGGAGGTTCCAGAAAAGCATTTGGTGGTAGACGACAGGGTGATACTAGTGCCGTGTTTGGTGGCAGGGGCAGGGGCAGAGGAAGAAATCAGTATGTTCAGCCGCAACAGATAGCTAGTGTCACTATCCCTTTTCCTCAACAAGGGCAGCCTCGGCAACAACAACAACAACAACAACCACAGCAACAGCAAGGACATAATCCTGGCCAGAGAAGGGTACAAAATGCGAGACCGAAAAGAGTGTTCGACGCACCTCCTTCCACGTATGCAGAACTCCTCCAGACCCTGCTAGGGTTGAACTTGGTTGAAAAAAGGACTTTGGCACCGCCTACAAGGACAGTACTTCCTTATGGGTATGACACCAACAAGCATTGCAAATTCCATTCCGGGGCACCCGGGCATGATATAAAAGCTTGTCAGGCATTTAAACACAAAGTTCAGGATTTATTGGATAGCAAAGCTATCAACTTTGGAAAGGTGGGTCCAAATATAGTACAACAGCCTATGCCCAATCATGGGGCAAATGCCATCTTGACGGAAGAAAATTTGAATCTAGTGATGGATGTCAATGAGCTGAAGACACCGTTGGGTGAGATTAAAAGCACGTTGTTAAAAGGGGGTGTATTCCCAGGTTGTGATGAATTTTGCTTGGATTGTTGGACCCAGCCAGCAGGTTGTAATGAGTTGAAGCAGGGTATTCAGGCTATGATGGATGAAGGGACCTTGCAATTTGATAGAACCGCGGTTGAAAAGCCTGTAGAGGCGTTGTTTGATGAGCTGAACGATGTGGCAACGGTGACGATTCCGAGGAAAACAATAACGATAACGGCGCCTGCCCGGCGGCCGACGATCACAATTACTAAAGCAGGACCGGTTCCTTTTGAGAGTACTAAAGCAGTGTCGTGGACTTACGGGTTGGAGGTATATTGCGATGGTGAGAAAACTGAAGTCAATGGACAACCAGCTAGGGTTGTAGATAATGTTGTCGGAACAGGGGGTATGACCAGGAGCGGAAGAATCTTCACGTCACCCGAGGTAGAGGCGGAAAGATTAGCCAAGGGTAAAGCCAAGGTAACTGAGGGTGGTCCGTCTCAGTCGAATGAAAAGGAAATGTCACTTAAGGATGTGGAGGAGTTTATGAGGCTCATTCGTAAAAGTGATTACAAAATCGTTGAGCACCTCCAGCAAACGCCGTTAAAAATTTCCATCCTATCATTGTTGTTATGTTCCGAGGCCCATCGGAACGCCCTGCTGAAGATTCTAGACACGTCGTTCGTTCCTCAAGAAGTTTCTATTAATCAGTTAGAAGGGGTGATGGCGCATGTCAATGCGGGGCACAGTTTGGGCTTCACAGACTTTGATTTGACTCCGAGAGGGCGATAGCACAATATGCCATTGCATGTGTCAGTAGAATGTCGGGGCACGGTCATGTCCCATGTTTTAGCAGACACTGGATCTTCCCTGAATGTGCTACCGAAGAAAGCAATGATGAAATTGGATGTTAGGGGGATTATTTGCACGCCCAGTGATTTAGTGGTGAGGGCGTTCGATGGAACGAGGAGGTCAGTTTTTGGATCAATAACATTACCGTTGCAGGTGGGGCCTGAAATATTTGAAACGGAATTCTATATAATGGACATCCAGCCAGCGTATAGTTGTCTTCTTGGGCGCCCATGGATCCATGCTGCCGGGGCTGTCACATCCACGTTGCACCAAAAGCTGAAGTATATGGTTGGGGATAGCATCGTCACTGTGTGTAGAGAGGAAGATATTCTGGTTAGCCATTTGTCTTTGTTCAAATATGTCGAGGTCGACAGCGAAATACACGAAACACCCTGTCAAGCCTTCGAGGGGTTGTGAATTAAAGACAAAGCCCAGGGTTCCAGCAAAATATCAGACGTGGCAGTGTCCTCCTACAAAGAAGCTCAGGCTCTAGTGCAGGAAGGCAAAACCAAGGGCTGGGGGAAGGTATTGGAGATTCCCGTGAAGAATGACAAGTTCGGGCTTTGATATCATCCTTCGTCATCAGCATCCTCTTCAGGAACGCCCAAGTTCAGAGGGCCGATAACCATTACACCAAATGGGGTGAGCTTCGAGACTATCAATGCTATTTCCGATGCTGAAGATGGAGATAGCGACTATGATATGGACGCATGGATCAAGCCAAGCGTGCCAGGACAAAGTCTCTGCAATTGGTCTATCCGGGAAACTGTTCCTGTGACAACTAAACAGTAATGATTTGTTTTCTTAATTGTTGAATAATCCTGTGTCCTACCCGGGGCATAGTGATTTTGCTTAGGGCCATTTGGTTATATACATTACATTGTTTAATCATGAAATAAAGGCGTTTTTCATATACAAATATTGTGATCCCTGTTTTTCTGTTTTTATCTTTTACAATAAAATGGAAATGTGGTTATTTGCTTTGTATGCGTTTTGAAGCATTTAACCATTTCCTTTGCAGGATTACTATTTCAGATGACATCTATGAACCGCCTATGACTCACTTCGACTTCGAGCACCCGGTATTTCAAGCCGAGGAAGAGATTGTGGAAGATGGCGACGTACCAGAAGAGTTGACCTGGTTATTGAAACAAGAAGAAAGAATCATTCTGCCTCGTGAGGAAGTCATTGAGATTATCAATTTGGGGTCGGAAGAGGTTGTGAGAAACATCCGTATAGGGGCTGCGCTGCAGAGCGACATTAAGCAAAGGTTGGTTGAGATGCTCAAAGAGTACAGTGATATATTTGCTTGGTCGTACGAGGATATGCCTGGGTTGGATACGGATATGGTTGTTCACCGTCTGCCACTGCGAGAGGAATGTCCTCCTATTAAGCAGAAACTCCGAAGAACCAGACCGGATATGGCGGTGAAGATCAAGGAGGAAGTTCAAAAATAGTGGGATGCTGGTTTCCTAGCTGTTACAAAATATCCCTCATGGGTCGCTAATATTGTGCCAGTGCCAAAGAAAGACGGTAAAGTGCGAATGTGTGTAGACTACCGTGATTTGAACAAAGCGAGCCCGAAAGATGACTTTCCACTTCCTCACATCGATGTGCTGGTTGATAACACTGCTCAGTTCTCCATATTCTCCTTCATGGATGGCTTCTCGGGTTACAATCAGATCAAAATGGCTCCAGAAGACATGGAGAAGACTACCTTCATTACTCCCTGGGGAACATTTTGCTACAAAGTGATGCCCTTCGTATTGAAGAACGCTGGGGCAACATATCAGCGTGCTATGACGACTCTCTTTCATGACATGATGCATAAAGAGATCGAGGTTTATGTTGATGATATGATTGCCAAATCCTAGACGAAGGAGGAGCATTTGGTTAATCTGCTGAAACTGTTCAAGAGGCTCAGGAAGTTCAGGTTGAGACTGAACCCTAACAAGTGAACCTTCGGGGTGAGATCGGGTAAACTACTGGGGTTTATCGTGAGCGAAAAAGGAATAGAGGTTGATCCTGCGAAAATAAAAGCAATACAAGAAATGCCGACGCCTAAAACAGAAAAAGAAGTGCGTGGGTTTTTAGGGAGATTGAACTATATCGCTCGGTTCATATCTCACTTAACTGCGACGTGCGAGCCGTTATTCAAGTTGTTGAAAAAGGACCAGGTTGTGACCTGGAATGAAAATTGTCAAAAGGCGTTCGACAAGATAAAAGAATACTTGCAGGAACCTCCTGTTTTGATACCCCCAGTGGCCGGGAGACCTCTGATTATGTATTTGACGGTTCTTGAGGAAAGTATGGGTTGTGTTCTCGGTCAACACAACGAGACCGGACGCAAAGAGCATGCGATCTACTATTTGAGTAAGAAGTTTACTGACTGTGAGTCCAGATACTCAATGCTCGAGAAGACGTGTTGCGCGCTAGCCTGGGCCGCCAAACGTTTGAGGCAATACATTCTAAATCATACAACCCTACTAATTTCAAAGATGGATCCAATCAAATACGTGTTTGAAAAGCAAGCACTCTCCGGAAGAATTGCCCGATGGCAGATGGTGTTAACCGAATATGATATCCAATATGTCTCGCAAAAGGCTATTAAAGGTAGCGTTTTGTCAGAGTACCTTGCGGAGCAGCCTGTTGAGGACTACCAATCGATGAGGTTTGATTTTCCTGACGAGGATATCATGTACCTAAAGATGAAAGATTATGAAGAACCGTTGCCGGATGAAGGACCAGAGTTGGGTTCCAAATGGCAGTTGATATTCGATGGAGCTGTAAATTCCTATGGTAGCGGAATAGGGGCAATCATCACCGCTCCTCAGGGGTCGCACATCCCCTTTACTGCCCGATTGACCTTTCTCGTTACCAATAATGAGGCTGAATATGAGGCTTGCATCATGGGTCTGGAAGAAGCTATTGATTTGCGAATCAAACATCTTGATGTATACAGAGACTCGGTTCTAGTGGTGAATCAGATTAAAGGAGAATGGGAGACACGTCATCCCAATTTGATACCATACATGAACTATGCACGGAGATTGTTGCCTTTCTTTGATAAGGTGGACTTGCATCACGTGCCGCGAGCAGAAAATCAAATGGCTGACGCCCTGGCTACATTGTCTTCAATGTATAAAGTTAACTTCTGGAACGAGGCTCCCCGGATTGTTATCTCTCGGCTCGATAGGCCTGCATTCATATTTGCCATTGATGAGGCTCCCGATGGTCAACCCTGGTACTTTGACATCCAAAATTTCCTGAAGAACAAGGAGTATCCGGCCGGGGCATCCAATCGAGATCAGAAGACTCTCAGGAGATTAGCTGGCAATTTCTATATGAATCCTGACGGTGTTCTATACAAAAGAAACCACGACTTGGTGTTGCTACGTTGTGTAGATGAGAAAGAAGCAAAGTTGCTCATGGAAGAGATACATGAGGGTACATTTGGTACACATGCTGGTGGGCATGCTATGACGAGAAAACTGCTGCGGGCAGGTTATTACTGGCTAACTATGGAAATAGACTGTTTCAAGTTTGCAAAGAGGTGTCATAAATGCCAAATTTATGCGGACAAGGTCCATGTACCCCCAAGTCCTCTGAATGTGATGTCATCACCGTGGCCGTTCTCGATGTGGGGAATTGATGTGATTGGAAAGATTGATCCTACGACATCCAACGGACACCGGTTCATCTTGGTGGCAATTGATTACTTCACCAAGTGGGTGGAAGCAGCATCATATGCCAATGTCACCAAACAAGTGGTCGCCAGATTTATCAAACGAGATATTATCTGCAGATATGGAATCCCTGAGCGGATTATCACCGACAACGGTTCGAATTTGAATAACAAGATGATGAAAGAGATGTGCCAGAATTTTAAGATTGAACATCACAACTCTTCTCCTTACCGGCCCAAGATGAATGGCGCTGTTGAAGCGGCCAATAAGAACATAAAGAAGATTGTTCAGAAGATGGTTGTGACATATAAGGACTGGCACGAGATGCTACATTTCGCTTTGCACGGTTATCGTACGACGGTACTCACATCAACCGGGGCAACCCCTTTTTCATTAGTATACGGAATGGAGGCAGTGTTACCGTTAGAGGTTGAGATTCCTTCCTTGAGGGTTTTACGAGATGTCCAACTTGATGAGGCAGAATGGGTTAAAGATAGACTGAATCAGCTCAGCTTAATGGATGAGAAGAGGCTAGCTTCTCTCGCATACGGTCGGTTGTATCAGAGCCGGATGAAGGAAGCTTACGATAAGAAGATATGTCCATGAAGCTTTCAGACGGGCGACCTTGTACTGAAGAGGATTCTCCCACCATAAACAGATAACAGGGGCAAGTGGACCCCTAATTACGAAGGTCCCTACGTTGTCAGAAAAATATTCTCCGGAGGAGCTTTGTTGTTGTCCACCATGGACGGTGAAGACTTTACATCGCCTGTGAATTCGGACGCAGTTAAAAAATACTTTGCTTGAAAGTGACCCGCTGGATAGTAAAAAGAGAGTCCAGGAAAAAATGGGGCATCCTGGCGAACCGTAAAAAATGAATAAAAGGTTCGGGCAAAAGTTAGGGATAAAATTGAAAAGATGTACACCCGCGAAGTCGAAAACCTGCAAAGGGCGACTTCGGCAAAAAAGGGTATCCCGGTGAATTGAAAACCCGCAAAGGGCGATTCACGCAAAAGTTAGGGATTGGAAAAGCAAATGACTGCGGTCCGGATCTGATACTACATTGCTTAGTGGTTTGGGAGTACCTGAGGGTTCGTTTACCCAACACAATCTCTTCCGAAAATTGAATGCCGGGAAAGCGCCAGAGTCAGGCGAGTCATAGGAGGATCAGCTCAGGATGTTTGTCTGCACCACGTTGCCGACATGTATACAAATATTGTTTTTTTTATGCTTTTTGTGCATATATGTATGTGTGTGTGCGTAACTTCCTCTTTTCAGGAGTTGATTCCGATGTACAAAGTTTTGCCTATTTACAGGCTCGATCAATAAAACACGTTATTCAGTACTTGATGTTTGTGCTTTACTGTTTGTATGTGGAAAACGCCGATGTTTCGATGAACTCGCATGTGCATAACTTTGCTGGCCCTCGCCAATAATTGCTAAAACTTCTAATTGACTGAAGTAATGTCGCGGATGCTAACCCGAATAGATTTGGTTGTATAGTTTTGTTTTGTCTCATTTGTGTGTTGCAGGGTTCTTGCCCTTGAAGCAGACAATCAGAAAATGGTGGCCCCAGCCAGAGGCCCTAGAAGAAGGACTGGACCTTATTTCCCAACAGGTCGCACCTCATCCCCAGAGGTTGAGATGACGTTATCCCTTACCGAAGGAAGGATTATTTTCCCCAGATCAGTATCCCATGCAGAGGTTATGCTCCCTAGAGAGTCGAAGATGTGCGCATTCAATCCCCATCTGGGAGGATTTCTGTGGCGCATAACCCAGACAGTAAGTCCAGAAGGATTATCCCCACCAAGGATGGTTTTCTTTCTCCCCACAGGTCGTCATGCCCTCGTCAGGATGATTATCCCCAGCAAGACAAGATCAGTTGTCCCTCCAGAAGGGTTAATTCTCCCCCAGCTGAGTTAATCTTCCCAGCAGGTGTTATTCTTTCCTCCCAGTGGAAATTGATGTGTAATCTCTCACCGGCAGAGTTGGTTGTATTTCCGGCATTTATTTTGCCAGAATACTTCGCGATATCAGTTCATCCCCAACAGGGTGGTATTTGTCCTCAACAACCGTGTTGAAGCAAGCTTGTCAGAGCTTCCCCAACAGTCAGCACCGGCATTTACATTTGCATACATTATCATGTTTGCATCTACCCACAAACGCGTAGCATTTCCATGCCGTATGGAGCATTACGCCATTATCAGACATACGCATGTTGAAACATAAATCAGGTTAGTTAACCTTTTGTTTTCAGGCGTGTTTCTCAGCAGGAGTATGAAGTTATAGTTCAGATCTATTACCAGACGATCGAGGTCTCGCCGTGAGACATATGATGACACAGTTCTTGTTATCGTTCCCCACAGAGTTACTGGTTGAAGTTTCTCTTATCCGACCAGCGGAGTGTTTTTCTTCAGGTTTGCTGTCGCGGCAGCATTTCAGGGTTTCATGAATCAAGATTTCAGAAGTGGTCATTTGTTGTCAAAACAGGTGTCAAGCAGTTACTTTCAGAATATTCTCAATGGAGTTAGCTACTGCAAAGAGTAGGCAAAGAAGCTATGTCCATGAACTTTGCTGTATGAATCAGGCAGATGAATTTTCCCGTATGAAGCAGGCGGATGAATATTCCTGTATGGACCAGGAAAATGTGTTTTCCCGTATGAAGCAGGCGGATGAACTTTCCTATAAGAATCAGGTAGATGTGTTTTCCTGTAATCAGGCAGATGACTTTTCCCGTATGAAACAGGCGGATGAACTTTCCTGTAATCAGGCAGATGAATTTTCCTGTATGAAGCAGGTGGATGAACTTTCCTATAAGAATCAGGTAGATGTGTTTTCTTGTATGAATCAGGCAGATGGATTTTCCCGTATGGAGCAGGCAGATGAGCTTTTCCTGTAAGAATCAGGCAGATGGAGTTTCCCGTATGAAGCAAGCGGATGAACTTTCCTATAAGAATCGGGTAGATGTGTTTTCCTGTATGAATCAGGCAGATGAATTTTCCCGTATGGAGCAGGCGGATGAGCTTTTCCTGTAAGAATTAGGAAGATGGAGTTTCCCGTATGAAGCAGGCGGATGAACTTTCCGGTATCCAGATAGATGATTCTCCCGTGATCGACAAACTATGTGAGTTGTGTTCCGACATTTGACAAAAGTATCTTACCCAAGGAAGTCGTCGTGATTTCCTCGTGTTGACGAACTATTCCTGTCCCCAGTAGAGTCCTCCTCCAAGTCGTTTGTGGGGTGGGCCCAACAAAGTTAGCTAATGCAGAGATAAGCAGAGTCTCCTGTGATTAGACATAAATGTTTCCCCAGCGAAGTCGTCGGGATTTTTCTGTGTTGGCAGAATATAGTGTCCAAACATGGACAAAGTTCTATCCCCGCGATGATAGAATCTTTTTCGGGTTGATGACAATAATCTCCAGCACGGTCGCTAATTTGTTTTCTCCGCAGTAACAGATGACGGAGTTTTAACATGGACAAAAGGCGGGATGTTTTGACAAGGGAGAGTTCAAGGCCTGGGGTGTTACACAGGCATTTGACATTCAAATCAGATTTTGATATCAGATGATTGATCAGTTGGTTGCCGTAACAACAGGATTCAGTCAGCGGATGTTGTTTTCCAAGCAGTTTGTGCAGTTTATTTCTGCGGTTGGCAAATTTCCGGGTTCTTGGTATTCAACCGTCTCATACCTCGATTGTTTGAAGGCCGTTCATTCTTCACCCAGTCGGGTCCAAGCCGTTTGAATAGGAGCAGCTGTTGCACCCTAAAATTTGCTCAACTTATTTCACCTGGTTTATGTTTTAATTGCATTATCATTTGCATAGATACATCATGTACATAGTCCCATCTTTTGCATGTCATAACATAAGGGATCAAGTGCCATTCTTATCTAAAGAAGCACATCAAGGGGCCTTATTCAAGCTGAAGAACATCCAAGTCATCAAGGAATGGGTTGAAGCTTTGAGAAGATCTGAGTGTCAACAGGTGAATTTCTCTCCTAACTTGAGGTGTGTTGAAGATCATCAACATGGAATTATGAATTTGAGGTGTGTATGGATCCCATGGGAGGCATAGAGAGCCATATTGAAGCTTAGACAAGTCATGGTATCAAAGTTCAAGAACTACAGTTGAGGTGTGTACAAGTAGGGTCTCATCTGGGTAACCCTAGGTCAAGGAGAGCAAAGAAAGGGCATCAAGACCTAGCTCTAAGTCATGGAAGTCATGGATTGAGATGTTAAATCATGTGTATAGATGAGTCAAGATCAAGTATAAGAGAATCAAGAGTGGTTGGAGGGGTTTGAGACAGGGTTCCTAGGGTAAAATCCCCTGTATAGCACTAGACTTCCAAGCCACACAAGTCCAAATACAAGTTTCAAATGGATTCTTGGCCAACATGAAACTTGTAGAGCTTCTCAATAGATTTAACTTTAGTACTATAAGTCTTCAAGGAGATTTGTATAACTCAAGTTATGGTTCTTGCAAGTTATGGGTCATCAGAGGACACTGAAATTTATCTATGAAAGTCACTTGAGTTCCAAGCAACTTTTTCCCATCAAGGAGTTTTCAAATGGATTCTTGGACAACATAATAATTGTAGGTCTTGATCTTAGCTTTAATTTGAGTACTAGAAGTCCTCAATAAGATTTGTGGAACTCAAGTTATGGTCTTAGCAATCTAGGGGTATTTTGGGAAAGTTGAATTATAGGTCATTTTTCAACATAGGTCAAAATCTCTATCTTCCACTCCTCAAATGAAGAAATGTTCAACATTAGATGTGCTTAAAATGATGTTTTTAGGTCAGATAAGAAGTCATGGGTGATTGAAATGGCTTGCTTCACAAAATGATCCAAAATGGCCTAAAATGAATGATTTTTCAAATGATTCAAAGGAGGGAAATTGGGATTTTTGGATTATGAGACATACACATGGCATATGACATACCAAATTGATCAGGAAATGAATTTCAAACACAATTACATTTCCACATTTTTGAGTTGAGGGTTAATTTCATGACTTCCTTTGTAAAGTGGTTACTTACATTATAAGTCACAATGCCAAAACAAAAATCAGGGCAATTCAGGCCAAGCTAACTACCTAAACACACTCCATAACTAATTTGCAGTTGGATAGAACATTCTAGGGAAATCTGGAAGCTCAGAATCGTGACTGGTACATTGCATTTTCATGGCAAAATCAGAATTTTGGATCAATGGATTTGGGCCTGAATTGGATTGAATAAGCCCACAAACACTTCATATTTAAGCTCTAGAAAGAATTCAGATTCAGTTTGGTGCAGAATTCGTGGAGGAGAGGATGATTGAAGTTGAGTTTCAAGAGCTTCAACTCAGAATCGGTTTTGGAGTTCAAGGCACATTCAAGCCAAATTGAGGGTTGGAAGAGCTTTATCTTGCTTCATTGATCGTGTTTGCATAGTTGCACAGGTTGAATCCATCATTTTCTACCTCTGTTGATCCCCTTTTCACAGGTATGTACTTCTTGAATTCCTTCATAATCTAGGGAAAATTAGCTTAGAATGTGCATGTGGTTAGGACCTAGGATGATTAGGGAACGTTTCTGGATTGGTTTGGAGTTGATTGGTGACAATTAAGATGGATGATCAACTTCTGTTTGAGCTTGGTTCTTGTGATTCTTGGAGGATTAATGGTGTTTAGATGATGGTAATTGATCAGTGTAACGTGTAGTTCATGTTAGTACCTTTTATTTCAAGAATGGTGACCATCGAGACTTGGTGATTTCTCTGCAACTTTGATCGGGTTTAGCTTTTGAGGGTGAATCAATGGTTTTGGATGGCGGATTTGAGTTCAGGGGGAAATTTGGAGCAGATTAGGGTTTTTATTTGACTTGATTGGTGAGGTTTAGGGTTTGCTTCGCCGGAGAAGACGGTGGTTGCACCACCGGACCACCGTCTGGATATTTGACCCTCACCTGAGCTCATTTGGGGAAGATGAGGTCCCAACCCTCAGATCACTTTGACTTGTTGACATTCTCACGCATCCAAGGGCCACGATTCAAACTCAGAGATTGCCTCCAATTGCCAAAACGCCCCGTTTCAATAATTGAGGTGGCAGCCCAGGTCATCCCCAGTCAGCAACCTACGTGGACGCGCCCTCAACTCTTGGATTTGATTACCAGTCTTATAATCCATTGGCTCACATTTTATCTTCAGTTTTATTTTCTTAATTCATTTTTAATTGTTTTAATATTTTCTTTTATTGCATTTGATTTCTAAAATTCATAATAAATCCAATATTGATCCAAAAAATATTTTA
This sequence comes from Lathyrus sativus, assembly GCA_963859935.3. Taxonomy (NCBI): domain Eukaryota; kingdom Viridiplantae; phylum Streptophyta; class Magnoliopsida; order Fabales; family Fabaceae; genus Lathyrus; species Lathyrus sativus. The sequence continues at coordinate 464,339 of CAWUDS030000686.1, read as the reverse complement.
AAAATACCTCCATGATCCTGGATTTATTTGTGATTTTATGAAATTAATAAATCCCATTCTTATCCATTTTTGAATTTAATTTGAATTTTTCCATTTTTATTATTTCTATAAATTTGGTATATTTGCTACATGTTCTTGCTGATTTTCTTGTGACCTATTGGTGAATGATTTTAAGGTGATTCTTGTTGGATTGATTAGATTAGGGAAGCATGTACCCTTAGAAATTTTATCATATTTTTGTGAATAAAGTTAGGTTAGTTTGAGAGGTGAATAGGAGAGGTGTTAGAATTAGGGTTTCAAGGCAAATAGTTGTAGTTTTGTGCATAGTTTGAGGATTGAATGGTTGATTTAAGGTTTGGGATTCATATGGGGTATTGGGTATAGGGTTAGGTTCCCTTAGAAATTTACCTAGGATTTTCTGATGAGCTTTAGCATTTTATCTGATTTTTGCAACTTGTGTGATGATTATGGAGTTCTCCTTTGGATTTTGGATTTGGTGATGCTTGTGTGGGGCTATTTTGGAGTGCTTTTGGCTTGGGCTTTTCTTGGATGATTTTAGGATCAAATGAAGTTGCTTTGGGAGGGCTTGAAGAAGCTTGGAGTTGAAGACTTCTCTTTTGTTAGAGGGCTTGTCAGAGGCTTAGGGATTAGGGTTCATAGGAAGAGCATTAGAGTAGTTTTGTTTCTTCTGTCAAACATAGAGAGCTTCTTGTGCCTCTATTCCATCCTATGACACAAGGTCCCCCAAAGAAGTTCCATCTCTCCTTAGGAGGGATGTAGAGCATGCTTTGGTTGGGTAGAACCCTGAGGATACCTTTCACTTGCTATGTTAATATCTTAGTGATTTCCTTGGGTTGTCACTAAGCCTCTTAACATTTCAACTTCGTAACTGATTCTCTTCTGGATTGTTGGCATTGAAGATGGAAACCTATTGAAGAATGAAGTTCATTGAAGATTGGTGAAGTTGAAGCTTGTGCCTGTCAAAGTTGGTTGTCTGTTGAAGACTAGGGTTTTGCTGCTGATTGAAGCTGTCTACTGGTTGAGGTTCATGCTTCCTAGAGCTTGGAGATTTTTGGAGACAGGAGCTTATCTAAAGCTGGGGATCATTGAAGAGTGAAGATGGGATCTTACTTGAAGTTGTTATTGTCAACCCTTTGCTGTTAATCAATTGTAGCTGTTAGAGCTGTGCTGTTTGAGTTGCTTACTATAGGAGCTGGTGTTGCTGTCAGAGCTGGTGTTGGGTTTTATTTCTTTTTCTGTATTGTTTGTTGGCTTGTTCAAGCTTGCCCCTTAGGTTTGAAGTGAAGTTGTTTCACTTTGCCTATTGTTTTCCCAGGTTCGAGGTTGAGTGGGACTCCCTTGCCTCGCATTGCATGCATGTTTACTGTTTACTGCATATCTGTTTCTTTTCCGTTTATCCCCTAGGATCTCTGTTTCCCTCTGTGCAGGAGAGAAACATGACAGACATTAGGTTTTAACCCATGCATGACAACATTAGGTTAGCTTTTATCCCCTTTCAACCCTAGGCTTTTAGAGCTTCTTTCTCTTCTCATCTTAAACAACTCCAAAACACAGTAAGAAGGATAATCGATGTCGTATGCTACGAGCCTTAAGCTATTTGAGAGAGGGTTGCTGGAGGGTCACTCTTCAGTAATCTGACTGCTTAGTGTGTTACCCTTAGGGTGACATACAACATAGTCACTCTCAAATCACAGTCTCTAGTGCGTCAGAGATTGCAAACATCATAAAAAAACAGTTCTTGCGTAAAAGACTGAAAACAAACATCAAAATGTCATTTTTGTCCGCTTGGACTCCTAATCAGAAGAAACCTCTTTTCAGAAAGATAAAAACAGTCAGACAAATTTGTGTCTTCCGTGGCCCGAACTACGTTTGCTCTGATCTTTCATGCTGTATGAAAGTATGTAGGCATAGGATGTCGTATCCTAGCGAGCAACCTTCCCACCTTTCCCGTAGGTAGGCGAACTACGTTGACTCTGATTTCTCGTTCCAGACGGAAATACGTAGGCATAAAGTGCGATACTTTGCCGAGTCATTTCTTTTCTTTTTAACCCTTGACCCTTAGTGTAGATAGAATAACAATCCGTACTAGAAAACAAGCGTGGATCCCGTCGAGTACGACGGACGTGAGGGTTGCTAATACCTTCCCCTTGCATAACCGACTCCCGAATCCAGGATTTGGTTGCGATGACCATTCCTTTCTCGTTTTGCGTTAGGTTTACTCTGAGCATTTCCTTTCCCTCCGTTGGGATAAATAACGCACGGTGGCGACTCTTCTGTCATAGCCGGCGCCGATTTTCGCAGTAGCGACAGACGGTCATCACAGCTCCATGACGGTCGTCATGACCGTGACGGTCGTGACATCCATGACGGTCGTCATGAGATTTCAATTGTTGCACTCTGAATTGTTTCTGTTGTTTATCTTATTTTTCCGCGATAGTTTAGAGTGGGGTGTTGCAATTGGTATCAGAGCAGGTCGGTCCGTCCGGCCAAGTTGTTTAATGTTGTGTATTCCCTGGTATGCGACATGTGTGTGAAAACACTATCGATACATGTTTTGTTGTGGAAGCTTTGTCTGCAGGAGTGAGAATGATTCAAGTGGGGGAGAAGCTTGTGCTTCTCCAGGATGCTGCAAGTGTGGAGTTGTAGTTCGGTGTGTGGTTGAACACTCTTATAGTTTGGTAAAGATGGTTTGTACCCTATCATGATTTTCGGCTGTCTATTGACAAATTGAGGAACTGATCACCCTTAATCTCTTGTTGATAGTGGGCGGAGTCATGTTAGATGGGATATGCGTGTCTTGCAAGCTTGGATGGCGTGAGCAGTGAATTGTCTTGAGTTAAGCTAAGTGCTTAAGAATGGTTTTGATGAGTCGGTCCAGGAGGGTGCTGAGGTGTTTAATTTTGATGGGAAATTTTGAATTATAATGAAAGCGGGAAGTTGGCGATTGCCGATTAATTATGGTTGGCTGGAAGTTTTTTGAAGAGATAAGTGATGTATGGCCAGGACATGAAGTGGAGTTGTGACCGACTTAGATACGGAAACTAGTCCGAGAGTGAGAGCTCCGTAGTTTATGTCTGTTTGGATGGTCAATGGATTAAACTGATTAAGTAGTGTTGAGACGTGGGTCTGATGTGTTTATTAAGGCAATAGATCGTGAGGTCAAGTAGATTAAAGATGGGCAGTGACTCCTGATGATTATTAAAGAAAGTAAGATGTGGAATGCAATATTGGTATAATTAGACCCTTAAATATTCCAAGAGTTGAAGATGTGTCAAATGACCTTCTAAGTGTGAAATTATTGTGGTACGTCGAATTCCGAGATTGCAGCTTTTTACGAAATCGATGTTTTTACGGACGAAAGTTAGAATATATTACGCAGTTGTGTCGGGTAATATTAGGCCGTGATCGAGTATACTTGTTTTATCGAATTTGATGGATTTTTGTAAGTTTTTGCATTTTTGGAGATTTGAGGATTTAAGATTCGGATTGAAATTGAAAGTCGTAGATTTCACGTTTGATGGTTCTAAATCACTAATATATGTTTGGTATGAATGAGTATGTGGTTGTTTCGAAGAAAATAATTGAATCGGTCGAATTTTCGGGCGAAAATGCTCAAACCCGTAGCAGCCTTTATGCGGAAAAATTTTGTTTTAGAGAAACTTCGAAAATTCATATCTCTTGATCCGTAAGTCGGTTTTAGTCCCCATTCAAAGCGTTGGAGAGCTAACGAGATGCTCTTTCTAGGAAAAATTGTTTTGAGGCCTGTACCTGGTTCAATTATAGCATAAAATTGAAAATGTATCGTGTGTTGGATTTTGCCGAACCCGACATGACTATTTGTTGTGTTTAGGATGCTTTGTTGATATGCTAAGTGAAACTTCAGCGAGTTTTGGTTATGCTTTAAGGGAACTTGAAGTACATAAGAGGAATCATCTGATAAGTGATTTATAGTTGGTTGTTGTTGTGGTTGTGCCGAAGTTGGAAGCCTCAATTAGATAGTTTGAGATTTGACATGTTTGGTGACCTCAAGAACTTAAGGTATTTATTTGATTTGGAAGAGTTGAATATGAGGCAGAGAAAATAATTGGGACTCTGGAATGGATTATGGTTTCGGATTGAATTACCATTCGGGGAAATCAAAACATGGTAGCTTATGCATTGGCTTGAAAATCCTTGCATATGCCGATGATGGTGGTGAAAAGAGTTAGGACTAATTGAGCAATTTTGTGGTATGAGTTGGTTTGTGAAGAGACTTCTTATGGAGTTAAGCTTAGTATGTTGGACCTTACTAGTGGTATTCTGGACGAGATTCGATAAGGTCAGAACTCTGGTTTGAGTTGGTAGATTGGTTGAAACTGAGGAACTAAAGTCGAATGGATGATTTTCAGATTAATGGAAATAGTATCACGAGATGTCGTGATAGAGTTGTGTCCCAGATATTATTAAGTGGAATCAGAGTATTGAGGTAGATGGAGTATCCATCCCGGTTATATGAGGATGTAACCGGATTTGAGGAAATTATTTTGAGGGCCATAGTTGAAGAGATAAGTGGTTGAGTTTGTATGTGCTGATTAGACTTGTTGGAAGTCGAAGAATAAACGCCAATGCAACCGTTAAATATTCCAGAGTGGAGATCAGATAGTATTCCCATGGATTTTGTGTTGGGTTTTCCGGAGAATTTGAGGGATATGATTTTACTTGGGTGATTTTGGATAGAATGACTAAATTGACCCTTTTTCTAACAAGGAAGAGTAACCATTCTATATTGAAGCTAGCTGAGATTGTGCAAGAGACGACTGGAAAAAAAAATCCAAAGGATCCAAGAATGGATGTGTTTTGAGAGTTACGCTGGTAACTGGTGGTGGTCGAGCTTTGAAATCTGGGAAGCTCGCGCCGTGTTTTGTTCTGTGGGAGAGTGGCATGGTGAGGTGCTGCAGGAGGCAGTGTGACCTGAGAATTGGAGAGCCGAATGCGGGGAGCGTATCCGGAATTGTTTCCATCAGGTAATTTTCGAGGACGAAAATAATTAAAGTGGGGGAGAGTTGTAACACCCATTTTATTTATTTAGTCATTTTGGTGTTAATTTAATTATTTTATGTTGGTGTGCCCTTAGGTGGGGTGGGTTTATATATGATTGGTGAGTATCCTTGATATATAAGGATTATTTGTGGAGATGTGGTGTTGAGATAATAATATAATAGTTAATAGTAATATTGGTGGTATTATTATTATTATTATTATTATTATTATTATTATTATTATTATTATTATTATTATTATTATTATTATTATTGGTGGAATATTATTACTATTATTATGAATATTATTATTAGTGGGAGAATAATATTTGTAGTATTATTATTATTATTGGATTTAAAATAATAAAATAAGAAATAAGGGATTAAAGGAAATAGAGAAGTTTTTGGGAAAGAGAGGAGGACACGATAAACAGTTGTGGGAGAAAGAGCAAAAGAACGATAAACTGCTTAGAAAACCAAAATTGAGGAAAAAGGTTGAGGAGAAGGAAAAAGGAACGTGACTGTGGAGAAAGTAAGAAGAAGAATTTTCCATCGGTGAAATTGGAAGAAAGTTGCAAGAGAAAGTTGCAGGAGAGTTACCGTAGAACGGAACCAGAACCAGAAAGCTTGGAATTGGCCTCTATTCAAGGTAAGGGTGGGGTTCAATTCTATAACTGTGGGTATGATCAATTTCATGTAGGGAATTGATTCATAGGTATAATTTCCGTTATTCGATAAATGTTAGGGACGAGGTTTTTCTATGTAAGAATGAATGTGTTATATACGATGCTCTAAGGTTTCCCTAATGGGGCAAATACGTAATAATGTCCCCGTAGTAGCGTTACCGTAGTAATGTTCCCATAGGTTGAGAAATATTAAGGGTAAATGTTCCCGTAGGTTGAGAAATATTAAGGGAATATTAAGGGTAAATGTTCCCGTAGGTTGAGAAATATTAAGAGAATATTAAGGATTAATGTTTGTCTACGCCTGCATTAATGGTTGTGTCATTAGTTTATGTAGTAATGTTGGGAATCGGCGCCGGCACGCGCTAATTTCCCATTTGTTGAGAAAATGTTATTATAATATTCTCCTTGGATTATGTGGATAAGTCGTAGTTATATTACCCGTATGAAGGCATATGAAAATGTGTTGAGTTCTTATTTGTAGTAATATTGTTGTCAGTTGTTCTATGACATGAAAATGCTGTTGAATTCTCAATTGTAGAGACGAGGTTGTTTTTAATTGTTCTCTGCGAAAATATGTTAGAGTCTTATTCGTAGGAATGATACTGTTGGTAGTTCTATGATATGAACAAATTGAAATGGTGAGTCCATAATATATGCGAAATGTGATGTTTCTGTTATGGATAATTGGTTGTAGGCGTGATACCTTGTTGCACGGTTGTTGCACAGTTGTTGTTGTTGTGTTATAGTCCATAATAGTTGCATCTCATAGTATATCATTTGGCCTGGATTAGCGACGGTTGTGTCTTTAATGACAAAATAAAATGATTGTGGAGAGTTGTCTCCTGAGTTATTGTGGAGTGTTGTCTCCCGAATTATTATGGAGTGTTGTCTCCCGAATTATTATGGAGATTTGTCTTCCGAATTATTGTGGAGTGTTGTCTCCCAAAATGGTACCACATGCATATGCACAGTTGAGTTGCATTGTTGAGTCGCATTGTTGAGTTGCGTTGTTGAGTTGTTTTGATGAGTTGCTGAAATATGATGATAATTGTTGTGGTTATGAATAAAGGGTGGTTGTAGTTCATTATTACTAATATTTATGCGAACTGCTGGAATTATAATGTTGTGATAAAATTCTGACATGACTTTTATCATGCCTTATGTTATATTGTTGATATCTCACCCTTTACGTTGTATGTTACCTCCAATGGTGGTAATTTGCAGGTAACTCGGAAGAAAGTGTAGCTTTATGTTTAAGGTCGTTGGTCGCTCTGATACATAGCACTCTGGGGGGGGGGGATGAACGATTAATGTTATTGTTTTAATTGAATTCCTTATTGCTGAATTTTATTAAGTACTATGGCAAATAGATTGGTTGTTTCTGATAATGCCAAATGTTGCTTGGATGCATAGTTGTTTTAGTGAATTGATGCAAGATAATTACTTGCTGAATTTTACTGGAATTTAATTAGTACGAATCGTTGGAAGTGTATTATAACATGGCGTTTATGATTAAAATGTTAAACAAGTTACTGTTGTTGGTTCATCCGGATTTTGTGCTACGTATGTTAGTAAATGATCTTTTGCAGGTGTATCTGTTTTGGTTAAGTGTAGAATGTGACACCTCTGCTGCGTCTGAGAATTTGGGAGTGTGACGGTCGTCACAGCTCCATGACGCTCGTCATGACCGTGACGGTCGTGACATCCATGACGGTCGTCATGAGATTTCAATTGCTGCACTCTGAATTATTTCTATTGTTTATCTTATTTTTCCGCGATAGTTTAGAGTGGGGTGTTACAATATGCAGATGCAAAGAGGTGCTCTAGCAAAATAAATGCTGAAGACAAAGCCAAATCCGCTGGGGATAACCGGGTATCACATACATATTCCAGCAAAATAAATGCTAGAAAGGTGAAACCAACTCCGCTGAGGATAACCATCCTGCTGGGGATACTCACAAGCTCGAAATTACGAACTCTATTGAGGATGATCATCCTATCGGAGGAAAAACAACCTGCTGGAGAACAGAAAAGACGGTCCTGTACGGGGCTGATCCTTTCAAACCACTGATCACTTGATCATGCTCTGTGGGGATTAAACATCCTGTTGGGGATACTCAGCTGGGAATCGATTTGCATACTATGATTGTACTCTACGAGGACTCTCTCTAGGGAGTAAATGCGCTCATAACCAACCACCAAGAATGCACACTCTGCTGGGTATATCAATCTCGACCCACTGGGGATGACTTTATCCTACCGAATAAGTCCATCTTGAATTGTTGAGGATAATCTGATCCTGCTCCGATGCAATCCCAACTCTCCTGGGGATAAACTTCGACTTCCGTCTGCCGGGAATGAAAAGCCAATTCCGCCTGTTGGGAGGAAAAGGTTTCACATGAATCCTGCTCTAGCTGTGGAACACCCTTCCTTGGATATCTGCTGCAAAGGTGACAACCCTGCAAAACACGAACGAACACAAGACATTCTACACAAAAGGAATTATCCTGGTTAGTATCCGTGACAACTATTCAGTTAATTCAAAGTTTTAACAATCATTGGTCGAGGCCTGCAAGCTTGTGCACATGTAAGTTTACCAAAACATCGGCGTTTTCCACAAACAAAATAGTAAAAGTTAAAACAAGAATTAAACATCAAGTACTGAATAGTATGTTTTATTGATAACAGCCTGTAAATAGGCAAAGTTTGTACATCGGATGCAACTCGTGAAAAGAGGAAATTACGCAAAAGCGAATGCAAATATGTACAAAAATACAAAAGAGAAGATTGTATACATGTTGGCAACGTGGTACAAACGAACACCATGAGCTGATCCTCCCATGACTCGCCTGACTCTGACACTTTCCCGATGCTCCATCCTCGGAAGAGATTGTTTTGGATAATCGACCCTCAGGTACTCCCAAACCACTAAGCAATGCAGTATCAAACTCGGACCGCAGTCATTTGCTTTTCAATCCCTAACTTTTGCATGAATCGCCCTTTGCGGGTTTTCAATTCACCGGGATACCCATTTTTGCCGAAGTCGCCCTTTTCAGGTTTTCGACTTCGCGGGTGTACATCTTTTCAATTTTATCCCTAACTTTTGCCCGAACCTTTTTCTATTTTCTTGGTTCGCCGGGATGCCCCATTTTTGCCTGGACTCTCTTTTTCCTGTCCAGCGGGTCTCTTTAAGCAAAGTATCTTTTAACTGCATCCGAGTTCACAAGGGATGAAAAATCTTCGCCATCCATGGTGGACAACAGTAAGGCTCCTCCGGAGAAGACCTTTCGAATGATATATGGACCTTCATAGTTGGGAGTCCATTTGTCCCTGTGATCTGATTGTGGTGGGAGAATCTTCTTTAGCACAAGATCGCCCGTCTGCAAGCTTCGAGGGCGCACCTTCTTATCGTAAGTTTTCTTCATTCGGCTCTGATATACCCGACCATATGCGATGGATGCAAGTCTCTTCTCATCCATCAAACTGAGCTGATTCAACCTATTCCGCACCCATTCTTCCTCATATAGTTGGACATCAAGCAATACTCTCAAGGAATGAATCTCAACTTCTAATGGCAGGACAACCTCCATACTATACACCAGTGAGAAAGGTGTTGCCCCGGTTGATGTGTGTACCGTCGTACGATAACCGTGCAATGCGAAGGGAAACATCTCGTGCCAGTCTTCGTATGTCACAACCATCTTTTGAACTATCTTCTTGATGTTCTTATTAGCTGCCTCAACAGCGCCATTCATCTTGGGCCAATAGGGAGATGAATTATGATGCTCAATCTTGAAATTCTGGCACAGTTCCTTCATCATTTTGTTATTCAGGTTCGAACCATTATTCGTAATGATTCTTTCAGGAATGCCATAGCGACAAATGATGTCCTTTTTGATAAACCTGGCTACCACTTGCTTGGTAACATTAGCGTAAGACGCTGCTTCAACCCATTTGGTGAAGTAATCGATAGATACCAAGATGAACCTGTGTCCATTGGATGCGGTGGGCTCGATTTTGCCAATCATATCGATGCCCCACATGGAGAAAGGCCACGAGGACGCCATAACGTTCAAAGGGCTCGGCGGAACCTGAATCTTGTCCGCATAAATTCGGCACTTGTGGAACTTTTTTGCAAACTTAAAGCAATCTCTTTCCATTGTCAACCAATAATACCCTGCCCAAAATAACTTCCGAGACATAGCGTGTCCACCGGCGTGCATGCCAAAGGTTCCCTCGTGGACCTCTTCCATGAGTAAATTAGCCTCTTTCTCATCAACACATCGCAAAAGCACCAAATCATGGTTTCTCCTATACAGAACACCATTCGGATTCAAGTAGAAATTGCCAGCCAATCTCCTAAGAGTCTTCTTATCGCGGCCGGATGCCCCAGTCAGATACTTTTGGTTCTTTAGGAAGTTCTGGATATCAAAATACCACGGCTTGCCATCGGAAACTTCCTCAATGGCGAATATGAAGGCGGGCCTATCAAGGCGAGAGATAACTATTCTGGGAGCCTCATTCCAGAAGTTAACTTTGTACATGGAAGACAACGTCGCCAGAGCATCCGCCATCTGATTTTCTGCCTGTGGCACATGATGAAACTCTACTCTGTCAAAGAAAGGCAACAGTCTTCTTGCATAATTCATATACGATATCAGATTGGGCTGACGGGTCTCCCATTCACCCTTGATCTGGCTCACGACTAGCACAGAATCTCCATATACATCAAGATTTTTAATCCTCAAATCAATAGCCTCCTCAAGACCCATGATACATGCCTCATATTCGGCTTCGTTATTAGTAACTGGAAATGTCAATCTGGCAGTGAACAGGATGTGCGTCCCATGGAGAGTCGTTATTATTTCCCCAATTCCACTTCCATATGAATTCACGGCACCGTAAAAAATCAATTGCCATTGGGAACTTCGCTCAGGACCTTCACCATGCAACGACTCTTTGCAATCTTTCATCCTTAAGTACATGATATCCTCGTCAGGAAAATCAAACTTCATCGGATGGTAATCATTGATTGGCTGCTCAGCCAGGTACTCTGATAGTATGCTACCTTTAATAGCCTTTTGCGAGACATACTGTATATCGTACTCTGTCAGTACCATCTGCCATCGGGCAATCCTTCCAGAAAGTGCCTGCTTCTCAAAGACGTATTTGATCGGATCCATCTTCGATATCAACATGGTTGTATAATTCAGCATGTATTGTATCAGACGTTTGGCAACCCAAGCAAGTGCACAACACGTCTTTTCAAGCATGGAGTATCGAGACTCACAATCTGTGAATTTTTTACTCAAATAATAAATCGCATGCTCTTTCCGTCCAGTCTCGTCATGTTGACCGAGAACACAACCCATATTGTTCTCAAGAACTGTCAAGTACATGATCAGTGGTCTCCCGGCTACTAGAGGTATCAAAATTGGAGGTTCCTGCAAATGCTCTTTTATTCTTTCAAACGCCCTTTGGCAATTCTCATTCCAAAGGTGAGATATGAACCGGGCAATGTAGTTCAACCTCCCCAAAAAACCACGAACCACTTTCTCTGTTTTCGGTGCTGGCATTTCTTGTATTACCTTTATTTTAGCGGGATCAACCTCTATTCCTTTTTCGCTAACAATGAACCCCAATAGCTTACCGGATCTCACCCCGAAGGTGCACTTGTTAGGATTCAGCCTCAGCCTGAATTTCCTAAGCCTCTTAAATAATTTCAGAAGATTGACCAGATGCTCTTCCTCCGTCTGGGACTTGGCAATCATATTGTCAACATAGACTTCGATCTCTTTATGCATCATGTCATTAAAGAGTGTTGTCATAGCTCGCTGATATGTTGCCCCGACGTTCTTCAAACCAAAGGGCATCACCTTGTAGCAGAACGTTCTCCACGGGGTAATAAAAGTTGTTTTCTCCATATCCTCCGGCGCCATTTTTATCTGATTATAGCCCGAAAAGCCGTCCATGAAGGAAAACACTGAAAATTTAACTGTATTATCAACCAATACATCAATATGAGGAAGCGGGAAATCATCCTTTAGACTCGCCTTACCGTCTTTCTTCGGTACAGGTACTATATTAGCGACCCAAGAAGGATACGTCCTCACAGTAAGAAAACCAGCGTCCCACTGTTTCTGCACTTCCTCCTTAATTTTCACAGCCATATCTGGTCGAGTTCTCCTGAGTTTCTATATAATCGGCGGACATTCTTCTCGCAACGGCAACCGGTGAACCAACATATCAGTATCCAACCCGGGCATATCTTCGTAAGACCAAGCAAAGATATCACTATACTCTCGAAGCATCTCGATAAGCCTTTGCTTGATATCACTCTGCGGTGCAGCCCCTATACAAATAGTCCTGACACATTCCTCGAACCCCAAGTTAATGACTTCAATTTCCTCCTGATGAGGCAGAATAACCCTCTCTTCTTGCTTCAACAAGCGAGTCAGCTCTTCTGATAAGTCATTATCCTCAACAATCTCTTCTTCGGCTTAAAAGATCTGGTGCTCAAAGTCGAAACGAGTCATAGGAAGTTCTTGGTCAGTGTCATCTAAAATTATGTGAGTCCTGCGAGAAAAATGGTTAAACGCTTCAAATGATATGCAAACAAAGCACATAACCACGTTGCCATTTTATTGCTAAAAATAAAACAGAAAGACAAGGATCACAACATTTGTATGAAAAATGCCTTTATTCAATGATTAAACAAAGCATACACATAAGCAAGTAGGCCCTGGTATAAAATCGCTATGCCCCGGGTAGGACATAGGATTGTACAATAATTGGAAAACAAAGCATTACTGTTTCGTTGTCACTTGGATAACATCCTGGATTGACCAGTTGCATAAGCTCTGCCCTGGTACGTTGGGTCTGATCCAAGTATCCATATTGCAATCACTGTCTCCGTCTTCAGCATCGGACACAACATTGTTTCTCTCGTAGCTGACTCCTCCAGGAGTAAATATCACTGGCCCTCTAAACCTCGGTGCGCTTTGTGGGGAAGATGGAGATGATGGGCGGTACCCCAACCCAAATTTGTCCTGCTTGACAGGAATATCCAAGACTTGACCCCACACCTCTTGGTCTCTCCGGTCTGCACCACTTCCTGGGCTTCCTTATACGAAGACATGGCCACTTCAGGCCCTTTGCTGCTCACAGGAGCTTCACCCTTAATCTTCACTCCTTCGAAGGCTTGGCACATTGTCTCGTGGATTTCTCCGTCCACTTCGACGTATTTGAAGGATGATAGATGACTGACCAGAATGTCCTCTTCACCATACACAATAACAATACTGCCATCAACCATATATTTCAGCTTTTGGTGAATCGTGGATGTCACAACTCCGGCGGAATGGATCCACGGTCTTCCAAGTAGACAACTGTATGCTGGTTGGATATCCATAATATAGAACACGGTGTCAAATACTTCTGGACCCACTTGAATTGGCAACGTCAGCGCCCCAAATACAGACCTCCGGGTTCCATCAAACGCTCTTACTACCAGATCACTGGGCGTGCAAATTATTCCTCGAGTATCCAACTTCAACAGTGCCTTCTTAGGAAACACATTCAGGGATGACCCGGTATCAACAAGAACATGGGACATGACGGTTCCCCTGCACTCAACTGAAATGTGCAAAGCATTATTGTGGTCGCGACCTCTAGGTGTCAAGTCAAAATCAGTAAACCCCAAACCGGGCCCCATATTCACATGGGCCATTACCCCCTTAAGTTGATTAATAGAAATCTCCTGGGGTACGAAGGACGTCTCAAGCACTTTCAGCAGGGCATTCCGGTGAGCTTTGGAACACAGCAATAAAGACAAAATTGAGATTTTTGAAGGAGTTTGCTGTAAATGATCAACGATCTTGTAATCACTCTTTCGAATTAGCCTCATAAACTCCTCCACGTCTTTATTCAATGGTTCTTTCTCCTTCTCTTGGGAAGGTCCACCCTCATTCACCTTGCTTTTACCCTTTGCAATTCTTTCTACTTCTACTTCTGGCGAAGTAAAGATTCTTCCACTACGGGTCATGCCGCCCGCTCCTTCCAGATTATCAACTGATCCCACCGGCAGATCATCCAGATTAATTTTCTCACCATTACAATAAACTTCTGCTCCATAACTCCAAGGGACGGCCTTGGTGCTCTCATACGGAATGGGTTTTGCTTTAGTGATGGTGATAGTCGGCCGCTTGGCAGGCGCCGATATCGTGACAGACTTGAATGGTATCGTAACAGTGGCAATCTCACCCTGCTCTTCGACCATTGCCTCGACAGGCTTTTCTTCGGCAGCAGTGCGGTCAAATTGTAACATACCCTTATCAATCAGACTCTGAATCCCGCTTTTCAAACTATCGCAACCCTCGGGCCGAGTTGAACAATCTACACAGCCCTCATCACATCCGGGGTAAACTCCCCCTTTCAACAAACGACTTTTCACGTAACCCAGAGGTGTCTTTAGTTCCTCCACATTCACAACCAAATCTAACTCTGCATCTGTTAGAATAGCGTTCTCTCCCGCTGCCCCATGCTTTGGCATTGGTTTTTGTACAATATTGGGTCCTTCCGTACCGAAATTAATGGTTGTACTATCAAGTAAATCTTGCACCTTGTGTTTGAAAGCCTGACAATTTTCAATATTATGACTGGGCGCCTCGGAATGAAATTCATAATGCTCATTGGCGTCATACCCATATGGAGGTGTGCCCGTCGGCGGGGCCAAGGTCCTCTTCTCAACCAATTGTAATCTCAACAAAGTCTGAAGAAGTTCAGCATACGATACTGGAGGTACATCAAATATCCTTTTCGGCCTTTGATTCTGAACTCTTCGCTGATTAGTATTCTGCTGCCTCGACTGCTGCTGAGGTTGTTGCTGCTGTTGTTGCGGTGCAGGGATTGTCACACTAGCAACTTGTTGCTGCATATGCCAGCTTTGACTCCTATTCTTCTTTCGAGCGATGTACACTGAGTTAGTGTCTCCTTGTTTTTTACTACCAAAAGCCTTCTTACTACCTCCAACTGAGGTTGATTCACCAGTCTGAATCTTACCAATCTTAATTCCATTCTCAATTCGCTCACCCATCAGAATCAAGTTAGAGAAATTGCTCATTGAAAAGTTGAGAAGTTTATCGTAATACAACCCTGAAAATGTACCCACGAAGATATCTATCAACTCTCTCTCTCCACCATGAGTGGGTGTACCCTTGCAGCCAACTCGCGCCATGTCTGGGCGTATTCTTTGAAACTTTCACCAGTCTTCTGAGAGAGATTCTGCAATTGAACCCGATTCGGAGCAACATCACTTTTGTATTGGTAGTGCCTCACGAAGGCTTCAGCCAGTTCTTTCCAACTTCCAATTTGAGTAGGATCCAGTCCCATGTACCATTCCAATGACGGCCCAAACAGACTATCCTGAAAGAAGTGCATTAACATCTTTTCATCATTGGAGTAAGCAGACATTCTTCTGTAATAAGATCGCACATGAAATCTGGGACACGTGTCTCCCTTGTATTTGTCAAACGCAGGAGCCTTAAACTTGAGTGGCACCCTCAGCCCAGGAACCAATCCCATGTTTTCCATATCCAATCCCGCAGAATTCTGGTTGGCTATCCCTTTCATCTTCTCTTCTAGCATCTTGATCCTGCGATCATTTTCAGTAGGCCTCTAATAACCCATGCCTTGACCAGAAAAAGCATCTTCTTGGCGGTCTTCACCCCAACAAGGAACCTCATTGTCGTACCCAGCGTACGCAGCGTTGCGACCATGACCATTCTGAAAAAACCTGGGGTCATACCTCAGATTACCGAGCTCTTGATTAGCAACAGCTGACCCAAAGCCAGTGTTGTAGACACCCCTTTCGTAACCATTGTTACTCACAGTTCCAAAACCCTGATTACCAAATCCAGCATTGGCACCACCAGCGTTACCAAAGCCCATATTCACACCAGCAAAGCCTGTATTGCCGTTGACCATATTCACACCGGTATTCCCAGCACCAGCGTGGAAACCAGTATTACCATTTCCAACAATGTTCCCATTAATTTCCAAATTGTCGTTCCCATTACCAGCATTCCCTTACCAGCCACGAGAACGTTCTCACCAGCGTCAAGACCGACCAATGGTATAGCATCACCAGCCTGAGGAGTTTCACCCTGAGGACGATTAGCAGCCGTACCCCCATGTAGCACACCGTTGCTATCAACTCGTGCAATCAGAGGTTGCGCGAGAGTCTGGAGCTGTTCTTGGCCTTTAGCCACGATC
Organism: Lathyrus sativus; assembly: GCA_963859935.3. NCBI lineage: Eukaryota > Viridiplantae > Streptophyta > Magnoliopsida > Fabales > Fabaceae > Lathyrus > Lathyrus sativus. The sequence continues at coordinate 448,342 of CAWUDS030000686.1, read as the reverse complement.
TCCATCACCTGCATAAACTGAGCCATACGGTCACGCATCTCCTGCATCTCTGCCTGCATCTGGTCCATGACTTTCGTACAGTTGCTTCTGGTTGAGTAACGATGAGTTCAGTGTTCGGCAATCCTGGAACCTGCATCAACAGAGGGTTAGGGAACACCGTACAAAGTCCCTGTCATGCAAATGATTTATGCAAATGCAAACACGTATCCGTGCATTAGGAGGAAGTCCCCCTCGATTCTAGCTCCAAGACAAATAAAGTCTACCGTCCAATCATGGAAAAGAAATCCTCATATATATATATATATATATATATATATATATATATATATATATATATATATATATATATATATATATATATATATATATATATATATATATATATATATATATATATATATATATATATATATATATATATATATATATATATATATATATATATATATATATATATATATATATATATATATATATATATATATATATATATATATATATATATATATATATATATATATATATATATATATATATATATATATATATATATATATATATATATATATATATATATATATATATATATATATATGAAAAGCCCGCGTGGGTAGCGTACAACAAAAGCAAAGTACAACTGAAGCAGCAGCATGACCCCAACCAACAAGCCTACTGATGATCAGCATATTAATGCATAAAAGGTACAAAGAAATACAAAGAAAATCAAGTGCGGCCACGGGCACGGAAATCCTCTAGTAACTTCTTCGTATCAGGATGGTCAGGCTGAGTGAGCAGGCCCTGAATCAACAGATCCCTTTGCCTGATGGCATCCGGGAGGTTCTCAGCGATGCTCCCACACACACCTTCTTCAGAACGGTTCTCCACCCTACACCTCTTAGCGTCAGCCGGAGTTGATAATCCAGTAAGTTAGCTTTGATCTCAACTATCTTATATTGGGCATCTCGTCGGAGTGAGGCTTCAGCCTCTATCTTCTTGTTTTTGGCCTCAACCTGGGCTTCCAACTGGACTATCTGCTGCTTCAGCTTTTCTTCCCTCTCTTTGTGGCTAGTCAAGGTATTATTCCACAGCTTCTCGTACTGGGTCAACTTCCGGTATACCTTATCTAGATCCTGCTTCTTGGTGGTCAATACCCCGTGCACTGCCTTTAGGTCCAACCCAAGAGGCTCTCTAGAATCGGTCTCTTTGGTCAAGTTAGCGCCCAGGTGGTTGATCATCTCTGTCTGCCTCTTGCAGGTGTAGACGGCTTCACTCTTTTCTCTTCGGAGTTGAGCGATCTCATTTTCCAATTCTTCATTGGCTTTGACCAGCTCTGCATTCTTGGCTTGAAGCTGCTCATACTTCTGGATTTTGATTATGGTAGGCTCTAAAGGTTCGTCCTGCTTGACAGGAGGAAAAGGCATCAACACTTTTGCTGCTCTGTTACGAATCCAGTCCACATAAGGAGGATAAGCCTGATTATTGCTTTTCCCTAATGAGGTCTTTCCCTTTCGATGAACGTTGTTCCAAGCATGTTCAAACCCAACCAGATCATCCCCTTCTAATACACCAGTGAGGTACAGAGATTCTTGTACCTCTTCGTCCTTAGGAGGGCCCCTCTAAGCATACCCGAATTGTCTGATAGCAACAGATGGATTGTAGTTGATAGAGCCCTTCCTACCCACCAGAGGGACATTAGGAAAGCTCCCACAGCTGTAAATAATTTCACTCCCCAGACGATCTCTATCAAACCAATCAATGTCTTCGGCAGACAAGCTCATCAGTCGCTCTGACCATTCCTTCGTCTCTGCCGTCTTTATAAAAGGACCATCCTTTGGTAGATGAGTGACAAACCATCTATAGAACAATGAAGCACAACAGGACACACCCTTGCCTCTTCTATTTTCGTTCTTGTAGTGCACCAAATGGTACACGTCTCCGAGGAAGGTTGGGATTGGATTCTTTGAGACGAAGATGCGAAGAGCATCCACATCCACAAAATTTGGAATATTGGGGAACAACATGATACCATATATGCACAGGGACAAAATAGCTTTGAACGCCACCCAACATTCCTTCTTGGCGAAGTGTCGGGCTTTCTCAGCTAGAAAAGGTAGTGGGAATCCCCAGGCTCCATTTCTCTTGACAACCTTTCCCTCTAACTCAAAAATATCAATATGCAGAGCTGGAGCAATCTTAGCCAGATCTGGCTCCTGATCGATAGGCCAAAATGGTACCTGAGCAAGAATGGGTATCTCCAATATGACAGAAAATTCTTCCAAAGTGGGGGCCTACACATAGCTTGGAAATGTGAAGCAACGCAGCGGGGGATCATAAAATTGAAGTAGAGTCTAGAGTCTGTTCAATTCATACACCGATGGCTTGCACACAACACTGAGCAGCTTCCCATAGGTTTTTCTGAAATCTCCCATCACTTCTTTACCAGGCAAGGAAATCAAACCCCTCAGAGTAGTGATATCCGGAGTAGGAAATTTGTAGGCCAAAGTTCTTCTCACACTGGGCTCCATGATGGACACAGAAAGGACAAGATTGCTAGAATCGAAAGGGAACTGCAGACCTGCAACACAGATACGTGTTAGATGCAATGCAATATGAAAATGTAAATGCAAATGCGAAATACAGCAGAGGATGAAGTGATGTGCGGTGCTGTGCTGTGCGGTGAAGTGGCATATCATGATTTAGCTTCAGCAAGAAAATACCACACTCTGATAATAAAGGCCTACTGAAACCCACAACACTGATTCACTGACAAGAAAACCAGGTTGTCTGAAGGTTACGGTTTCCTGCAATAAACCCGACCCCGCTCACTGGTATGGACCTAATCACTGACAAAGGTACGACATCCTATGCATTCATCAGCGTCACAAACTTTCAAGAAACAATGATACGATACCCAGAAGGTGTGGCATCATCATCTCTTGAAGTGGCCTCACATAGCTGAATCACAAATGATCGATCCCCATAGTCGACAATCCTAAAGTCTGAAATCCTTTCAACGGCCCACTGGGCTGGAAATGGAAATCATCTCAAAGAACCTCGTCTGAGTGCAGATTTCGTAGGAACTAGTGCATGCCTAACATACAGGTTCACCACAAATCTGCTTCTAAAGCTATGTACATACTCAAGCCTGGGAATGGCTTATCACTCATCAAAGCTCCTTCCCACAACAACATAATAATAATAATAATATCATACTGAAAATAAAATGCGGAAAGTAAAAATCGATAAATAAACACAACCCAACAGGTAAACACACAAGCGCTAGGAATGACTCACACAGGGAACCGTTGGAGTCCCCAGCAGAGTCGCCAGCTGTCGCTACTACGAAAAACGAGGCCGGAAATGACAGAAGAGTCGCCACCTTTCGTTATTTATCCCTCTGAACAGGAAAGGAAACAATCGGAAAAACCTGACGAAATGGGAAAGGAATGGTCATCGCAACCAAGTCCTGGATTCGAAAGTCGGTTACGCGAGGGGAAGGTATTAACACCCCTCACGTCCATCGTACTCGATGGGATCCACGCTTGTTGTGTTTATCTGACGGGTGTGTTTAGACTATCTACGCTAAAAATATGGTCTAAAAAGGACAGGAAATGACTCGGCAAAGTATCGCACTTTATGCCTACGTATTCCTGTCTGGCAGGAGAAATCAGAGTCAACGTAGTTCGCCTAACTACGGGTTATGGGGGAAGGTTGCTCGCCAAGATATCACATCTTGTGCCTACGTACTCTCAACACGCTTGAGAGATCAGAGCTAACGTAGTTCGGGCTACGAAGAACAGTGGTTTGTTCATCATCTTTTATCCAAGTAAAGTTAACAACCAGTTCCAGCAGTTGGTGTTTGCAGCTCTACCTTTGGAGACTTAGGCGTTACCGTTTGCGATAGAACTGAAAGTTAACAGAACTCTCTTTACGAAAAGAGTTTTCCTGATTAAGGTTCCAAGAGGACAAAAAGGATTTGAATGTTTGTTTTTGCAGTCTTTTACGGAAGAAGTGAATTGAGTTCTGTTTGTAACTCGTGTTGCACTAAAGACTTGGACTTGAGAGTGAATGCGTCGCATATCACCCAAAGGGTACCACACTAAACACTCGAGTTATGTGAGGGAAACCCTCCCACAACTCTTTCTCAAGTAGCATAAGGCTCGTAACACACATCACGTGTTAACCTTTATTAACTATTTTAACTGTATTCGTAGATGAGAAGAGAAACAAACTCTCTACAGGGAAACTGACTCGATCCTACAGTTATCATGCAATATTCGTCCTACGATTGTGGTTAAAAGGGAAAATAACTAATGTTATCATGCATGGTTAGAATCCTAATGTCTGTCATAACTTCTCTTGAATAAGAGAAGTCAGAGTTCCTAGGGGAACATGGCAATGGAAACAACAGTAAACAGAAAAATTGTACAAGAAAGATTACGGTAAACAAATTGCTGTAAATAAAATGCATGCAATGCATCACACAAGCAGAAGGAGCCAAGCTCAACTTCTAAACAAGCAAGGCACAAAGGCCACAAACCACACAGGCAAGGGAGCTGAGCTCTACCAAATACCAGCAAGCAAAGCCACACAGTAAAAATACAAGCAGAAGGAGTCCCACTCAAATTCTAATGCAATACAAGCAAGGGGAGAAGCTCAACCCTTAGGATGCTCTTAGGCCTATGATCATCTACATGAAGCCTATTACTAATGCAACAATCCAAGCAAGTCACATCAATACAGCAGAACAAGAAGAAAACAGACAAACAGGGAAAACAAGCCAGCAATCTCCACAGCAGAGCAATCTTCTGACAGCAATCCAATCCAAAGTCTGTAACTGTTCTTCAAGTCCACACCATCTTCAAGAGAAGGAAAGGAATACTCCATCTTCATGTTTTAAAAATGCTCCAACAAGGAAAGGAATCAACAAGATGAAGTTATGATGATGGGAAGCATGATGTATACCAAAGGTATCCATCGTGGCACTCAACCATGCATCCATGAAAAGTATCCTCAAAAGTTCTACTCATCAGGACATGCCATACATCCCTCCAAAGGAGAGATGAGCTTTCATGTGAGGACTTTGCATCATAGGATAGGATGGAAGGTGAATGAAACCAACCATGCTTATTTGAAGGAAAATACTACTTCTAAAGCTCTCTCCTAAAAATCCTACTCTTATAAGCTACAAAAAGCTACAAAAAAGAAAAGAAAAGCTCCAAGCCAAGCTCCATCAGCCACTCCACAAAAGCTTCATCATGCCCATGACATCATCCAAGAGGAACCAGAAGCCCACCATGCAAGAAAAGCCCACTTTGAGTCCATTCCAAAACCATCACCAAGGTTGAAGCACCAAATGAACAAACAACTTGAATATTCTATCTAAAATAGCAAAACACATCATAAAAATCTAATTATTTTTCTATGGGAACATGCATTTGTTAGTGACCTATATTCCAAATATCAGGGCCTAAGTCCAATTCTAAGTCATTTAATAAATTCCTAAGTTGAAAGGTATCAAGGGAAACCCTTAAGGGGGAAATGCTCTAAACCTACCTCTAAATCAGAAGCTATGATTTTCTAAAAAATGTGAAAACATTCATATGGGAGCATACATCTGTAACCTAACAGCCATCAAAATCTCAAAACAAAATTCCAAACCAATTGCGAGAACAAAAATCAACAAACAGAGGTATCAGTTATGCACAACAATGGACATTAGCACAAGAGAAAAATCATAACTAATTCAGATTAAATCCTAAAAATGTAAAATCAACTCCTAAAATTTCCTAAGACATTCAAGAACCATAGAAATTTTTTTCATAATTTTCTAATGAGTTTTACTATATTTAACGCAATTAATCCAAACAGACATCAAAATAGAAAAATAATAAGAAAAAGGAAAAAAGAAAGAAATAATGAAAATAAAGAAAATATGATGAAAATAATGGAAACTGCACTCAGTGAGGATCGAACAGGGGTGGGCACGGTCCCCCCCCACCCCCCCTCGTGCTCCAAAACGGCGTCGTTTTGCCGGCCAGCCATGTGGCGCGCTGCAGGCGCTCGGATTGCATGACCAAGTCTTCTCTCTTCGCAGCGATCGGACGGCTGGTGGCTGTCTTCTCCATTTCAAATTTTTCTGCATGATGAACAGTAGCCCGCGCTACAGTATCGCCCGACCATGGACATGAATTTCCTGCAACTTTGCACAATCGTAACTCTCTCAATGTTTAACCGTTCGCACGAAATTTTAGTCAAACTTGAAGGAAAAATTGCAAGGATTCTGAATATGCTCTTAGATTCCATCAAAACTTCACGTACATAGAGATATATCAACAGCAAGAAAATATGTCCAACCGAAAAGTGTCTCTAAATCTCAATTTATTAATCCTAAAATCACCTACAAGTCTTCCCGATCCTAACCGCATGAATATTCTAATCTAACTCATCCTAAAACTATAGGAAAATTGAGATTTACATATTGGCTTCGGAGCTTCGAACAGAGGTAGTTAGAACAAGTTTCTTGCTTCCAAAATCTCCAGATTCCTTCAATGAAGTGCAAGAAAGATGATCCAATCTTCAATTTGATCTGAAATCGCCTTGAAATGAGAACTCGAATTTGAGTTGAAGCTTGAGAATTTGAGTTGGAATCTCTGCATTCAGCACCAATGAATCACCAACCCTTGCCCAAATGAGTTTCTAATCATTTATAGAACTGATTAGAACCTTCTAGAGGCCCAAACAAATCCCATAACAGAAAGTCCAAATCCAAAATTTCTCCAAAACGTTTGAACATGGAAAGCTCAATTTTGGCTCAACAGCTTGCTTGGGAAGCTTTGGTTAACTTGCATAACCTCCTTGGAATAGATTCAGATCAGCTAGAGCTTCCAAATTGCCTTTGTGAATGATTTCTTGTGATGTTGCTTATTTGTGAAGAAACATGTCAAAACACCATGAATTATGAGTCAATTGAAAATTCTAGAATTGCCAATGTTTCTAAATCATCATTTCTGATCAAATTGAGTGGTCATTTGGCATATTTTGTGCACATAACAATTTATTTGAATTTCCCACCAAATAATGCCTTTAATTTCTCTTCTTTCAAACCACTTCAAGTCAACTCTTACTGTGGACCAAATCAATTCACCATGAGCTCTTGGTTAACCTAAAAACCATATTTTGAACAAGTTCCATGTTGAACAAAACTTCATTTGAAGTGTGCAAGTGGGAGATTTTGACCTATGATTGAAAATGGCCTATAATCTCACTTTCCCAAAATACCCCTGCCTTGTAAAGCTTGTAACTTGAGCTCCACAAATCATAATGGGGACTTCTATAACTTTCTGAAAAGCTAAGATCATGAGGAACATCTTTCGTGTTTATCAAAAGGTCAGATGAAACTTCCTTCTAGGTCAAAAATAGCTTGGAAGTCAGATGATTTTCACAGACAAATTTCAGATGCATCTGAGGACCTGTAACTTGTCTGGCTTATAACTTTAGTTCTATAAATCATATGGATGACTTCTAGTACTCAAATTAAAGGTATGAACATCCTGTACAACGTTCATGCTGGGCTGAAAGTCATATGAGGCTTGTATCTTGACTTACATGGCTTGGAAGTTTGGCACTAAACAGGGGATTTTATCCTAGGAACCCTGACTTAGCAACTTCAACCATTCTTGATTACTCTCAACTTGATCTTGAAACAACCTCTAATATGCCTCAACATATCATTTCATGATCTCAAGGACCTATAAGTAGGCTTTTATCCTCTTCAACTGCTCTATTTGACCTAGGATTAACCAGATGAAACCCTAGTGACACCAACTTCCACTCTGGCTCTTGTACTTGCTACAAACATTTGATTGAGCTCTGCCTTGATCCTCTAGGAACTCCATGAGCTCTATCCACATATCACATCCACCTCCAAGGCTTCACAACCCTTTGATGGCCTTCATGAGTCTCCCTAGTTAGGAGATAAACCTCATACAAGCAACTGAACTTCTCAAGGACCCAATCCTCCGTCTGATGACCTTGGTGACTTCTTAAGCTTGAATAAAAACTCTGGCTAGGCTTCTCTTGACATTAATCACACTTGATCCTATGCTAAACGAAGGATGTTAAGCTATGAAAATGCTAGAACTATGCTAGAACAATGTTATGCTATGCAGTGAAACATAAACCACATGATAAAAATGTTGGGCAAATTTTGGGGTGCAACAGACACCCAACGAAACTGACCGGAGCGTGAGTGCTCAACGTAATAACCGGAGTCTGGATAATATACAAAACTGACAGGAGCCTGAACGCTCAACATAATAACCGTAGTCTGGATACCCAACGAAACTGAACAGAGCCTAAACACTAAACTTAATAACCGGAGTCTGGATACTCAACCAAACTGACCGGAGCCTGAACGCTCAACGTAATAACCGGAGTCTGGATACTCAACGAAAATGACCGGAGCCTGAACGCTCAAGGTAATAACCGGAGTCTAGATACTCAAAGAAAATGACCGGAGCCTGAACACTCAACTTAATAACCGGAGTTTGGATACTAAACGACACTGACCGGAGCCTGAACGCTCAAAGTAATAACCGGAGTCTGGATACTCAACAAAAATGACCGGAGCCTTAACGCTCAATGTAATAACTGGAGTCTGGATACCAAACCGAAACTGACCAGAGCCTGAATGCTCAACGTAATAAATGGAGTCTAGATACTCAACGAATATGACCGGAGCCTGAACGATCAACGTAATGACCGGAGCCCGAACGCTCAACGTAATAACCGGAGTCTGGATACTCAACAAAAATGACCGGAGCCTGAATGCTCAACTTAATAACCGGAGTCTGGATACACAACAAAACTGACCGGAGCCTGAACGCTCAACAGAATGACCAGAGTCTGGATACTCAACGAAAATGACCAGAGCCTGAACGCTCAACGTAATGACCGGAGTCAGGATACTCAACAAAATTGACCGGAGCCTGTACACTCAACATAATGACCGGAGTCTAGATACTCAACAAAAATTACCAGAGCATGGACGTTATACGTAATAACCGGAGTCTGGATACCTAACGAAACTAACCAGAGCCTGAACGCTCAACGGAATAACCGGAGTCTGGATACTCAACGAAAATAACCGGAGCCTGAACGCTCAACGTAATAACCGAAGTATGGATACTCAAAGAAAATGACCGGAGCCTGAACGCTCAACTTAATAACCGGAATTTGCATACTAAACGAAACTGACCGGAGCCTGAATGCTCAACGTAATAACCGAAGTCTGGAAGATCAACGTAATGACCGGAGCCTGAACGCTCAACGTATGAACCGGAGTTTTGATACTCAACAAAAATGACCGGAGCCTGAATGCTCAACTTAATAACCGGAGTCTGGATACTCAACGAAACTGACCGGAGCCTGAACGCTCAATAGAATGACCGGAGTCTGGATACTTAACGAAAATGACCATAGCCTGAATGCTCAACGTAATGACCGGAGTCTGGATACTCAACAAAAATGACCGGAGCCTGTACATTCAACGTAATGACCGGAGCCTAGATACTCAACAAAACTTACTAGAGCATGGACGCTATACGTAAGAACCGAAGTCTGGATACCTAATGAAACTAACCAGAGCCTGAACACTCAACGGAATAACCAGAGTCTAGATACTCAACGAAAATCACCGGAGCCTGAATGCTCAACGTAATAACCGGAGTCTGGGTACCCAACGAAACTGACCGGAGCCTGAACACTTAACGTAATAATCGGAGTCTAGATTCTAAACGAAACTAATCGGAGTTTGAACACAAAACGTAATAACCGGAGTCTGGAGACTCAACAAAAATGACCGGAGCCTGAATGCTCAATCTAATAACTGGACTAGATACTCAACAAAAATGATTGGAGCCTGAACGCTCAATGTAATAACTGGAGTCTGGATACCCAACGAAACTGACCGGAGCCTGAACGCTTAACTTAATAACCGGAGTCTGGATACTCAACGAAACTGACCGGAGCCTGAACGCTCAACGTAATAACAGGAGTCTGGATACTCAGCGAAAATGACCGGAGCCTGAACGCTCAACGTAATAACCAGAGTCTGGATACTCAAAGAAAATGACCATAGCCTGAACGCTCAACTTAATAACCGGAGTTTAGATACTCAATGAAACTGACCGGAACCTGAACGCTCAACATAATAACCGGAGTCTGGATACTCAACAAAAATGACCAGAGCCTAAACGCTCAACGTAATAACCGGAGTCTGGATACCCAACGACACTGACCGGAGCGTGAGTGCTCAAGGTAATAACCAGAGTCTGGATAATCAACGAAATTGACCGGAGCCTGAATGCTCAATGTAATTATCGGAGTCTGGGTACCCAACAAAACTGAACGGAGCCTGAACGCTAAACTTAATAACCGGAGTTTGGATACTAAACCAAACTGACCGGAGCCTGAACGCTCAACGTAAAAACCGGAGTCTGGATACTCAACGAAAATGACCGGAGCCTGAACGCTCAAGGTAATAACCGGAGTCTAGATACTCAAAGAAAATGACCGGAGCCTGAATGCTCAACTTAATAACCGGAGTTTGGATACTAAACGACACTGACCGGAGCCTGAACGCTCAACGTAATAACCGGAGTCTGGATACTCAACAAAAATGACCGGAGCCTTAACGCTCAATGTAATAACCGGAGTCTGGATACCAATCCGAAACTGACCAGAGCCTGAATGCTCAACGTAATAAATGGAGTCTAGATACTCAACGAATATGACCGGAGCCTGAACGATCAACGTAATGACCGGAGCCCGAACGCTCAACGTAATAACCGGAGTCTGGATACTCAACAAAAATGACCGGAGCCTGAATGCTCAACTTAATAACCGGAGTCTGGATACTCAGCGAAACTGACCGGAGCCTGAACGCTCAACAGAATGACCGGAGTCTGGATACTCAACGAAAATGACCAGAGCCTGAACGCTCAACGTAATGACCGGAGTCAGGATACTCAACAAAATTGACCGGAGTCTGTACACTCAACGTAATGACCGGAGCCTAGATACTCAACAAAACATACTAGAGCATGGACGCTATACGTAAGAACCGGAGTCTGGATACCTAACGAAACTAACCAGAGCCTGAACGCTCAACGGAATAACCGGAGTCTAGATACTCAACGAAAATCACCGGAGCCTGAATGCTCAACGTAATAACTGGAGCCTGGGTACCCAACGAAACTGACCGGAGCCTGAACACTTAACGTAATAATCGGAGTCTAGATTATGAACAAAACTAATCGGAGTTTGAACACAAAACGTAATAACCGGAGTCTGGAGACTCAACAAAAATGACCGGAGCCTGAATGCTCAATCTAATAACTGGACTGGATACTCATCAAAAATGATTGGAGCCTGAACGCTCAATGTAATAACTGGAGTCTGGATACCCAACGAAACTGACCGGAGCCTGAACGCTCAACTTAATAACCGGAGTCTGGATAATCAACGAAACTGACCGGAGCCTGAACGCTCAACATAATAACCGGAGTCTGGATACTCAACAAAAATGACCAGAGCCTAAACGCTCAACGTAATAACCGGAGTCTGGATACCCAACGAAACTGACCGGAGCGTGAGTGCTCAAGGTAATAACCGGAGTCTGGATAATAAACGAAATTGACCGGAGCCTGAATGCTCAATGTAATTATCGGAGTCTGGGTACCCAACAAAACTTAACGGAGCCTGAACGCTAAACTTAATAATCGGAGTCTGGATACTCAACGAAACTGACCGGTGCCTGAACCCTCAACGTAATAACCGGAGTCTGGATACTCAACGAAAATGACCGGAGCCTGAACGCTCAACGTAATAATCGGAGTCTGGATACTCAACAAAAATGACCGGAGCCTGAACGCTCAACGTAATAACCGGAGTCTGGATACTCAAAGAAAATGACCGGAGCCGGAACGCTCAACTTAAAAACCGGAGTTTGGATACTAAACGAAACTGACCGGAGCCTGAACGCTCTACGTAATAACCGGAGTCTAGATACTCAACAAAAATGACCGGAGCCTTAACGCTCAATGTAATAACCGGAGTCTGGATACCCAACGAAACTGACCAGAGCCTGAACGCTCAACGTAATAACTGGAGTCTGGATACTCAACAAAACTGACCGGAGCCTGAACGATCAACGTAATGATCGGAGCCTAAACGCTCAGCATAATAACCGGAGTCTCGATACTAAACAAAAATGACCGGAGCCTGAATGCTCTACTTAATAACCGGAGTCTAGATACTCAACGAAACTGACCGGAGCCTGAACACTCAACGTAATGACCGGAGTATGGATACTCAACAAAAATGACCGGAGCCTGTACACTCAACATAATGACCGGAGTCTAGATACTCAACAAAACTTACCAGAGCATGGACGCTATAAGTAATAACCGGAGTCTGGATACCTAACGAAACTAACCGGAGCCTGAACGCTCTACGAAATAACCGAAGTCTGGATACTCAACGAAAATCACCGGAGCCTGAATGCTCAACGTAATAACCAGAGTCTGTATACCCAACAAAACTGACCGGAGCTTGAACGCTCAACGTAATAATCGGAGTCTAGATTCTCAATGAAACTAATCGGAGTTTGAACACAAAACGTAATAACCGGAGTCTAGAGACTCAACAAAAATGACCGGAGCCTGAATGCTCAACGTAATAACTGGACTGGATACAAAACAAAAATGACCGGAGCCTGAACGCTTGACGTAATAATCGGAGTCTGGATACCCAACGAAACTGACCGGAGCCTGAACGCTCAACGTAATGACCAGAGCCTGAACGCTCAACGTAATAACCGGAGTCTGGATACTCAACAAAAATGACCGGAGCCTGAATGCTCAACTTAATAACCGGAGTCTGGATACTCAACGAAACTGACCGGAGCCTGAACGCTCAACAGAATGACCGGAGTCTGGATACTCAACGAAAATGAACAGAGTCTGAACGCTCAACGTAATGATCGGAGTCTGGATACTCAACAAAAACGACCGTAGCCTGTACACTCAACGTAATGACCGGAGTCTAGATACTCAACAAAACTTACCAGAGCATGGACGTTATACGTAATAACCGGAGTCTGGATACCTAACGAAACTAACCAGAGCATGAACGCTCAACGGAACAACTGGAGTCTGGATACCCAAAGAAAATTATTGGAGCCTGAACGCTCAAATTAATAACCGGAGTTTGGATAGTAAACGAAACTGACCGGAGCCTGAACGCTCAACGTAATGACCGGAGTCTGGATACTCAACAAAAATGACCGGAGCCTTAACGCTCAATGTAATAACCGGAGTCTGGATACCAAACGAAACTGACCAGAGCCTGAACGCTCAACGTAATAACTGGAGCCTAGATACTCAACGAATATGACCGGAGCCTGAAAGATCAACGTAAAGACCGGAGCCTGAACGCTCAACGTAATAACCGGAGTCTGGATACTCAACAAAAATGACCAGAGCCTGAATGCTCAACTTAATAACCGGAGTCTGGATACTCAACGAAACTGACCAGAGCCTGAACGCTCCACAGAATGACCGGAGTCTGGATACTCAACAAAAATGACCAGAGCCTGAACGCTCAACATAATGACCGGAGTCGGGATACTCAACAAAAATGATCGGAGCCTGTACACTCAACGTAATGACCGGAGCCTAGATACTCAACAAAACTTACAAGAGCATGGACGCTATACGTAATAACCGGAGTCTGGATACCTAACGAAACTAACCAGAGCCTGAACGCTCAATGGAATAACAGGAGTCTGGATACTCAATGAAAATCACCGGAGCCTGAATGCTCAACGTAATAACCGGAGTCTGGATACCCAACGAAACTGACCGGAGCATGAACACTCAACGTAATAATCAGAGTCTATATTCTCAACGAAACTAATCGGAGTTTGAACACAAAACGTAATGACCGGAGTCTAGAGACTCAACAAAAATGACCGGAGCCTGAATGCTCAACGTAATATTCGGACTGGATACTCAACAAAAATGACCGGAGCCTGAACGCTCAACGTAATAACCGGAGTCTGGATACCCAACGAAACTGACCGGAGCCTGAACGCTCAACGTAATAACAGGAGTCTGGATACTCAGCGAAAATGACCGGAGCCTGAATGCTCAACGTAATAACCGGAGTCTGGATACTCAAAGAAAATGACCAGAGCCTGAACGCTCAACTTAAAAATCGGAGTTTGGATACTCAACGAAACTGACCGGAACCTGAATGCTCAACATAATAACCGGAGTGTGGATACTCAACAAAAATGACCGGAGCCTGAATGCTCAACGTAATAATCGGAGTCTGGATACCCAACGAAACTGACCGGAGCGTGAGTGCTCAAGATAATAACCGGAGTCTGGATAATCAAAGAAACTGACCGGAGCCTGAATGCTCAATGTAATAACCGGAGTCTGGATACCCAACAAAACTGAACGGAGCCTGAACGCTAAAGTTAATAACCGGAGTTTGGATACTCAACGAAACTGACCGGAGCCTGAACGCTCAACGTAATAACCAGAGTCTGGATACTCAACGAAACTGACCGGAGCCTGAACGCTGAACGTAATAACCAGAGTCTGGATACTCAACGAAAATGACCGGAGCCTGAACGCTCAACGTAATAACCGGAGTCTGGATACTCAAAGAAAATGACCAGAGCCTAAACGCTCAACTTAATAACCAGAATTTGGATACTAAGCGAAACTGACCGGTGCCTGAACGCTCTACGTAATAACCAGAGTCTAGATACACAACAAAAATGACCGGAGCCTTAACGCTCAATGTAATAACCGGAGTCTGGATACCCAACGAAACTGACCAGAGCCTGAACGCTCAACGTAATAACTGGAGTCTGGATACTCAACAAAACTGACCGGAGCCTGAACGATCAACGTAATGACCGGAGCCTAAACGCTCAGCATAATAACCGGAGTCTCGATACTAAACAAAAATGTCCGGAGCCTGAATGCTCTACTTAATAACCGGAGTCTGGATACTCAACGAAACTGACCGGAGCCTGAACGCTCAACGTAATGACCGGAGTATGGATACTCAACAAAAATGAACGGAGCCTGCACACTCAACGTAATGACCGGAGTCTAGATACTCAACAAAACTTACCAGAGCATGGACGCTATAAGTAATAACTGGAGTCTGGGTACCTAACGAAACTAACCGGAGCCTGAACGCTCAACAAAATAACCGGAGTCTGGATACTCAACGAAAATCACCAGAGCCTGAATGCTCAACAAAATAACCGGAGTCTGGATACCCAACGAAACTGACCGGAGCTTGAACGCTCAACGTAATAATCGGAGTCTAGATTCTCAAAGAAACTAATCGGAGTTTGAACACAAAACGTAATAACCGGAGTCTGGAGACTCAACAAAAATGACTGGAGCCTGAATGCTCAACGTAATAACTGGACTGGATACTCAACAAAAATGACCGGAGCCTAAACGCTCGACGTAATAACCGGAGTCTGGATACCCAACGAAACTGACCGAAGCCTGAACGCTCAACGTAATGAGCAGAGCCTGAACGCTCAACGTAATAACCGGAGTCTGGATACTCAACAAAAATGACCGGAGCCTGAATGCTCAACTTAATAACCGGAGTCTGGATACTCAACGAAACTGACCGGAGCCTGAACGCTCAACAGAATGACCGGAGTCTGGATACTCAACGAAAATGACCAGAGCCTGAATGCTCAACGTAATGACCGGAGTCTGGATACTAAAAAAAAACGACCGGAGCCTGTACACTCAACGTAATGACCGGAGTCTAGATACTCAACAAAACATACCAGAGCATGGACGTTATACGTAATAACCGGAATCTGGATACCTAACGAAACTAACCAGAGCATACTCAACGGAATAACCGGAGTCTGGATACCCAAAGAAAATGACTGGAGCCTGAACGCTCAAATTAATAACCGGAGTTTGGATACTAAACGAAACTGACCGGTGCCTGAACGCTCTACGTAATAACCAGAGTCTAGATACACAACAAAAATGACCGGAGCCTTAACGCTCAATGTAATAACCGGAGTCTGGATACCCAACGAAACTGACCAGAGCCTGAACGCTCAACGTAATAACTGGAGTCTGGATACTCAACAAAACTGACCGGAGCCTGAACGATCAACGTAATGACCGGAGCCTAAACGCTCAGCATAATAACCGGAGTCTCGATACTAAACAAAAATGTCCGGAGCCTGAATGCTCTACTTAATAACCGGAGTCTGGATACTCAACGAAACTGACCGGAGCCTGAACGCTCAACGTAATGACCGGAGTATGGATACTCAACAAAAATGAACGGAGCCTGCACACTCAACGTAATGACCGGAGTCTAGATACTCAACAAAACTTACCAGAGCATGGACGCTATAAGTAATAACTGGAGTCTGGGTACCTAACGAAACTAACCGGAGCCTGAACGCTCAACAAAATAACCGGAGTCTGGATACTCAACGAAAATCACCAGAGCCTGAATGCTCAACAAAATAACCGGAGTCTGGATACCCAACGAAACTGACCGGAGCTTGAACGCTCAACGTAATAATCGGAGTCTAGATTCTCAAAGAAACTAATCGGAGTTTGAACACAAAACGTAATAACCGGAGTCTGGAGACTCAACAAAAATGACTGGAGCCTGAATGCTCAACGTAATAACTGGACTGGATACTCAACAAAAATGACCGGAGCCTAAACGCTCGACGTAATAACCGGAGTCTGGATACCCAACGAAACTGATCGAAGCCTGAACGCTCAACGTAATGAGCAGAGCCTGAACGCTCAACGTAATAACCGGAGTCTGGATACTCAACAAAAATGACCGGAGCCTGAATGCTCAACTTAATAACCGGAGTCTGGATACTCAACGAAACTGACCGGAGCCTGAACGCTCAACAGAATGACCGGAGTCTGGATACTCAACGAAAATGACCAGAGCCTGAATGCTCAACGTAATGACCGGAGTCTGGATACTAAAAAAAAACGACCGGAGCCTGTACACTCAACGTAATGACCGGAGTCTAGATACTCAACAAAACATACCAGAGCATGGACGTTATACGTAATAACCGGAATCTGGATACCTAACGAAACTAACCAGAGCATACTCAACGGAATAACCGGAGTCTGGATACCCAAAGAAAATGACTGGAGCCTGAACGCTCAAATTAATAACCGGAGTTTGGATACTAAACGAAACTGACCGGAGCCTGAACGCTCAACGTAATAACCGGAGTCTGGATACTGAACAAAAATGACCGGAGCCTTAACGCTCAATGTAATAACCGGAGTCTGGATACCAAACGAAACTGACCAGAGCCTGAACGCTCAACGTAATAACTGGAGTCTAGATACTCAACGAATATGACCGGAGCCTGAAAGATCAACGTAAAGACCGGAGCCTGAACGCTCAACATAATAACCGGAGTATAGATACTCATCAAAAATGACCGGAGCCTGATTGCTCAACTTAATAACCGGAGTCTGGATACTCAACGAAACTGACCAGAGCCTGAATGCTCAACAGAATGACCGGAGTCTGGATACTCAACGAAAATGACCAGAGCCTGAACGCTCAACAAAAATGACCGGAGCCTGTACACTCAACGTAATGACCGGAGCCTAGATACTCAACAAAACTTACCAGAGCATGGACGCTATACGTAATAACCGGAGTCTGGATACCTAACGAAACTAACCAGAGCCTGAACGCTCAATGGAATAACCGGAGTCTGGATACTCAACGAAAATCACCGGAGCCTGAATGCTCAACGTAATAACCGGAGTCTGGATACCCAACAAAACTAACCGGAGCATGAACACTCAACGTAATAATCGGAGTCTAGATTCTCAACGAAACTAATCGGAGTTTGAACACAAAACGTAATGACCGGAGTCTA
Organism: Lathyrus sativus; assembly: GCA_963859935.3. Lineage (NCBI taxonomy): Eukaryota > Viridiplantae > Streptophyta > Magnoliopsida > Fabales > Fabaceae > Lathyrus > Lathyrus sativus. The sequence goes on along the minus strand of CAWUDS030000686.1, from coordinate 430,326 downwards.
GAGACTCAACAAAAATGACCGGAGCCTGAATGCTCAACGTAATATTCGGACTGGATACTCAACAAAAATGACCGGAGCCTGAACGCTCAACGTAATAACCGGAGTCTGGATACCCAACGAAACTGACTGGAGCCTGAACGCTCAACGTAATAACAGGAGTCTGGATACTCAGCAAAAATGACCGGAGCCTGAACGCTCAACGTAATAACCGGAGTCTGGATACTCAAAGAAAATGACCAGAGCCTGAACGCTCAACTTAAAAATCGGAGTTTGGATACTCAACGAAATTGACTGGAACCTGAATGCTCAACATAATAACCGGAGTGTGGATACTAAACAAAAATGACCGGAGCCTGAATGATCAACGTAATAATCGGAGTCTGGATACCCAACGAAACTGACCGGAGCGTGAGTGCTCAAGGTAATAACCAGAGTCTAGATAATCAAAGAAACTGACCGGAGCCTGAATGCTCAATGTAATAACCGGAGTCTGGATACCCAACAAAACTGAACGGAGCCTGAACGCTAAACTTAATAACCGGAGTCTGGATACTCAACGAAACTGACCGGAGCCTGAATGCTCAACGTAATAACCGAAGTCTGGATACTCAACAAAACTGACAGGAGCCTGACCGCTGAACGTAATAACCGGAGTCTGGATACTCAACGAAAATGACCGGAGCCTGAACGCTCAACGTAATAACCGGAGTCTGGATACTCAAAGAAAATGACCAGAGCCTAAACGCTCAACTTAATAACCAGAATTTGGATACTAAGCGAAACTGACTGGTGCCTGAACGCTCAACGTAGTAACCGGAGTCTGGATACTCACCAAAAATGACCGGAGCCTTAACGCTCAATGTAATAACCGGAGTCTGGATACCCAACGAAACTTACCGGAGCCTGAGCAATCAACGTAATAACTGGAGTCTGGATACTCAACAAACTTGACCCGAGCCTGAACGATCAAGTAATGACCGGAGCCTGAACGCTCAACATAATAACCGGAGTCTGGATACTCAACAAAAATGACCGGAGCTTGAATGCTCAACTTAATAACCGGAGTCTGGATGCTCAACGAAACTGACCGGAGCCTGAACGCTCACAGAATGACCGGAGTCTGGATACTCAACGAAAATGACCGGAGCCTGAACGCTCAACGTAATGACCGGAGTTTGGATACTCAACAAAAATGACCGGAGCCTGTACACTCAACGTAATGACCGGAGTCTAGATACTCAACAAAACTTACCAGAGCATGGACGCTATACGTAATAACCGAAGTCTGGATGCCTAACAAAACTAACCGGAGCCTGAACGCTCAACAGAATAACCGGAGTCTGGATACTGAAAGAAAATCACCGGAGCCTGAATGCTCAACGTAATAACCGGAGTCTAGATACCCAACGAAACTGACCGGAGCCTGAACGCTCAACGTAATAATCGGAGTCTAGATTCTTAACGAAACTAATCGGAGTTTGAACACAAAACTTAATAACCGGAGTCTGGAGACTCAACAAAAATGACCGTAGCCTGGATGCTCAATAAAATAGCCGGACTGGATACTAAAAAAAAATGACCGGAGCCTCAACGCCCAACGTAATAACCGGAGTCTGGACACCCAACGAAACTGACCGGAGCGTGAGTGCTCAACGTAATAACCAGAGTCTGGATAATCAACGAAACTGAACGGAGCCTGAATTCTCAATGTAATAACCGGAGTCTGGATACCCAACAAAACTGAACGGAGCCTCAACGCTAAACTTAATAACTGGAGTCTGGATACTCAACCAAACTGACCGGAGTCTGAACGCTCAATGTAATAACCCGAGTTTGAATACTCAACGAAACTGACCGGAGCTTGAACGCTCAACGTAATAACTGGAGTCTGGATACTCAACAAAAATGACCGGAGCCTGAACGCTCAACGTAATAACCGGAGTTTGGATACTCAAAGAAAATGAACGGAGCCTGAAGGCTCAACTTAATAACCGGAGTTTGGATACTAAACGAAACTGACGGAGCCTGAACGCTCAACGTAATAACCGGAGTCTGGATACTCAACAATAATGACCGGAGCCTGAACGCTCAACCTTATAACTGGAGTCTGGATACTCAACGAAACTGACCGGAGCCTGAACGATCAAGGTAATGACCGGAGCCTAAACGCTCAAAATAATAACCGGAGTCTGGATACTAAACAAAAATGACCGGAGCCTGAATGCTCTAATTAATAACCGGAGTCTAGATACTCAACGAAACTGACCGGAGCCTGAACACTCAACGTAATGACCGGAGTATGGATACTCAACAAAAATGACCGGAGCCTGTACACTCAACGTAATGACCGGAGTCTAGATACTCAACAAAACTTACCAGAGCATGGACGCTATACGTAATAACCGAAGTCTGGATGCCTAACAAAACTAACCGGAGCCTGAACGCTCAACAGAATAACCGGAGTCTGGATACTGAAAGAAAATCACCGGAGCCTGAATGCTCAACGTAATAACCGGAGTCTAGATACCCAACGAAACTAACCGGAGCCTGAACGCTCAACGTAATAATCGGAGTCTAGATTCTTAACGAAACTAATCGGAGTTTGAACACAAAACTTAATAACCGGAGTCTGGAGACTCAACAAAAATGACCGTAGCCTGAATGCTCAATAAAATAGCCGGACTGGATACTAAAAAAAAATGACCGGAGCCTCAACGCCCAACGTAATAACCGGAGTCTGGACACCCAACGAAACTGACCGGAGCGTGAGTGCTCAACGTAATAACCAGAGTCTGGATAATCAACGAAACTGAACGTAGCCTGAATTCTCAATGTAATAACCGGAGTCTGGATACCCAACAAAACTGATCGGAGCCTCAACGCTAAACTTAATAACTGGAGTCTGGATACTCAACCAAACTGACCGGAGTCTGAACGCTCAATGTAATAACCCGAGTTTGAATACTCAACGAAACTGACCGGAGCTTGAACGCTCAACGTAATAACTGGAGTCTGGATACTCAACAAAAATGACCGGAGCCTGAACGCTCAACGTAATAACCGGAGTTTGGATACTCAAAGAAAATGAACGGAGCCTGAAGGCTCAACTTAATAACCGGAGTTTGGATACTAAACGAAACTGACGGAGCCTGAACGCTCAACGTAATAACCGGAGTCTGGATACTCAACAATAATGACCGGAGCCTGAACGCTCAACCTTATAACTGGAGTCTGGATACTCAACGAAACTGACCGGAGCCTGAACGATCAAGGTAATGACCGGAGCCTAAACGCTCAAAATAATAACCGGAGTCTGGATACTAAACAAAAATGACCGGAGCCTGAATGCTCTAATTAATAACTGGAGTCTAGATACTCAACGAAACTGACCGGAGCCTGAACACTCAACGTAATGACCGGAGTATGGATACTCAACAAAAATGACTGGAGCCTGTACACTCAACATAATGACCGAAGTCTAGATACTTAACAAAACTTACCAGAGCAGGGACGCTATACGTAATAACCGGAGTCTAGATACCTAACGAAACTAACCGGAGCCTGAACGCTCAACGGAATTACCGGAGTTTGGTACTCAATGAAAATCATCGGAGCCTGAATGCTCAACGTAATAACTGGAGTCTGGATACCCAACGAAACTAACCGGAGCCTGAACGCTCAACGTAATAACTGGAGTCTGGATACCTAACGAAACTAATCGGAGTTTGAACACAAAACGTAATAACCGGAGTCTGGACACTCAACAAAAATGACCGGAGCCTGAATGCTCAACGTAATAACTGGACTGGATACTCAATAAAAACGACCGGAGCCTGAACACTCGACGTAATAACCGGAGTCTGGATACCCAACGAAACTGACTTGAGCCTGGACGCTCAATGTAATAACTGGAGTCTGGATACTCAACGAAAATGATCGGAGCCTGAACGCTCAACGTAATAACCGGAGTCTGGATACTCAAAGAAAATGACTGGAGCTTGAACGTTCAACTTAATAACCGGAGTTTGGATACTAAACGAAACTGACCGGAGCCTGAACGCCCAACGTAATAACCGGAGTCTGGATACTCAACAAAAATGACCCGAGCCTTAACGCTCAATGTAATAACCGGAGTCTGGATACCCAACGAAACTAACGAGAGCCTGAATGCTCAACGTAATAACTGGAGTCTGGATACTCAACGAAACTGACCAGAGCCTGAACGATCAACGTAATGACCGGAGCCTGAACGCTCAACGTAATAACCGGAGTCTGGATACTCAACAAAAATGACCGGAGCCTGAATGCTCAACTTAATAACCGGAGTCTGGATGTTCAACGAAATTGACCCGAGCATGAACCTTCAAAAGAATGACCGGAGTCTGGATACTCAACGAAAATGACCGAAGCCTGAACGCTCAACGTAATGACCGGAGTTTGGATACTCAACAAAAATGACCGGAGCCTGTACACTCAACGTAATGACCGGAGTCTAGATACTCAACAAAACTTACCAGAGCATGGACGCTATACGTAATAACCGAAGTCTGGATGCCTAACAAAACTAACCGGAGCCTGAACGCTCAACAGAATAACCGGAGTCTGGATACTGAAAGAAAATCACCGGAGCCTGAATCCTCAACGTAATAACCGGAGTCTAGATACCCAACGAAATTGACCGGAGCCTGAACGCTCAACGTAATAATCGGAGTCTAGATTCTTAACGAAACTAATCGGAGTTTGAACACAAAACTTAATAACCGGAGTCTGGAGACTCAACAAAAATGACCGTAGCCTGAATGCTCAATAAAATAGCCGGACTGGATACTAAAAAAAAATGACTGGAGCCTCAACGCCCAACGTAATAACCGGAGTCTGGACACCCAACGAAACTGACCGGAGCGTGAGTGCTCAACGTAATAACCAGAGTCTGGATAATCAACGAAACTGAATGGAGCCTGAATTCTCAATGTAATAACCGGAGTCTGGATACCCAACAAAACTGAACGGAGCCTCAACGCTAAACTTAATAACTGGAGTCTGGATACTCAACGAAACTGACCGGAGTCTGAACGCTCAACGTAATAACCGGAGTTTGGATACTCAACGAAACTGACCGGAGCCTAAACGCTCAACGTAATAACTGGAGTCTGGATACTCAACGAAAATGACCGGAGCCTGAACGCTCAACGTAATAACCGGAGTTTGGATACTCAAAGAAAATGAACGGAGCCTGAAGGCTCAACTTAATAACCAGAGTTTGGATACTAAACGAAACTGACGGAGCCTGAACGCTCAACGTAATAACCGGAGTATGGATACTCAACAATAATGACTGGAGCCTGAACGCTCAACGTGATAACTGGAGTCTGGATACTCAAAGAAACTGACAGGAGCCTGAACGATCAATGTAATGACCGTAGCCTAAACGCTCAACATAATAACCGGAGTCTGGATACCAAACAAAAATGACCGGAGCCTGAATGCTCTACTTAATAACCGGAGTCTAGATACTCAACGAAACTGACCGGAGCCTGAACACTCAACGTAATGACCGGAGTATGGATACTCAACAAAAATGACCGGAGCCTGTACACTCAACATAATGACCGGAGTCTAGATACTCAACAAAACTTACCAGAGCAGGGATGCTATACGTAATAACCGGAGTCTGGATACCTAACGAAACTAACTGGAGCCTGAACGCTCAACAGAATTACCAGAGTCTGGATACTCAACGAAAACCACCGGAGCCTGAATGCTCAACGTAATAACTGGAGTCTGTATACCCAACGAAACTAACCGGAGCTTGGACGCTCAACGTAATAATCAGAGTCTAGATTCTCAATGAAACTAATCGGAGTTTGAACACAAAACGTAATAACCAGAGTCTGGAGACTCAACAAAAATGACCGGAGCCTGAATGCTCAACGTAATAATCGGACTGGATACTCATCAAAAATGACCGGAGCCTGAACGCTCAATGTAATCACCAGAGTCTGGATACCCAAGGAAACTGACCGGAGCCCGAACACTCAACTTAATAACCGGACTTTAGATACTCAACGAAATTGACCGGAGCCTGAACGCTCAACGTAATAACAGGAGTCTGGATACTCAACGAAAATGATCGGAGCCTGAACGCTCAACGTAATAACCGGAGTCTGGATACTCAAAGAAAATGACCGGAGCCTGAACGCTCAACTTAATAACCGGAGTTTGGATACTCAACAAAAGTGACCGGAGCGTGAGTGCTCAACCTAATAACCAGAGTCTGGATAATCAACGATTCTGACCGGAGCCTGAATGCTCAATGTAATAACCGGAGTTTGGATACCCAACACAACTGAATGGAGCCTGAACGCTAAACTTAATAACCGGAGTCTGGTTACTCAACGAAACTGACCGGAGCCTAAACGCTCAACGTAATAACCAGAGTCTGGATACTCAACGAAACTGACCGGAGCCTGAACGCTCAACGTAATAACCGGAGTCTGGATACTCAACGAAAATGACCGGAGCCTGAACGCTCATCGTAATATACGGAGTCTGGATACTCAAAGAAAATGACCGGAGCCTGAACGCTCAACTTAATAACCGGAGTTTGGATACTAAACGAAACTGGCCGGAGCTTGAACGCTTAACGAAATAACCGGAGTCTGGATACTCAACAAAAATGACCGGAGCCTTAACGCTCAATGTAATAACCGGAGTCTGGATACCCAACGAAACTGACGAGAGCCTGAACGCTCAACGTAATAACTGGAGTCTGGATACTCAACGAAACTGACCGGAGCCTGCACGATCAACGTAATAACAGGAGCCAGAACGCTCAATGTAATAACCGGAGTCTGGATACTCAACAAAAATGACCGGAGCCTGAATGCTCAACTTAATAACCGGAGTCTGGATGCTCAATGAAACTGACCAGAGCATGAACCCTCAAAAGAATGACCGGAGTCTGGATACTCAACGAAAATGACCGAAGCCTGAACGCTCAACGTCATGACCGGAGTCTGGATACTCAACAAAAATGACCGGAGCCTGTACACTCAACGTAATGACCGGAGTATAGATACTCAACAAAACTTACCAGAGCATGGACGCTATACGTAATAACCGGAGTCTGGATGCCTAACAAATCTAACCGGAGCCTGAACGCCCAACGGAATAACCAGAGTATGGATACTTAAAGAAAATCACCGGAGCCTGAATGCTCAACGTAATAACCGGAGTCTGGATACCCAACGAAACTGACCAGAGCCTGAACGCTCAACGTAATAATCAGAGTCTATATACTCAACGAAACGTACCAGAGCCTGGACGCTATACGTAATAACCGGAGTCTGGATACCTAACGAAACTAACCGGAGCCTGAACGCTCAACGGAATAACCAGAGTCTGGATACTCAACGAAAATCACCGGAGCCTGAATGCACAATATAATAACCGGAGTCTGGATACCCAACGAAACTGACCGGAGCCTGAACGCTCAACGTAATAATCAGAATCTAGATTCTCAACGAAACTAATCAGAGTTTGAACACAAAACGTAATAAGCGGAGTCTGGAAACTCAACAAAAATGACCGGAGCCTGAATGTTCAACGTAATAACCGGACTGGAGACTCAACAAAAATGATCGGAGCCAGAACGCTCAACGTAATAACCGGAGTATGGATACCCACCGAAATTGACCGGAGCGTGAACCCTCAACGTAATAACTGGAGTCTGGATACTCAACGAAACTGACCGGAGCCTGAACGCTCAACGTAATAACTGGAGTTTGGATACCCAACGAAATTGATTGGAGCCGGAAAGCTCAACTTAATAATCGGAGTCTGGATACTCAACGAAACTGACCGGAGCCTGAACGCTCAACGTAATAACCAGAGTCTGGATACTCAACGAAAATGACCAGAGCCTGAACGCTCAACTTAAAAATCGGAGTTTGGATACTCAACGAAATTGACTGGAACCTGAATGCTCAACATAATAATCGGAGTGTGGATACTAAACAAAAATGACCGGAGCCTGAATGATCAATGTAATAATCGGAGTCTGGATACCCAACGAAACTGACCGGAGTGTGAGTGCTCAAGGTAATAACCAGAGTCTAGATAATCAAAGAAACTGACCGGAGCCTGAATGCTCAATGTAATAACCGGAGTCTGGATACCCACCAAAACTGAACAGAGCCTGAACGCTCAATGTAATAACTGACCGGAGCCTGAACGCTCAACGTAATAACCGGAGTCTAGATACTCAACAAAAATGACCGGAGCCTTAACGCTCAATGTAATAACCGGAGTCTGGATACCAAACGAAACTGACCAGAGCCTGAACGCTCAACGTAATAACTGGAGTCTAGATACTCAACAAATATGACCGGAGCCTGAAAGATCAACGTAAAGACCGGAGCCTGAACGCTCAACGTAATAACCGGAGTATAGATACTCATCAAAAATGACCGGAGCCTGATTGCTCAACTTAATAACCGGAGTCTGGATACTCAACGAAACTGACCAGAGCCTGAATGCTCAACAGAATGACCGGAGTCTGGATACTCAACGAAAATGACCAGAGCCTGAACGCTCAACATAATGACCGGAGTCTGGATACTCAACAAAAATGACCGGAGCCTGTACACTCAACGTAATGACCGGAGCCTAGATACTCAACAAAACTTACCAGAGCATGGACGCTATACGTAATAACCGGAGTCTGGATACCTAACGAAACTAACCAGAGCCTGAACGCTCAATGGAATAACCGGAGTCTGGATACTCAATGAAAATCACCGGAGCCTGAATGCTCAACGTAATAACCGGAGTCTGGATACCCAACAAAACTGACCGGAGCATGAACACTCAACGTAATAATCGGAGTCCAGATTCTCAACGAAACTAATCGGAGTTTGAACACAAAACGTAATGACCGGAGTCTAGAGACTCAACAAAAATGACCGGAGCCTGAATGCTCAACGTAATATTCGGACTGGATACTCAACAAAAATGACCGGAGCCTGAACGCTCAACGTAATAACCGGAGTCTGGATACCCAACGAAACTGACCGGAGCCTGAACGCTCAACGTAATAATAGGAGTCTGGATACTCAGCAAAAATGACCGGAGCCTGAACGCTCAACGTAATAACCGGAGTCTGGATACTCAAAGAAAATGACCAGAGCCTGAACGCTCAACTTAAAAATCGGAGTTTGGATACTCAACGAAATTGACTGGAACCTGAATGCTCAACATAATAACCGGAGTGTGGATACTAAACAAAAATGACCGGAGCCTGAATGATCAACGTAATAATCGGAGTCTGGATACCCAACGAAACTGACCGGAGCGTGAGTGCTCAAGGTAATAACCAGAGTCTAGATAATCAAAGAAACTGACCGGAGCCTGAATGCTCAATGTAATAACCGGAGTCTGGATACCCAACAAAACTGAACGGAGCCTGAATGCTCAACGTAATAACCGGAGTCTAGATACCCAACGAAACTGACCGGAGCCTGAACGCTCAACGTAATAATCGGAGTCTAGATTCTTAACGAAACTAATCGGAGTTTGAACACAAAACGTAATAACCGGAGTCTGGAGACTCAACAAAAATGACCGTAGCTTGAATGCTCAATAAAATAGCCGGACTGGATACTCAACAAAAATGACCGGAGCCTCAACGCCCAACGTAATAACCGGAGTCTGGACACCCAACGAAACTGACCGGAGCGTGAGTGCTCAACGTAATAACCAGAGTCTGGATAATCAACGAAACTGAACGGAGCCTGAATTCTCAATGTAATAACCGGAGTCTGGATACCCAACAAAACTGAACGGAGCCTCAACGCTAAACTTAATAACTGGAGTCTGGATACTCAACGAAACTGACCGGAGCCTGAATGCTCAACGTAATAACTGGACTGGATACTCAACAAAAATGACCGGAGCCTGAACGCTCGACGTAATAACCGGAGTCTGGATACCCAACGAAACTGACCGAAGCCTGAACGCTCAACGTAATGACCAGAGCCTGAACGCTCAACGTAATAACCGGAGTCTGGATACTCAACAAAAATGACCGGAGCCTGAATGCTCAACTTAATAACCGGAGTCTGGATACTCAACGAAACTGACCGGAGCCTGAACGCTCAACAGAATGACCGGAGTCTGGATACTCAACGAAAATGACCAGAGCCTGAATGCTCAACGTAATGACCGGAGTCTGGATACTAAAAAAAAAACGACCGGAGGCTGTACACTCAACGTAATGACCGGAGTCTAGATACTCAACAAAACATACCAGAGCACGGACGTTATACGTAATAACCGGAATCTGGATACCTAACGAAACTAACCAGAGCATGAACACTCAACGGAATAACCGGAGTCTGGATACCCAATGAAAATCACTGGAGCCTGAACGCTCAAATTAATAACCGGAGTTTGGATACTAAACGAAACTGACCGGAGCCTGAACGCTCAACGTAATAACCGGAGTCTGGATACTCAACAAAAATGACCGGAGCCTTAACGCTCAATGTAATAACCGGAGTCTGGATACCAAACGAAACTGACCAGAGCCTGAACGCTCAATGTAATAACTAGAGTCTAGATACTCAACGAATATGACCGGAGCCTGAAAGATCAACGTAAAGACCGGAGCCTGAACGCTCAACGTAATAACCGGAGTATAGATACTCATCAAAAATGACCGGAGCCTGATTGCTCAACTTAATAACCGGAGTCTGGATACTCAACGAAACTGACCAGAGCCTGAATGCTCAACAGAATGACCGGAGTCTGGATACTCAACGAAAATGACCAGAGCCTGAACGCTCAACATAATGACCGGAGTCTGGATACTCAACAAAAATGACCGGAGCCTGTACACTCAACGTAATGACCGGAGCCTAGATACTCAACAAAACTTACCAGAGCATGGACGCTATACGTAATAACCGGAGTCTGGATAACTAACGAAACTAACCAGAGCCTGAACGCTCAATGGAATAACCGGAGTCTGGATACTCAATGAAAATCACCGGAGCTTGAATGCTCAATGTAATAACCGGAGTCTGGATACCCAACAAAACTGACCGGAGCATGAACACTCAACGTAATAATCGGAGTCTAGATTCTCAACGAAACTAATCGGAGTTTGAACACAAAACGTAATAACCGGAGTCTAGAGACTCAACAAAAATGACCGGAGCCTGAATGCTCAACGTAATATTCGGACTGGATACTCAACAAAAATGACCGGAGCCTGAACGCTCAACGTAATAACCGGAGTCTGGATACCCAACGAAACTGACCGGAGCCTGAACGCTCAACGTAATAACAGGAGTCTGGATACTCAGCAAAAATGACCGGAGCCTGAACGCTCAACGTAATAACCGGAGTCTGGATACTCAAAGAAAATGACCAGAGCCTGAACGCTCAACTTAAAAATCGGAGTTTGGATACTCAACGAAATTGACTGGAACCTGAATGCTCAACATAATAACCGGAGTGTGGATACTAAACAAAAATGACCGGAGCCTGAATGATCAACGTAGTAATCGGAGTCTGGATACCCAACGAAACTGACCGGAGCGTGAGTGCTCAAGGTAATAACCAGAGTCTAGATAATCAAAGAAACTGACCGGAGCCTGAATGCTCAATGTAATAACCGGAGTCTGGATACCCAACAAAACTGAACGGAGCCTGAATGCTCAACGTAATAACTGGACTGGATACTCAACAAAAACGACTGGAGCCTGAACACTCGACGTAATAACCGGAGTCTGGATACCCAACGAAACTGACCTGAGCCTGGACGCTCAATGTAATAACTGGAGTCTGGATACTCAACGAAAATGACCGGAGCCTGAACGCTCAATGTAATAACCGGAGTCTGGATACTCAAAGAAAATGACCAGAGCCTGAACGCTCAACTTAATAACCGGATTTTGGATACTAAACGAAACTGACCGGAGCCTGAACGCTCAACGTAATAACCGGAGTCTGGATACTCAACAAAAATGACCCGAGCCTTAACGCTCAATGTAATAACCAGAGTCTGGATACCCAACGAAACTGAAGAGAGCCTGAATGCTCAACGTAATAACTGGAGTCTGGATACTCAACGAAACTGACCGGAGCCTGAACGATCAACGTAATGACCGGAGCCTGAACGCTCAATGTAAGAACCAGAGTCTGGATACTCAACAAAAATGACCGGAGCCTGAATGCTCAACTTAATAATCGGAGTTTGGATGTTCAACGAAATTGACCGGAGCATGAACCTTCAACAGAATGACCGGAGTCTGGATACTCAACGAAAATGATCGGAGCCTGAACGCTCAACGTAATGACCGGAGTCGGGATACTCAACAAAAATGACCGGAGCTTGTACAATCAACGTAATGACCAGAGTCTAGATACTCAACAAAACTTACCAGAGCATGGACGCTATACGTAATAACCGGAGTCTGGATGCCTAACGAAACTAACTAGAGCCTGAACGCTCAACGGAATAACCGGAGTCTGGATACTGAAAGAAAATCACCGGAGCCTGAATGCTCAACGTAATAACCGGAGTCTAGATACCCAACGAAACTGATCGGAGCTTGAACGCTCAACGTAATAATTGGAGTCTAGATTCTCAACGAAACTAATCGGAGTTTGAACACAAAACGTAATAACCGGAGTCTGGATACCCAACGAAACTGACCGGAGCCCGAATGCTCAACTTAATAACCGGACGCTGGATACTCAATGAAACTGACCGGAGCCTGAACGCTCAACGTAATAACAGGAGTCTAGATACTCAACGAAAATGACCGGAGCCTGAACGCTCAACGTAATAACCGGAGTCTGGATACTCAAAGAAAATGACCGGAGCTTGAACGCTCAACTTAATAACCGGAGTTTGGATACTCAACGAAAGTGACCGAAGCGTGAGTGCTCAACCTAATAACCGGAGTCTGGATAATCAACGATTCTGACCGGAGCCTGAATGCTCAATGTAATAACCAGAGTTTGGATACCCACTACAACTGAATGGAGCCTGAACGCTAAACTTAATAACCGGAGTCTGGATACTCAACGAAACTGAGCGGATCCTGAAAGCTCAACGTAATAACCGGAGTCTGGATACTCAACGAAACTGACCAGAGCCTGAACGCTCAACATAATAACCGGAGTTTGGATACTCAACGAAAATTACCGGAGCCTGAACGCTCATCGTAATAACGGGAATCTGGATACTCAAAGAAAATGACCGGAGCCTGAACGCTCAACTTAATAACCGGAGTTTGGATACTAAACGAAACTGACTGGAGCTTGAATGCTCAACGAAATAACCGGAGTCTGGATACTCAACAAAAATGACCGGAGTCTTAATGCTCAATGTAATAACTGGAGTCTGGATACCCAACGAAACTGACCAGAGCCTGAACGCTCAACGTAATAATCAGAATCTAGATTCTCAACGAAACTAATGAGAGTTTGAACACAAAACGTAATAAGCGGAGTCTGGAGACTCAACAAAAATGACCGGAGCCTGAATGTTCAACGTAATAACCGGACTAGAGACTCAACAAAAATGACCGGAGCCAGAATGCTCAACGTAATAACAGGAGTCTGGATACCCACTGAAACTGACCGGAGCATGAACCCTCAACGTAATAACTGGAGTCTGGATACTCAACGAAACTGACCGGAGCCTGAACGCTCAACGTAATAACTGGAGTTTGGATACCCAACGAAATTGATTGGAGCCGGAAAGCTCAACTTAATAACCGGAGTCTGGATACTCAACGAAACTGACCGGAGCCTGAACGCTCAACGTAATAACCAGAGTCTGGATACTCAACGAAAATGACCAGAGCCTGAATGCTCAACATAATAACCGGAGTCTGGATACTCAAAGAAAATGACCGGAGCCTGAACGCTCAACTTAATAACCGGAGTTTGAATACTCAACGAAATTGACCGAAACCTGAACGCTCAACGTAATAACCGGAGTCTGGATACTCAACAAAAATGACGAGAGCCTAAATGCTCAACGTAATAACTGGACTGGATACTCAACAAAAACGACCGGAGCCTGAACACTCGACGTAATAACCGCAGTTTGGATACCCAACGAAACTGACCTGAGCCTGGACGCTCAATGTAATAACTGGAGTCTGGATACTCAACGAAAATGACCAGAGCCTGAACGCTCAATGTAATAACCGGAGTCTGGATACTCAAAGAAAATGACCAGAGCCTGAACGCTCAACTTAATAACCGGATTTTGGATACTAAACGAAACTGACCGGAGCCTGAACGCTCAACGTAATAACCGGAGTCTGGATACTTAACAAAAATGACCCGAGCCTTAACGCTCAATGTAATAACCAGAGTCTGGATACCCAACGAAACTGACGAGAGCCTGAATGCTCAACGTAATAACTGGAGTCTGGATACTCAACGAAACTGACCGGAGCCTGAACGATCAACGTAATGACCGGAGTCTGAACGCTCAACGTAAGAACCAGAGTCTGGATACTCAACAAAAATGACCGTAGCCTGAATGCTCAACTTAATAATCGGAGTTTGGATGTTCAACGAAATTGACCAGAGCATGAACCTTCAACAGAATGACCGGAGTCTGAATACTCAACGAAAATGACCGGAGCCTGAACGCTCAACGTAATGACCGGAGTCTGGATACTCAACAAAAATGACCGGAGCTTGTACAATCAACATAAAGACCAGAGTCTAAATACTCAACAAAACTTACCAGAGCATGGACGCTATACGTAATAACCGGAGTCTGGATGCCTAACGAAACTAAGTAGAGCCTGAACGCTCAACGGAATAACCGGAGTCTGGATACTGAAAAAAAATCACCGGAGCCTGAATGCTCAACGTAATAACCGGAGTCTAGATACCCAACGAAACTGACCGGAGCTTGAACGCTCAACGTAATAATCGGAATCTAGATTCTCAACGAAACTAATCGGAGTTTGAACACAAAACGTAATAACCGGAGTCTGGATACCCAACGAAACTGACCGGAGCCCGAACGCTCAATTAATAACCGGACGCTGGATACTCAACGAAACTGACCGGAGCCTGAACGCTCAACGTAATAACAGGAGTCTAGATACTCAACGAAAATGACCGGAGCCTGAACGCTCAATGTAATAACCGGAGTCTGGATACTCAAAGAAAATGACCGAAGCTTGAACGCTCAACTTAATAACCGGAGTTTGGATACTCAACGAAAGTGACCGGAGCGTGAGTGCTCAACCTAATAACCGGTGTCTGGATAATCAACGATTCTGACCGGAGCCTGAATGCTCAATGTAATAACCAGAGTTTGGATACCCAACACAACTGAATGGAGCCTGAACGCTAAACTTAATAACCGGAGTCTGGATACTCAACGAAACTGAGCGGAGCCTGAACGCTCAACGTAATAACCAGAGTCTGGATACTCAACGAAACTGACCGGAGCCTGAACGCTCAACATAATAACCGGAGTTTGGATACTCAACGAAAATGACCGGAGCCTGAACGCTCATCGTAATAACTGTTGGTGTAAGCCCTAGAGGCCAATATTTTTTGGTACTTGTATCGGATTATTCGTTTAATAATAAAAGGCATTTCTTTATTATGTTTGTCTTTCAGAATAATAAAGTCCCTAGAATAGTTAGTCTGTTTAATGAAATGTTAAGTGTGACTTAATCATGAGATCCCATTAAACATAAAGACATTATTCTTAAAATATCCGTAGTCAAGCTTTATTGCAAAGTGGGATAACATTAAAAGCATTGAGACTATTATGAAGATAGACTGATGATCACATCTCATGGATCATGGATAAAGAGTTATCAAGTCTTGACATAGGTATAAATATTAGGAGTAATATTTATACCGGATTGACCCGCTATGAGAATACTACATAGTATGTTATGCAAAGTGTCATAAGTTATTCTCATGGTGATAATGGTGTATTACCACCCTTCGACCTGAAACCACTATGGACCCTAGATGTAGAGTCGGGTGCTTTATTGCTGATCAAACATTATCCGTAACTGGATGATCATAAAGACAGTTGATGGGTACTCCACGAAGCATGCTGAGGGACATGAGTGTCCTAGATGGAATTTGCCAATCCTGCATAATAGGAGAAATGTCTAAAGGCCCAATATTGAACTGGACAAGGATGACACAGTGTATGCCTTGTGTTCAATATAGACATAGGGGCAAAAGGGTAATTGTACAAACATATATTATCACGAAAAAGGTTTTGTCAGATCACATGACATTTTCGTGACTTGGGTAGCAGTGATGTGTTGCTAGATACCGCTTACTGTTTATTATGTTAAATATATATAATTTAATATAATTACCAACGTTACGAAATCCTACAGGGTCACACACATAAGGACAGTTTGATGAGAGATAGAGAAATCAAAAAGGAACACCGTAAGGTACGGTGCACTTAAGTGAAAAATATAAATTCGGATACTATAATAATAATTATTGTTATTTTATAATGGTTATAAAATAATAATAAAATAAATATATTTATTATAATAATAGTTATTATAATAATATATAATATTATTATGGATCATGTGAATTGGGTTTTAGCCCGCATCCCACAAGAGAGTCTATAAAAGGAACCCTTGTGATGAAGCTTTCACTTGATGCAATTTCGTTTTGATTCTCTTTTCTCACTCAAATAATTCCGTTCGTAAGCAGCTAGCACTGTGACCGGAAGCTGTTCGTGTGGACTGAGTAGAGGCGTTGCACTTCATCAACGCTTGTGATCGCTGCATCAAAGATCTGAATCGCCACAAAGAGGTAACGATTCTATCACTGACCATGCTCATTCGTAAGGATCACTAAAGGAAATTTTTGTTTTCCGCTGCGTTTAGATCGCAATTTTCCTTCAGTGGTATCAGAGCCACTTACGAAACCATGGATCTGATAGCTGTTAAATTTCCGTCTTTTCTGTATTTGATTCGATTAAAACACAGAATGAATTTAACATTAAACGATTAATTAAATTTGGCATATGTTGTGTACGATTTGGATGATTGATGTTGATTATGCTTCAGAAACCGACATTAGTATGGTGAAGTTGTGCGATACATTGATCATCCATAGGTTACACAATTAGATCGATCACTTTTATATAAGATATAAGAAATTCTGATGCAAAGATGGTATATGGGATATACTGTTTTGATTTCATCCATTCAATCACATAAGGATTGTAATTCTTTTTGAAAGATCATCATTTTCATTCGCTTCGGAATCCGACGTTAGTATGGTGAAGCAATGACATATTGATCTATCATATTGAGTTATCAATCGAGTTGTGTTTGACGGCATGAAATTGTTGCATTAGGATTAATGGCAGTACAAGTGTTGTATTGCCGCAGACTTTTCCGGTTGGGGTTGTAAATGCACAAAAGTTGTGCAGGAAACGACGTGAAATACAATGAAGTGTTCATAAAATTTTTCGCTGGGGCGCTGCCCCTAACAACCCCGCAAGGAGGCGTTGCCCCCTTGACCCCCGTCCGCTGAACGGCCAGCGGAACCCCCGGCTAAGTCTGCAAAGTGTGATCAATCAGCCGAAATTTAATTTAGTTTATTTAATTATCAGAATTTTAAACTAATAATAAAAGTGTGTTTATTATTATTTATTTGTGGTGATCAGTTATGGCCTTAGTTTTTCCTTTATTATTGTTTTGGGATTTTTGAATACGGCCTGCGTGTCGTGCCTCTCTCTCAATCTCTTTATGTAACTTCTTTTCTCATCTCACTCCCTCGTATGTAAAACGAGTTTTCCTATATGTAATGTAATATTATGTTATGAAAAAAAAGAAGAGAGGAGGAAGTATTCAATATTAAAGGAGGATAACCTTGGAGATCATGCTTGGAGAAGCTTAGATCGTTATTAGGTTAGCTTAGGTTCTCTCATTGGCTTGAGAGAACAATTGCGTTAGGGGCCATAATTGTATCTTTTTATATGTATGTTGATGCATGTAATTGTATGTTGATGCATGTGAGAGACGTTTTGCATGTTAAGCCGGTGAGATCAAACTAATAACAAATTCCCTCAAAATTAAATATTATGTTTATGCTTTCCAATTTTTAGCACTCATCAAGACTAGTATCGAGCATTGTAGGTTTCGCCTACGCGAGGTGCATGTTCTATATTAGTAAGGTGTGATGGGATAATTGTAATATCCAATTGCTAAAACAATGGGTCAAACTTAACTAAACAAATTATAATAAGATTATATATGTTTAGAAGCAAGAATTGGGAATGATTCATGTGATGGATCAGAATAAGGAGTTATTCACCCAATTGAAAATATTCGAGAGTTGTATGAGATACAATTGGAAGGAGTTCCTACCTAAATAACTTAGTTTTGTGTAATCAGCCTAACGCTGACTTAAAACAAAGTGAAACATGGATCTCGACCCACTAGAAAGTCTTCCAACGGGATTTTCCGAATCAAATGATGAGGGTCATTTGTTTTGAATAAAATAGTGGGAGCATATTTGATTAAAGGCCTAATTAAATATGTTGTTTTAATGATACTTATATTTTCATATTTCTCTAGTAGATTACCATGACAACAAACACATCGAACAATATTTTGCGATCCATCCTAGATAAGGAAAAATTGTCTGGGACAAATTTCCTGGATTGGCACCGTAATCTGAGGATTGTCCTCAAGCACGATAAGAAGCTGTATGTCTTGGAGACACCAGTTCCTGAGGAGGAACCTCCTAGTTCTGCACCAAAGGCAGAAAGAGATGCTTATAAGAAGCATTTCGATGATGCCAATGAAACCGCTTGCCTCATGCTTGCTACCATGAACTCTGAGTTGCAAAAGCAACACGAGAACATGTCTGCGTTCGATATGATCGGACATCTGAAAACGCTTTATCAAGAGCAAGCAAGAAATGAGAGGTTTCAGGTTTCAAAGTCCCTTTTTAACAACAAGTTAGCTGAGGGAGCCCCTGTAAGTCCCCATGTACTCAAGATGATTGGGTATGTGGAGAACCTTGACAGATTAGGGTTTCCCCTTGGAAAGGAACTTGCGATTGATCTGATCTTGCAATCGTTGCCAGAGAGCTTCAGTCAGTTTGTCCTGAATTTCAATATGAATGACTTGGACAAAAGTCTTCCAGAACTGCTAGGCATGTTGAGAACTGCTGAGCAGAATATGAAGACAAAAGGGAAATCCATTCTGATGGTCAGTAATGGAAAGAAACAGAACAAGAGGCCCATCAAACAGGGTGGTAGAGGGAAAGGCAAGGAAGTTGCCAAACCCAAACCCACTCCTCCTGTTTTGAAGCCTAGTGGAGGAATAGCAAAGGAGGGCACTTGCTTCCATTGCGGTAAGACCGGACATTGGAAGAGAAATTGCCCAAAGTACCTGGAAGATAAGAATAATGGAGTAGAGACTTCAAATTCAGGTATTTTTGTTATTGAAATTAATTTATCTACTTCTGCATCATGGGTATTAGATACTGGATGCGGTTCTCACATTTGTACTAATGTGCAGGGGCTAAAAAGGAGTAGAGATTTGGCAAAAGGTAAAGTTGACCTACGAGTTGGCAATGGAGCAAAGGTTGTTGCTTTAGCTGTAGGAACTTATGTTTTAACTTTACCTAGTGGTTTAATAATTCAGTTAGAGAACTGTTATTATGTACTTGCAATTAGCAGGAATATTATTTCCGTTTCTTGTTTGGACAAGTTTGGTTTTTCATTCATAATAAGGAACAATTGTTGCTCCATTTATTTGAATGATATATTCTATGCTACTGCAAAAATGAATAATGGACTATATGTCCTTGATCTTGAAATGCCAATTTATAACATTAATACTAAAAGGTTGAAACCTAATGAGTTGAATCCAACTTACCTTTGGCACTGTCGATTAGGCCACATAAATGAGAAACGCATTTCCAAACTCCATAAAGATGGACTCTTGGACTCTTTTGATTATGAATCATATGAGACATGCAGATCTTGTTTAATTGGAAAGATGACAAAGTCCCCATTCACAGGAAAAGGTGAAAGGGCTAATGATCTTTTGGCACTCATACATACTGATGTATGTGGACCACTGAACATACCAGCCAGAGGAGGTTTTCAGTACTTCATCACTTTTACTGATGACTTCAGTAGATACGGATATGTGTATTTAATGAAACACAAATCTGAGTCCTTTGAAAAGTTCAAGGAATTCAAGAATGAAGTACAAAACCAACTAGGTAAGAATATTAAAGTTCTTCGATCAGATCGAGGCGGTGAATATTTAAGCCTAGAATTTTATGACCATCTAAAAGAGTATGGGATTCTATCCCAACTTACTCCTCCTGGAACACCACAATGGAATGGTGTATCTGAGAGAAGAAATCGAACCTTGTTAGACATGGTCCGATCCATGATGAGTCACGTCGATCTTCCAAACTCCTTTTGGGGACATGC
This sequence comes from Lathyrus sativus, assembly GCA_963859935.3. Taxonomy (NCBI): domain Eukaryota; kingdom Viridiplantae; phylum Streptophyta; class Magnoliopsida; order Fabales; family Fabaceae; genus Lathyrus; species Lathyrus sativus. The sequence continues at coordinate 409,817 of CAWUDS030000686.1, read as the reverse complement.
ATTATTAACAGCAGCTTACACACTTAACCGTGTTCCATCCAAAAAGGTTGATAAGACACCATATGAGATATGGAGTGGTAAGAAACCACATATGTCTTACATGAAGATTTGGGGTTGCGAAGTTTACGTCAAACGACAAATTTCAACCAAGCTTGAGCCCAAATCTGACAAATGCTTATTTGTGGGGTATCCTAAAGAAACAAGAGGATATTACTTCTACAATCCTTCTGAGGGCAAAGTGTTTGTCGCTCGAACTGGAGTCTTTCTGGAAAGGGATTTTATTTCCAAAGGAAACAGTGGGAGGAAAATAGAGCTTGAAGAAATTCAAGAATCACAAAACATTGAAACACCTATGGAGGAACTAGAGCGGGAAACACAAGTAGTTGTGGAAGAGCAACCTGCTCAAGTAGAACAAGACCAGCGTAGGTCAAGCAGGATACGTCACCAACCTGAGAGATATGGATATCTCATAAGTGATCAGGGTGATGTATTACTCATGGATCAAGATGAGCCTGTGACCTACAAAGAGGCCATAACTGGTCCTGAGTCTGAGAAGTGGCTAGAAGCCATGAAATCTGAAATGGATTCCATGTACACAAACCAGGTTTGGACCTTGGTAGAACCTCCTATAGGAGTTAACCCTATAGGATGCAAGTGGGTCTTCAAGAAGAAGACTGACATGGATGGTAAGGTACATACCTATAAAGCAAGACTTGTTGCAAAAGGCTATAAACAAATTCATGGGGTTGACTATGATGAAACCTTTTCACCAGTTGCAATGCTTAAATCTGTTCGGATTTTACTTGCCATCGCTGCATATCATGATTATGAAATATGGCAGATGGATGTCAAAACTGCTTTCCTTAATGGGAATCTTCTTGAGGATGTGTACATGACACAACCTGAAGGATTTGACATACCACAAGATGCCCAAAAGATATGCAAGTTACAGCGATCAATCTATGGATTGAAGCAAGCTTCCAGAAGCTGGAATCTTCGTTTTGATGAAACCGTAAAACAATATGGATTCATCAAAAATGAAGATGAACCTTGTGTCTACAAGAAGGTTAGTGGGAGCATGATCGTGTTTCTGGTATTATATGTAGATGACATATTACTCATTGGAAACGATGTCCCTACCTTGCAACAAGTGAAGACTTGGTTAGGGAATTGTTTTTCTATGAAAGACCTAGGTGAAGCAGCCTATATATTAGGAATTAGGATCTATAGAGATAGATCACAAAAACTACTTGGCCTAAGTCAGAGTACATACATAGATAAAGTGTTGAGACGCTTTAATATGCATGATTCCAAGAAAGGATTCATACCTATGCAACATGGTCTGTGTTTATCAAAAACACAATCCCCTTCAACTAAGGAAGAAAGGGATCGCATGAATAAGATTCCATATGCATCTGCAATAGGATCTATCATGTATGCCATGTTATGTACTCGACCAGATGTCTCGTATGCATTAAGTGCAACGAGTAGGTACCAATCTGATCCCGGTGATGCTCACTGGGTAGCTGTCAAGAATATCCTTAAGTACTTGAGAAGGACTAAGGATTCATTCTTGATATATGGAGGTCAGGAAGAGCTTGATGTAATTGGTTACACTGATGCTAGCTTCCAGACAGATAAGGATGATTTTAGATCACAATCTGGTTATGTGTTCTGTCTCAATGGTGGCGCTGTGAGCTGGAAAAGTTCAAAGCAAGAAACAGTTGCTGATTCTACAACTGAGGCCGAGTATATTGCTGCCTCAAATGCAGCAAAGGAAGCTGTTTGGATCAAGAAGTTCATTAGTCAACTTGGCATAGTCCCTAGCATTGTGGATCCCATTGGTTTATATTGTGATAACAATGGTGCTATCGCACAAGCTAAGGAGCCTAGATCTCACCAACGATCCAAACACATACTTAGGCGTTATCACCTCATTCGAGAGATAATCGATCGGGGAGATGTGAAGATATGCAGAGTACCTACACTTGACAATATCGCTGACCCATTAACAAAGCCTCTTGCGCAACAGAAGCATGATGGTCATACTAGATCTATGGGTATTAAGGGTATGCCTAATTGGCTCTAGTGCTAGTGGGAGATTGTTGGTGTAAGCCCTAGAGGCCAATATTTTTTGGTACTTGTATCGGATTATTCGTTTAATAATAAAAGGCATTTCTTTATTATGTTTGTCTTTCAGAATAATAAAGTCCCTAGAATAGTTAGTCTGTTTAATGAAATGTTAAGTGTGACTTAATCATGAGATCCCATTAAACATAAAGACATTATTCTTAAAATATCCGTAGTCAAGCTTTATTGCAAAGTGGGATAACATTAAAAGCATTGAGACTATTATGAAGATAGACTGATGATCACATCTCATGGATCATGGATAAAGAGTTATCAAGTCTTGACATAGGTATAAATATTAGGAGTAATATTTATACCGGATTGACCCGCTATGAGAATACTACATAGTATGTTATGCAAAGTGTCATAAGTTATTCTCATGGTGATAATGGTGTATTACCACCCTTCGACCTGAAACCACTATGGACCCTAGATGTAGAGTCGGGTGCTTTATTGCTGATCAAACATTATCCGTAACTGGATGATCATAAAGACAGTTGATGGGCACTCCACGAAGCATGCTGAGGGACATGAGTGTCCTAGATGGAATTTGCCAATCCTGCATAACAGGAGAAATGTCTAAGGGCCCAATATTGAACTGGACAAGGATGACACAATGTATGCCTTGTGTTCAATATAGACATAGGGGCAAAAGGGTAATTGTACAAACATATATTATCACGAAAAAGGTTTTGTCAGATCACATGACATTTTCGTGACGTGGGTAGCAGTGATGTGTTGCTAGATACCGCTTACTGTTTATTATGTTAAATATATATAATTTAATATAATTACCAACGTTACGAAATCCTACAGGGTCACACACATAAGGACAGTTTGATGAGAGATAGAGAAATCAAAAAGGAACACCGTAAGGTACGGTGCACTTAAGTGAAAAATATAAATTCGGATACTATAATAATAATTATTGTTATTTTATAATGGTTATAAAATAATAATAAAATAAATATATTTATTATAATAATATATAATATTATTATGGATCATGTGAATTGGGTTTTAGCCCGCATCCCACAAGAGAGTCTATAAAAGGAACCCTTGTGATGAAGCTTTCACTTGATGCAATTTCGTTTTGATTCTCTTTTCTCACTCAAATAATTCCGTTCGTAAGCAGCTAGCACTGTGACCGGAAGCTGTTCGTGTGGACTGAGTAGAGGCGTTGCACTTCATCAACGCTTGTGATCGCTGCATCAAAGATCTGAATCGCCACAAAGAGGTAACGATTCTATCACTGACCATGCTCATTCGTAAGGATCACTAAAGGAAATTTTTGTTTTCCGCTGCGTTTAGATCGCAATTTTCCTTCAATAACGGGAGTCTGGATACTCAAAGAAAATGACCGGAGCCTGAACGCTCAACTTAATAACCGGAGTTTGGATACTAAACGAAACTGACCGGAGCTTGAATGCTCAACGAAATAACCGGAGTCTGGATACTCAACAAAAATGACCGGAGTCTTAATGCTCAACGTAATAACTGGAGTCTGGATACTCAACGAAACTGACCGGAGCCTGCACGATCAACGTAATAACCGGAGCCTGAACGCTCAACGTAATAACCGGAGTCTGGATACTCAACAAAAATGACCGGAGCCTGAATGCTCAACTTAATAACCGGAGTCTGGATGCTCCACGAAACTGACCGGAGCATGAGCCCTCAACAGAATGACCGAAGTCTGGATACTCAACGAAAATGACCGGAGCCTGAACGCTCAACGTCATGACCGGAGTCTGGATACTCAACAAAAATGATTGGAGCCTGTACACTCAACATAATGACCGGAGTCTAGATACTCAACAAAACTTACCAGAGCATGGACGTTATACGTAATAACCGGAGTCTGGATACCTAACAAAACTAACCGGAGCCTGAACGCTCAACGGAATAACCAGAGTCCGGATACTCAACGAAAATCACTGGAGCCTGAATGCACAACGTAATAACCGGAGTCTGGATACCCAACGAAAATTACCGGAGCCTGAACGCTCAACATAATAATCGGAGTCTAGATTCTCAACGAAACTAATCAGATTTTGAACACAAAACGTAATAAGCGGAGTCTGGAGGCTCAACAAAAATGACCGGAGCCTGAATGTTCAACGTAATAACCGGACTGGAGACTCAACAAAATTGACCGGAGCCAGAATGCTCAACGTAATAACCGGAGTCTGGATACCCAACGAAACTGACCGGAGCGTGAACGCTCAACGTAATAACCGGAGTCTAGATACTCAACGAAACTGACCGGAGCCTGAACGCTCAACGTAATAACCGGAGTCTGGATACCCAACGAAATTGACCGGAGCTTGAATGCTCAACTTAATAACCAGAGTCTGGATACTCAACGAAACTGACCGTAGCCTGAACGCTCAACGTAATAACCAGAGTCTGGATACTCAACGAAAATGACCGGAGCCTGAATGCTCAACATAATAACCGGAGTCTGGATACTCAAAGAAAATGACCGGAACCTAAACGCTCAACGTAATAACCGGAGTCTGGATTCTCAACAAAAATGACCGGAGCCTGAACGCTCAACGTAATAACCGGAGTCTGGATACCCAAGGAAACTGACCGGAGCATGAGTGCTCAACGTAATAACCGGAGTCTGGATAATCAACGAAACTGACCGGAGCCTGAACGCTCAACGTAATAACCGGAGTCTGGATACCCAACGAAACTGAACTGGGCCTGAACGCTAAACTTAATAACCGAAGTCTGGATACTCAACAAAACTGACTGGAGCCTGAACGCTCAACGTAATAACTGGAGTCTGGATACTCAAAGAAAATGACCGGAGCCTGAACGCTCAACATAATAACCGGAGTTTGGATACTAAACGAAACTGACTGAAGCCTAAACGCTCAATGTAATAACCGGAGTCTGGATACTAAACAAAAATGACCGGAGCCTGTACACTCAACGTCATGACCGGAGTCTAGATACCCAACAAAACTTACCAGAGCATGGACGCTATACGTAATAACCGGAGTCTGGATGCCTAACGAAACTAACCGGAGCCTGAACGCTCAACGGAATAACCAGAGTCTGGATACTCAAAGAAAATCATTGGAGCCTAAATGATCAACGTAATAACCGGAGTCTGGATACCCAACGAAACTGACCGGAGCCTGAAAGTTCAACGTAATAATTGGAGTCTATATACTCAACGAAACGAACCAGAGCCTGGACGCTATACGTAATAACCGGAGTCTGGATACCTAACGAAACTAACCGGAGCCTGAACGCTCAACGGAATAACCAGAGTCCGGATACTCAACGAAAATCACCGGAGCCTGAATGCACAATGTAATAACCGGAGTCTGGATACCCAACGAAAATTACCGGAGCCTGAACGCTCAACATAATAATCGGAGTCTAGATTCTCAACGAAACTAATCAGAGTTTGAACACAAAACGTAATAAGCGGAGTCTGGAGACTCAACAAAAATGACCGGAGCCTGAATGTTCAACGTAATAACCGGACTGGAGACTCAACAAAATTGACCGGAGCTAGAATGCTCAATGTAATAACCGGAGTCTGGATACCCAACGAAACTGACCGGAGCGTGAACGCTCAACGTAATAACCGGAGTCTAGATACTCAACGAAACTGACCGGAGCCTGAACGCTCAACGTAATAACCGGAGTCTGGATACCCAACGAAATTGACCGGAGCTTGAATGCTCAACTTAATAACCAGAGTCTGGATACTCAACGAAACTGACCGTAGCCTGAACGCTCAACGTAATAACCAGAGTCTGGATACTCAACGAAAATGACCGGAGCCTGAATGCTCAACATAATAACCGGAGTCTGGATACTCAAAGAAAATGACCGGAACCTAAACGCTCAACGTAATAACCGGAGTCTGGATTCTCAACAAAAATGACCGGAGCCTGAACGCTCAACGTAATAACCGGAGTCTGGATACCCAAGGAAACTGACCGGAGCATGAGTGCTCAACGTAATAACCGGAGTCTGGATAATCAACGAAACTGACCGGAGCCTGAACGCTCAACGTAATAACCGAAGTCTGGATACCCAACGAAACTGAACTGGGCCTGAACGCTAAACTTAATAACCGAAGTCTGGATACTCAACAAAACTGACTGGAGCCTGAACGCTCAACGTAATAACTGGAGTCTGGATACTCAAAGAAAATGACCGGAGCCTGAACGCTCAACATAATAACCGGAGTTTGGATACTAAACGAAACTGACCGAAGCCTAAACGCTCAATGTAATAACCGGAGTCTGGATACTAAACAAAAATGACTGGAGCCTGTACACTCAACGTCATGACCGGAGTCTAGATACCCAACAAAACTTACCAGAGCATGGACGCTATACGTAATAACCGGAGTCTGGATGCCTAACGAAACTAACCGGAGCCTGAACGCTCAACGGAATAACCAGAGTCTGGATACTCAAAGAAAATCATTGGAGCCTAAATGATCAACGTAATAACCGGAGTCTGGATACCCAACGAAACTGACCGGAGCCTGAAAGTTCAACGTAATAATCGGAGTCTATATACTCAACGAAACGAACCAGAGCCTGGACGCTATACGTAATAACCGGAGTCTGGATACCTAACGAAACTAACCGGAGCCTGAACGCTCAACGGAATAACCAGAGTCTGGATACTCAACGAAAATCACCGGAGCATGAATGCACAACGTAATAACCGGAGTCTGGATACCCAACGAAACTGACCGGAGCCTGAACGCTCAACGTAATAATCAGAGTCTAGATTCTCAACGAAACTAATCAGAGTTTGAACACAAAACGTAATAAGCGGAGTCTGGAGTCTCAACAAAAATGACTGGAGCCTGAATGCTCAACGTAATAACCGGACTGGAGACTCAACAAAAATGACTGGAGCGTGAATGCTCAACGTAATAACCGGAGTCTAGATACCCAACGAACTTGACCGGAGCGTGAACGCTCAACGTAATAACTGGAGTCTGGATACTCAACGAAACTGACCGAAGCCTAAACGCTCAATGTAATAACCGGAGTCTGGATACTAAACAAAAATGACCGGAGCCTTAACGCTCAATGTAATAACCGGAGTCTGGATACCCAACGAAATTGACCAGAGCCTGAATGTTCAACGTAATAACTGGAGTTTGGATACTCAACGAAACTGACCGGAGCCTGAACGATCAACGTAATGACCGGAGCCTGAACGCTCAGTGTAATAACCGGAGTCTGGATACTCAACAAAAATGACCGGAGCCTGAATGCTCAACTTAATAACCGGAGTCTGGATACTCAACGAAACTGACAGGAGCCTGAACGCTCAATAGAATGACCGGAGTCTAGATAGTCAACGAAAATGACCGGAGCCTGAACGCTCAACGTAATGACTAGAGTCTGGATACTCAACAAAAATGACCGGAGCCTGTACACTCAACGTAATGACCGGAGTCTAGATACTCAACAAAACTTACCAGAGCATAGACGTTATACATAATAACCGGAGTCTGGATACCTAACGAAACTAACCGGAGCCTGAACGCTCAACGGAATAACCGGAGTCTGGATACTCAACGAAAATCACCAGAGCCTGAATGCTCAACGTAATAACCGGAGTCTGGATACCTAACGAAACTGACCGGAGCCTGAACGCTCAACATAATAATCGGAGTCTAGATTCTCAAAGAAACTAATCGGAGTTTGAACACAAAATGTAATAATCGGAGTCTGGAGACTCGACATAAATGACCGGAGCCTGAATGCTCAATGTAATAACCAGACTGGATACTCAACAAAAATGACCGGAGCCTGAATGCTAAACGTAATAACCGGAGTCTGGATACCCAACGAAACTGACCGAAGCCAGAACGCTCAACTTAATAACCAGAGACTGGATACTCAACGAAACTGACCGGAGCCTGAACGCTCAACGTAATAACAGGAGTCTGGATACTCAACGAAAATGACCGGAGTCTGAACGCTCAACATAATAACCGGAGTCTGGATACTCAAAGAAAATGACTGAAGCCTGAACGCTCAACTTAATAACCGGAGTTTAGATACTCAACAAAAATAACCGGAGCGTGAGCGCTCAACGTAATAACCGGAGTCTGGATAATACGCGAAACTGACCGGAGCCTGAATGCTCAATGTAATAATCGGAGTCTTGATACCCAACACAGCTGAACGGAGCCTGAACGGTAAACTTAATAACCGGAGTCTGGATACTCAACAAAAATAACCGGAGCCTGAATGCTCAACTTAATAACCGGAGTCTGGAAGCTCAACAAAACTGACCGGAGCATGAACCCTCAACAGAATGACCGGAGTCTGGATACTTAACAAAAATGACCGGAGCCTGAACGCTCAACATCATGACCGGAGTCTGGATACTCAACAAAAATGACCGGAGCCTGTACACTCAACGTCATGACCGGAGTCTAGATACTCAACAAAACTTACCAGAGCATGGACGCTATACGTAATAACCGGAGTCTGGATGCCTAACGAAACTAACCGGAGCCTGAACGCTCAACGGAATAACCAGAGTCTGGATACTCAAAGAAAATCACCGGAGCCTAAATGATCAACGTAATAACCGGAGTCTGGATACCCAACGAAACTGACCGGAGCCTGAACGTTCAACGTAATAATCGGAGTCTATATACTCAACGAAACTTACCAGAGCCTGGACGCTATACGTAATAACTGGAGTCTGGATACCTAACGAAACTAACCGGAGCCTGAACGCTCAACGGAATAACCAGAGTCTGGATACTCAACGAAAATCACCGGAGCATGAATGCACAACGTAATAACCGGAGTCTGGATACCCAACGAAACTGACCGGAGCCTGAACGCTCAACGTAATAATCAGAGTCTAGATTCTCAATGAAACTAATCAGAGTTTGAACACAAAACGTAATAAGCGGAGTCTGGAGTCTCAACAAAAATGACCGGAGCCTGAATGCTCTAAGTAATAACCGGACTGGAGACTCAACAAAAATGATCGGAGCGTGAATGCTCAACGTAATAACCGGAGTTTGGATACTCAACAAAACTGACCGGAGCCTGAACGCTCGACGTAAAAACCGGAGTCTGGATACCCAACGAAATTGACCGGAGCCTGAACGCTCAACTTAATAATCAGAGTCTGGATACTCAACGAAACTGACCGGAGCCTGAACGCTCAAAGTAATAACCAGAGTCTGGATACTCAACGAAAATGACCGGAGCCTGAATGCTCAACATAATAACCGGAGTCTGGATACTTAAAGAAAATGTCCGGAGCCTGAACGCTCAACTTAATAACCGGAGTTTGGATACTCAACGAAATTGACCGAAACCTGAATGCTCAACGTAATAACCGGAGTCTGGATACTAAACAAAAATGACCGGAGCCTGAACGCTCAACGTGATAACCGGAGTCTGGATACCCAAGGAAACTAACCGGAGCGTGAGTGCTCAACGTAATAACCGGAGTCTGGATAATCAACAAAACTGACCAGAGCCTGAATGCTCAATGTAATAACCGGAGTCTGGATACCCAACGAATCTGAACGGAGCTTGAATGCTAAACTTAACAACCAGAGTCTGGATACTCAACGAAACTGACCGGAGCCTGAACGCTCAATGTAATAACCAGAGTCTGGATACTCAACGAAAATGACCGGAGCCTGAACGCTCAACGTAATAACTGGAGTCTGGATACTCATAGAAAATGACCGGAGCCTGAACGATAAACGTAATAACCGGAGTTTGGATACTAAACGAAACTGACCGAAGCCTGAACGCTCAACGTAATAACCGGAGTCTGGATACTCAACAAAAATGACCGGTGCCTTAACGCTCAATGTAATAATCGGAGTCTGGATACCCAACAAAATTGACCAGAGCCTGAACGCTCAACATTATAACTGGAGTCTAGATACTCAACGAAACTGACCGGAGCCTGAACGCTCAACATAATAACTGAAGTCTGGATACTCAACGAAACTGACCGGAGCCTGAACGATCAACGTAATGACCGGAGCCTGAACGCTCAATGTAATAACCGGAGTCTGGATACTCAACAAAAATGTCCGGAGCCTGAATGCTCAACTTAATAACTGGAGTCGGGATACTCAACGAAACTGACAAGAGCCTGAACGCTCAACAGAATGACGGGAGTCTAGATACTCAATGAAAATGACCGGAGCCTGAACGCTCAATGTAATGACTAGAGTCTGGATACTCAACAAAAATGGTCGGAGCCTGTACACTCAGCGTAAAGACCGGAGTCTAGATACTCAACAAAACTTACCAGAGCATAGACGCTATACATAATAACCGGAGTCTGGATACCTAACGAAACTAACCGGAGCCTGAACGCTCAATGAAATAACCGGAGTCTGGATACTCAACGAAAATCATCGGAGCCTGAATGCTCAACGTAATAACCGGAGTCTGGATACCTAACGAAACTGACCAGAGGCTGAACACTCAACATAATAATCGGAGTCTAGATTCTCAAAGAAACTAATCGGAGTTTGAACACAAAATGTAATAACCGGAGTCTGGAGACTCAACAAAAAAGACCGGAGCCTGAATGCTCAATGTAATAATCGGACTGTATACTCAACAAAAATGATCGGAGCCTGAACGCTAAACGTAAGAACCGGAGTCTGGATACCCAACGAAATTGACCGGAACCTGAACGCTCAACGTAATAACCGGAGTCTGGATACTCAACAAAAATGACCGGAGCCTGAACGCTCAACGTAATAACCGGAGTCTGGATACCCAAGCAAACTGACCGGAGCGTGAGTGCTCAACGTAATAACCGGAGTCTGGATAATCAACGAAACTGACTGGAGCCTGAACGCTCAACATAAAAATCGGAGTCTGGATACCCAACGAAATTGACCGGAGCCTGAACGCTCAACTAAATAACCAGAATCTGGATACTCAAAGAAAATGACCGGAGCCTGAATGCTCAACTTAATAACCGGAGTTTGGATACTCAACGAAAGTGACCGGAGCGTGAGTGCTCAACCTAATAACTGGAGTCTGGATAATCAATGATTCTGACCAGAGCCTGAATGCTCAATGTAATAACCGGAGTTTGGATACCCAACACAACTGAACGGAGCCTGAACGCTAAACTTAATAACCGGAGTCTGGATACTCAACGAAACTGACTGGAGCCTGAACGCTCAACGTAATAACCGGAGTCTGGATACTCAACGAAACTGACCGGAGCCTGAACGCTCAACATAATAACCGGAGTTTGGATACTCAACGAAAATGACCGGAGCCTGAACACTCATCGTAATAACCGGAGTCTGGATACTCAATAAAAAAGACCGGAGCCAGAACGCTCAACGTAATAACCGGAGTCTGGATACCCAACGAAACTGACCGGAGCGTGAACGCTCAACATAATAACTGGAGTCTGGATACTCAACGAAAGTGACTGGAGCCTGAACGCTCAACGTAATAACCGGAGTTTGGATACCCAACGAAATTGGCCGGAGCCTGAAAGCTCAACTTAATAACCGGAGTCTGGATACTCAACGAAACTGACCGGAGCCTGCACGATCAACGTAATAACCGGAGCCTGAACGCTCAACGTAATAACCGGAGTCTGGATACTCAACAAAAATGACCGGAGCCTGAATGCTCAACTTAATAACCGGAGTCTGCATGCTCCACGAAACTGACCGGAGCATGAACCCTCAACAGAATGACCGGAGTCTGGATACTCAACGAAAATGACCGGAGCCTGAACGCTCAACGTCATGACCGGAGTCAGGATACTCAACAAAAATGACCGGAGCCTGTACATTCAACGTAATGACCGGAGTCTAGATACTCAACAAAACTTACCAGAGCATGGACACTATACGTAATAACCGGAGTCTGGATGCCTAACGAAACTAACCGGAGCCTGAACGCTCAATGGAATAACCAGAGTCTGGATACTCAAAGAAAATCACCGGAGCTTGAATGCTCAACGTATTAACCGGAGTCTGGATACCCAACGAAACTGACCGGAGCCTGAACGCTCAACATAATAATCAGAGTCTATATACTCAACGAAACTTACCAGAGGCTGGACGCTATACGTAATAACCGGAGTCTGGAAACCTAACGAAACTAACCGGAGCCTGAACGCTCAACGGAATAACCAGAGTCTGGATACTCAACGAAAATCACCGGAGCCTGAATGCACAACATAATAACCGGAGTTTGGATACCCAACGAAAATGACCGGAGCCTGAATGCTCAACGTAATAATCGGGGTCTAGATTCTCAACGAAACTGATCAGAGTTTGAACACAAAACGTAATAAGCGGAGTCTGGAGACTCAACAAAAATGACCGGAGCCTGAATGTTCAACGTAATAACCGGACTGGAGACTCAACAAAATTGACCGGAGCCAGAACGCTCAACGTAATAACCGGAGTCTGGATACCCAACGAAACTGACCGAAGCGTGAACGCTCAACGTAATAACCGGAGTCTGGATACTCAACGAAACTGACCGGAGCCTGAATGCTCAACGTAATAACCGGAGTCTGGATACTCAAAGAAAATGACAAGAACCTAAACGCTCAACGTAATAACCGGAGTCTGGATTCTCAACAAAAATGATCGGAGCCTGGACGCTCAATGTAATAACCGGAGTCTGGATAATCAACGAAACCGACTGGAGCCTGAACGCTCAACGTAATAACCGGAGTCTGGATACCCAACGAAACTGACCGGAGCGTGAACGCTCAACATAATAACTGGAGTCTGGATACTCAACGAAAGTGACTGGAGCCTGAACGCTCAACGTAATAACCGGAGTTTGGATACCCAACGAAATTGGCCGGAGCCTGAAAGCTCAACTTAATAACCGGAGTCTGGATACTCAACGAAACTGACCGGAGCCTGCACGATCAACGTAATAACCGGAGCCTGAACGCTCCACGTAATAACCGGAGTCTGGATACTCAACAAAAATGACCGGAGCCTGAATGCTCAACTTAATAACCGGAGTCTGGATGCTCCACGAAACTGACCGGAGCATGAACCCTCAACAGAATCACCGGAGTCTGGATACTCAACGAAAATGACCGGAGCCTGAACGCTCAACGTCATGACCGGAGTCTGGATACTCAATAAAAATGACCGGAGCCTGTACACTCAACGTAATGACCGGAGTCTAGATACTTAACAAAACTTACCAGAGCATGGACACTATACGTAATAACCGGAGTCTGGATGCCTAACGAAACTAACCGGAGCCTGAACGCTCAATGGAATAACCAGAGTCTGGATACTCAAAGAAAATCACCGGAGCTTGAATGCTCAACGTATTAACCGGAGTCTGGATACCCAACGAAACTGACCGGAGCCTGAACGCTCAACATAATAATCAGAGTCTATATACTCAACGAAACTTACCAGAGGCTGGACGCTATACGTAATAACCGGAGTCTGGAAACCTAACGAAACTAACCGGAGCCTGAACGCTCAACGGAATAACCAGAGTCTGGATACTCAACGAAAATCACCGGAGCCTGAATGCACAACATAAAAACCGGAGTTTGGATACCCAACGAAAATGACCGGAGCCTGAACGCTCAACGTAATAATCGGGGTCTAGATTCTCAACGAAACTAATCAGAGTTTGAACACAAAACGTAATAAGCGGAGTCTGGAGACTCAACAAAAATGACCGGAGCCTGAATGTTCAACGTAATAACCGGACTAGAGACTCAACAAAATTGACCGGAGCCAGAACGCTCAACGTAATAACCGGAGTCTGGATACCCAACGAAACTGACCGAAGCGTGAACGCTCAACGTAATAACCGGAGTCTGGATACTCAACGAAACTGACCGGAGCCTGAATGCTCAACGTAATAACCGGAGTCTGGATACTCAAAGAAAATGACAAGAACCTAAACGCTCAACGTAATAACCGGAGTCTGGATTCTCAACAAAAATGATCGGAGCCTGAACGCTCAATGTAATAACCGGAGTCTGGATAATCAACGAAACCGACTGGAGCCTGAACGCTCAACGTAATAACCGGAGTCTGGATACCCAACGAATCTGAATGGAGCCTGAACGCTAATCTTAATAACCGGAGTCTGGATACTCAACGAAACTGACCGGAGCCTGAACGCTCAACGTAATAACCAGAGTCTGGATACTCAACGAAAATGACCGGAGCCTGAACGCTCAACGTAATAACTGGAGTCTGGATACTCAAAGAAAATGACCGGAGCCTGAACGCTCAACGTAATAACCGGAGTTTGGATTCTCAACAAAAATGATCGGAGCCTGAATGCTCAATGTAATAACCGGACTGGATACTCAACAAAAATGACCGGAGCCTGAACGCTAAACGTAATAACCGGAGTCTGGATACCCAACGAAACTGACCGAAGTAAGAACGCGCAACTTAATAACCAGAGACTAGATACTCAACGAAACTGACCGGAGCCTGAACACTCAACGTAATAACAAGAGTCTGGATACTCAACGAAAATGACCGGAGTCTGAACGCTCAACATAATAACCGGAGTCTGGATACTCAAAGAAAATGACCGAATCCTGAACGCTCAACTTAATAACCAGAGTTTAGATACTCAACAAAAATAACCGGAGCGTGAGTGCTCAACGTAATAACCGGAGTCTGGATAATCAACGAAACTGACCGGAGCCTGAATGCTCAATGTAATAATCGGAGTATACCCAACACAGCTGAACGGAGCCTGAATGCTTAACTTAATAACCGGAGTCTGGAAGCTCAACGAAACTGACCGGAGCATGAACCCTCAACAGAATGACCGGAGTCTGGATACTCAACAAAAATGACCGGAGCCTGAACGCTCAACATCATGACCGGAGTCTTGATACTCAACAAAAATGACCAGAGCCTGTACACTAAACGTCATGACCGGAGTCTAGATACTCAACAAAACTTACCAGAGCATGTGTCGCTACTGCGAAAATCGGCGCCGGCTGACAGAAGAGTCGCCACCGTGCGTTATTTATCCCTCAGAGCGGGAAAGGAAACGCTCGAAGTAAACCTCGCAAAAAACGGGGAAAAGGTATGGTCATCGCAACCATAGCCTGGGTTCGGGAGTCGGTTACGCAAGGGGAAGGTATTAGCACCCCTCACGTCCGTCGTACTCGACGGGATCCACGCTTGCTTGGGTTGTCTACTGGATGCAAAACAATCTATCTACGGCTGCTAAATCTAAAGGGAAAGGGAATTGACTCGATAGAGCGTCGCACTCTATGCCTACGTATTCTCAAGAGAGAAAGTCAGAGTCAACGTAGTTCGGGACTACGGGGAAAATGGCTCGCCAAGACCTCGCATCTTGTGCCTACGTACTTCCACTGGGTGGAAGATCAGAGCTTTACGTAGTTCAGACTAACTACGGCTAGACAAACATTCTCACACAGCAGTGAGAAAAACAACTGGTTTCACAGGGTCGGGAACCTATGGTCAAAACTATGGCTGAGTCTCAAGTGCACTTGGGCAAGAGAAAAAAGGGTACTCAATTAGTCGTCAGCGGGAAAGTCTCGATCGCACAGCCGCGAGAGAACAAAAGTTAGTCGTTAGTGTGCTCGCTAGGATATCGCATCCTATGCTACATATCTTCGTCTGGTACGAAGAATCAGAGCAGCTGTAGTTCGGCTACTATCAGACCACAGCTCAAATCTCGTTTTATTCATCTCTGAAAAATGATTACAATGGGTTGAATACTGAAATAAATCTCCTAGGAAACGCTATCCTATTCTATCCTGAAAAATCGAATGAAAATGGCCCCCTGACAAATGGGCTTCTAAACTATCCTAAAAGTCGGAAAATAATCTCTATGAAAGTATCCTAAAAGAAAATGCTTTAAAAATATTAAACCTACTTTTAATATTTTTTTCTCTTTTTTCTCCTTTTCTCTTTAACATATTTTTTCATATTTCTCCAAATATTTTTCTCCTTTTCTTTTCTTATTTTTTCTTCATTTTTTCACATGTATTTTCTTTTCTATTTCTTTTAATATTTTTTCATATATTTTTTTTCTCATTTCTTTTTCTATTATTTTTTCTTATAATATTTCTTTTCACTTCTTTTTCTTTTCTATTTTTTCAAACATATTTTTTTCACTTCTTTTCTATTTTTTCAAGTCTTTAAAAGAATAAAAAAAAACAAGAAAAGGGCTGGGGGTGTAACTGTCTACAGGGGTTAGTGAGCAGCAAAAATAAAATAAAACAGGAGGATTGAATTGGGCCTAGCCCATCTTGCTGCCAAAAACGCAGGGGGGTGTGAAGCTGAGTAATCTGGGGATGTGGTGCTAGCAGGTTTCACTGGGCCCAGCCCAGTCTCAGCCAAAAACGGGGGGGTAGAGTCTCCCAAAAAAACGCCATTGGGCCTGGCCCAATCTCCTCGTAGCCATCTTCCTTCTCCCTCTCTATTCACTCTGGGTTCATGAAACCCTAATCTTCTTTCTTCCTCTCTCACGGCGCCGCCGTCACAACCTTCCAAGCTCTCTGTTCACCGTCCCTCACCATCATCCTCTGATCTTCCCTCGTCATTCTCCTAAACACCACCTTCTTGATTCACCTTCCTCAGACAAACATCAACTTCCTAAAAAGGGCCCAAATGCTTGGAATTCTTCGCGTGAGGGTGGACGAAGATTCGCGCGCGGTGTTGGCCTTGTGAGCTCGTGAGGAGCGTTTCTGGGAATCAACGCACTGAAGAAGTCTCGAGGAAGATCTGGAGTTGATATTGACGAAGTCGATGCCTCTTGATGAATGCTTGCTCAGTGTTTGAGGCTTCATCTGTTGATGGCGTTGATGAGAGATCTGGAAAAACACGAAGATGATGCTTCTCGAAGTTCTTCTGGAGACGAGTTCTTGAAGCGGTGACGATCTTTTGGAGACATTGATGATTCTTGATGAAGAATTTGGATCGTGATGAAGATCGTTCGTGGATGTTGATGATGGAGGACGAAGGGGATTGTTGATTCAGGGGATTTTCTGGGGAAGGATTGAGGATGAACAGAACGTTGATGATGATGATGAATATGGACGATGGAGGATGAATCATTGGTTGGATCTGGAGTTTTCTGGAGTTCGTTGGTGGTTTCTGGGAGTTTGGAGGTTGAGACCGATGGTCCTTGACGGTTGATCGGAGAGGTTCTTCTGGGGAATGAGATGATGGTTTGTTGATGATGATGACTGGAGAAGATGATGAAGGGAGGAAGATGTTGAAGATGAACGGAATCTGGGCTTTTGTGATTTTCCGGCGACGGTTGGTGGTGGCCGCCGGCCATGCAGGCCGGCCGGCGGTGGCTTTCAGGTGAGGCGACGGGATAAGGACGCGTGGTGGAGGAAGTGGAGGGAGAGGCTGCATGCCTGCCACCTGTTGGGTGGTGTGGCAGAGAGAGAAGGCTTGGGACGACGCGTGGCGCGCTGTGAGATGAAAAGGTGGGGCCGTCTCTTTGCTACACGTGGCTGCATGCTATTTAAACTGAGCTGAACCTCTGGCGCCTTCTGGAAGTTTCTAGCACTTGCTGGAATACGCTGGGAAGAACTGGAATATTTGCTGGACTTTTCCTGGACTCATTCATCAACTGGGCCTGCGAGTTGGCTGGGCCCAAAACGAAAATGGACCAAAACAAAAAATCTGAATACAATGGATTAAAAAGGATTAACCTAATTAAACTCAATTAACAAAACTCTAATAAATCTCTAATTAAAAAATATTCTAAAATCTATATTAAATTCTGAAAAAGACTTTATTATTTCTAATTAAACTCTATTAACCCTAATTAAAAGAAAATCTATTACTCTAATAAAATCTATAATATCTCTATATTAAAAGAAAAACTATATATTCCTATCAAAACCATTTAATATCTAATATATTCTAAAAA
This sequence comes from Lathyrus sativus, assembly GCA_963859935.3. NCBI lineage: Eukaryota > Viridiplantae > Streptophyta > Magnoliopsida > Fabales > Fabaceae > Lathyrus > Lathyrus sativus. The sequence goes on along the minus strand of CAWUDS030000686.1, from coordinate 391,761 downwards.
GGTAAAAAATATATTTTCCTATTAATATCCTATTAAAATCCATATTATCTTAAAAAATCCATTAAATCCTAAAAATCTATTTAATCTAATATATTCTAAAAATGAATTAAATCTATCAATATTCTATAAAATGCTAAAAAATGATTTAAAAAGAATTAAAAATGTCAAAAATTCTATTAAATCCTAAAAAATGATTTAAAAGCTATTTAAACCCTAAAAAATCCTATAAAAATCCAGAAAAATCACCATAATTCCCAGAGGGACAAAATAAGCACCGAACGACACAAAAATAATCGGTAAAAATAAACGGGCACCGAAATATCCCAAAAATGCGATTCTATCTATTAAAACTGATAAAAACAACTGAAATACGAGACGAGAGCTGTGATCCCTGATAAAATCAATACAAATGAAAATATGCAATATATGCAATATGCAGATGCGAATGCGATTATGCGTCGAAACATCGAGCCAAATGCGAGACCCGGTTGGTCAAATTTTGGGGTGCAACAGCATGGACGCTATACGTAATAACCGGAGTCTGGATGCCTAACGAAACTAACCGGAGCCTGAACGCTCAACGGAATAACCAGAGTCTGGATACCCAACGAAACTGACCGGAGCCTGAACGCTCATCGTAATAATCAGAGTCTATATACTCAACGAAACTTACCAGAGCCTAGACGCTATACGTAATAACCGGAGTCTGGATACCTAACGAAACTAACCGGAGCCTGAACGCTCAACGGAATAACCAGAGTCTGGATACTCAACGAAAATCACAGGAGCCTGAATGCACAACCTAATAACCGGAGTTTGGATACCCAACGAAAATGACCGGAGCCTGAACGCTCAACGTAATAATCGGGGTCTAGATTCTCAACGAAACTAATCAGAGTTTGAACACAAAACGTAATAAGCGGAGTCTGGAGACTCAACAAAAATGACCGGAGCCTGAATGTTCAACGTAATAACCGGACTGGAGACTCAACAAAATTGACCGGAGCCAGAACGCTCAACGTAATAACCGGAGTCTGGATACCCAACGAAACTGACCGGAGCGTGAACGCTCAACGTAATAACCGGAGTCTGGATACTCAACGAAACTGATCGGAGCCTGAACGCTCAACGTAATAACCGGAGTCTGGATACCCAACGAAATTGACCTGAGCTTGAACGCTCAACTTAATAACTGGAGTCTGGATACTCAACGAAACTGACCGTAGCCTGAACGCTCAACGTAATAACCAGAGTCTGGATACTCAACGAAAATGACCGGAGCCTAAATGCTCAACATAATAACCGGAGTCTGGATACTCAAAGAAAATGACCGGAACCTAAACGCTCAACGTAATAACCGGAGTCTGGATTCTCAACAAAAATGATCGGAGCCTGAACGCTCAATGTAATAACCGGAGTCTGGATTCTCAACAAAAATGATCGGAGCCTGAACGCTCAATGTAATAACCGGAGTCTGGATACCCAAGGAAATTGACCGGAGCGTGAGTGCTCAACGTAATAACCGGATTCTGGATAATCAACGAAACTGACCGGAGCCTGAACGCTCAACGTAATAACCGGAGTCTGGATACCCAACGAAACTGAACGGAGCCTGAACGCTAAACTTAATAACCGAAGTCTGGATACTCAACAAAACTGACCGGAGCCTGAACGCTCAACGTAATAACTGGAGTCTGGATACTCAAAAAAATGACCGGAGCCTGAACGCTTAACATAATAACCGGAGTTTGGATACTAAACGAAACTGACCGAAGCCTGAACGCTCAATGTAATAACAGGAGTCTGGATACTCAACAAAAATGACCGGAGCCTTAACGCTCAATGTAATAACCGGAGTCTGGATACCCAACGAAATTGACCAGAGCCTGAATGTTCAACGTAATAACTGGAGTCTGGATACTCAACGAAACTGACCGGAGCCTGAACGATCAACGTAATGACCGGAGCCTGAACGCTCAATGTAATAACTGGAGTCTGGATACTCAACAAAAATGACCGGAGCCTGAACGCTCAACGAAATAACCGGAGTCTGGATACTCAATGAAAATCAACGGAGCCTGAAATCTCAACGTAATAACCGGAGTCTGGATACCTAACGAAACTGACCGGAACCTGAACGCTCAACATAATAATCGGAGTCTAGATTCTCAAAGAAACTAATCGGAGTTTGAACATAAAATGTAATAACCGGAGTCTGGAGACTCAACAAAAAAGACTGGAGCCTGAATGCTCAATGTAATAACCGGACTGGATACTCAACAAAAATGACCGGAGCCTGAACGCTAAACGTAATAACCGGAGTCAGGATACTCAACAAAAATGACCGGAGCGTGAGTGCTCAACGTAATAACCGGAGTCTGGATAATCAACGAAACCGACTGGAGCCTGAACGCTCAACGTAATAACCGGAGTCTGGATACCCAACGAATCTGAACGGAGCCTGAACGCTAATCTTAATAACCGGAGTCTGGATACTCAACGAAACTGACCGGAGCCTGAACGCTCAACGTAATAACCAGAGTCTGGATACTCAACGAAAATGACCGGAGCCTGAACGCTCAACGTAATAACTGGAGTCTGGATACTCAAAGAAAATGACCGGAGCCTGAACGCTCAACGTAATAACCGGAGTTTGGATACTAAACGAAACTTACCGAAGCCTGAACGCTCAACGTAATAACCGGAGTCTAGATACTCAACAAAAATGACCGAAGCCTTAACGCTCAATGTAATAATCGGAGTCTGGATACCCAACGAAATTGACCCAAGCCTGAACGCTCAACGTAATAACTGGAGTCTGGATACTCAACGAAACTGATCGGAGCCTGAACGATCAACCTAATGACCGGAGCCTGAACGCTCAATGTAATATCCGGAGTCTGGATACTCAACAAAAATGACCGGAGCCTGAATGCTCAACTTAATAACCGGAGTCTGGATACTCAACGAAACTGACAAGAGCCTGAACGCTCAACAAAATGACCGGAGTTTAGATACTCAACGAAAATGACCGGAGCCTGAACGCTCAATGTAATGACTAGAGTCTAGATACTCAACAAAACTTACCAGAGCATAGACGCTATACATAATAACCGGAGTCTGGATACCTAACGAAACTAACCGGAGCCTGAACGCTCAACGGAATAACCGGAGTCTGGATACCTAACGAAACTGACCGAAGCGTGAACGCTCAACATAATAATCGAAGTCTAGATTCTCAAAGAAACTAATCGGAGTTTGAACACAAAATGTAATAACCGGAGTCTGGAGACTCAACAAAAATGACCGAGCCTGAATGCTCAATGTAATAACCGGACTGGATACTCAACAAAAATGACCGGAACCTGAACGCTAAACGTAATAACCGGAGTCTGGATACCCAACGAAAATGACCGGAGCCTGAACGCTCAACTTAATAACCGGAGTCTGGATACTCAAAGAAAACGACCGAAGCCTGAACGCTCAACTTAATAACCGGAGTTTTGATACTCAACAAAAGTAACCGGAGCGTGAGTGCTCAACGTAATAACCGGAGTCTGGATAATCAACGAACCTGACTGGAGCCTGAATGCTCAATGTAATAATCGGAGTCTGGATACCCAACACACCTGAACGGAGCCTGAACGCTAAACTTAATAACCGGAGTCTGGATACTAAACAAAAATGACCGGAGCCTGAATGTTCAACTTAATAACCGGAGTTTGGATGCTCAACGAAACTGACCGGAGCATGAGCCCTCAACAGAATGACCGAAGTCTAGATACTAAACGAAAATGACTGGAGCCTGAACGCTCAACGTCATGACCGGAGTTTGGATACTCAACAAAAATGACCGGAGCATGTACACTCAACGTAATGACCGGAGTCTAGATACTCAACAAAACTTACAAGAGCATGGACGCTATACGTAATAACCGGAGTCTGGATGCCTAACGAAACTAACCGGAGCCTGAACGCTCAACGGAATAACCAGAGTCTGGATACTCAAAGAAAATCACCGGAGCCTGAATGCTCAACGTAATAACCGGAGTCTGGATACCCAACGAAACTGACCGAAGCCAAAACGCTCAACGTAATAATCGGAGTCTATATACTCAACGAAACTTACCAGAGCCTGGACGCTATACGTAATAACCAGAGTCTGGATACCTAACGAAACAAACAAGAGCCTGAACGCTCAACGGAATAACCAGAGTCTGGATACTCAACGAAAATCACCGGAGCCTGAATGCACAACGTTATAACCGGAGTCTGGATACCCAACAAAACTGACCGGAGCCTGAACGCTCAATGTAATAATCGGAGTCTAGATTCTCAACGAAACTAATCAGAGTTTGAACACAAAACGTAATAAGCGGAGTCTGGAGACTCAACAAAAATGATCGGAGCCTGAATGCTCAATGTAATAACCGGACTGGAGACTCAACAAAAATGACCAGAGCCTGAACGCTCGACGTAATAACCGGAGTCTGGATACCCAACAAAACTGATAGGAGCGTGAACGCTCAATGTAATAACTGGAGTTTGGATACTCAACGAAACTGACCGGAGCCTGAATGCCCAACGTAATAACCGGAGTCTGGATACCCAACGAAATTGACCGGAGCCTGAACGCTCAACTTAATAACCAGAGTCTGGATACTCAACGAAACTGACCGGAGCCTGAACACTCAACGTAATAACCAGAGTCTGGATACTCAACGAAAATGACCGGAGCCTGAATGCTCAACATAATAACCGGAGTCTGGATACTCAACGAAAATGACCGGAGCCTGAATGCTCAACATAATAACCGGAGTCTGGATACTCAAAAAAATGACCGGAGCCTGAACGCTCAACTTAATAACTGGAGTTTGGATACTCAACGAAATTGACCTGAACTTGAACGCTCAACGTAATAACCGGAGTCTGGATACCCAAGGAAAATGACCGGAGCGTGAGTGCTCAACGTAATAACCGGAGTGTGGATAATCAACGAAACTGAACGGAGCATGAACGCTAAACTTAATAACCGGAGTCTGGATACTCAACGAAACTGACCGGAGCCTGAATGCTCAACGTAATAACCAGAGTCTGGATACTCAACGAAAATGACCGGAGCCTGAACGCTCAACGTAGTAACTGGAGTCTGGATACTCAAAGAAAATGACCGGAGCCTGAACGCTCAACGTAATAACCGGAGTTTGTATACTAAACGAAACTGACCGAAGCCTAAACGCTCAACGTAATAACCGGAGTCTGGATACTCAACGAAAATGACCGGAGCCTTAACGCTCAATGTAATAACCGGAGTCTGGATACCCAACGAAACTGACCAGAGCCTGAACGCTCAACGTAATAATTGGAGTCTGGATACTCAACGAAACTGACCGGAGCCTGAACGATCAATGTAATGACCAGAGCCTGAACGCTCAATGTAATAACCGGAGTCTGGATACTACACAAAAATGACCAGACCCTGAATGCTCAACTTAATAACCGGAGTCTGGATACTCAACGAAACTGACAGGAGCCTGAACGCTCAACAGAATGACCGGAGTCTAGATACTAAACTAAAATGACCGGAGCCTGAATGCTAAACGTAATGAATAGAGTTTGGACACTCAACAAAAATGGCTGGAGCATGTACACTCAACGTAATGACCGGAGTCTAGATACTCAACAAAACTTACCAGAGCATAGACGCTATACATAATAACCGGAGCCTGGATACCTAACGAAACTAACCGGAGCCTGAACGCTCAACGGAATAACCGGAGTCTGGATACTCAACGAAAATCACGGAACCTGAATGCATAACGTAATAACCGGAGTCTGGATACCTAACGAAACTGACCGGAGCCTGAACGCTCAACATAATAATCAGAGTCTAGATTCTCAAAGAAACTAATCGGAGTTTGAACACAAAATGTAATAACCGGAGTCTGGAGACTCAACAAAAATGACCGGAGCCTGAACGCTAAACGTAATAACCGGAGTCTGGATACCCAACGAAACTGACCGGAGCCTGAACGCTCAACTTAATAACCAGAATCTGGATACTCAACGAAACTGACCGGAGCCTGAACGCTCAACGTAATAATAGGAGTCTGGATACTCAACGAAATTGACCGGAGTCTGATCGCTCAACGTAATAACCGGAGTCTGGATACTCAACGAAAATGACCGAAGCCTGAACGCTCAACTTAATAACCGGAGTTTGGATACTCAACAAAAATAACCGGAGCGTGAGTGCTCAACGTAATAACCGGAGTCTTGATAATCAACGAAACTGACCGGAGCCTGAATGCTCAATGTAATAATCGGAGTCTGGATACCCAACCCACCTGAACGGAGCCTGAACACTAAACTTAATAACCGGAGTCTGGATACTCAACAAAAATAACCGGAGCCTGAATGCTCAACTTAATAACCGGAGTCTGGATGCTCAACGAAACTGACCGGAGGATGAACCCTCAACAGAATGACCGGAGTCTGGATACTCAACGAAAATGACCGGAGCCTGAACGCTCAACGTCATGACCGGAGTTTGGATACTCAACAAAAATGACCGGAGCCTGTACACTCAATGTAATGACCGGAGTCTAGATACTCAACAAAACTTACCAGAACATGGATGCTATACGTAATAACCGGAGTCTGGATGCCTAACGAAACTAACCGGAGCCTGAACTCTCAACGGAATAACCGGAGTCTGGATACCTAACGAAACTGACCAGAGCCTGAACGCTCAACGTAATAACCGGAGTCTGGATACCTAACGAAACTGACCCGAGCCTGAACGCTCAACGCAATAACCGGAGTCTGGATACCCAACGAAACTGACCGGAGCGTGAACGCTCAACGTAATAACTGGAGTCTGGATACTCAACGAAACTGACCAGAGCCTGAACGCTCAACGTAATAACCGGAGTCTGGAAACCCAACGAAACTGACCGGAGCCTGAACGCTCAACTTAATAACCGGAGTCTAGATACTCAACGAAACTGACCGGAGCCTGAACGCTTAACGTAATAACAGGAGTCTGTATACTCAACGAAAATGACCGGAGCCTGAACGCTCAACGTAATAACCGGAGTCTGCATACTCAAAGAAAATGACCGAAGCCTGAACGCTCAACTTAATAACCGGAGTTTGGATACTCAACAAAAATTACCGGAGCGTGAGTGCTCAACGTAATAACCGGAGTATGGATAATCAACGAAACTGACCGGAGCCTGAATGCTCAATGTTATAATCGAAGTCTGGATACCCAACACACCTGAACGGAGCCTGAACGCTAAACTTAATAACCGGAGTCTGGATACTCAACAAAAATGACCGAAGCCTGAATGCTTAACTTAATAACCGGAGTCTGGATGCTCAACGAAACTGACCGGAGCATGAACCCTCAACAGAATGACCGGAGTCTGGATACCCAACGAAAATGACCGGAGCCTGAACGCTCAACGTCATGACCGTAGTCTGGATACTCAACAAAAATGATGGGAGCCTGTACACTCAACGTAATGACCGGAGTCTAGATACTCAACAAAACATACCAGAGCATGGACGCTATACGTAATAAACGGAGTCTGGATGCCTAACGAAACTAACCGGAGCCTAAATGCTCAACGTAATAACCGGAGTCTGGATACCCAACGAAACTGACCGGAGCCTGAATGCTCAACGTAATAATCGGAGTCTATATACTCAACTAAACTTACCAGAGCCTGGGAGCTATATGTAATAACCGGCGTCTGGATACCTAACAAAACTAACCGGAACCTGAAAGTTCAACGGAATAACCAGAGTCTGGATACTCAACGAAAATCACCGGAGCCTGAATGCACAACGTAATAACCGGAGTCTAGATACCCAACGAAACTGACCGGAGCCTAAACGCTCAACGTAATAATCGGAGTCTAGATTCTAAACGAAACTAATCAGAGTTTGAACACAAAACGTAATAAGCGGAGTCTGGAGACTCAACAAAAATGATCGGAGCCTGAATGCTCAACGTAATAACCGAACTGGAGACTCAACAAAAATGACCGGAGCCTGAACGCTCAACGTAATAACCGGAGTCTGGATACTCAACAAAACTGACCGGAGCGTGAACGCTCAACGTAATAACCGGAGTCTGGATACTCAACGAAACTGACCGGAGCCTGAACGCTCAACGTAATAACCGGAGTCTGGATACCCAACGAAATTGACCTGAGCTTGAATGCTCAACTTAATAACCGGAGTCTGGATACTCAACGAAACTGACCGTAGCCTGAACGCTCAACGTAATAACTAGAGTCTGGATACTCAACGAAAATGACCGGAGCCTAAATGCTCAACATAATAACCGGAGTCTGGATACTCAAAGAAAATGACCGGAACCTAAACGCTCAACGTAATAACCGGAGTCTGGATTCTCAACAAAAATGATCGGAGCCTGAACGCTCAATGTAATAACCGGAGTCTGGATACCCAAGGAAATTGACCGGAGCGTGAGTGCTCAACGTAATAACCGGATTCTGGATAATCAACGAAACTGACCGGAGCCTGAACGCTCAACGTAATAACCGGAGTCTGGATACCCAACGAAACTGAACGGAGCCTGAACGCTAAACTTAATAACCGAAGTCTGGATACTCAACAAAACTGACCGGAGCCTGAACGCTCAACGTAATAACTGGAGTCTGGATACTCAAAAAAATGACCGGAGCCTGAACGCTCAACATAATAACCGGAGTTTGGATACTAAACGAAACTGACCGAAGCCTGAACGCTCAATGTAATAACCGGAGTATGGATACTCAACAAAAATGACCGGAGCCTTAACGCTCAATGTAATAACCGGAGTCTGGATACCCAACGAAATTGACCAGAGCCTGAATGTTCAATGTAATAACCGGAGTCTGGATACCCAACGAAACTGACCAGAGCCTGAACGCTCAACGTAATAACTGAAGTCTGGATACTCAACGAAACTGACCGGAGCCTGAACGATCAACGTAATGACCGGAGCCTGAATGCTCAATGTAATAACCAGAGTCTTGATACTCAACAAATATGACCGGAGCCTAAATGCTCAACTTAATAACCGGAGTCTGGATACTCAACAAAACTGACAAGAGCCTGAACGCTCAACAGAATGACCGGAGTCTAGATACTCAACGAAAATGACCGGAGCCTGAACGCTCAATGTAATGACTAGAGTCTGGATACTCAACAAAAATGGTCGGAGCCTGTAAACTCAACGTAATGACCGGAGTCTAGATACTCAACAAAACTTACCAGAGCATAGACGCTGTACATAATAACCGAAGTCTGGATACCTAACGAAACTAACCGGAGCCTGAACGCTCAACGGAATAATCGGAGTCTGAATACTCAACGAAAATCACCGGAGCCTTAATGCACAACGTAATAACCGGAGTCTGGATACCCAAAAAAACTGATCGGCGCCTGAACGCTCAACGTAATAATCGGAGTCTAGATTCTTAACAAAACTAATCAGAGTTTGAACACAAAATGTAATAACCGGAGTCTAGAGACTCAACAAAAATGACCGAAGCCTGAATGCTCAACGTAATAACTGGACTGGATACTCAATAAAAATGACCGGAGCCTGAACGCTCAACGTAATAACCGGAGTCTGGATACCCAACGAAACTGACCGAAGCGTGAACGCTCCACGTAATAACTGGAGTCTGGATACTCAACGAAACTGACCAGAGCCTGAACGCTCAACGTAATAACCGGAGTCTGGATACCCAACGAAACTGACCGGAGCCTGAGCGCTCAACTTAATAACCGGAGTCTAGATACTCAACGAAACTGACCGGAGCCTGAACGCTCAACGTAATAACCAGAGTCTGGATACTCAACGAAAATGACCAGAGCCTGAACGCTCAACATAATAACCGGAGTCTGGATACTCAAAGAAAATGACTGGAGCCTGAACGCTCAACTTAATAACCGGAGTTTGGATACTCAACGAAATTGACAGGAACCTGAACGCTCAACATAATAACCGGAGTCTGGATACTAAACAAAAATAACTGGAGCCTGAACGCTCAACGTAATAACCGGAGTCTGGATACCCAACGAAACTGACCGGAGCGTGAGTGCTCAATGTAATAACCAGAGTCTGGATAATCAACGAAACTGACCGGACCCAGAACGCTCAACGTAATAACCAGAGTCTGGATACCTAACGAAACTGAACGGAGCTTGAATGCTATACTTAATAACCGGAGTCTGGATACTCAACGAAACTGACCGGAGCCTGAACATTCAACGTAATAACCGGAGTCTAGATACTCAACGAAAATGACCAGAGCCTGAACGCTTAACGTAATAACCGGAGTCTGGATACTCAAAGAAAATGACCGGAGCCTGAATGCTCAACTTAATAACCGGAGTTTGGATACTAAACGAAACTGACTGGAGCCTGAACGCTCAACGTAATAACCGGATTCTAGATACTCAACAAAAATGATCGGAGCCTTAACGCTCAACGTAATAACCGGAGTCTGGATACCCAACGAAATTGACCGGAGCCTGAACGCTCAGCTTAATAACCGGAGTCTGGATACTCAACGAAACTGACCGGAGCCTGAACGCTCAACGTAATAACCAGAGTCTGGATACTCAACGAAAATGACCGGAGCCTGAATGCTCAACATAATAACCGGAGTCTGGATACTCAAAGAAAATGACCGGACCCTGAACGCTCAACTTATTAACTGGAGTTTGGATACTCAACGAAATTGACCGGAACTTGAACGCTCAATGTAATAACCGGAGTCTGGATACTCAACAAAAATGACCGGAGCCTGAACGCTCAACGTAATAACCGGAGTCTGGATACCCAAGGAAACTGACCGGAGCGTGAGTGCTCAAGGTAATAACCGGAGTCTGGATAATCAACAAAAATGACCGGAGCCATGAACGCTCAACGTAATAACCGGAGTCTAGATACCCAACGAAACTGAACGGAGCCTGAACGCTAAACTTAATAATCGGAGTCTGGATACTCAACGAAACTGACCGGAGCCTGAACGCTCAACGTAATAACCAGAGTCTGGATACTCAACAAAAATGACCGGAGCCTGAACGCTCAACGTAATAACTGGAGTCTGGATACTCAAAGAAAATGACCGGAGCCTAAACGCTTAATGTAATAACCGGAGTTTGGATACTAAACGAAACTGACCGAAGCCTAAACACTCAACGTAATAACCGGAGTCTGGATACTCAACAAAAATGACCGGAGCCTTAACGCTCAATGTAATTGCCGGAGTCTGGATACCGAACGAAACTAACCAGAGCCTGAACGCTCAACGTAATAACTGGAGTCTGGATACTCAACGAAACTGACAGGAGCCTGAACGATCAACGTAATGACCGGAGCCTGAACGCTCAATGTAATAACCGGAGTCTGGATACTCAACAAAAATGATCGGAGCCTGAATGCTCAACTTAATAACCGGAGTCTGGATACTCAACGAAACTGACAGGAGCCTGAATGCTCAACAGAATGACCGGAGTCTAGATACTCAACGAAAATGACCGGAGCCTGAACGCTCAACGTAATGACTAAAGTCTGGATACTCAACAAAAATGGCCGAAGCCTATACACTCAACGTAATGACCAGAGTCTAGATACTCAACAAAACTTACCAAAGCATAGACGCTATACATAATAACCGGAGACTGGATACCTAACGAAACTAACCGGAGCCTAGATATTCAATGAAAATCACCGGAGCCTGAATGCTCAACGTAATAACCGGAGTCTGGATACCTAACGAAACTGACCGGAGCCTGAATGCTCAACATAATAATCGGAGTCTAGATTCTCAAAGAAACTAATCGAAGTTTGAACACAAAATGTAATAACCGGAGTCTGGATACTCAAAGAAAATGACCGGAGCCTGAACGCTCAATGTAATAACCGGAGTTTGGATACTAAACGAAACTGACCGAAGTCTGAACGCTCAACGTAATAACCGGAGTTTGGATAACCAACGAAACTGGCCGCAGCCTGAACGCTCAACTTAATAACCGGAGTCTGGATACTCAACAAAACTGACCGGAGCCTGAACGCTCAACGTAATAACAGGAGTCTGGATACTCAATGAAAATGACCGGAGCCTGAACGCTCAACGTAATAACCGGAGTCTAGATACTCAAAGAAAATGACCGAAGCCTGAACGCTCAACTTAATAACCGGAGTTTGGATACTCATAAAAAATAACCGGAGCGTGAGTGCTCAACGTAATAACCGAAGCCTGAATGCTCAATTTAATAATCGGAGTCTGGATACCTAACACACCTGAATGGATCCTGAACGCTAAACTTAATAACCGGAGTCTGGATACTCAACAAAAATGACCGGAGCCTGAATGCTCAACTTAATAACCGGAGTCTGGATGCTCAACAAAACTGACCGGAGCATGAACGCTCAACAGAATGACCGGAGTCTGGATACTCAACGAAAATGATCGGATCCTGAATGCTCAACGTCATGACCGGAGTCTGGATACTCAACAAAAACGACCGGAGCCTGTACACTCAACGTAATAACCGGAGTCTAGATACTCAACAAAACTTACCAGAGCATGGACGCTATACGTAATAACCGGAGTCTGGATGCCTAACGAAACTAACCAGAGCCTGAACGCTCAACGGAATAACCAGAGTCTAGATACTCAAAGAAAATCACCGGAGCCTGAATGCACAACCTAATAACCGTAGTCTGGATACCCAACGAAACTGACCAGAGCCTGAACGCTCAACGTAATAATCAGAGTCTAGATTCTCAACGAAACTAATCTGAGTTTGAACACAAAACGTAATAAGCGGAGTCTGGAGACACAACAAAAATGACCGGAGCCTAAATGCTCAACGTAATAACCGGACTGGAGACTCAACAAAAATGACCGGAGCCTGAACGCTCAACATAATAATCGGAGTCTAGATTCTCAACGAAACTAATCAGAGTTTGAACACAAAACGTAACAGGCGGAGTCTGGAGACTCAACAAAAATGACCGGAGCCTGAATTCTCAACGTAATAACCGGACTAGACACTCAACAAAAATGACCGGAGCCTGAACGCTCAACTTAATATCGGAGTCTGGATACTCAATGAAACTGACCGGAGCCTGAACGCTCAACGTAATAACCAGAGTTTGGATACTCAACGAAAATGACCGAAGCCTGAATGTTCAACATAATAACCGGAGTCTGGATAATCAAAGAAAATGACCGGAGTCTGAATGCTCAACTTAATAACCGGAGTTTGGATACTCAACGAATTTGACCGGAACCTGAACGCTCAACGTAATAACCAGAGTCTGGATACTCAACAAAAACGACCGGAGCCTGAACGCTCAACGTAATAACCGGAGTCTGGATACCCAAGGAAACTGACCGGAGCGTGAGTGCTCAATGTAATAACCGGAGTCTGGATAATCAACGAAACTGACCGGAGCCTGAACGCTCAACGTAATAACTGGAGTCTGGATACCCAACGAAACTGACCGGAGCGTGAACGCTCAACGTAATAAATGGTGTATGGATACTCAACGAAATTGACCGGAGCCTGAACACTCAACGTAATAACCAGAGTCTGGATACCCAACGAAATTGACCGGAGCCTGAACGCTCAACTTAATAACCGGAGTCTGGATACTCAACGAAACTGACCGGAGCCTGAACGCTCAACGTAATAACCAGAGTCTGGATACTCAACGAAAATGACTGGAGCCTGAACGCTCAACTTAATAACCGGAGTTTGGATACTCAACGAAATTGACCGGAACCTGAACGCTCAACGTAATAACCAGAGTCTAGATACTCAACAAAAATGACCGGAGCCTGAACGCTCAACGTAATAACCGGAGTCTGGATACCCAAGGAAACTGACCGGAGCGTGAGTGCTCAACGTAATAACCGGAGTCTAGATAATCAACAAAACTGACCGAAGCCGGAACGCTCAACGTAATAACCGGAGTATGGATACCCAACGAAACTGAACGGAGCCTTAACGCTAAACTTAATAACCGGAGTCTGGATACTCAACGAAACTGACCGGAGCCTTAACGCTCAACGTAATAACCAGAGTCTGGATACTCATCGAAAATGACCGGAGCCTGAACGCTCAACGTAATTACTGGAGTCTGGATACTCAAAGAAAATGACCGGAGCCTGAACGCTCAACATAATAACCGGAGTTTGGATACTAAACGAAACTGACCGAAGTCTGAACGCTAAACGTAATAACCGGAGTCTGGATACTCAACGAAACTGACCGCAACCTGAACGCTCAACTTAATAACCAGAGTCTGGATACTCAACGAAACTGACCGGAGCCTGAACGCTCAACGTAATAACAGGAGTCTGGATACTCAACGAAATTGACCGGAGTCTGATCGCTCAACGTAATAACCGGAGTCTGGATACTCAACGAAAATGACCGAAGCCTGAACGCTCAACTTAATAACCGGAGTTTGGATACTCAACAAAAATAACCGGAGCGTGAGTGCTCAACGTAATAACAGGAGTCTGGATAATCAACGAAACTGACCGGAGCCTGAATGCTCAATGTAATAATCGGAGTCTGGATACCCAACCCACCTGAATGGAGCCTGAACGCTAAACTTAATAATCGGAGTCTGGATACTCAACAAAAATGACCGGAGCCTGAATGCTCAACTTAATAACCGGAGTCAGGATGCTCAACGAAACTGACCGGAGCATGAACCCTCAACAGAATGACCGGAGTCTGGATACTCAACGAAAATGACCGGAGCCTGAACGCTCAACGTCATGACCGGAGTTTGGATACTCAACAAAAATGACCGGAGCCTGTACACTCAACGTAATGACCGGAGTCTAGATACTCAACAAAACTTACCAGAACAAGGATGCTATACGTAATAACCGGAGTCTGGATGCCTAACGAAACTAACCGGAGCCTGAACTCTCAACGGAATAACCGGAGTCTGGATACCTAACGAAACTGACCGGAGCCTGAACGCTCAACGTAATAACCGGAGTCTGGATACCTAACGAAACTGACCGGAGCCTGAACGCTCAACGTAATAACCGGAGTCTGGATACCCAACGAAATTGACCGGAGCGTGAACGCTCAACGTAATAACTGGAGTCTGGATACTCAACGAAACTGACCAGAGCCTAAACGCTCAACGTAATAACTGGAGTCTGGAAACCCAACGAAACTGACCGGAGCCTGAACGCTCAACTTAATAACCGGAGTCTAGATACTCAACAAAACTGACCGGAGCCTGAACGCTCAACGTAATAACCGGAGTCTGCATACTCAAGAAAATGACCGAAGCCTGAACGCTCAACTTAATAACCGGAGTTTGGATACTCAACAAAAATTACCGGAGCGTGAGTGCTCAACGTAATAACCAGAGTATGGATAATCAACGAAACTGACCGGAGCCTAAATGCTCAATGTAATAATCGAAGTCTGGATACCCAACACACCTGAACGGAGCCTGAACGCTAAACTTAATAACCGGAGTCTGGATACTCAACAAAAATGACCGAAGCCTGAATGCTTAACTTAATAACCGGAGTCTGGATGCTCAACGAAACTGACCGGAGCATGAACCCTCAACAGAATGACCGGAGTCTGGATACCCAACGAAAATGACCGGAGCCTGAACGCTCAACGTCATGACCGAAGTCTGGATACTCAACAAAAATGATGGGAGCCTGTACACTCAACGTAATGACCGGAGTCTAGATACTCAACAAAACATACCAGAGCATGGACGCTATACGTAATAAACGGAGTCTGGATGCCTAACGAAACTAACCGGAGCCTAAATGCTCAACGTAATAACCGGAGTCTGGATACCCAACGAAACTGACCGGAGCCTGAATGCTCAACGTAATAATCAGAGTCTATATACTCAACGAAACTTACCAGAGCCTGGACGCTATATGTAATAACCGGCGTCTGGATACCTAACAAAACTAACCGGAACCTGAAAGTTCAACGGAATAACCAGAGTCTGGATACTCAACGAAAATAACCGGACCCTGAATGCACAACGTAATAACCGGAGTCTAGATACCCAACGAAACTGACCGGAGCCTAAACGCTCAACGTAATAATCGGAGTCTAGATTCTCAACGAAACTAATCAGAGTTTGAACACAAAACGTAATAAGCGGAGTCTGGAGACTCAACAAAAATGATCGGAGCCTGAATGCTCAACGTAATAACCGAACTGGAGACTCAACAAAAATGACCGGAGCCTGAACGCTCAACGTAATAACCGGAGTCTGGATACCCAACGAAACTGACCGGAGCCTGAACGCTCAACGTAATAACTGGAGTCTGGATACTCAACGAAACTGACCGGAGCCTGAACGCTCAACATAATAACCGGAGTCTGGATACCCAACGAAATTGACCGGAGCCTGAACGCTCAACTTAATAACCGGAGTCTGGATACTCAACGAAACTGACCGGAGCCTGAATGCTCAACATAATAACCGGATTCCGGATACTCAAAGAAAATGACCGGAGCCTGAATGCTCAACTTAATAACCGGAGTTTGGATACTCTACGAAATTGACCGGAACCTGAAGGCTCAACGTAATAACCAGAGTCTGGATACTCAACAAAAATTACCGGAGCCTGAACGCTCAATGTAATAACCAGAGTTTGGATACCCAAGGAAACTGACCGGAGCGTGAGTGCTCAACGTAATAACCAGAGTGTGGATAATCAACGAAACTGACCGGAGCCTGAACGCTCAATGTAATAAATGGAGTCTGGATACCCAACGAAACTGAACGGAGCTTTAACGCTAAACTTAATAACCGGAGTCTCGATACTCAACGAAACTGACCAGAGCCTGAACGCTCAATGTAATAACCAGAGTCTGGATACTCAACGAAAATGACCAGAGCCTGAACGCTCAACGTAATAACTGGAGTCTGGATACTCAAAGAAAATGAATGGAGCCTGAACGCTCAACGTAATAACAGGAGTTTGGATACTAAACGAAACTGACCGAAGCCTGAACGCTCAACGTAATAACCGGAGTTTGGATACTCAACAAAAATGACCAGAGCCTTAACGCTCAATGTAATAACCGGAGTCTGGATACCCAACGAAACTGACCAGAGCCTGAACGCTCAACGTAATAACTGAAGTCTGGATACTCAAAGAAACTGACCGGAGCCTGAACGATCAACGTAATGACCGGAGCCTGAATGCTCAATGTAATAACCAGAGTCTTGATACTCAACAAATATGACCGGAGCCTAAATGCTCTGCTTTATAACCGGAGTCTGGATACTCAACAAAACTGACAAGAGCCTGAACGCTCAACAGAATGACCGGAGTCTAGATACTCAACGAAAATGACCGGAGCCTGAACGCTCAATGTAATGACTAGAGTCTGGATACTCAACAAAAATGGTCGGAGCCTGTAAACTCAACGTAATGACCGGAGTCTAGATACTCAACAAAACTTACCAGAGCATAGACGCTGTACATAATAACCGAAGTCTGGATACCTAACGAAACTAACCAGAGCCTGAACGCTCAACAGAATAATCGGAGTCTGAATACTCAACGAAAATCACTGGAGCCTTAATGCACAACGTAATAACCGGAGTCTGGATACCCAAAAAAACTGATCGGCGCCTGAACGCTCAACGTAATAATCGGAGTCTAGATTCTTAACAAAACTAATCAGAGTTTGAACACAAAATGTAATAACCAGAGTCTAGAGACTCAACAAAAATGACCGAAGCCTGAATGCTCAACGTAATAACTGGACTGGATACTCAATAAAAATGACCGGAGCCTGAACGCTCAACGTAATAACCAAAGTCTGGATACCCAACGAAACTGACCGAAGCGTGAACGCTCAACGTAATAACTGGGGTCTGGATACTCAACGAAACTGACTAGAGCCTGAACGCTCAACGTAATAACCAGAGTCTAGATACCCAACGAAACTGACCGGAGCCTGAGCGCTCAACTTAATAACCGGAGTCTAGATACTCAACGAAACTGACCAGAGCCTGAACGCTCAACGTAATAACCAGAGTCTGGATACTCAACGAAAATGACTGGAGCCTGAATGCTCAACATAATAACCGGAGTCTGGATACTCAAAGAAAATGACTGGAGCCTGAACGCTCAACTTAATAACCGGAGTTTGGATACTCAACGAAATTGACAGGAACCTGAACGCTCAACGTAATAACCGGAGTCTGGATACTAAACAAAAATAACTGGAGCCTGAACGCTCAACGTAATAACCGGAGTCTGGATACCCAACGAAACTGACCGGAGCGTGAGTGCTCAACGTAATAACCAGAGTCTGGATAATCAACGAAACTGACCGGAGCCTGAACGCTCAACGTAATAACTGGAGTCTGGATACCCAACGAAATTGACCGGAGCCTGAACGCTCAACTTAATAACCGGAGTCTGGATACTCAACGAAACTGACCGGAGCCTGAACGCTCAACGTAATAACCATAGTCTGGATACTCAACGAAAATGACTGGAGCCTGAACGCTCAACTTAATAACCGGAGTTTGGATACTCAACGAAATTGACCGGAACCTGAACGCTCAACGTAATAACCAGAGTCTAGATACTCAACAAAAATGACCGGAGCCTGAACGCTCAACGTAATAACCGGAGTCTGGATACCCAACGAAACTGAACGGAGCCTTAACGCTAAACTTAATAACCGGAGTCTGGATACTCAACGAAACTGACCGGAGCGTGAACGCTCAACGTAATAACCAGAGTCTGGATACTCATCGAAAATGACCGGAGCCTGAACGCTCAACGTAATTACTGGAGTCTGGATACTCAAAGAAAATGACCGGAGCCTGAACGCTCAACCTAATAACCGGAGTTTGGATACTAAACGAAACTGACCGAAGTCTGAACGCTAAACGTAATAACCGGAGTCTGGATACTCAACGAAACTGACCGCAACCTGAACGCTCAACTTAATAACCAGAGTCTGGATACTCAACAGCACTGACCGGAGCCTGAACGCTCAACGTAATAACAGGAGTCTGGATACTCAACGAAATTGACCGGAGCCTGAACGCTCAACGTAATAACCAGAGTCTAGATACCCAACGAAACTGACCGGAGCCTGAGCGCTCAACTTAATAACCGGAGTCTAGATACTCAACGAAACTGACCAGAGCCTGAACGCTCAACGTAATAACCAGAGTCTGGATACTCAACGAAAATGACTGGAGCCTGAATGCTCAACATAATAACCGGAGTCTGGATACTCAAAGAAAATGACTGGAGCCTGAACGCTCAACTTAATAACCGGAGTTTGGATACTCAACGAAATTGACAGGAACCTGAACGCTCAACGTAATAACCGGAGTCTGGATACTAAACAAAAATAACTGGAGCCTGAACGCTCAACGTAATAACCGGAGTCTGGATACCCAACGAAACTGACCGGAGCGTGAGTGCTCAACGTAATAACCAGAGTCTGGATAATCAACGAAACTGACCGGTGCCTGAACGCTCAACGTAATAACCAGAGTCTGGATACCAAACGAAACTGAACGGAGCTTGAATGCTATACTTAATAACCGGAGTCTGGATACTCAACGAAACTGACCGGAGCCTGAACATTCAACGTAATAACCGGAGACTAGATACTCAACGAAAATGACCAGAGCCTGAACGCTCAACGTAATAACCGGAGTCTGGATACTCAAAGAAAATGACCGGAGCCTGAATGCTCAACTTAATAACCGGAGTTTGGATACTAAACGAAACTAACTGGAGCCTGAACGCTCAACGTAATAACCGGAGTCTAGATACTCAACAAAAATGTTCGGACCCTTAACGCTCAACGTAATAACCGGAGTCTGGATACCCAACGAAATTGACCGGAGCCTGAACGCTCAGCTTAATAACCGGAGTCTGGATACTCAACGAAACTGACCGGAGCCTGAACGCTCAACTTAATAACCAGAGTCTGGATACTCAACGAATATGACCGGAGCCTGAATGCTCAACATAATAACCGGAGTCTGGATACTCAAAGAAAATGACCGGACCCTGAACGCTCAACTTATTAACTGGAGTTTGGATACTCAACGAAATTGACCGGAACCTAAACGCTCAATGTAATAACCGGAGTCTAGATACTCAACAAAAATGACCGGAGCCTGAACGCTCAACGTAATAACCGGAGTCTGGATACCCAAGGAAACTGACCGGAGCGTGAGTGCTCAAGGTAATAACCGGAGTCTGGATAATCAACAAAAATGACTGTAGCCATGAACGCTCAACGTAATAACCAGAGTCTGGATAATCAACAAAAATGACCGGAGCCTGAACGCTCAACGTAATAACTGGAGTCTGGATACTCAAAGAAAATGACCGGAGCCTGAACGCTTAATGTAATAACCGGAGTTTAGATACTAAACGAAACTGACCGAAGCCTGAACGCTCAACGTAATAACTGGAGTCTGGATACTCAACAAAAATGACCGGAGCCTTAACGCTCAATGTAATAGCCGGAGTCTGGATACCGAACGAAACTAACCAGAGCCTGAACGCTCAACGTAATAACTGGAGTCTGGATACTCAACGAAACTGACCGGAGCCTGAACGATCAACGTAATGACCGGAGCCTGAACGCTCAATGTAATAACCGGAGTCTAGATACTCAACAAAAATGACCGGAGCCTGAATGCTCAACTTAATAACCGGAGTCTGGATACTCAACGAAACTGACAGGAGCCTGAATGCTCAACAGAATGACCGGAGTCTAGATACTCAACGAAAATGACCGGAGCCTGAACGCTTAACGTAATGACTAAAGTCTGGATACTCAACAAAAATGGCCGAAGCCTATACACTCAACGTAATGACCAGAGTCTAGATACTCAACAAAACTTACCAAAGCATAGACGCTATACATAATAACCGGAGACTGGATACCTAACGAAACTAACCGGAGCCTAGATATTCAATGAAAATCACCGGAGCCTGAATGCTCAACGTAATAACCGGAGTCTGGATACCTAACGAAACTGACCGGAGCCTGAATGCTCAACATAATAATCGGAGTCTAGATTCTCAAAGAAAATGACCGAAGCCTGAACGCTCAACTTAATAACCGGAGTTTGGATACTTAACGAAACTGACCGAAGTCTGAACGCTCAACGTAATAACCGGAGTTTGGATAACCAACGAAACTGGCCGCAGCCTGAACGCTCAATTTAATAACCGGAGTCTGGATACTCAACAAAACTGACCGGAGCCTGAACGCTCAACGTAATAACAGGAGTCTGGATACTCAATGAAAATGACCGGAGCCTGAACGCTCAACGTAATAACCGGAGTCTAGATACTCAAAGAAAATGACCGAAGCCTGAACGCTCAACTTAATAACCGGAGTTTGGATACTCATAAAAAATAACCGGAGCGTGAGTGCTCAACGTAATAACCGAAGCCTGAATGCTCAATTTAATAATCGGAGTCTGGATACCCAACACACCTGAATGGATCCTGAACGCTAAACTTAATAACCGGAGTTTGGATACTCAACAAAAATGACCGGAGCCTGAATGCTCAACTTAATAACCGGAGTCTGGATGCTCAACAAAACTGACCGGAGCATGAACGCTCAACAGAATGACCGGAGTCTGGATACTCAACGAAAATGACCGGAGCCTGAATGCTCAACGTCATGACCGGAGTCTGGATACTCAACAAAAACGACCGGAGCCTGTACACTCAACGTAATAACCGGAGTCTAGATACTCAACAAAACTTACCAGAGCATGGACGCTATACGTAATAACCGGAGTCTGGATGCCTAACGAAACAAACCGGAGCCTGAACGCTCAACGGAATAACCAGAGTCTAGATACTCAAAGAAAATCACCGGAGCCTGAATGCACAACGTAATAACCGTAGTCTGGATACCCAACGAAACTGACCAGAGCCTGAACGCTCAACGTAATAATCAGAGTCTAGATTCTCAAGGAAACTAATCTGAGTTTGAACACAAAACGTAATAAGCGGAGTCTGGATACTCAACGAAAATGACCGGAGCCTGAATGCTCAACGTCATGACCGGAGTCTGGATACTCAACAAAAATGGCCGAAGCCTATACAGTCAACGTAATGACCAGAGTCTAGATACTCAACAAAACTTACCAAAGCATAGACGCTATACATAATAACCGGAGACTGGATACCTAACGAAACTAACCGGAGCCTAGATATTCAATGAAAATCACCGGAGCCTGAATGCTCAACGTAATAACCGGAGTCTGGATACCTAACGAAACTGACCGGAGCCTGAATGCTCAACATAATAATCGGAGTCTAGATTCTCAAAGAAACTAATCGAAGTTTGAACATAAAATGTAATAACCGGAGTTTGGATAGTCAAAGAAAATGACCGGAGCCTGAACGCTCAACGTAATAACCGGAGTTTGGATACTTAACGAAACTGACGGAAGTCTGAACGCTCAACGTAATAACCGGAGTTTGGATAACCAACGAAACTGGCCGCAGCCTGAACGCTCAATTTAATAACCGGAGTCTGGATACTCAACAAAACTGACCGGAGCCTGAACGCTCAACGTAATAACAGGAGTCTGGATACTCAATGAAAATGACCGGAGCCTGAACGCTCAACGTAATAACCGGAGTCTAGATACTCAAAGAAAATGACCGAAGCCTGAACGCTCAACTTAATAACCGGAGTTTGGATACTCATAAAAAATAACCGGAGCGTGAGTGCTCAACGTAAGAACCGAAGCCTGAATGCTCAATTTAATAATCGGAGTCTGGATACCCAACACACCTGAATGGATCCTGAACGCTAAACTTAATAACCGGAGTTTGGATACTCAACAAAAATGACCGGAGCCTGAATGCTCAACTTAATAACCGGAGTCTGGATGCTCAACAAAACTGACCGGAGCATGAACGCTCAACAGAATGACCGGAGTCTGGATACTCAACGAAAATGACCGGAGCCTGAATGCTCAACGTCATGACCGGAGTCTGGATACTCAACAAAAACGACCGGAGCCTGTACACTCAACGTAATAACCGGAGTCTAGATACTCAACAAAACTTACCAGAGCATGGACGCTATACGTAATAACCGGAGTCTGGATGCCTAACGAAACAAACCGGAGCCTGAACGCTCAACGGAATAACCAGAGTCTAGATACTCAAAGAAAATCACCGGAGCCTGAATGCACAACGTAATAACCGTAGTCTGGATACCCAACGAAACTGACCAGAGCCTGAACGCTCAACGTAATAATCAGAGTCTAGATTCTCAAGGAAACTAATCTGAGTTTGAACACAAAACGTAATAAGCGGAGTCTGGATACTCAACGAAAATGACCGGAGCCTGAATGCTCAACGTAATAACCGGACTGGAGACTCAACAAAAATGACCGGAGCCTGAACGCTCAACGTAATAATCGGAGTCTAGATTCTCAACGAAACTAATCAGAGTTTGAACACAAAACGTAACAAGCGGAGTCTGGAGACTCAACAAAAATGACCGGAGCCTGAATTCTCAATGTAATAACCGGACTAGAGACTCAACAAAAATGACCGGAGCCTGAACGCTCAACTTAATAACCGGAGTCTGGATACTCAATGAAACTGACCGGAGCCTGAACGCTCAACGTAATAACCAGAGTTTGGATACTCAACGAAAATGACCGGAGCCTGAATGTTCAACATAATAACCGGAGTCTGGATAATCAAAGAAAATGACCGGAGCCTGAATGCTCAACTTAATAACCGGAGTTTGGATACTCAACGAATTTGACCGGAACCTGAACGCTCAACGTAATAACCAGAGTCTGGATACTCAACAAAAACGACCGGAGCCTGAACGCTCAACGTAATAACCGGAGTCTGGATACCCAAGGAAACTGACCGGAGCGTGAGTGCTCAATGTAATAACCGGAGTCTGGATAATCAACGAAACTGACCGGAGCCTGAACGCTCAACGTAATAACTGGAGTCTGGATACTCAACGAAAATGACTGGAGCTTGAACGCTCAACGTAATAACTGGAGTTGGATACTCAAAGAAAATGATCGGAGCCTGAACACTCAACGTAATAACCGGAGTCTGGATACTCAACGAAAATGACCGGAGCCTGAACGCTCAACGTAATAACTAGAGTCTGGATACTCAAAGAAAATGACCAGAGCCTGAACGCTCAACGTAATAACCGGAGTCTGGATACTCAACGAAACTGACCGGAGCCTTAACGCTCAACTTAATAACCGGAGTCTGGATGCCCAACGAAACTGACCAGAGCCTGAACTCTCAACGTAATAACTGGAGTCTGGATACTCAACGAAACTGACCGGAACCTGAACGATCAACGTAATGACCGGAGCCTGAACGCTCAATGTAATAACCCGAGTCTGGATACTCAACAAAAATGACCGGAGCCTGAATGCTCAACTTAATAACCGGAGTCTGGATACTCAACGAAATTGAGAGGAGCCTGAACGCTCAACAGAATGACCGGAGTCTAGATACTCAACGAAAATGACCGGAGCCTGAACGCTCAACGTAATGACTAGAGTCTGGATACTCAACAAAAATGGCCGGAGCCTGTACACTCAACGTAATGACCGGAGTCTAGATACTCAACAAAACTTACTAGAGCATAGACGCTATACATAATAACCGGAGTCTGGATACCTAACGAAACTAACTGGAGCCTGAACGCTCAACGGAATAACCGGAGTCTGGATACTCAACGAAAATCACCGGAGCCTGAATGCTCAACGTAATAACCGGAGTCTGGATACCTAACGAAACTGACCGGAGCCTAAACGCTCAACATAATAATCGGAATCGAGATTCTCAAAGAAACTAATCGGAGTTTGAACACAAAATGTAATAACCGGAGTCTGGATACTCAACAAAATTGACCGGAGCCTGAACGCTCAACGTAATAACAGGAGTCTGGATACTCAACGAAAATGACTGAAGCCTGAACGCTCAACGTAATAACCGGAGTCTGGATACTCAAAGAAAATGGCCGAAGCCTGAACGCTCAACTTAATACCTAGAGTCTGGATACTCAACGAAACTGACCGGAGCCTGAACGCTCAACGTAATAACAGGAGTCTGGATACTCAACGAAAATGACTGGAGCCTAAACACTCAATATAATAACCGGAGGCTGGATACTCAAAGAAAATGACCGAAGCCTGAACGCTCAACTTAATAACCGGAGTTTGGATACTCAACAAAAATAACTGGAGCGTGAGTGCTCAACGTAATAACCGGAGTCTTGATAATCAACAAAACTGACCGGAGCCTGAATGATCAATGTAATAATCGGAGTCTGGATACCCAACACACCTGAACGCAGCCTGAACGCTAAACTTAATAACCAGAGTCTGGATACTCAACGAAACTGACCGGAGCCTGAACGCTCAATGTAATAACTGGAGTTTGGATACTCAACGAAAATGACCGGAGCGTGAACGCTCAACGTAATAACTGGAGCTTGGATACTCAACAAAACTGACTGGAGCCTGAACGCTCAATGTAATAACCAGAGTCTGGATACTCAACGAAACTGACCGGAGCCAGAACGCTCAACGTAATAACCGGAGTCTGGATACCCAACGAAACTGACCGGAGGCTGAACACTCAACTTAATAACCAGAGTCTGGATACTCAACGAAAATGATCGGAGCCTGAACGCTCAACATAATGACCGGAGTCTAGATACTCAACAAAATTTACCAGAGCCTGGACGTTATACGTAATAACCGGAGTCTGGTTGCCTAACGAAACTAACCGGAGCCTGAACGCTCAACGGAATAACCAGAGTCTGAATACTCAACGAAAATCACCGGAGCCTTAATGCACAACGTAATAACCGGAGTCTGGATACCCAACAAAACTGACCGGAGCCTGAACGCTCAACGTAATAATCGGAGTCTAGATTCTCAACAAAACTAATCAGAGTTTGAACACAAAATGTAATAACCGGAGTCTAGAGACTCAACAAAAATGACCGAAGCCTGAATGCTCAACGTAATAACCGGACTGGATACTCAACAAAAATGACCGGAGCCTGAACGCTCAACGTAATAACCGGAGTCTGGATACCCAACGAAACTGACCGGAGCTTTAACGCTCAATGAAATAACTAGAGTCTGGATACTCAACGAAACTGACCGGAGCCTGAACGCTCAACGTAATAACCGTAGTCTGGATACCCAACGAAACTGACCGGAGCCTGAACGCTCAACTTAATAACCGGAGTCTTGATACTCAAAGAAAATGACCGGAGCCTGAACGCTCAACTTAATAACCGGAGTTTAGATACTCAACGAAATTGACCGGAACCTGAACGCTCAACGTAATAACCAGAGTCTGGATACTCAACAAAAATGATCGGAGCCTGAACGCTCAACGTAATAACCGGAGTCTGTATACATAACGAAATTGACTGGAGCGTGAGTGCTCAACGTAATAACCGGAGTCTGGATAATCAACGAAATTGACCAGAGCCTGAACGCTCAACGTAATAACCGGAGTCTAGATACCCAACGAAACTGAACGGAGCCTGAATGCTATACTTAATAACCGGAGTCTGGATACTCAACGAAACTGACCGGAGTCTGAACACTCAACGTAATAACCGGAGTCTAGATACTCAACGAAAATGACCAGAGTTTGAACGCTCAACGTAATAACCGGAGTCTGGATACTCAAAGAAAATGATCGGAGCCTGAACGCTCAACTTAATAACCGGAGTTTGGATACTAAACGAAACTGACCAGAGCCTGAACGCTCAACGTAATAACCGGAGTCTAGATACTCAACAAAAATGACCAGAGTCTGGATACCCAACGAAATTGACCGGAGCCTGAACGCTCAACTTAATAACCGGAGTCTGGATACTCAACGAAACTGATCGGAGCAAGAACGCTCAACGTAATAACCAGAGTCTGGATACTCAACGAAAATGACAGGAGCCTGAATACTCAACATAATAACCAGAGTCTGGATACTCAAAGAAAATGACCGGATCCTGAACGCTCAACTTAATAACCGGAGTTTGTATACTCAACAAAATTGACCGGAACCTGAACGCTTAACGTAATGACCGGAGTCTGGATACTCAACAAAAATGACCGGAGCCTGAACGCTCAATGTAATAACCGGAGTCTGGATACCCAAAGAAACTGACCGGAGCGTGAGTGCTCAACGTAATAACCGGAGTCTGGATAATCAACGAAACTGACCGGCGCCTAAACGCTCAACGTAATAACCGGAGTCTGGATACCCAACGAAACTGAACGGAGCCTGAACGCTAAACTTAATAACCGGAGTCTGGATACTCAACGAAAGTGACCGGAGCCTGAACACTCAACGTAATAACTGGAGTCTGGATACTCAAAGAAAATGACCGGAGCCTGAACGCTCAACGTAATAACCGGAGTTTGGATACTAAACGAAACTGACCGAAGCCTGAACGCTCAACATAATAACCGGAGTATGGATACTCAACAAAAATGACCGGAGCCTTAACGCTCAATGTAATAACCGGAGTCTGGATACCCAATGAAACTGACCAGAGCCTGAACGCTCAACGTAATAATTGGAGTTTAGATTCTCAACGAAACTAATCAGAGTTTGAACACAAAACGTAATAAGCGGAGTCTGGAGACTCAACAAAAATGACCGGAGCCTGAATGCTCAACGTAATAACCGGACTGGAGACTCAAGAAAAATGACCGGAGCCTGAACGCTCAACGTAATAACCGGAGTCTGGATACCCAACGAAACTGACCAGAGCGTGAAAGCTCAACGTAATAAATAGTGTCTGGATACTCAACGAAACTGACCGGAGCCTGAACACTCAACGTAATAATCGGAGTCTGGATACTCAACGAAAATGACCGGAGCCTGAACGCTCAACGTAATAACTGGAGTCTGGATACTCAAAGAAAATGACCAGAGCCTGAACGTTCAACGTAATAACCGGAGTTTGGATACTAAACGAAAATGACCGAAGTCTGAACGCTCAACGTAATAACCGGAGTCTGGATACTCAACGAAACTGACCGGAGCCTTAACGCTCAACTTAATAACCGGAGTCTGGATGCGCAACGAAACTGACCAGAGCCTGAACTCTCAACGTAATAAATGGAGTCTGGATACTCAACGAAACTGACTGGAACCTGAACGATCAACGTAATGACCGGAGCCTGAACGCTCAATGTAATAACCGGAGTCTGGATACTCAACAAAAATGACCGGAGCCTGAATGCTCAACTTAATAACCGGAGTCTGGATACTCAACGAAACTGAGAGGAGCCTGAACGCTCAACAGAATGACCGGAGTCTAGATACTCAACGAAAATGACCGGAGCCTGAACGCTCAACGTAATGACTAGAGTCTGGATACTCAACAAAAATGGCTGGAGCCTGTACACTCAACATAATGACCGGAGTCTAGATACTCAACAAAACTTACTAGAGCATAGACGCTATACATAATAACCGGAGTCTGGATACCTAACGAAACTAACTGGAGCCTGAACGCTCAACGGAATAACCGGAGTCTGGATACTCAACGAAAATCACCGGAGCCTGAATGCTCAACGTAATAACCGGAGTCTGGATACCTAACGAAACTGACCGAAGCCTAAACGCTCAACATAATAATCGGAATCGAGATTCTCAAAGAAACTAATCGGATTTTGAACACAAAATGTAATAACCGGAGTCTGGATACTCAACGAAACTGACCGGAGCCTGAACGCTCAACGTAATAACAGGAGTCTGGATACTCAACGAAAATGACTGAAGCCTGAACGCTCAACGTAATAACCGGAGTCTGGATACTCAAAGAAAATGACCGAAGCCTGAACGCTCAACTTAATACCCAGAGTCTGGATACTCAACGAAACTGACCGGAGCCTGAACGCTCAACGTAATAACAGGAGTCTGGATACTCAACGAAAATGACTGGAGCCTAAACGCTCAATATAATAACCGGAGGCTGGATACTCAAAGAAAATGACCGAAGCCTGAACGCTCAACTTAATAACCGGAGTTTGGATACTCAACAAAAATAACTGGAGCGTGAGTGCTCAACGTAATAACCGGAGTCTTGATAATCAACAAAACTGACCGGAGCCTAAATGATCAATGTAATAATCGGAGTCTGGATACCCAACACACCTGAACGCAGCCTGAACGCTAAACTTAATAACCAGAGTCTGGATACTCAACGAAACTGACCGCAGCCTGAACGCTCAATGTAATAACTGGAGTTTGGATACTCAACGAAAATGACCGGAGCGTGAACGCTCAACGTAATAACCGGAGTCTGGATACCTAACGAAACTGACCGGAGCCTGAACGCTCAACATAATAATCGGAGTCTAGATTCTCAAAGAAACTAATCGGAGTTTGAACACAAAATGTAATAACCAGAGTCTCGAGACTCAACAAAAATGACTGGAGCGTGAGTGCTCAACGTAATAACCGGAGTCTGGATAATCAACGAAATTGACCGGAGCCTGAACGCTCAACGTAATAACCGGAATCTGGATACCCAACGAAACTCAACGGAGCCTGGACGCTAAACTTAATAACCGGAGTCTAGATACTCAACGAAACTGACCGGAGCCTGAATGCTCAACGTAATAACCAGAGTCTGGATACTCAACGAAAATGACCGGAGCCTGAATGCTCAACATAATAACCGGAGTCTGGACACTCAAAGAAAATGACAGGAGCCTGAACGCTCAACTTAATAACTGGAGTTTGGATACTCAACGAAATTGACCGGAACCTGAACGCTCAACATAATAACCGGAGTCTGGATACTGAACAAAAATGACCGGAGCCTGAACGCTCAACGTAATAACCGGAGTCTAGATACCCAAGGAAACTGACCGGAGCGTGAGTGCTCAACGTAATAACCGGAGTCTGGATAATCAACGAAACTGACCGGAGTCTGAACGCTCAATGTAATAACCGGAGTCTGGATACCCAACGAAACTGACCGGAGCCTGAACGCTCAACGTAATAACCAGAGTCAAGATACTCAACGAAAATGACCGGAGCCTGAACGCTCAACGTAATAACTGGAGTCTGGATACTCAAAGAAAATGACCGGAGCCTGAACGCTCAACGTAATAACCGGAGTTTGGATACTAAACGAAAACTGACCGAAGCCTGAACGCTCAACGTAATAACCGGAGTCTGGATACTCAACAAAAATGATCGGAGCCTTAACACTCAATGTAATAACCGGAGTCTGGATACCCAACGAAATTGACCAGAGCCTGAACGCTCAACGTAATAACTGGAGTCTGGATACTCAACGAAACTGACCGGAGCCTGAACGATCAACGTAATGACCGGAGCCTGAACGCTCAATGTAATAACCGGAGTCTGGATACTCAACAAAAATGACCGGCGCCTGAATGCCCAACTTAATAACCGGAGTCTAGATGTTCAACGAAACTGACCGGAGCATGAACCCTCAACAGAATAACCGGAGTCTGGATACTCAACAAAAATGACGGGAGCCTAAACGCTCAACGTCATGACCGGAGTCTGGATACTCAACAAAAATGGCCAGAGCCTGTACACTCAACGTAATGACCGGAGTCTAGATACTCAACCAAACTTACCAGAGCATAGACGCTATACATAATAACCGGAGTCTGGATACGTAACGAAACTAACCGGGGCCTGAACGCTCAACGGAATAACCGGAGTCTGGATACTCAACGAAAATCACCGGAGCCTGAATGCTCAACGTAATAACCGGAGTCTGGATACCTAACGAAACTGACTGGAGCCTGAACGCTCAACATAATAATCGGAGTCTAGAGTTTGAACATAAAATGTAATAACCGGAGTCTGGAGACTCAACAAAAATGACCGGAGCCTGAATGCTCACGGTAATAACCGGACTGGATACTCAACAAAAATGACCGGAGCCTGAACACTAAACGTAATAACCGGAGTCTGGATACCCAACGAAACTGACCGGAGCCTGAACGCTCAACTTAATAACCGGAGTCTGGATACTCAACGAAACTGACCGAAGCCTGAACGCTCAACGTAATAACAGGAGTCTGGATACTCAACGAAAATGACCGGAGCCTGAACGCTCAACGTAATAACCGGAGTCTGGATACTCAAAGAAAATGGCCGAAGCCTAAACACTCTACTTAATAACCGGAGTTTGGATACTCAACAAAAATAACCGAAGCGTGAGTGCTCAACGTAATAACCGGAGTGTGGATAATCAACGAAACTGACCGGAGCCTGAATGCTCAATGTAATAATCGGAGTCTAGAAACCTAACACACCTGAACGGAACCTAAACGCTAAACTTAATAACCGGAGTCTGGAGACTCAACAAAAATGACCGGAGCCTGAATGCTCAATGTAATAACCGGAGTCTGGATACTCAACAAAAATGACCGGAGCCTGAATGCTAAACGTAATAACCGGAGTCTGGATACCCAACGAAACTGACCGGAGCCTGAACGCTCAACGTAATAACCGGAGTCTGGATACCCAACGAAACTGACCGGAGCCTTAACACTCAACGTAAAAACCGGAGTTTGGATACCCAATGAAACTGACCGGAGCCTGAACGATCAACGTAATAACCGAAGTCTGGATACGCAACGAAACTGACCGGAGCCTGAACGCTAAACGTAATAACCGGAGTCTAGATACCCAACGAAACTGACCGGAGCCTGAACACTCAACTTAATAACCGGAGTCTGGATACTCAACGAAACTGACCGGAGCCTGAACGCTCAACGTAATAACAGGAGTCTGGATAGTCAACAAAAATGACCGGAGCCTGAACGCTCAACGTAATAACCGGAGTCTGGATACTCAAAGAAAATGGCCGAAGCCTGAACACTCAACTTAATAACCGGAGTTTGGATACTCAACAAAAATAACCGAAGCGTGAGTGCTCAACGTAATAACCGGAGTCTGGCTAATCAACGAAACTGACCAGAGCCTGAATGCTCAGTGTAATAATCGGAGTCTGGAAACCTAACACACCTGAATGGAACCTGAACACTAAACTTAATAACCGGAGTCTGGATACTCAACAAAATGACCGGAGCCTGAATGCTCAACTTAATAACCGGAGTCTGGATGCTCAACGAAACTGACCGGAGCATGCACCCTCAACAGAATGATCGAAGTCTGGATACTCAACGAAAATGACCGGAGCCTGAACGCTCAACGTCATGACCGGAGTCTGGATACTCAACAAAAATGACCGGAGCCTGTACACTCAACGTAATGAACAAAGTCTAGATACTCAACAAAACTTACCAGAGCATGGACGCTATACGTAATAACCGGAGTCTGGATGCCCAACGAAACTAATCGGAGCCTGAACGCTCAACGGAATAACCAGAGTCTGGATACTCAAAGAAAATCACCGAGGCCTGAATGCTCAATGTAATAACCGGAGCCTGGATACCCAACGAAACTGACCAGAGCCTGAACGCTCAACGTAATAATCAGAGTCTATATACTCAACGAAACTTACCAGAGCCTGGACGCTATACGTAATAACCGGAGTCTGGATACCTAATGAAACTAACGGGAGCCTGAACGCTCAATGGAATAACCAGAGTCTAGATACTCAACAAAACTGACAGGAGCCTGAACGCTCAACAGAATGACCGGAGTCTAGATACTCAACGAAAATGACCGGAGCCTAAACGCTCAACGTAATGACTAGAGTCTGGATACTCAACAAAAATGGCCGGAGCCTGTACACTCAACGTAATGGCCGGAGTCTAGATACTCAACAAAACTTAGTAGAGCATAGACACTATACATAATAACTAGAGTCTGGATACCTAACGAAACTAACCGGGGCCTGAACGCTCAACGGAATAACCGGAGTCTTGATACTCAACGAAAATTACCGGAGCCTGAATGCTCAACGTAATAACCGGAGTCTAGATTGTCAAAGAAACTAATCAGAGTTTGAACACAAAATGTAATAACCAGAGTCTGGAGACTCAACAAAAATGACCGGAGCGGGAGTGCTCAACGTAATAACCGGAGTCTGGATAATCAACGAAACTGACCGGAGCCTGAATGCTCAATGTAATAACCGGAATCTGGATACCCAACGAAACTTAACGGAGCCTGGACGCTAAACTTAATAACCGGAGTCTGGATACTCAACGAAGCTGACCGGAGCCTGAATGCTCAACGTAATAACCAGAGTCTGGATACTCAACGAAAATGACCGGAGCCTGAATGCTCAACATAATAACCGGAGTCTGGACACTCAAAGAAAATGACCGGAGCCTGAATGCTCAACTTAATAACTGGAGTTTGGATACTCAACGAAATTGACCGGAACTTGAACGCTCAACATAATAACCGGAGTCTGGATACTGAACAAAAATGACCGGAGCCTGAACGCTCAACGTAATAACCGGAGTCTAGATACCCAAGGAAACTGACCGGAGCGTGAGTGCTCAACGTAATAACCGGAGTCTGGATAATCAACGAAACTGACCGGAGTCTGAACGCTCAATGTAATAACCGGAGTCTGGATACCCAACGAAACTGACCGGAGCCTGAACGCTCAACGTAATAACTAGAGTCTGGATACTCAACGAAAATGACTGGAGCCTGAACGCTCAACGTAATAACTGGAGTCTGGATACTCAAAGAAAATGACCGGAGCCTGAACGCTCAACGTAATAACCGGAGTTTGGATACTAAACGAAAACTGACCGAAGCCTGAACGCTCAACGTAATAACCGGAGTCTGGATACTCAACAAAAATGACCGGAGCCTTAACGCTCAATGTAATAACCGGAGTCTGGATACCCAACGAAATTGACCAGAGCCTGAACGCTCAATGTAATAACTGGAGTCTGGATACTCAACGAAACTGACCGGAGCCTGAACGCTCAATGTAATAACCGGAGTCTGGATACTCAACAAAAATGACCGGAGCCTGAATGCTCAACTTAATAACCGGAGTCTGGATGCTCAACGAAACTGACCGGAGCATGAACCCTCAACAGAATAACCGGAGTCTGAATACTCAACAAAAATGACCGGAGCCTAAACGCTCAACGTCATGACCGGAGTCTGGATACTCAACAAAAATGGCCGGAGCCTGTACACTCAATGTAATGACCGGAGTCTAGATACTCAACAAAACTTACCAAAGCATAGACGCTATACATAATAACCGGAGTCTGGATACGTAATGAAACTAACCGGGGCCTGAACGCTCAACGGAATAACCGGAGTCTGGATACTCAACGAAAATCACCGGAGCCTGAATGCTCAACGTAATAACCGGAGTCTGGATACCTAACGAAACTGACCGGAGCCTGAACGCTCAACATAATAATCGGAGTCTAGATTCTCAAAGAAACAAATCAGAGTTTGAACATAAAATGTAATAACCGGAGTCTAGATACCCAACGAAACTGACCAGAGCCTGAACGCTCAACGTAATAATCAGAGTCTATATACTCAACGAAACTTACCAGAGCCTGGACGCTATACGTAATAACCGGAGTCTGGATACCTAATGAAACTAACCGGAGCCTGAACGCTCAATGGAATAACCAGAGTCTAGATACTCAACAAAACTGACAGGAGCCTGAACGCTCAACAGAATGACCGGAGTCTAGATACTCAACGAAAATGACCGGAGCCTAAACGCTCAACGTAATGACTAGAGTCTGGATACTCAACAAAAATGGTCGGAGCCTGTACACTCAACGTAATGGCCGGAGTCTAGATACTCAACAAAACTTAGTAGAGCATAGACACTATACATAATAACTGGAGTCTGGATACCTAACGAAACTAACCGGGGCCTGAACGCTCAACGGAATAACCGGAGTCTGGATACTCAACGAAAATCACCGGAGCCTGAATGCTCAACGTAATAACCGGAGTCTGGATACCTAACGAAACTGACCGGAGCCTGAACGCTCAACATAATAATCGGAGTCTAGATTGTCAAAGAAACTAATCAGAGTTTGAACACAAAATGTAATAACCAGAGTCTGGAGACTCAACAAAAATGACCGGAGCGTGAGTGCTCAACGTAATAACCGGAGTCTGGATAATCAATGAAACTGACCGGAGCCTGAACGCTCAATGTAATAACCGGAATCTGGATACCCAACGAAACTGAACGGAGCCTGGACGCTAAACTTAATAACCGGAGTCTGGATACTCAACGAAACTGACCGGAGCCTGAATGCTCAACGTAATAACCAGAGTCTGGATACTCAACGAAAATGACCAGAGCCTGAATGCTCAACATAATAACCGGAGTTAGGACACTCAAAGAAAATGACCGGAGCCTGAACGCTCAACTTAATAACTGGAGTTTGGATACTCAACGAAATTGACCGGAACTTGAACGCTCAACATAATAACCGGAGTCTGGATACTGAACAAAAATGACCGGAGCCTGAACGCTCAACGTAATAACCGGAGTCTAGATACCCAAGGAAACTGACCGGAGCGTGAGTGCTCAACGTAATAACCGGAGTCTAGATAATCAACGAAACTGACCGGAGTCTGAACGCTCAATGTAACAACCGGAGTCTGGATACCCAACAAAACTGACCGGAGCCTGAACGCTCAACGTAATAACTAGAGTCTGGATACTCAACGAAAATGACCGGAGCCTGAACGCTCAACGTAATAACTGGAGTCTGGATACTCAAAGAAAATGACCGGAGCCTGAACGCTCAACGTAATAACCGGAGTTTGGATACTAAACGAAAACTGACCGAAGCCTGAACGCTCAACGTAATAACCGGAGTCTGGATACTCAACAAAAATGACCGGAGCCTTAATGCTCAATGTAATAACCGGAGTCTGGATACCCAACGAAATTGACCAGAGCCTGAACGCTCAATGTAATAACTGGAGTCTGGATACTCAACGAAACTGACCGGAGCCTGAACGATCAAAGTAATGACTGGAGCCTGAACGCTCAATGTAATAACCGGAGTCTGGATACTCAACAAATATGACCGGAGCCTGAATGCTCAACTTAATAACCGGAGTCTGGATGCTCAACGAAACTGACCGGAGCATGAACCCTCAACAGAATAACCGGAGTCTGAATACTCAACAAAAATAACCGGAGCCTAAACGCTCAACGTCATGACCGGAGTCTGGATACTCAACAAAACTTACCAAAGCATAGACGCTATACATAATAACCGGAGTCTGGATACGTAACGAAACTAACCGGGGCCTGAACGCTCAACGGAATAACCGGAGTCTGGATACTCAACGAAAATCACCGGAGCCTGAATGCTCAACGTAATAACCGGAGTCTGGATACCTAACGAAACTGACCGGAGCCTGAACGCTCAACATAATAATCGGAGTCTAGATTCTCAAAGAAACAAATCAGAGTTTGAACATAAAATGTAATAACCGGAGTCTGGAGACTCAACAAAAATGACCGGAGCCTGAATGCTCAAGGTAATAACTGGACTGGATACTCAACAAAAATGACCGGAGCCTGAACGCTAAACGTAATAACCGGAGTCTGGATACCCAACGAAACTGACCGGAGCCTGAACGCTCAACTTAATAACCGGAGTCTGGATACTCAACGAAACTGACCGGAGCCTGAACGCTCAACGTAATAACAGGAGTCTGGATACTCAACGAAAATGACCGGAGCTTGAACGCTCAACGTAATAACCGGAGTCTGGATACTCAAAGAAAATGGCCGAAGCCTAAACACTCAACTTAATAACGGGATTTTGGATACTCAACAAAAATAACCGAAGCGTGAGTGCTCAACGTAATAACCGGAGTCTGGATAATCAACAAAACTGACCGGAGCCTGAATGCTCAATGTAATAATCGGAGTCTGGAAACCTAACACACCTGAACGGAACCTAAACGCTAAACTTGATAACCGGAGTCTGGAGACTCAACAAAAATGACCGGAGCCTGAATGCTCAATGTAATAACCGGAGTCTGGATACTCAACAAAAATGACCGGAGCCTGACTGCTAAACGTAATAACCGGAGTCTGGATACCCAACGAAACTGACCGGAGCCTGAACGCTCAACGTAATAACAGGAGTCTGGATACCCAACGAAACTGACCGGAGCCTTAACACTCAAAGTAAAAACCGGAGTTTGGATACCCAATGAAACTGACCGGAGCCTGAACGATCAATGTAATAACCAAAGTCTGGATACGCAATGAAACTGACCGGAGCCTGAACGCTAAACGTAATAACCGGAGTCTAGATACCCAACGAAACTGACCGGAGCCTGAACGCTCAACTTAATAACCGGAGTCTGGATACTCAACGAAACTGACTGGAGCCTGAACGCTCAACGTAATAACAGGAGTCTGGATACTCAACGAAAATGACCGGAGCCTGAACGCTCAACGTAATAACCGGAGTCTGGATACTCAAAGAAAATGGCCGAAGCCTGAACACTCAACTTAATAACCGGAGTTTGGATACTCAACAAAAATAACCGAAGCGTGAGTGCTCAACGTAATAACCGGAGTCTGGATAATCAACGAAACTGACCAGAGCCTGAATGCTCAGTGTAATAATCGGAGTCTGGAAACCTAACACACCTGAACGGAACCTGAACGCTAAACTTAATAACCGGAGTCTGGATACTCAACAAAATGACCGGAGCCTGAATGCTCAACTTAA
Organism: Lathyrus sativus; assembly: GCA_963859935.3. Lineage (NCBI taxonomy): Eukaryota > Viridiplantae > Streptophyta > Magnoliopsida > Fabales > Fabaceae > Lathyrus > Lathyrus sativus. Next base: position 353,948 of record CAWUDS030000686.1, on the reverse strand, counting down.
TAACCGGAGTCTGGATGCTCAACGAAACTGACCGGAGCATGAACCCTCAACTGAATGACCGAAGTCTGGATACTCAATGAAAATGACCGGAGCCTGAACGCTCAACGTCATGACCGGAGTCTGGATACTCAACAAAAATGACCGGAGCCTGTACACTCAACGTAATGAACAGAGTCTAGATACTCAACAAAACTTACCAGAGCATGGACGCTATACGTAATAACCGGAGTCTGGATGCCCAACGAAACTAATCGGAGCCTGAACGCTCAACGGAATAACCAGAGTCTGGATACTCAAAGAAAATCACCGAGGCCTAAATGCTCAATGTAATAACCGGAGTCTGGATACCCAACGAAACTGACCAGAGCCTGAACGCCCAACGTAATAATCAGAGTCTATATACTCAACGAAACTTACCAGAGCCTGGACGCTATACTTAATAACCGGAGTCTGGATACCTAACGAAACTAACCGGAGCCTGAACGCTCAATGGAATAACCAGAGTCTGGATACTCAACGAAAATCACCGGAGCCTGAATACACAATGTAATAACCGGAGTCTGGATACCCAACGAAACTGACCGAAGCCTGAACGTTCAACGTAATAATCGGAGTCTAGATTCTCAACCAAACTAATCAGAGTTTGAACACAAAACATAATAAGCGGAGTCTGGAGACTCAACAAAAATGACCAGAGCTTGAATGCTCAACGTGATAACAGGAGTATGGATACCCAACGAAACTAACCGGAGCGTGAACGCTCAACGTAATAACTGGAGTCTGGATACTCAACGAAACTGACCGGAGCCTGAACGCTCAACTTAATAACTAGAGTCTGGCTACCCAACGAAATTGACCGGAGCCTGAACGCTCAACTTAATAACCTGAGTCTGGATACTCAACGAAACTGACCGGAGCCTGAACGCTCAACGTAATAACAAGAGTCTGGATACTCAACGAAAATGACCAGAGTCTGAATGCTCAACATAATAACCGGAGTCTGGATACTCAAAGAAAATGACCGGAGCCTGAACGCTCAACTTAATAACCGGAGTTTGGATACTCAACGAAATTGACCGGAACCTGAACGCTGAACGTAATAACCAGAGTCTGGATACTAAACAAAAATGACCGGAGCCTGAATGCTCAACGTAATAACCGGAGTCTGGATACCCAGGGAAACTGACCGGAGCGTGAGTGCTCAACGTAATAACCGGAGTCTGGATAATCAACGAAACTGACCGGAGCCTGAACGCTCAACGTAATAACCAGAGTCTAGATACCCAACGAAACTGACCGGAGCCTGAACGCTAAACTGAATAACCGGAGTCTGGATACTCAACGAAACTGACCGGAGCCTGAACGCTCAACGTAATAACCAGAGTCTGGATACTCAACGAAAATGACCAGAGCCTGAACGCTCAACGTAATACCTGGAGTCTGGATACTCAAAGACAATTACCGGAGCCTGAACGCTCAACGTAATAACCGGAGTTTGGATACTAAATGAAATTGACTGAAGCCTGAACGCTCAACGTAATAACCGGAGTCTGGATACTCAACAAAAATGATCGGAGCCTTAACGCTCAATGTAATAACCGGAGTCTGGATACCCAACGAAACTGACCAGAGTCTGAATGCTCAACGTAATAACTGGAGTCTGGATACTCAACGAAACTGACCGGAGCCTGAACGAACAACGTAATGACCAGAGTCTGAACGTTCAATGTAATAACCGGAGTCTGGATACTCAACGAAACTGACAGGAGCCTGAACGCTCAACAGAATGACCGGAATCTAGATACTCAACGAAAATGACCGGAGCCTGAATGCTCAAAGTAATGACTAGAGTCTGGATACTCAACAAAAATGGTCGGAGCCTGTACACTCAACGTAATGACCGGAGTCTAGATACTCAACAAAACTTACCAGAGCATAGATGCTATACATAATAACCGGAGTCTGGATACCTAACAAAACTAACCGAAGCCTGAACGCTCAACGGAATAACCGGAGTCTGGATACCTAACGAAACTAACCGGAGCCTGAACGCTGAATGGAATAACCGGAGTCTGGATACTCAACGAAAATCACCGGAGCCTGATTGCTCAACGTAATAACCGGAGTCTGGATACCTAACGAAACTGAACGGAGCCTGAACGCTCAACATAATAATCCGAGTCTAGATTCTCAAAGAAACTAATCGGAGTTTGAACATAAAATGTAATAACCGGAGTCTGGATACTCAACAAAAATGACCAGAGCCTGACTGCTAAACGTAATAACCGGAGTCTGGATACCCAACGAAACTGACCGGAGCCTGAACGCTCAACGTAATAACCGGAGTCTGGATACCCAACGAAACTGACCGGAGCCTTAACACTCAAAGTAAAAACCGGAGTTTGGATACCCAATGAAACTGACCGGAGCCTGAACGATCAATGTAATAACCGAAGTCTGGATACGCAACGAAACTGACCGGAGCCTGAACGCTAAACGTAATAACCGGAGTCTAGATACCCAACGAAACTGACCGGAGCCTGAACGCTCAACTTAATAACCAGAGTCTAGATACTCAACGAAACTGACCGGAGCCTGAACGCTCAACGTAATAACAGGAGTCTGGATACTCAACGAAAATGACCGGAGCCTGAACGCTCAACGTAATAACCGGAGTCTGGATACTCAAAGAAAATGGCCGAAGCCTGAACACTCAACTTAATAACCGGAGTTTGGATACTCAACAAAAATAACCGAAGCGTGAGTGCTCAACGTAATAACCGGAGTCTGGATAATCAACGAAACTGACCAGAGCCTGAATGCTCAGTGTAATAATCGGAGTCTGGAAACCTAACACACCTGAACGGAACCTGAACGCTAAACTTAATAACCGGAGTCTGGATACTCAACAAAATGACCGGAGCCTGAATGCTCAACTTAATAACCGGAGTCTGGATGCTCAACGAAACTGATCGGAGCATGAACCCTCAACTGAATGACCGAAGTCTGGATACTCAATGAAAATGACCGGAGCCTGAACGCTCAACGTCATGACCGGAGTCTGGATACTGAACAAAAATGACCGGAGCCTGTACACTCAACGTAATGAACAGAGTCTAGATACTCAACAAAACTTACCAGAGCATGGACGCTATACGTAATAACCGGAGTCTGGATGCCCAACGAAACTAATCGGAGCCTGAACGCTCAACGGAATAACCAGAGTCTGGATACTCAAAGAAAATCACCGAGGCCTGAATGCTCAATGTAATAACCGGAGTCTGGATACCCAACGAAACTGACCAGAGCCTGAACGCTCAACGTAATAATCAGAGTCTATATACTCAATGAAACTTACCAGAGCCTGGACGCTATACGTAATAACCGGAGTCTGGATACCTAACGAAACTAACCGGAGCCTGAACGCTCAATGGAATAACCAGAGTCTGGATACTCAACGAAAATCACCGGAGCCTGAATACACAATGTAATAACCGGAGTCTGGATACCCAACGAAACTGACCGAAGCCTGAACGTTCAACGTAATAATCGGAGTCTAGATTCTCAACCAAACTAATCAGAGTTTGAACACAAAACGTAATAAGCGGAGTCTGGAGACTCAACAAAAATGACCAGAGCTTGAATGCTCAACGTGATAACCGGAGTATGGATACCCAACGAAACTAACCGGAGCCTGAACGCTCAACGTAATAACTGGAGTCTGGATACTCAACCAAACTGACCGGAGCCTGAACGCTCAACTTAATAACTAGAGTCTGGCTACCCAACGAAATTGACCGGAGCCTGAACGCTCAACTTAATAACCTGAGTCTGGATACTCAACGAAACTGACCGGAGCCTGAATGCTCAACGTAATAACAAGAGTCTGGATACTCAACGAAAATGACCAGAGCCTGAATGCTCAACATAATAACCGGAGTCTGGATACTCAAAGAAAATGACCGGAGCCTGAACGCTCAACTTAATAACCGGAGTTTGGATACTCAACGAAATTGACCGGAACCTGAACGCTGAACGTAATAACCAGAGTCTGGATACTCAACAAAAATGACCGGAGCCTGAATGCTCAACGTAATAACCGGAGTCTGGATACCCAGGGAAACTGACCGGAGCGTGAGTGCTCAACGTAATAACCGGAGTCTGGATAATCAACGAAACTGACCGGAGCCTGAACGCTCAACGTAATAACCAGAGTCTAGATACCCAATGAAACTGACCGGAGCCTGAACGCTAAACTGAATAACCGGAGTCTGGATACTCAACGAAACTGACCGGAGCCTGAACGCTCAACGTAATAACCAGAGTCTGGATACTCAACGAAAATGACCAGAGCCTGAACGCTCAACGTAATAACTGGAGTCTGGATACTCAAAGACAATTACCGGAGCCTGAACGCTCAACGTAATAACCAGAGTTTGGATACTAAATGAAATTGACTGAAGCCTGAACGCTCAACGTAATAACCGGAGTCTGGATACTCAACAAAAATGATCGGAGCCTTAACGCTCAATGTAATAACCGGAGTCTGGATACCCAACGAAACTGACCAGAGTCTGAATGCTCAACGTAATAACTGGAGTCTGGATACTTAACGAAACTGACCGGAGCCTGAACGAACAACGTAATGACCAGAGTCTGAATGTTCAATGTAATAACCGGAGTCTGGATATTCAACGAAACTGACAGGAGCCTGAACGCTCAACAGAATGACCGAAATCTAGATACTCAACGAAAATGACCGGAGCCTGAATGCTCAAAGTAATGACTAGAGTCTGGATACTCAACAAAAATGGTCGGAGCCTGTACACTCAATGTAATGACCGGAGTCTAGATACTCAACAAAACTTACCAGAGCATAGACGCTATACATAATAACCGGAGTCTGGATACCTACCAAAACTAACCGAAGCCTGAACGCTCAACGGAATAACCGGAGTCTGGATACCTAACGAAACTAACCGGAGCCTGAATGCTGAACGGAATAACCGGAGTCTGGATACTCAACGAAAATCACCGGAGCCTGATTGCTCAACGTATTAATCGGAGTCTGGATACCTAACGAAACTGAACGGAGCCTGAACGCTCAACATAATAATCCGAGTCTAGATTCTCAAAGAAACTAATCGGAGTTTGAACATAAAATGTAATAACGGGAGTCTGGAGACTCAACAAAAATGACCAGAGCTTGAATGCTCAACGTAACAACCGGACTGGATACTCAATAAAAATGACCGGAGCCTGAACGCTAAACCTGATAACCGGAGTCTGGATACCCAACGAAACTGACCGGAGCCTTAACACTCAATGTAAAAACCGGAGTTTGGATACCCAATGAAAGTGACCGGAGCCTGAACGATCAACGTAATAACCGAAGTCTGGATACTCAACGAAACTGACCGGAGCCTGAACGCTAAACGTAATAACCGGAGTCTAGATATCCAACGAAACTCGCCGGAGCGTGAACGCTCAACTTAATAACCGGAGTCTGGATACTCAACGAAACTGACCGGAGCCTGAACGCTCAACGTAATAACAGGAGTCTGGATACTCAACGAAAATGACCGGAGCCTGAACGCTCAACGTAATAACCGGAGTCTGGATACTCAAAGAAAATGGCCGAAGCTTGAACACTCAACTTAATAACCGGAGTTTGGATACTCAACAAAAAAAACCGAAGCGTGAGTGCTCAACGTAATAACCGGAGTCTGGATAATCAACGAAACTGACCAGAGCCTGAATGCTCAGTGTAATAATCGGAGTCTGGAAACCTAACACACCTGAACGGAACCTGAATGCTAAACTTAATAACCGGAGTCTGGATACTCAACAAAATGACCGGAGCCTGAATGCTCAACTTAATAACCAGAGTCTGGATGCTCAACGAAACTGACCGGAGCATGAACCCTCAACAGAATGACCGAAGTCTGGATACTCAACGAAAATGACCGGAGCCTGAACGCTCAACATCATGACCGGAGTCTGGATACTCAACAAAAATGACCGGAGCCTGTACACTCAACGTAATGAACAGAGTCTAGATACTCAACAAAACTTACCAGAGCATGGACGCTATACGTAATAACCGGAGTCTGGATGCCCAACGAAACTAATCGGAGCCTGAACGCTCAACGGAATAACCAGAGTCTGGATACTCAAAGAAAATCACCGAGGCCTGAATGCTCAATGTAATAACCGGAGTCTGGATACCCAACGAAACTGACCAGAGCCTGAACGCTCAACGTAATAATCAGAGTCTATATACTCAACGAAACTTACCAGAGCCTGGACGCTATACGTAATAACTGGAGTCTGGATACCTAACGAAACTAACCGGAGCCTGAACGCTCAATGGAATAACCAGAGTCTGGATACTCAACGAAAATCACCGGAGCCTGAATACACAATGTAATAACCGGAGTCTGGATACCCAACGAAACTGACCGGAGCCTGAACGTTCAACGTAATAATCGGAGTCTAGATTCTCAACCAAACTAATCAGAGTTTGAACACAAAACATAATAAGCGGAGTCTGGAGACTCAACAAAAATGACCAGAGCTTGAATGCTCAACGTGATAACCGGAGTCTGGATACCCAACGAAACTGACCGGAGCGTGAACGCTCAACGTAATAACTGGAGTCTGGATACTCAACAAAATTGACCGGAGCCTGAACGCTCAACTTAATAACTAGAGTCTGGCTACCCAACGAAATTGACCGGAGCCTGAACGCTCAACTTAATAACCTGAGTCTGGATACTCAACGAAACTGACCGGAGCCTGAACGCTCAACGTAATAACCAGAGTCTGGATACTCAACGAAAATGACCAGAGCCTGAATGCTCAACATAATAACCGGAGTCTGGATACTCAAAGAAAATGACCGGAGCCTGAACGCTCAACTTAATAACCGGAGTTTGGATACTCAACGAAATTGACCGAAACCTGAACGCTGAACGTAATAACCAGAGTCTGGATACTCAATAAAAATGACCGAAGCCTGAATGCTCAACGTAATAACCGGAGTCTGGATACCCAAGGAAACTGACCGGAGCGTGAGTGCTCAATGTAATAACCGGAGTCTGGATAATCAACTAAACTGACCGGAGCCTGAACGCTCAACGTAATAACCAGAGTCTAGATACCCAACGAAACTGACCGGAGCCTGAACGCTAAACTGAATAACCGGAGTCTGGATACTCAACGAAACTGACCGGAGCCTGAACGCTCAACGTAATAACCAGAGTCTGGATACTCAACAAAAATGACCAGAGCCTGAACGCTCAACGTAATAACTGGAGTCTGGATACTCAAAGACAATTACCGGAGCCTGAACGCTCAACGTAATAACCGGAGTTTGGATACTAAATGAAATTGACTGAAGCCTGAATGCTCAACGTAATAACCAGAGTCTGGATACTCAACAAAAATGATAGGAGCCTTAACGCTCAATGTAATAACCGGAGTCTGGATACCCAACGAAACTGACCAGAGTCTGAATGCTCAACGTAATAACTGGAGTCTGGATACTCAACGAAACTGACCGGAGCCTGAACGAACAACGTAATGACCATAGTCTGAACGTTCAATGTAATAACCGGAGTCTGGATACTCAACGAAACTGACAGGAGCCTGAACGCTCAACAGAATGACCGGAATCTAGATACTCAACGAAAATGACCGGAGCCTGAATGCTCAACGTAATGACTAGAGTCTGGATACTCAACAAAAATGGTCGGAGCCTGTACACTCAACGTAATGACCGGAGTCTAGATACTCAACAAAACTTACCAGAGCATAGACGCTATACATAATAACCGGAGTCTGGATACCTAACAAAACTAACCGAAGCCTGAACGCTCAACGGAATAACCAGAGTCTGGATACCTAACGAAACTAACTGGAGCCTGAACGCTGAACGGAATAACCGGAGTATGGATACTCAACGAAAATCACTGGAGCCTGATTGCTCAACGTAATAACCGGAGTCTGGATACCTAACGAAACTGAACGGAGCCTGAACGCTCAACATAATAATCCGAGTCTAGATTCTCAAAGAAACTAATCGGAGTTTGAACATAAAATGTAATAACCGGAGTCTGGAGACTCAACAAAAATGACCAGAGCTTGAATGCTCAACGTAACAACCGGACTGGATACTCAATAAAAATGACCGGAGCCTGAACGCTAAACGTGATAACCGGAGTCTGGATACCCAACGAAACTGACCGGAGCCTTAACACTCAACGTAAAAACCGGAGTTTGGATACCCAATGAAACTGACCGGAGCCTGAATGATCAACGTAATAACCGAAGTCTGGATACGCAACGAAACTGACCGGAGCCTGAACGCTAAACGTAATAACCGGAGTCTAGATACCCAACGAAACTGACCGGAGCCTGAACGCTCAACTTAATAACCAGAGTCTAGACACTCAACGAAACTGACCGGAGCCTGAACGCTCAACGTAATAACAGGAGTCTGGATACTCAACGAAAATAACCGGAGCCTGAACGCTCAACGTAATAACCGGAGTCTGGATACTCAAAGAAAATGGCCGAAGCCTGAACACTCAACTTAATAACCGGAGTTTGGATACTCAACAAAAAAAAACGAAGCGTGAGTGCTCAACGTAATAACCGGAGTCTGGATAATCAACGAAACTGACCAGAGCCTGAATGCTTAGTGTAATAATCGGAGTCTGGAAACCTAACACACCTGAACGGAACCTGAACTCTAAACTTAATAACCGGAGTCTGGATACTCAACAAAATGACCAGAGCCTGAATGCTCAACTTAATAACCGGAGTCTGGATGCTCAACGAAACTGACCGGAGCATGAACCCTCAACAGAATGACCGAAGTCTGGATACTCAACGAAAATGACCGGAGCCTGAACGCTCAACGTCATGACCGGAGTCTGGATACTCAACAAAAATGACCGGAGCCTGTACACTCAACGTAATGAACAGAGTCTAGATACTCAACAAAACTTACCAGAGCATGGACGCTATACGTAATAACCGGAGTCTGGATGCCCAACGAAACTAATCGGAGCCTGAACGCTCAACGGAATAACCAGAGTCTGGATACTCAAAGAAAATCACCGAGGCCTGAATGCTCAATGTAATAACCGGAGTCTGGATACCCAACGAAACTGACCAGAGCCTGAACGCTCAACGTAATAATCAGAGTCTATATACTCAACGAAACTTACCAGAGCCTGGACGCTATACGTAATAACCGGAGTCTGGATACCTAATGAAACTAACCGGAGCCTGAACGCTCAATGGAATAACCAGAGTCTGGATACTCAACGAAAATCACCGGAGCCTGAATACACAATGTAATAGCCGGAGTCTGGATACCCAACGAAACTGACCGGAGCCTGAACGTTCAACGTAATAATCGGAGTCTAGATTCTCAACCAAACTAATCAGAGTTTGAACACAAAACGTAATAAGCGGAGTCTAGAGACTCAACAAAAATGACCAGAGCTTGAATGCTCAACGTGATAACCGGAGTCTGGATACCCAACGAAACTGACCGGAGCGTGAACACTCAACGTAATAACTGGAGTCTGGATACTCAACGAAACTGACCGGAGCCTGAACGCTCAACTTAATAACTAGAGTCTGGCTACCCAACGAAATTGACCGGAGCCTGAACGCTCAACTTAATAACCTGAGTCTGGATACTTAACGAAACTGACCGGAGCCTGAACGCTCAACGTAATAACCAGAGTCTGGATACTCAACGAAAATGACCGGAGCCTGAATGCTCAACATAATAACCGGAGTCTGGATACTCAAAGAAAATGACCGGAGCCTGAACGCTCAACTTAATAACCGGAGTTTGGATACTCAACGAAATTGACCGGAACCTGAACGCTGAACGTAATAACCAGAGTCTGGATACTCAACAAAAATGACCGGAGCCTGAATGCTCAACGTAATAACCGGAGTCTGGATACCCAAGGAAACTGACCGGAGCGTGAGTGCTCAACGTAATAACCGGAGTCTGGATAATCAACGAAACTGACCGGAGCCTGAACGCTCAACGTAATAACCAGAGTCTAGATATCCAACGAAACTGAACGGAGCCTGGACGCTAAACTGAATAACCGGAGTCTGGATACTCAACGAAACTGACCGGAGCCTAAACGCTCAACGTAATAACCAGAGTCTGGATACTCAACGAAAATGACCAGAGCCTGAACGCTCAACGTAATAACTGGAGTCTAGATACTCAAAGACAATGACCGGAGCCTGAACGCTCAACGTAATAACCGGAGTTTGGATACTAAATGAAATTGACTGAAGCCTGAATGCTCAACGTAATAACCGGAGTCTGGATACTCAAAAAAAATGACCGGAGCCTTAACGCTCAATGTAATAACCGGAGTCTAGATACCCAACGAAACTGACCAGAGTCTGAATGCTCAACGTAATAACTGGAGTCTGGATACTCAACGAAACTGACCGGAGCCTGAACGAACAACGTAATGACCAGAGTCTGAACGTTCAATGTAATAACCGGAGTCTGGATACTCAACGAAACTGACAGGAGCCTAAACGCTCAACAGAATGACCGGAATCTAGATACTCAACGAAAATGACCGGAGCCTGAACGCTCAACGTAATGACTAGAGTCTGGATACTCAACAAAAATGGCCGGAGCCTGTACACTCAACGTAATGACCGGAGTCTAGATACTCAACAAAACTTACAAGAGCATAGACGCTATACATAATAACCGGAGTCTGGATACCTAACGAAACTAACCGAAGCCTGAACGCTCAACGGAATAACCGGAGTCTGGATACCTAACGAAACTAACCGGAGCCTGAACGCTCAACGGAATAACCGGAGTCTGGATACTCAACGAAAATCACCGGAGCCTGATTGCTCAACGTAATAACCGGAGTCTGGATACCTAACGAAACTGAACGGAGCCTGAACGCTCAACATAATAATCCGAGTCTAGATTCTCAAAGAAACTAATCGGAGTTTGAACATAAAATGTAATAACCGGAGTCTGGAGACTCAACAAAAATGACCAGAGCTTTAATGCTCAACGTAACAACCGGACTGGATACTCAATAAAAATGACCGGAGCCTGAACGCTAAACGTGATAACCGGAGTCTGGATACCCAACAAAACTAACCGGAGCCTGAACGCTCAACGTAATAACAGGAGTCTGGATACTCAACGAAAATGACCGGAGCCTGAACGCTCAACGTAATAAATGGAGTCTGGATACTCAAAGAAAATGACCGAAGCCTGAACGCTCAACTTAATAACCGGAGTTTGGATACTCAACAAAAATAACCGGAGCGTGAGTGCTCAACGTAATAACTGGAGTCTGGATAATCAACGAAACTGACTGGAGACTGAATGCTCAATGTAATAATCGGAGTCTGGATACCCAACACACCTGAACGGAGCCTGAACGTTAAACTTAATAACCGGAGTCTGGATGCTCAATGAAACTGACCGGAACCTGAACGCTCAACGTAATAATCGGAGTTTGGATACTCAACGAAAGTGACCGGAGCCTGAACGCTCAACATAATAATCGGAGTCTGGATACCCAACAAAACTGACCGGAGCCTGAATGCTCAACGTAATAACCGGAGTCTGGATACCCAACGAAACTGACCGGAGCCTGAACACTCAACTTATTAACCAGAGTCTGGATACTCAACGAAACTGACCGGAGCCTGAACGCTCAACGTAATAACAGGAGTCTGGATACTCAACAAAAATGACCGGAGCCTCAACGTTCAACGTAATAAACGGATTCTGGATACTCAAAGAAAATGACCGAAGCCTGAATGCTCAACTTAATAACCGGAGTTTGGATACTCAACAAAAATAACCGGAGCGTGAGTGCTCAACGTAATAACCGGAGTCTGGATAATCAACGAAACTGACTGGAGCCTGAATGCTCAATGTAATAATCGGAGTCTGGATACCCAACACACCTGAACGGAGCCTGAATGCTAAACTTAATAACAGGAGTCTGGATGCTCAACGAAACTGACCGGAGCCTGAACGCTCAACGGAATAACCGGAGTTTGGATACTCAACGAAAGTGACCGGAGCCTAAACGCTCAACATAATAATCGGAGTCTGGATACCCAACGAAACTGACCGGAGCCTGAATGCTCAACGTAATAACCGGAGTCTGGATACCCAACGAAACTGACCGGAGCCTGAACACTCAACTTAATAACCAGAGTCTAGATACTCAAGGAAACTGACGGGAACCTGAACGCTCAACGTAATAACCAGAGTCTGGATACTCAACGAAAAAGACCGGAGCTTGAACGCTCAACATAATGACCGGATTCTAGATACTCAACGAAAATGACCGGAGCCTGAACGCTCAAAATAATAACCGGAGTCTAGATACTCAACGAAACTTACCAGAGCCTGGACGCTATACGTAATAACCGGAGTCTGGATACCTAACGAAACTAACCGGAGCCTGAACGCTCAACGAAATAACCAGAGTCTGAATACTCAACGAAAATAACCGGAGCCTTAATGCACAACGTAATAACCGGAGTCTGGATACCCAACAAAACTGACCCGAGCCTGAATGCTCAACGTAATAATCGGAGTCTAGATTCTCAACAAAACTAATCAGAGTTTTAAAACAAAATGTAATAACCGGAGTCTGGAGACTCAACAAAAATGACCGAAGCCTGAATGCTCAACGTAATAACCGGACTGGATACTCAATAAAATTGACCGGAGCCTGAACGCTCAACGTAATGACCATAGTCTGGATACCCAACGAAACTGACCGGAGCGTGAACGCTCAACGTAATAACCAGAGTCTGTATGCTCAACGAAACTGACCGGAGCCTGAACGCTCAACGTGATAACCGGATTCTGGATACCCAACGAAACTAACCGGAGCCTGAACGCTCAACTTAATAACCGGAGTCTGGATACTCAACGAAACTGACCGGAGCCTAAACGTTCAACGTAATAACCAGAGTCTGGATACTCAACGAAAATGACTGGAGCCCGAACGCTCAACATAATAACCGGAGTCTGGATACTCAAAGAAAATGACCGGAGCCTGAACGCTTAACTTAATAACCGGAGTTTGGATACTCAACAAAATTGACTGGAACCTGAACACTCAACGTAATAACCGGAGTCTGGATACTCAACAAAAATGACCGGAGCCTAAACGCTCAACGTAATAACCGGAGTCTGGATACTCAACGAAACTGACCGGAGCCTGAACACTCAACGTAATAACCGGAGTCTGGATACCCAATGAAACTGAACGGAGCCTGAACGCTAAACTTAATAACTGGAGTCTGGAAACTCAACGAAACTGACCGGAGCCAGAACGCTCGACGTAATAACCAGAGTGTGCATACTCAACGAAAATGACCGGAGCCTGAACGCTCAACGTAATAATCGGAGTCTGGATACTCAGAGAAAATGAACGAAGCCTGAACGCTCAACTTAATAACCGGAGTTTGGATACTAAACGAAACTAACCGAAGCCTGAACACTCAACATAATAACCGGAGTCTGGATACTCAACAAAAATGATCGGAACCTTAACGCTCAATGTAATAACCAGAGTCTGGATACCCAACGAAACTGACCAGAGCCTGAACGCTCAACGTAATAACTGGAGTTTGGATACTCAACGAAACTGACCGGAGTGTGAACGATCAACATAATGACCGGAGCCTGAACGCTCAACGTAATAACCGAAGTCTGGATACTCAACAAAAATGACCGGAGCCTGAATGCTCAACTTAATAACCGGAGTCTGGATACTCAACAAAATTGACAGGAGCCTGAACGCTCAACAGAATGACCGGGGTCTGGATACTTAACGAAAATGACCGGAGCCTGAACGCTCAACGTAATGACCGGAGTCTTGATACTCAACAAAAATGACCGGAGCCTGTACACTCAACATAATGACCGAAGTCTAGATACTCAACAAAACTTACCAGAGCATAGACGTTATACATAATAACCGGAGTCTAAATACCTAACGAAACTAACCGGAGCCTGAACGCTCAACGTAATAACCGGAGTCTGGATTCCCAAGGAAACTGACCGGTGCCTGAACGCTCAACGTAATAATCGGAGTCTAGATTCTCAACGAAACTAATCGGAGTTTGAACACAAAACGTAATAACCGGAGTCTGGAGACTGAACAAAAAAAGAATCGAAGCCTGAATACTCAACGTAATAACCGGACTGGATACTAAAAAAAAATGACCGGAGCCTGAACGCTCAACGTAATAACCGGAGTCAGGAAACCGAACGAAACTGACCGGAGCGTGAACGCTCAACGTAATAACCGGAGTCAGGATACCGAACGAAACTGACCGGAGCCGGAACGCTCAACTTAATAATCGGAATCTGGATACTCAATGAAACTGACCATAGCCTAAACGCTCAACAGAATGACCGGAGTCTGGATACTCAACGAAAATTACCAGAGCCTGAACGATCAACGTAATGACCGAATTCTGGATATTCAACAAAAATGACCGGAGCCTGTACGCTCAAAGTAATGACTGAAGTCTAGATACTCAACAATACTTACCAGAGCCTGGACGCTATACGTATTAACTGGAGCCTGGTTACCTAACAAAACTAACCAGAGCCTGAACGCTCAACGGAATAACCATAGTCTAGATATTCAACGAAAATCACCGGAGCCTGAATGCTCAACGTAATAACCGGAGTCTGGATACCCAACGAAACTGACCGGAGCATGAATGCTCAACGTAATAATCGGAGTCTAGATTCTCAACGAAATTAGTCGGAGTTTGAACACAAAACGTAATAACCAGAGTCTGAAGACTCAATAAAAATGACCGGAGCCTGAATGCTCAACATAATAACCGGACTGGATACTCAACAAAAATGGCCGGAGCCTGAACGCTCAACGTAATAACTAGAGTCTGGATACACAACGAAACTGACCGGAGCCTGAACTCTCAACTTAATAACCGGAGTCTGGATATTCAACGAAATTGACCGGAGCCTGAACGCTCAATGTAATAACTGGAGTCTGGATACTCTAAGAAAATGACTAGAGCCTGAACGCTCAACTTAATAACAGGAATTTGGATACTCAACGAAACTGACCGGAACCTGAATGCTCAACGTAATAACCGGAGTCAGGATACTCAACAAAAATGACCGGAACCCGAACGCTCAACGTAATAACCGGAGTCTGGATACCCAACGAAACTGACCGGAGCCTAAACGCTAAACTTAATAACAGGAGTCTCGATACTCAACGAAACTGATCGGAGCCTGAACACTCAACGTAATAACCAGAGTCTGGATTCTCAACGAAAATGACCGGAGCCTGAATGCTCAATGTAATAACCGGAGTCTGGATACTCAAAGAAAATGACCGGAGCCTGAACACTCAACTTAATAATCGGAGTTTGGATACTAAACGAAACTGACCGGAGCCTGAACGCTCAACGTAATAACAGGAGTCTGGATACTCAACAAAAATGACCGGAGCCTCAACGTTCAACGTAATAAACGGAGTCTGGATACTCAAAGAAAATGACCGAAGCCTGAACGCTCAACTTAATAACCGGAGTTTGGATACTCAACAAAAATAACCGGAGCGTGAGTGCTCAACGTAATAACCGGAGTCTGGATAATCAACGAAACTGACTGGAGCCTGAATGCTCAATGTAATAATCGGAGTCTGGATACCCAACACACCTGAACGGAGCCTGAATGCTAAACTTAATAACAGGAGTCTGGATGCTCAACGAAACTGACCGGAGCCTGAACGCTCAACGGAATAACCGGAGTTTGGATACTCAACGAAAGTGACCGGAGCCTGAACGCTCAACATAATAATCGGAGTCTGGATACCCAACGAAACTGACCGGAGCCTGAATGCTCAACGTAATAACCGGAGTCTGGATACCCAACGAAACTGACCGGAGCCTGAACAATCAACTTAATAACCAGAGTCTAGATACTCAAGGAAACTGACGGGAACCTGAACGCTCAACGTAATAACCAGAGTCTGGATACTCAACGAAAAAGACCGGAGCTTGAACGCTCAACATAATGACCGGATTCTAGATACTCAACGAAAATGACCGGAGCCTGAACGCTCAACATAATAACCGGAGTCTAGATACTCAACGAAACTTACCAGAGCCTGGACGCTATACGTAATAACCGGAGTCTGGATACCTAACGAAACTAACCGGAGCCTGAACGCTCAACGAAATAACCAGAGTCTGAATACTCAACGAAAATCACCGGAGCCTTAATGCACAACGTAATAACCGGAGTCTGGATACCCAACAAAACTGACCCGAGCCTGAATGCTCAACGTAATAATCGGAGTCTAGATTCTCAACAAAACTAATCAGAGTTTGAAAACAAAATGTAATAACCGGAGTCTGGAGACTCAACAAAAATGACCGAAGCCTGAATGCTCAACGTAATAACCGGACTGGATACTCAATAAAATTGACCGGAGCCTGAACGCTCAACGTAATGACCATAGTCTGGATACCCAACGAAACTGACCGGAGCGTGAACGCTCAACGTAATAACCAGAGTCTGTATGCTCAACGAAACTGACCGGAGCCTGAACGCTCAACGTGATAACCGGATTCTGGATACCCAACGAAACTAACCGGTGCCTGAACGCTCAACTTAATAACCGGAGTCTGGATACTCAACGAAACTGACCGGAGCCTAAACGTTCAACGTAATAACCAGAGTCTGGATACTCAACGAAAATGACCGGAGCCTGAACGCTCAACATAATAACCGGAGTCTGGATACTCAAAGAAAATGACCGGAGCCTGAACGCTTAACTTAATAACCGGAGTTTGGATACTCAACAAAATTGACTGGAACCTGAACACTCAACGTAATAACCGGAGTCTGGATACTCAACAAAAATGACCGGAGCCTAAACGCTCAACGTAATAACCGGAGTCTGGATACTCAACGAAACTGACCGGAGCCTGAACACTCAACGTAATAACCGGAGTCTGGATACCCAATGAAACTGAACGGAGCCTGAACGCTAAACTTAATAACTGGAGTCTGAAAACTCAACGAAACTGACCGGAGCCAGAACGCTCGACGTAATAACCAGAGTGTGCATACTCAACGAAAATGACCGGAGCCTGAACGCTCAACGTAATAATCGGAGTCTGGATACTCAGAGAAAATGAACGAAGCCTGAACGCTCAACTTAATAACCGGAGTTTGGATACTAAACGAAACTAACCGAAGCCTGAACACTCAACATAATAACCGGAGTCTGGATACTCAACAAAAATGATCGGAACCTTAACGCTCAATGTAATAACCAGAGTCTGGATACCCAACGAAACTGACCAGAGCCTGAACGCTCAACGTAATAACTGGAGTTTGGATACTCAACGAAACTGACCGGAGTGTGAACGATCAACATAATGACCGGAGCCTGAACGCTCAACGTAATAACCGAAGTCTGGATACTCAACAAAAATGACCGGAGCCTGAATGCTCAATTTAATAACCGGAGTCTGGATACTCAACAAAATTGACAGGAGCCTGAACGCTCAACAGAATGACCGGGGTCTGGATACTCAACGAAAATGACCGGAGCCTGAACGCCCAACGTAATGACCGGAGTCTTGATACTCAACAAAAATGACCGGAGCCTGTACACTCAACATAATGACCGAAGTCTAGATACTCAACAAAACTTACCAGAGCATAGACGTTATACATAATAACCGGAGTCTAGATACCTAACGAAACTAACCGGAGCCTGAACGCTCAACGTAATAACCGAAGTCTGGATTCCCAACGAAACTGACCGGTGCCTGAACGCTCAACGTAATAATCGGAGTCTAGATTCTCAACGAAACTAATCGGAGTTTGAACACAAAACGTAATAACCGGAGTCTGGAGACTGAACAAAAAAGAATCGAAGCCTGAATACTCAACGTAATAACCGGACTGGATACTAAAAAAAAATGACCGGAGCCTGAACGCTCAACGTAATAACCGGATTCAGGAAACCGAACGAAACTGACCGGAGCGTGAACGCTCAACGTAATAACCGGAGTCAGGATACCAAACGAAACTGACCGGAGCCGGAACGCTCAACTTAATAATCGGAATCTGGATACTCAATGAAACTGACCATAGCCTAAACGCTCAACAGAATGACCGGAGTCTGGATACTCAACGAAAATTACCAGAGCCTGAACGATCAACGTAATGACCGAATTCTGGATATTCAACAAAAATGACTGGAGCCTGTACGCTCAAAGTAATGACTGAAGTCTAGATACTCAACAAAACTTACCAGAGCCTGGACGCTATACGGAATAACCATAGTCTAGATATTCAACGAAAATCACCGGAGCCTGAATGCTCAACGTAATAACCGGAGTCTGGATACCCAACGAAACTGACCGGAGCATGAATGCTCAACGTAATAATCGGAGTCTAGATTCTCAACGAAATTAGTCGGAGTTTGAACACAAAACGTAATAACCAGATCTGAAGACTCAATAAAAATGACCGGAGCCTGAATGCTCAACATAATAACCGGACTGGATACTCAACAAAAATGGCAGGAGCCTGAACGCTCAACGTAATAACTAGAGTCTGGATACACAACGAAACTGACCGGAGCCTGAACTCTCAACTTAATAACCGGAGTCTGGATATTCAACGAAATTGACCGGAGCCTGAACGCTCAATGTAATAACTGGAGTCTGGATACTCTAAGAAAATGACTAGAGCCTGAACGCTCAACTTAATAACAGGAGTTTGGATACTCAACGAAACTGACCGGAACCTGAATGCTCAACGTAATAACCGGAGTCAGGATACTCAACAAAAATGACCGGAACCCGAACGCTCAACGTAATAACCGGAGTCTGGATACCCAACGAAACTGACCGGAGCCTAAACGCTAAACTTAATAACAGGAGTCTCGATACTCAACGAAACTGATCGGAGCCTGAACACTCAACGTAATAACCAGAGTCTGGATTCTCAACAAAAATGACCGGAGCCTAAATGCTCAATGTAATAACCGGAGTCTGGATACTCAAAGAAAATGACCGGAGCCTGAACACTCAACTTAATAATCGGAGTTTGGATACTAAACGAAACTGACCGGAACCTGAACGCTCAACGTAATAACCGGAGTCTGGATACTCAACAAAAATGACAGAGCCTTAACGCTCAATGTAATAATCGGAGTCTGGATACTCAACGAAACTGACCGGAGCCTGAACGCTCAACGTAATAACCGAAGTCTGGATACTCAACAAAAATGACCGGAGCCTGAAGGCTCAACTTAATAACCGGTGTCTGGATACTCAACGAAACTGACCGGAGCCTGAACGCTCAACAAAATGATCGGAGTCTGGATACTCAACAAAAATGACCGGAGCCTGTACACTCAAAATAATGACCGGTGTCTAGATACTCGACAAAACTTATCAAAACATGGACGCTATACGTAATAATTGGAGTCTAGATACTCGACAAAACTTACCAAAGCATGGACGCTATACGTAATAACCGGAGTCTAGATACCTAAAGAAATTAACCGGAGCCTGAACGCTCAACGGAATAACCGGAGTCTGGATACTCAACGAAAATAACCGGAGCCTGAATGCTCAACATAATACCGAGAGTCTGGATACCCAACGAAACTGACCGGAGCCTGAACGCTCAAAGTAATAATCGGAGACTAGATTCTCAACGAAACTAATCGAAGTTTGAACACAAAACGTAATAACCTGAGTCTGGAGACTCGACAAAAATGACCGGAGCATGAATGCTCAACGTAATAATCGGACTGGATACTCAACAAAAATGACCGGAGCTTGAACACTCAATGTAATAACCGGAATCTGGATGCCCAACGAAACTGACCGGAGCATGAACGCTCAACGTAATAACTGGAGTCTGGATACTCAATGAAAATGACCGGAGCCTGAACGCTCAACGTAATAACCGGAGTCTGGATACCCAACGAAACTGACCGGAGCCTGAATGCTCAACTTAATAACCGGAGTCTAGATACTTAATTAAACTGACCGGAGCCTGAACGCTCAACGTAATAACCGGAGTCTGGATACTCAACAAAAATGATCGGAGCCTTAACGCTCAATGTAATAACCGGAGTCTGGATACCCAACGAAACTGACCAGAGCCTGAACGCTCAATGTAATAACTGGAGTTTGGATACTCAACGAAACTGACCGGAGCCTGAACGATCAACATAATGACCGGAGCCTCAACGCTCAACGTAATAACCGAAGTCTGGATACTCAACAAAAATGACCGGAGCCTGAATGCTCAACTTAATAACCGGAGTCTGGATACTCAGCGAAACTCACAGGAGCCTGAACGCTCAACAGAATGACCGGACTCTGGATACTCAACGAAAATGACCGAAGCCTGAACGCTCAACGTAATGATCGGAGTCTGGATACTAAACAAAAATGATCGGAGCCTGTACACTTAACATAATGACCGAAGTCTAGATACTCAACAAAACTTACTAGAGCATAGACGCTATACATAATAACCGGAGTCTGGATACCTAACGAAACTAACCGGAGCCAGAATGCTCAATGGAATAACCGGAGTCTGCATACTCAACGAAAATCACCGGAGCCTGAATGCTCAACATAATAACCGGAGTCTGGATACCCAACAAAACAGACCGGTGCCTAAACGCTCAACATAATAATCGGAGTCTAGATTCTCAACGAAACTAGTCGGAGTTTGAACACAAAACATAATAACCTGAATCTTGAGACTCAACAAAAATGAGCGGAGCCTGAATGCTCAACGTAATAACCAAACTGGATACTCAATAAAAATGACCGGAGCCTGAACGCTCAACGTAATAACCGGAGTCTGGATACCCAACGAAACTAACCGGAGCGTGAACGCTCAACGTAATAACCGGAGTCTGGATACCCAACGAAACTGACCGGAGCACGAACGCTCAACTTAATAACCGGAGCCTGGATACTCAACGAAACTGACCGGAGCCTGAACGCTCAATGTAATAACTAGAGTCTGGATACTCAACGAAAATGACTGGGGCCTGAACGCTCAATGTAATAACCGGAGTCTGGATACTCAAAGAAAATGTCCGGAGCCTGAACGCTCAACTTAATAACAGGAGTTTGGATACTTAATGAAACTGACCGGAACCTGAACGCTCAACGTAATAACCGGAGTCTGGATACTCAACAAAAATGACCGGAGCCTGAACGCTCAACGATATAACCGGAGTCTGGCTACCCAACGAAACTGACCGGAGCCTGAACGCTAAACTTAATAACCGGAGTCTCAATACTCAACGAAACTGATCGGAGCCTGAACGCTCAACGTAATAACCGGAGTCTGGATTCTCAACAAAAATGACCGGAGCCTGAATGCTCAATTTAATAATCGGAGTCTAGATACTCAAAGAAAATGTCCGGAGCTTGAACGCTCAGCTTAATAATCGGAGTTTGGATACTAAACGAAACTGACTGGAGCCTGAACGCTCAACGTAATAACCGGAGTCTGGATACTCAACAAAATGACCGGAGCCTTAACGGTCAATGTAATAACCGGAGATTGGATACCTAACAAAATTGACCAGAGCCTGAACGCTCAAAGTAATAACTGGAGTCTGGATACTCAACGAAACTGACCAGAGCCTGAACGATCAACGTAATGACCAGAGCCTGAATGCTCAATGTAATAACCGAAGTCTGGATACTCAACAAAAAAGACCGGAGCCTGAATGCTCAACTTAATAACTAGAGTCTAGATACTCAACGAAACTGACCGGAGCCTGAACACTCAACAAAATGACCGGAGTCTGGATACTCAAAGAAAATGACAGGAGCTTGAACGCTCAACGTAATGACCAGAGTCTGGATACTCAACAAAAATGAGCAGAGCCTGTACACTCAACGTAATGACCGGAGTCTAGATACTCGACAAAACATACCGAAGCATGGACGTTATACGTAATACCCGGAGTCTGGATACCTAACGAAACTAACTGGAGCCTGAACGCTCAACAGAATAACCGGAGTCTGGATACTCAACAAAAATCATCGGTGCCTGAATGCTCAACATAATACCCGGAGTCTGGATACCCAACGAAACTGACCGGAGCCTAAACGCTCAACGTAATAATCAGAGTCTAGATTCTCAACGAAACTAATCGGAGTTTGAACACAAAACGTAATAACCGGAGTCTGGAGACTCAATAAAAATGACTTGAGCTTGAATGCTCAACGTAATAACCGGACTGAATACTCAATAAAAATGACCGGAGCCTGAACACTCAACGTAATAACCGGAGTCTGGATACCCAACGAAATTGACCGGAGCGTGAACGCTCAACTTAATAACCGGAGTCTAGATACTTAATGAAGCTGACCGGAGTCTGAACCCTCAATGTAATAACTGGAGTCTAGATACTCAACGAAAATGACCGGGGCATGAACGCTCAACGTATTAACCGGAGTCTGGATACTCAAAAAAAATAATCGTAGCCTAAACGCTCAACTTAATAACCGGAGTTTGGATACTCAACGAAACTGACCGGAACCTGAACGCTGAACGTAATAACCGGAGTCTGGATACTCAACAAAAATGACCGGAGCCTGAACGCTCAACGTAATAACCGGAGTCTGGATACCCAACGAAACTGACCGGAGCATGAGTGCTCAACGTAATAACCCGAGTCTGGATAATCAACGAAACTGACCGGAGCCTGAATGTTCAACATAATAACCGGAGTCTGGATACCCAACGAAACTGACCGGAGCCTGAACACTCAATGTAATAACTGGAGTCTGGATACTCAACGAAAATGACCGGGGCCTGAACACTCAACTTAATAACCGGAGTCTGGATATTCAACGAAACTGACCGGAACCTGAACGCTCAATGTAATAACTGGAGTCTGGATACTCAACGAAAATGACCGAGGCCTGATCGCTAAATGTAATAACCGGAGTCTGGATACTCAAAGAAAATGACCGGAGCATGAACGCTCAACGTGATAACCGGAGTCTGGATACCCAACGAAACTTACCGGAGCATGAATGCTCAACGTAATAACCGGAGTCTGGATAATCAACGAAAATGACCGGAGCCTGAACGATCAACGTAATAACCGGAGTCTGGATACCACAACGAAATTGACCAGAGCCTGAACGCTAAATTTAATAACCGGAGTCTCGATACTCAACAAAACTGATCGGAGCCTAAACGCTCAACGTAATAACCGGAGTATGGATACTCAAAGAAAAAGACCGGAGCCTGAACGCTCAACTTAATAATCGGAGTTTGGATACTAAACGAAACTGACCGGAGCCTGAACGCTCAACGTAATAACCGGAGTCTGGATACTCAACAAAAATGACCGGAGCCTTAATGCTCAATGTAATAACCGAAGTCTGGATACCCAACAAAATTGACCAGAGCCTGAACGCTCAAAGTAATAAATGGAGTCTGGATACTCAATGAAACTGACCGGAGCCTGAACGATCAACGTAATGACCGGAGCCTGAACGCTCAACGTAATAACCGAAGTCTGGATACTCAACAAAAATGACCGGAGCCTGAATGCTCAACTTAATAACCGGAGTCTGGATAGTCAACGAAACTGAACAAAGCCTGAACGCTCAACAAAATGACCGGAGTCTGGATACTCAACGAAAATGACAGGAGCCTGAACGCCTAACGTAATGACCAGAGTCTGGATACTCAACAAAAATGACCGGAGGCTGTACACTCAACATAATGACCGGAGTCTAGATACTCAACAAAACTTACCAGAGCATGGACGCTATACGTGATAACCGGAGTCTAGATACCTAACGAAACTAACTGGAGCCTGAACGCTCAACAGAATCACCGGAGTCTGGATACTCAACGAAAATCACTGGAGCCTGAATGCTCAACATAATACCGTGATTCTGGATACCCAACGAAACTGACCGGAGCCTGAACGCTCAACGTAATAATCAGAGTCTAGATTCTCAATGAAACTAATCGGAGTTTGAACACAACACGTAATAACCGGAGTTTGGAGACTCAACAAAAATGACCGGAGCCTGAACGCTCAACGTAATAACCGGACTGGATACTCAACAAAAATGACCGGAGCCTGAACGCTCAACGTAATAACCGGATTCTGGATACCCACGAAACTTACCGGAGCATGAACGCTCAACGTAATAACTGGAGTCTAGAAACTCAACGAAACTGACCGGAGCCTGAACGCTCAACGTAATAACCGGAGTCTGGATACCCAACGAAACTGACCGGAGCCTGAATGCTCAATTTAATAACCGGAGTCTAGATACTTAATGAAACTGACCAGAGCCTGAACGCTCAACGTAATAATCAGAGTCTGGATACTCAACAAAAATGATAGGAGCCTTAATGCTCAATGTAATAACCGGAGTCTGGATACTCAAAGAAAATGACCGGAGCCTGAACGCTCAACTTAATAACAGGAGTTTGGATACTCAACGAAATTGACCGGAACCTGAACGCTCAACGTAATAACCGGAGTCTGGATACTCAACAAAAATGACCGGAGCCTGAACGCTCAACGTAATAACCGGAGTCTGGATACCCAACGAAACTGACCGGAGCCTGAACGCTAAACTTATTAACCGGAGTCTCGATACTCTACGAAACTGATCGGAGCCTGAAGTCTCAACGTAATAACCGTAGTCTGGATTCTCAACGAAAATGACCGGAGCCTGAACGCTCAATGTAATAACCGGAGTCTGGATACTCAAAGAAAATGACCGGAGCTTGAACGCTCAACTTAATAATCGGAGTTTGGATACTAAACGAAACTGACCGGAGCCTGAACGCTCAACGTAATAACCGGAGTCTGGATACTCAACAAAAATGACTGGAGCCTTAACGCTCAATGTAATAACTGGAGTTTGGATACCTAACAAAATTGACCAGAGCCTGAACGCTCAAAGTAATAACTGGAGTCTGGATACCCAACGAAACTGACCAGAGCCTGAACGATCAACGTAATGACCGGAGCCTGAACGCTCAACGTAATAACCGAAGTCTGGATACTCAACAAAAATGACTGGAGCCTGAATGCTCAACTTAATAACCGGAGTCTGGATACTCAACGAAACTGACTGAAGCCTGAACGCTCAACAAAATGACCGGAGTCTGGATACTCAACAAAAATGACAGGAGCTTGAACGCTCAATGTAATGACCGGAGTCTGGATACGTAACAATAATGACCGGAGCCTGTACACTCAACGTAATGACCGGAGTCTAGATACTCGACAAAACATACCAGAGCATGGACGCTATACGTAATACCCGGAGTCTGGATACCTAACGAAACTAACCGGAGCCTGAACGCTCAACGGGATAACCGGAGTCTGGATACTCAACAAAAATCACCGGTGCCTGAATGCTCAATATAATACCCGAAGTCTGGATACCCAACGAAACTGACAGGAACCTGAACGCTCAACGTAATAATCAGAGTCTAGATTCTCAACGAAACTAATCGGAGTTTGATCACAAAACGTAATAACCGGAGTCTGGAGACTCAACAAAAATGACCGGAGCCTGAATGCTCAACGTAATAACCGGACTGAATACTCAACGAAACTGACCGGAGTCTGAACGCTCAACGTAATAACCGGAGTCTGGATACCCAACGAAACTGACCGGAGCGTGAACGCTCAACTTAATAACCGGAGTCTGGATACTCAACGAAACTGACCAGAGCCTGAACGCTCAATGTAATAACTGGAGTTTGGATACTCAACGAAAATGACCGGGGCCTGAACGCTCAACGTAATAACCGGAGTCTGGATACTTAAAAAAAATGACCGGACCATGAACGCTCAACGTGATAACCGGAGTCTGGATACCCAACAAAACAGACCGGAGCATGAATGCTCAACGTAATAACCGGAGTCTGGATAATCAACGAAACTGACCGGAGCCTGAACGCTCAACGTAATAACCAGAGTCTGGATACCCAACAAAACTGAACGGAGCCTGAACGCTAAACTTAATAACCAGAGTCTCGATACTCAACGAAACTGACCGGAGCCTGAACGCTGAACGTAATAACCGGAGTCTGGATACTCAACGAAAATGACCGGAGCCTGAACGCTCAATGTAAGAACCGGAGTCTGGATACTCAAAGAAAATGACCGGAGCCTGAACGCTCAACTTAATAATCGGAGTTTGGATACTAAACGAAAATGTCCGGAGCCTGAACGCTCAACAAAATAAACAGAGTCTGGATACTCAACAAAAATGACCAGAGCCTTAACGATCAATATAATAACCAGAGTCTGGATACCCAACGAAATTGACTAGAGCCTGAATGCTCAAAGTAATAACTGGAGTTTGGATACTCAACGAAACTGACCGGAGCCTGAACGATCAACGTAATGACCAGAGCCTGAACGCTCAACGTTATAACCGGAGTCTAGATACTCAACAAAACTGACCGGAGCCTGAATGCTCAACTTAATAACCGGAGTCTGGATACTCAACGAAACTGATCGAAGCCTGAACGTTCAACAAAATGACCGGAGTCTGGATACTCAACGAAAATGACCAGAGCCTGAACGCTCAACGTAATGACTAGAGTCTGGATACTCAACAAAAATGACCGGAGCCTGTACACTCAACGTAATGATCGGAGTCTAGATACTCAACAAAACTTACCAAAGCATGGACGCTATACGTAATAACTGGAGTCTGGATACCTAACGAAACGAACCGGAGCCTGAATGCCAAACGGAATAACTAGAGTCTAGATACTCAACGGAAATCACCGGAGCCTGAATGCTCAACGTAATAACCGAAGTCTGGATACCCAACGAAACTGACCGGAGCCTGAACGCTCAACGTAATAACCGGAATCTAGATTCTCAACGAAACTAATTGGAGTTTGAACACAAAACGTAATAACCAGAGTCTGGAGACTCAACAAAAATGACCGGAGCTTGAATGCTCAATGTAATAATCGGACTGGATACTCAACAAAAATGACTGGAGCGTGAACGCTCAACGTAATAATCGAAGTCTGGATACCCAACGAAACTGACCAGAGCGTGAATGCTCAATGTAATAACTAGAGTCTGGATACTCAACGAAACTGACCGGAGCTTGAACGCTCAACGTAATAATCGGAGTCTGGATACCCAATGAAACTGATCGGAGCCTGAACGTTCAACTTAATAACCGGAGTCTCGATACTCAACGAAACTGATCGGAGCCTGAACGCTCAACGTAATAACCGGAGTCTGGATACGCAACGAAAATGACCGGAGCCTGAACGATCAACGTAATAACCGGAGTCTGGATACTCAGAGAAAATGACCGGAGCCTAAACACTCAACTTAATAACCGGAGTTTGGATACTCAACGAAACTGACCGGAACCTTAACGCTCAACGTAATAACCGGAGTCTGGATACTAAACAAAAATGACCGAAGCCTGAACGCTCAACGTAATAACTAGAGTCTGGATACCCATCGAAACTGAACGGAGCCTGAACGCTAAACATAATAACCGGAGTCTGGATACTCAACGAAACTAACCGGAGCCTGAACGCTCAACGTAATAATCGGGGTCTGGATACTCAACGAAAATGACCGGAGCCTGAACGCTCAACGTAATAACCGGAATCTGGATACTCAAAGAAAATGACCGGAGAATGAACCCTCAGCTTAATAACCGGAGTTTGATAACTCAACGAAACTGACCGGAACCTGAACGCTCAATGTAATAAACGGAGTCTGGATACCCAACAAAAATGATCGGAGTCTGAATGCTCAACGTAATAACCGGAGTCTGGATACCCAACGAAACTGAACGGAGCCTGAACACTAAACTTAATAACCGGAGTCTGGATACTCAACGAAACTGACCAGAGCCTGAACGCTCAACGTAATAACAGGAGTATGGATACTCAACGAAAATGACCGTAGCCTGAACGCTCAACGTAATAACCGGAGTCTGGATACTCAAAGAAAATGACCGGAGCCTGAACGCTCTACTTAATAACCGGAATTTGGATACTAAACGAAACTGACCAGAACCTGAACCCTCAACGTAATAACCAGAGTCTGGATACACAACAAAAATGATCGGAGCCTTAACGCTCAATGTAATAATCGGAGTCTGGATATCCAACGAAACTGACTAGAGCCTGAACGCTCAAAGTAATAACTGGAGTCTGGATACTCAACGAAACTGACCGGAGCATGAACGATCAACTTAATGAACGGAGCCTGAACGCTCAACGTAATAATCGGAGTCTGGATACTCAACAAAAATGACCGGAGCCTGAATGCTCAACTTAATAACCGGAGTTTGGATACTCAACGAAACTGACCGGATTCTGAACGCTCAACAGAATGACCGGAGTCTGGATACTCAACAAAAATGACCGGAGCCTGAACGCTCAACATAATGACCGGAGTCTGGATACTCAACAAAAATGACTAGAGCCTGTACACTCAATGTAATGACCAGAGTCTAGATACTCAACAAAACATACCAGAGCATGGACGCTATACGTGATAACCGGAGTCTGGATACCCAACGAAACTTACCGGAGCCTGAACGCTCAACGTAATAACCGGAGTCTGGATAATCAACGAAACTGACCAGAGCCTGAACGCTCAACTTAATAACCGGAGTCTGGATACCCAACGATACTTAATGGAGCCTGAACGCTAAACTTAATAACCGGAGTCTGGATACTCAACAAAACTGACCGAAGCCTGAACACTCAACGTAATAACCGGAGTCTGGATACCCAACAAAAATGACCGGAGCCTGAACGCTCAATGTAATAACCGAAATCTGGATACTCAAAGAAAATGACCGGAGCCTGAACGCTCAACTTAATAACCGGAGTTTGGATACTCAACGAAACTGACCGGAACCTGAAGGCTCAACGTAATAACCGGATTCTGGATACTCTACAAAAATTACCGGAGCCTGAACGCTCAACGTAATAACCGGAGTCTGGATACCCAACGAAACTGACCGGAGCATGAGTGCTCAACATAATAACCGGAGTCTGGATAATCAACGAAACTGACCGGAGCCTGAATGCTCAACGTAATAACCGGAGTCTGGATACCCAACGAAACTAAACGGAGCCTGAACGCTAAACTTAATAACCGGAGTCTGGATACTCAACGAAACTGACCAGAGCCTGAACGCTCAACGTAATAACCGGAGTCTGGATACTCAACGAAAATGACCATAGCCTGAATGCTCAACGTAATAACCGGAGTCTGGATACTCAACAAAAATGACCGGAGCCTGAATGCTTAACGTAATAACCAGACTGGATACTAAACAAAACTGACCGGAGCCTGAACGCTCAATGTGATAACCGGAGTCTGGATACCCAACGAAACTGACCGGAGCCTGAACGCTCAACTTAATAACCGGAGTCTGGATACTCAACGAAACTGACCAGAGCCTGAACGCTCAACAGAATGACCGGAGTCTGGATACTGAACGAAAATTACCGGAGCCTGAACGCTCAACGTAATGACCGGAGTCTAGATACTCAACAAAAATGACCGGAGCCTGTACGCTCAACGTAATGACCGGAGTCTAGATATTCAACAAAACTTACCATAGCCTGGATGCTATACGTAATAACCGGAGTCTAGATACCTAACGAAACTAACCGGAGCCTGAACGCTCAACGAAATAACCAGAGCCTGAACGCTAAACGTAATAACCGGAGTCCGGATACTCAACGAAAATCACCGGAGCTTAAATGCTCAACGTAATAACCAGAGTCTGGATACCCAACCAAACTGACCGGAGCCTGAACGCTCAACGTAATAATCAGAGTCTAGATTCTCAACAAAACTAATCGGAGTTTGAACACAAAACGTAATAACCGGAGTCTGGAGACTCAACAAAAATGACCGGAGCTTGAATGCTTAATGTAATAATCGGACTGGATACTCAACAAAAATCACCGGAGCGTGAACGCTCAACGTAATAACCGGAGTCTGGATACCCAACGAAACTGACCAGAGCGTGAATGCTCAACGTAATAACTGGAGTCTGGATACTCAACGAAACTGACCGGAGCTTGAACGCTCAACGTAATAACCGGAGTCTGGATACCCAATGAAACTGATCGGAGCCTGAACGCTCAACTTAATAACCGGAGTCTCGATACTCAACGAAACTGATCGGAGCCTGAACGCTCAACGTAATAATCGAAGTCTGGATACGCAACGAAAATGACCGGAGCCTGAACGATCAACGTAATAACCGGAGTCTGGATACTCAAAGAAAATGACCGGAGCCTGAACGCTCAACTTAATAACCGGAGTTTGGATACTCAACGAAACTGACCGGAACCTTAACGCTCAACGTAATAACCGGAGTCTGGATACTAAACAAAAATGACCGAAGCCTGAACGCTCAACGTAATAACCGGAGTCTGGATACCCATCGAAACTGAACGGAGCCTGAACGCTAAACATAATAACCGGAGTCTGGATACTCAACGAAACTAACCGGAGCCTGAACGCTCCACGTAATAATCGGAGTCTGGATACTCAACGAAAATGACCGGAACCTAAACGCTCAATGTAATAACCGGAATCTGGATACTCAAAGAAAATGATCGGAGCCTGAACGCTCAACTTAATAACCGGAGTTTGATAACTCAACAAAACTGACCGGAGCCTGAACGCTCAACGTAATAACCGGAGTCTGGATACTCAACAAAAATGACCGGAGTCTGAACGCTCAACGTAATAACCGGAGTCTGGATACCCAACGAAACTGAACGGAGCCTGAACGCTAAACTTAATAACCGGAGTCTGGATACTCAACGAAACTGAACAGAGCCTGAACGCTCAACGTAATAACAGGAGTATGGATACTCAACGAAAATGATCGTAGCCTGAACGCTCAACGTAATAACCGGAGTCTGGATACTCAAAGAAAATGACCGGAGCCTGAACGCTCTACTTAATAACCGGAATTTGGATACTAAACGAAACTGACCAGAACCTGAACGCTCAACGTAATAACCGGAGTCTGGATACATAACAAAAATGACCGGAGCCTTAACGCTCAATGTAATAATCAGAGTCTGGATATCCAACGAAACTGACTAGAGCCTGAACGCTCAAAGTAATAACTGGAGTCTGGATACTCAACGAAACTGACCGGAGCATGAACGATCAACTTAATGAACGGAGCCTGATCGCTCAACGTAATAATCGAAGTCTGGATACTCAACAAAAATGACCGGAGCCTGAATGCTCAACTTAATAACCGGAGTCTGGATACTCAACGAAACTGACCGGATTCTGAACGCTCAACAAAATGACTGGAGTCTGGATACTCAACAAAAATGACCGGAGCCTGAACGCTCAACATAATGACCGGAGTCTGGATACTCAACAAAAATGACTAGAGCCTGTACGCTCAATGTAATGACCAGAGTCTAGATACTCAACAAAACATACCAGAGCATGGACGCTATACATAATAACCGGAGTCTAGATACCCAACGAAACTTACCGGAGCCTGAACGCTCAACGTAATAACCGGAGTCTGGATAATCAACGAAACTGACCAGAGCCTGAACGCTCAACTTAATAACCGGAGTCTGGATACCCAACGATACTGAATGGAGCCTGAACGCTAAACTTAATAACCGGAGTCTGGATACTCAACGAAACTGACCGAAGCCTGAACACTCAACGTAATAACCGGAGTCTGGATACTCAACAAAAATGACCGGAGCCTGAACGCTCAATGTAATAACCGAAATCTGGATACTCAAAGAAAATGACCGGAGCCTGAACGCTCAACTTAATAACCGGAGTTTGGATACTCAACGAAACTGACCGGAACCTGAAGGCTCAACGTAATAACCGGATTCTGGATACTCTACAAAAATTACCGGAGCCTGAACGCTCAACGTAATAACCGGAGTCTGGATACCCAACGAAACTGACCGGAGCATGAGTGCTCAACATAATAACCGGAGTCTGGATAATCAACGAAACTGACCGGAGCCTGAATGCTCAACGTAATAACCGGAGTCTGGATACCCAACGAAACTAAACGGAGCCTGAACGCTAAACTTAATAACCGGAGTCTGGATATTCAACGAAACTGACCAGAGGCTGAACGCTCAACGTAAGAACCGGAGTCTGGATACTCAACGAAAATGACCATAGCCTGAACGCTCAACGTAATAACCGGAGTCTAGATACTCAACAAAAATGACCGGAGCCTGAATGCTTAACGTAATAACCAGACTGGATACTAAACAAAACTGACCGGAGCTTGAACGCTCAACGTGATAACCAGAGTCTGGATACCCAACGAAACTGACCGGAGCCTGAACGCTCAACTTAATAACCGGAGTCTGGATACTCAACGAAACTGACCAGAGCCTGAACGCTCAACAGAATGACCGGAGTCTGGATACTGAATGAAAATTACCGGAGCCTGAACGCTCAACGTAATGACCGGAGTCTAGATACTCAACAAAAATGACCGGAGCCTGTACGCTCAACGTAATGACCGGAGTCTAGATATTCAACAAAACTTACCATAGCC
This sequence comes from Lathyrus sativus, assembly GCA_963859935.3. Classification (NCBI taxonomy): domain Eukaryota; kingdom Viridiplantae; phylum Streptophyta; class Magnoliopsida; order Fabales; family Fabaceae; genus Lathyrus; species Lathyrus sativus. The sequence goes on along the minus strand of CAWUDS030000686.1, from coordinate 321,230 downwards.
TGGATGCTATACGTAATAACCGGAGTCTGGATACCTAACGAAACTAACCGGAGCCTGAACGCTCAACGAAATAACCAGAGCCTGAACGCTAAATGTAATAACCGGAGTCCGGATACTCAACGAAAATCACCGGAGCTTAAATGCTCAACGTAATAACCAGAGTCTGGATACCCAACCAAACTGACCGGAGCCTCAACGCTCAACGTAATAATCAGAGTCTAGATTCTCAACGAAACTAATCGGAGTTTGAACACAAAACGTAATAACCGGAGTCTGGAGACTCAACAAAAATGACCGGAGCTTGAATGCTCAATGTAATAATCGGACTGGATACTCAACAAAAATGACCGGAGCGTGAACGCTCAACGTAATAACCGGAGTCTGGATACCCAACGAAACTGACCAGAGCGTGAATGCTCAACGTAATAACTGGAGTCTGGATACTCAACGAAACTGACCAGAGCTTGAACGCTCAACGTAATAACCGGAGTCTGGATACCCAATGAAACTGATCGGAGCCTGAACGCTCAACTTAATAACCGGAGTCTCGATACTCAACGAAACTGATCGGAGCCTGAACGCTCAACGTAATAACCGGAGTCTGGATACGCAACGAAAATGACCGGTGCCAGAACGATCAACGTAATAACCGGAGTCTGGATACTCAAAGAAAATGACTGGAGCCTGAACGCTCAACTTAATAACCGGAGTTTGGATACTCAACGAAACTGACCGGAACTTTAATGCTCAACGTAATAACCGGAGTTTGGATACTAAACAAAAATGACCGAAGCCTGAACGCTCAACGTAATAACCGGAGTCTGGATACCCATCGAAATTGAACGGAGCCTGAACGCTAAACATAATAACCGTAGTCTGGATACTCAACGAAACTGACCGAAGCCTGAACACTCAACGTAATAACCGGAGTCTGGATACTCAACAAAAATGACCGGAGCCTGAACGCTCAATGTAATAACCGAAATCTGGATACTCAAAGAAAATGACCGGAGCCTGAACGCTCAACTTAATAACCGGAGTTATGATACTCAACGAAACTGACCGGAACCTGAAGGCTCAACGTAATAACCGGATTCTGGATACTCTACAAAAATTACCGGAGCCTGAACGCTCAACGTAATAACCGGAGTCTGGATACCCAACGAAACTGATTGGAGCATGAGTGCTCAACATAATAACCGGAGTCTAGATAATCAACGAAACTGACCGGAGCCTGAATGCTCAACGTAATAACCGGAGTCTGGATACCCAACGAAACTAAACGGAGCCTGAACGCTAAACTTAATAACCGGAGTCTGGATACTCAACGAAACTGACCATAGCCTGAACGCTCAACGTAATAACCGGAGTCTAGATACTCAACAAAAATGACCGGAGCCTGAATGCTTAACGTAATAACCAGACTGGATACTAAACAAAACTGACCGGAGCTTGAACGCTCAACGTGATAACCAGAGTCTGGATACCCAACGAAACTGACCGGAGACTGAATGCTCAACTTAATAACCGGAGTCTGGATACTCAACGAAACTGACCAGAGCCTGAACGCTCAACAGAATGACCGGAGTCTGGATACTGAACAAAAATTACCGGAGCCTGAACGCTCAACGTAATGACCGGAGTCTAGATACTCAACAAAAATGACCGGAGCCTGTACGCTCAACGTAATGACCGGAGTCTAGATATTCAACAAAACTTACCATAGCCTGGATGCTATACGTAATAACCGGAGTCTGGATACCTAACGAAACTAACCGGAGCCTGAACGCTCAACGAAATAACCAGAGCCTGAACGCTAAACGTAATAACCGGAGTCCGGATACTCAACGAAAATCACCGGAGCTTAAATGCTCAACGTAATAACCAGAGTCTGGATACCCAACCAAACTGACCGGAGCCTGAACGCTCAACGTAATAATCAGAGTCTAGATTCTCAACGAAACTAATCGGAGTTTGAACACAAAACGTAATAACCGGAGTCTGGAGACTCAACAAAAATGACCGGAGCTTGAATGCTCAATGTAATAATCGGACTGGATACTCAACAAAAATGACCGGAGCGTGAACGCTCAACGTAATAACCGGAGTCTGGATACCCAACGAAACTGACCAGAACGTGAATGCTCAACGTAATAACTGGAGTCTGGATACTCAATGAAACTGACCGGAGCTTGAACGCTCAACGTAATAACCGGAGTCTGGATACCCAATGAAATTGATCGGAGCCTGAACGCTCAACTTAATAACCGGAGTCTGGATACTAAACAAAAATGACCGAAGCCTGAACGCTCAACGTAATAACCGGAGTCTGGATACCCATCGAAATTGAACGGAGCCTGAACGCTAAACATAATAACCGGAGTCTGGATACTCAACGAAACTGACCGAAGCCAGAACACTCAACGTAATAACCGGAGTCTGGATACTCAACAAAAATGACCGGAGCCTGAACGCTCAATGTAATAACCGAAATCTGGATACTCAAAGAAAATGACCGGAGCCTGAACGCTCAACTTAATAACCGGAGTTTGGATACTCAGCGAAACTGACCGGAACCTGAAGGCTCAACGTAATAACCGGATTCTGGATACTCTACAAAAATTACCGGAGCCTGAACGCTCAACGTAATAACCGGAGTCTGGATACCCAACGAAACTGACCGGAGCATGAGTGCTCAACATAATAACCGGAGTCTGGATAATCAACGAAACTGACCGGAGCCTGAATGCTCAACGTAATAACCGGAGTCTGGATACCCAACGAAACTGAACGGAGCCTGAACGCTAAACTTAATAACCGGAGTCTGGATATTCAACGAAACTGACCAAAGCCTGAACGCTCAACGTAATAGCTGGAGTTTGGATACTCAACGAAAATGACCATAGCCTGAACGCTCAACGTAATAACCGGAGTCTGGATACTCAACAAAAATGACCGGAGCCTGAATGCTTAACGTAATAACCAGACTGGATACTAAACAAAACTGACCGGAGCCTGAACGCTCAACGTGATAACCGGAGTCTGGATACCCAACGAAACTGACCGGAGCCTGAACGCTCAACTTAATAACCGGAGTCTGGATACTCAACGAAACTGACCAGAGCCTGAACGCTCAACAGAATGACCGGAGTCTGGATACTGAACGAAAATTACCGGAGCCTGAACGCTCAACGTAATGACGGGAGTCTAGATACTCAACAAAAATGACCGGAGCCTGTACGCTCAACGTAATGACCGGAGTCTAGATATTCAACAAAACTTACCATAGCCTGGATGCTATACGTAATAACCGGAGTCTGGATACCTAACGAAACTAACCGGAGCCTGAACGCTCAACGAAATAACCGGAGCCTGAACGCTAAACGTAATAACCGGAGTCCGGATACTCAACGCAAATCACCGGAGCTTGAATGCTCAATGTAATAACCAGAGTCTGGATACCCAACGAAACTGACCGGAGTCTGAACGCTCAACGTAATAATCAGAGTCTAGATTCTCAACGAAACTAATTGGAGTTTGAATACAAAACGTAATAACCGGAGTCTGGAGACTCAACAAAAATGACCGGAGCTTGAATGCTCAATGTAATAATCGGATTGGATACTTAACAAAAATGACCGGAGCGTGAATGCTCAACGTAATAACCGGAGTCTGGATACCCAACGAAACTGACCGGAGCTTGAACGCTCAACGTAATAACTGGAGTCTGGATACCCAATGAAACTGATCGAAGCCTGAACGCTAAACTTAATAACCGGAGTCTCGATACTCAACGAAACTGATCGGAGCCTGAACGCTCAACGTAATAACCGGAGTCTGGATACGCAACGAAAATGACCGTAGCCTGAACGATCAACGTAATAACCGGAGTCTGGATACTCAAAGAAAATGACCGGAGCCTGAACGCTCAACTTAATAACTGGAGTTTGGATACTCAACGAAACTGACCGGAACCTTAACGCTCAACGTAATAACCGGAGTCTGGATACTAAACAAAAATGACCGATGTAACGCCCCAATTTCGATTATCCCCTTTTATTGGGTCCCTAATTAATTTAATTGGGAGAATATTATTTGAATGTAGAAATTGTGTGGAAATATGTTATATTTACATATTATCCTATTTTAACCGGTTTTGAGAGGTTTCGGAGGAAATAGTTTGGAGGGTATTTTGGACATTTCCTATTTTTAATAATAAGTGAGATATTTATGAGATATTGAATTAGTGGATGTTTTGGAAAAATAAGGAAAAAGATATTAAAGAGGAAATAGAAGGGAAAGAAAAAGGATAGTAGGAAGAAAGAAAGAAAAGAGAAAGAAAGGAGAAGAGGAGGAAGAGAAGAGAAAGAGGAGAAAACCTAGATTCACTAAGATCAACCAAAGCTTGCGATTAATCAGGTAAGGGTGTGAAACTCCATCATCTCTTTAATGTATATGATTGTATGTGTATGTGTGTGGATTTTGTAGAGTTTCTACTCTTTTTCCACTTAGCTTAGAAGCTGGTTTGTGAGTAGAATGAGGTTTTAATCGGTTAGAACTCGGATTAGACGATGTAGTTTAGTCGGGTGATGATTGGGTTGTGCTACTGAGACTGGTTTGGATGTAATCGGTTGATTTTGTGGAGTTTGGGCTCTTGAGACAGACATGGAAGTTCTGTCTTCGCAAGTTCGCCAGGAGAAAGGCAGCGACGCTTCGCCAGGCGAAGCCTAGCGAGCTGTAGCGAAGCAAGTCAGAAGCTAACACCCTGTATTCGCTGGCAAGTTCGCCAGGCGAAGTGAGTTGGCGAAGGTTCGCCAGGCGAATGGGTAGCGAGCCTCAGCGAGTAATTCCAGAATTACTCCCAGTGGACTTCGCTGGGGAGTTCGCCAGGCGAAGGTCAGCGAGCATTCGCTGCGTGGCTTCGCCAGGCGAAGGTTGGCGAATGCAGCAACATATTTTATCTTCCTGTGCTTTCCAATGGAGGATTGGTTGTGTGGTTTGGTTGCGATCATTCCTTGTCAGAAATGACTGATTATGTGTTGTCATATGTGTTGTGGATAGTCGTATGGCGTGAATCCTAGTTTATGATTTGTGAGGTGCGAGGTGTAGCCGTTTGGCAATTTTGTGCATTTGCTTAAATTGATTAGAAATGCATGAAGGAATTGTTTGTGAATGTGAACCATGTGTGATTGGTTTGAATGGATGATGAATATATATATGTTTTCTTTTTGATACATATATGTTGAGTGCATAATATATATATGCGATGAATGTGAAGAATGCATGAGTATGTTTGTAAGCATGTATGCATTTCAAGAAGTGTAGGAAGTACATTCTTGTGCTGATTGACTCTTAGGAGAGTCTGATGAGTGATATGACTTTTAGGAGAGTCTGAAGGGTGAATTGATTCCTAGGAGGATCTGATGAGAGATGTGATTCCTCGGAGAATCTGCTGAGTGACCTGATTCCTAGGAGAATCTGATGAGAGATGTGATTCCTCGGAGAATCTGCTGAATGACCTGATTCCTAGGAGAATCTGATGAATGGTGTGATTCCTCGGAGAATCTGACGAACGATGTGATTCCTAGGAGAATCTGACGAACGATGTGATTCCTAGGAGAATCTGACGAACGATGTGATTCCTAGGAGAATCTGACGAATGGTGTGATTCCTAGGAGAGTCTGATGAGTGATGTGATTTCTAGGAAGATCTAATGAGTTATAGGATACCCGTGAGGGGTGAGAGTAAATTGATTCTTAGGAGAATCTGATGGACCATTAGGTCGATATTGTGTTGCATTTGCATAGAGTAGCGAGTTGGCCTCTATGATTTGCATTTACCTTCTGTGCATGATGTATGGTGAAATAAATATGTTATGTACGTTTGTTGAATTAATTGTGAAATGTATGATTTGGCACAATGTAGATGTTGGACAATATATACATATATGTGTGTGTATGTTTATGAAATGATATACACATTGATGATACATATTGAGCACGCTTGGGTCCTATTTATATATAGATACATTGCAATAAACGAGGTGAGTTGTGGTGAGAATGCGTAAGATGCATAATTCTTGATACGATATATATATTCATGCCTTTATGCATTATTTATTATGATATTGTTTCTCACCCTTCTGCTGTTTGATAATGTTCTATGAGGCATTGCAGATTAGATGGCTGGAGACATTTTTGTGAAGCGTGACTTCATTCTTTTTGGTCGGTCGCCTCTGATATGTAGCACCGGGTAGATAGGAGTTATTTTGATTCTTTTGTGATACATCTGTGTATGTATCTGCTGATGTTATGTTTTGTTAACATGTTGGATGACAATTGTATACGTGAATACATGTCTTGGAAATATGAAATATTTAGATGTTTCCGCCTTGTTCTAAATATTTTCTTGTGGGTGTTGACCCGTTGTTGCATATCTGATTGAGCAGGTGTTGTATGCGTTGAATTCTTTTGTGATAATGTGACATACCCCTTTTATGCCATGACTTATATGTACTATGATAAAAATTTGAATTATGCTTAAATGATTAATTGTATTATTTGGGGGTATAGAAAGGGGGTGTTACATTAAGTGGTATCAGAGCCAGTGTTGAGTCAGTTGTGTCTGTCTCGTTGTTTTGATTGGTTAACGGTTGTTTAACCTAGTTGTTATTTTGTGAGTAATCAGAATATGGCAGGTCGTAATGACAATGCTATGGCTGCGGCATTGGAGGCGATGGCTAGAGCGGTGCAGGGTGCGCCGAATGTGAACGCTAATGATGAGTTTAGAAAGAACCAGCCGCCGGTATTCAAAGGAAGGTTTGACCCAGACGGTTCCCAGATTTGGTTGAAGGAGATCGAGAGGATCTTTAGAGTTATGAACTATGCTGAAGGCAATAAGGTGAGACTTGGATCTCACATGTTACGGGAAGAAGCCGATGACTGGTGGATCGGTATGAGACAAGTGCTTGAAGTAGATGACGAGGATATAACTTGGGATTTATTTTGTTCTGAATTTTTGAGGAAGTATTATCCTGAGAGTGTGAAGGGAAGGAAAGAAATGGAATTCCTTGAGTTGAAACAAGGCAATATGTCCGTGGTGGATTACACGGCTAAGTTTATGGAGTTAGTAAAATTTCATCCTCACTATGACGCGGTGACGGCGGAATTTTCTAAGTGCGTTAAGTATGAGAACGGCTTGCGTCCCGAGATCAAGCAAGCGGTGGGTTATCAGAGGATAAGGAGATTTTCGGACTTGACCGAATGTTGCCGAATTTTTGAAGAAGATCACAAAGCTCGTTCTACTCACTACAAGAGTTTGAAGGAGGAGAAAGAAAAGCGACAAGTAAGGAGCGAACCTTATGAGACGCCAGCTGATAAGGGAAAGCATAGGGAAAACTTTGTTAAGAGATCTGGAGGAGGGAGTTCTGGATCCATTAAATGCTACAAGTGTGGCGAGATGGGTCATAAGTCTTTTATGTGTGGAAAGCCCAAGATCAAATGCTCTAACTGTGGAGTTCTTGGGCATGATGTTAAGGATTGTAGAATGGATGTAGTGAAGTGCTACAATTGTGGAGAAGTGGGTCACATCAGTGCGAAGTGTCCTAAACCGAAACAAGCTTCAGTAAGTGGGAAAGTGTTTACATTGGCAGGGTCAGACACTACCAATGCGGATCGTTTGATTTGAGGTATGTGCTTTATTTATGTTGCACCTTTAGTTGTCATGATTGATATCGGAGCGACTCATTCGTTCGTTTCTTTTGAGTGCGCTTAGTGTTTGGGATTTGAATTCCGTTGGTTTGACGGTGATTGAGAATGAAGACTTTAAGGTGATGACGTTGGACAACGTATGTGTCTGAGATTCAAGCTCATTGGGGTAGAATGACTAGTATGTCATTCCTGATGAGGTGTAAGTGTTATGGTTGTATTCTCTAGGGTAGAATGACTATGTGTCGTTCCTAGTGGAGAGATCACCGGGGTAGAATGACCTAGATGTTGTTCCTGGTGAGGTACAAGAGGTGTACCCGTAATCTCCAATGGAGATTGATGAGGGTTGACAGTCTTTTAGGAGTCACATGGCATATCTGTGATTGTGATATGGAAGTATGCGTGTGGGTGATCGTGTGTAACTTGGGCATTAAGGAGAGGACGCGAAAGTCGTGTTCAGTGTGTTTGAATCAGGTGATATTTTCGAGGACGAAAATTTCTGAGTGGGGGAGAGTTGTAACGCCCCAATTTCGATTATCCCCTTTTATTGGGTCCCTAATTAATTTAATTGGGAGAATATTATTTGAATGTAGAAATTGTGTGGAAATATGTTATATTTACATATTATCCTATTTTAACCGGTTTTGAGAGGTTTCGGAGGAAATAGTTTGGAGGGTATTTTGGACATTTCCTATTTTTAATAATAAGTGAGATATTTATGAGATATTGAATTAGTGGATGTTTTGGAAAAATAAGGAAAAAGATATTAAAGAGGAAATAGAAGGGAAAGAAAAAGGATAGTAGGAAGAAAGAAAGAAAAGAGAAAGAAAGGAGAAGAGGAGGAAGAGAAGAGAAAGAGGAGAAAACCTAGATTCACCAAGATCAACCAAAGCTTGCGATTAATCAGGTAAGGGTGTGAAACTCCATCATCTCTTTAATGTATATGATTGTATGTGTATGTGTGTGGATTTTGTAGAGTTTCTACTCTTTTTCCACTTAGGTTAGAAGTTGGTTTTGTGAGTAGAATGAGGTTTTAATCGGTTAGAACTCGGATTAGACGATGTAGTTTAGTCGGGTGATGATTGGGTTGTGCTACTGAGACTGGTTTGGATGTAATCGGTTGATTTTGTGGAGTTTGGGCTCTTGAGACAGCCATGGAAGTTCTGTCTTCGCAAGTTCGCCAGGCGAAAGGCAGCGAAGCTTCGCCAGGCGAAGCCTAACGAGCTGTAGCGAAGCAAGTCAGAAGCTAACACCCTGTATTCGCTGGCAAGTTCGCCAGGCAAAGTGAGTTGGCGAAGGTTCGCCAGGCGAATGGGTAGCGAGCCTCAGCGAGTAATTCCAGAATTACTCCCAGTGGACTTCGCTGGGGAGTTCGCCAGGCGAAGGTCAGCGAGCATTCGCTGCGTGGCTTCGCCAGGCGAAGGTTGGCGAATGCAGCAACATATTTTATCTTCCTGTGCTTTCCAATGGAGGATTGGTTGTGTGGTTTGGTTGCGATCATTCCTTGTCAGAAATGACTGATTATGTGTTGTCATATGTGTTGTGGATAGTCGTATGGCGTGAATCCTAGTTTATGATTTGTGAGGTGCGAGGTGTAGCCGTTTGGCAATTTTGTGCATTTGCTTAAATTGATTAGAAATGCATGAAGGAATTGTTTGTGAATGTGAACCATGTGTGATTGGTTTGAATGGATGATGAATATATATATGTTTTCTTTTTGATACATATATGTTGAGTGCATAATATATATATGCGATGAATGTGAAGAATGCATGAGTATGTTTGTAAGCATGTATGCATTTCAAGAAGTGTAGGAAGTACATTCTTGTGCTGATTGACTCTTAGGAGAGTCTGATGAGTGATATGACTTTTAGGAGAGTCTGAAGGGTGAATTGATTCCTAGGAGGATCTGATGAGAGATGTGATTCCTCGGAGAATCTGCTGAGTGACCTGATTCCTAGGAGAATCTGATGAGAGATGTGATTCCTCGGAGAATCTGCTGAATGACCTGATTCCTAGGAGAATCTGATGAATGGTGTGATTCCTCGGAGAATCTGACGAACGATGTGATTCCTAGGAGAATCTGACGAACAATGTGATTCCTAGGAGAATCTGACGAACGATGTGATTCCTAGGAGAATCTGACGAATGGTGTGATTCCTAGGAGAGTCTGATGAGTGATGTGATTTCTAGGAAGATCTAATGAGTTATAGGATACCCGTGAGGGGTGAGAGTAAATTGATTCTTAGGAGAATCTGATGGACCATTAGGTCGATATTGTGTTGCATTTGCATAGAGTAGCGAGTTGGCCTCTATGATTTGCATTTACCTTCTGTGCATGATGTATGGTGAAATAAATATGTTATGTACGTTTGTTGAATTAATTGTGAAATGTATGATTTGGCACAATGTAGATGTTGGATAATATATACATATATGTGTGTGTATGTTTATGAAATGATATACACATTGATGATACATATTGAGCACGCTTGGGTCCTATTTATATATAGATACATTGCAATAAACGAGGTGAGTTGTGGTTAGAATGCGTAAGATGCATAATTCTTGATACGATATATATATATATATATTCATGCCTTTATGCATTATTTATTATGATATTGTTTCTCACCCTTCTGCTGTTTGATAATGCTCTATGAGGCATTGCAGATTAGATGGCTGGAGACATTTTTGTGAAGCGTGACTTCATTCTTTTTGGTCGGTCGGCTCTGATATGTAGCACCGGGTAGATAGGAGTTATTTTGATTCTTTTGTGATACATCTGTGTATGTATCTGCTGATGTTATGTTTTGTTAACATGTTGGATGACAATTGTATACGTGAATACATGTCTTGGAAATATGGAATATTTAGATGTTTCCGCCTTGTTCTAAATATTTTCTTGTGGGTGTTGACCCGTTGTTGCATATCTGATTGAGCAGGTGTTGTATGCGTTGAATTCTTTTGTGATAATGTGACATACCCCTTTTATGCCATGACTTATATGTACTCTGATAAAAATTTGAATTATGCTTAAATGATTAATTGTATTATTTGGGGGTATAGAAAGGGGGTGTTACATTAAGTGGTATCAGAGCCAGTGTTGAGTCAGTTGTGTCTGTCTCGTTGTTTTGATTGGTTAACGGTTGTTTAACCTTGTTGTTATTTTGTGAGTAATCAGAATATGGCAGGTCGTAATGACAATGCTATGGCTGCGGCATTGGAGGCGATGGCTAGAGCGGTGCAGGGTGCGCCGAATGTGAACGCTAATGATGAGTTTAGAAAGAACCAGCCGCCGGTATTCAAAGGAAGGTTTGACCCAGACGGTTCCCAGATTTGGTTGAAGGAGATCGAGAGGATCTTTAGAGTTATGAACTGTGCTGAAGGCAATAAGGTGAGACTTGGATCTCACATGTTACGGGAAGAAGCCGATGACTGGTGGATCGGTATGAGACAAGTGCTTGAAGTAGATGACGAGGATATAACTTGGGATTTATTTCGTTCTGAATTTTTGAGGAAGTATTATCCTGAGAGTGTGAAGGGAAGGAAAGAAATGGAATTCCTTGAGTTGAAACAAGGCAATATGTCCGTGGTGGATTACACGGCTAAGTTTATGGAGTTAGTAAAATTTCATCCTCACTATGACGCGGTGACGGCGGAATTTTCTAAGTGCGTTAAGTATGAGAACGGCTTGCGTCCCGAGATCAAGCAAGCGGTGGGTTATCAGAGGATAAGGAGATTTTCGGACTTGACCGAATGTTGCCGAATTTTTGAAGAAGATCGCAAAGCTCGTTCTACTCACTACAAGAGTTTGAAGGAGGAGAAAGAAAAGCGACAAGTAAGGAGCGAACCTTATGAGACGCCAGCTGATAAGGGAAAGCATAGGGAAAACTTTGTTAAGAGATCTGGAGGAGGGAGTTCTGGATCCATTAAATGCTACAAGTGTGGCGAGATGGGTCATAAGTCTTTTATGTGTGGAAAGCCCAAGATCAAATGCTCTAACTGTGGAGTTCTTGGGCATGATGTTAAGGATTGTAGAATGGATGTATTGAAGTGCTACAATTGTGGAGAAGTGGGTCACATCAGTGCGAAGTGTCCTAAACCGAAACAAGCTTCAGTAAGTGGGAAAGTGTTTACATTGGCAGGGTCAGACACTACCAATGCGGATCGTTTGATTTGAGGTATGTGCTTTATTTATGTTGCACCTTTAGTTGTCATGATTGATATCGGAGCGACTCATTCGTTCGTTTCTTTTGAGTGCGCTTAGTGTTTGGGATTTGAATTCCGTTGGTTTGACGGTGATTGAGAATGAAGACTTTAAGGTGATGACGTTGGACAACGTATGTGTCTGAGATTCGAGCTCATTGGGGTAGAATGACTAGTATGTCATTCCTGATGAGGTGTAAGTGTTATGGTTGTATTCTCTAAGGTAGAATGACTATGTGTCGTTCCTAGTGGAGAGATCACCGGGGTAGAATGACCTAGATGTTGTTCCTGGTGAGGTACAAGAGGTGTACCCGTAATCTCCAATGGAGATTGATGAGGGTTGACAGTCTTTTAGGAGTCACATGGCATATCTGTGATTGTGATATGGAAGTATACGTGTGGGTGATCGTGTGTAACTTGGGCATTAAGGAGAGGACGCGAAAGTCGTTTTCAGTGTGTTTGAATCAGGTGATATTTTCGAGGACGAAAATTTCTGAGTGGGGGAGAGTTGTAACGCCCCAATTTCGATTATCCCCTTTTATTGCGTCCCTAATTAATTTAATTGGGAGAATATTATTTGAATGTAGAAATTGTGTGGAAATATGTTATATTTACATATTATCCTATTTTAATCGGTTTTGAGAGGTTTCGGAGGAAATAGTTTGGAGGGTATTTTGGACATTTCCTATTTTTAATAATAAGTGAGATATTTATGAGATATTGAATTAGTGGATGTTTTGGAAAAATAAGGAAAAAGATATTAAAGAGGAAATAGAAGGGAAAGAAAAAGGATAGTAGGAAGAAAGAAAGAAAAGAGAAAGAAAGGAGAAGAGGAGGAAGAGAAGAGAAAGAGGAGAAAACCTAGATTCACCAAGATCAACCAAAGCTTGCGATTAATCAGGTAAGGGTGTGAAACTCCATCATCTCTTTAATGTATATGATTGTATGTGTATGTGTGTGGATTTTGTAGAATTTCTACTCTTTTTCCACTTAGGTTAGAAGTTGGTTTTGTGAGTAGAATGAGGTTTTAATCGGTTAGAACTCGGATTAGACGATGTAGTTTAGTCGGGTGATGATTGGGTTGTGCTACTGAGACTGGTTTGGATGTAATCGGTTGATTTTGTGGAGTTTGGGCTCTTGAGACAGCCATGGAAGTTCTGTCTTCGCAAGTTCGCCAGGCGAAAGGCAGCGAAGCTTCGCCAGGCGAAGCCTAGCGAGCTGTAGCGAAGCAAGTCAGAAGCTAACACCCTGTATTCGCTGGCAAGTTCGCCAGGCGAAGTGAGTTGGCGAAGGTTCGCCAGGCGAATGGGTAGCGAGCCTCAGCGAGTAATTCCAGAATTACTCCCAGTGGACTTCGCTGGGGAGTTCGCCAGGCGAAGGTCAGCGAGCATTCGCTGCGTGGCTTCGCCAGGCGAAGGTTGGCGAATGCAGCAGCATATTTTATCTTCCTGTGCTTTCCAATGGAGGATTGGTTGTGTGGTTTGGTTGCGATCATTCCTTGTCAGAAATGACTGATTATGTGTTGTCATATGTGTTGTGGATAGCCGTATGGCGTGAATCCTAGTTTATGATTTGTGAGGTGCGAGGTGTAGCCGTTTGGCAATTTTGTGCATTTGCTTAAATTGATTAGAAATGCATGAAGGAATTGTTTGTGAATGTGAACCATGTGTGATTGGTTTGAATGGATGATGAATATATATATGTTTTCTTTTTGATACATATATGTTGAGTGCATAATATATATATGCGATGAATGTGAAGAATGCATGAGTATGTTTGTAAGCATGTATGCATTTCAAGAAGTGTAGGAAGTACATTCTTGTGCTGATTGACTCTTAGGAGAGTCTGATGAGTGATATGACTTTTAGGAGAGTCTGAAGGGTGAATTGATTCCTAGGAGGATCTGATGAGAGATGTGATTCCTCGGAGAATCTGCTGAGTGACCTGATTCCTAGGAGAATCTGATGAGAGATGTGATTCCTCGGAGAATCTGCTGAATGACCTGATTCCTAGGAGAATCTGATGAATGGTGTGATTCCTCGGAGAATCTGACGAACGATGTGATTCCTAGGAGAATCTGACGAACGATGTGATTCCTAGGAGAATCTGACGAACGATGTGATTCCTAGGAGAATCTGACGAATGGTGTGATTCCTAGGAGAGTCTGATGAGTGATGTGATTTCTAGGAAGATCTAATGAGTTATAGGATACCCGTGAGGGGTGAGAGTAAATTGATTCTTAGGAGAATCTGATGGACCATTAGGTCGATATTGTGTTGCATTTGCATAGAGTAGCGAGTTGGCCTCTATGATTTGCATTTACCTTCTGTGCATGATGTATGGTGAAATAAATATGTTATGTACGTTTGTTGAATTAATTGTGAAATGTATGATTTGGCACAATGTAGATGTTGGACAATATATACATATATGTGTGTGTATGTTTATGAAATGATATACACATTGATGATACATATTGAGCACGCTTGGGTCCTATTTGTATATAGATACATTGCAATAAACGAGGTGAGTTGTGGTGAGAATGCGTAAGATGCATAATTCTTGATACGATATATATATTCATGCCTTTATGCATTATTTATTATGATATTGTTTCTCACCCTTCTGCTGTTTGATAATGCTCTATGAGGCATTGCAGATTAGATGGCTGGAGACATTTTTGTGAAGCGTGACTTCATTCTTTTTGGTCGGTCGGCTCTGATATGTAGCACCGGGTAGATAGGAGTTATTTTGATTCTTTTGTGATACATCTGTGTATGTATCTGCTGATGTTATGTTTTGTTAACATGTTGGATGACAATTGTATACGTGAATACATGTCTTGGAAATATGGAATATTTAGATGTTTCCGCCTTGTTCTAAATATTTTCTTGTGGGTGTTGACCCGTTGTTGCATATCTGATTGAGCAGGTGTTGTATGCGTTGAATTCTTTTGTGATAATGTGACATACCCCTTTTATGCCATGACTTATATGTACTCTGATAAAAATTTGAATTATGCTTAAATGATTAATTGTATTATTTGGGGGTATAGAAAGGGGGTTTTACAACCGAAGCCTGAACACTCAACGTAATAACCGGAGTCTGGATACCCATCGAAACTGAACGGAGCCTGAACGCTAAACATAATAACCGGAGTCTGGATACTCAACGAAACTAACCGGAGCCTGAACGCTCAACGTAATAATCGGAGTCTGGATACTCAACGAAAACGATCGGAGCCTGAACGCTCAACGTAATAACCGGAATCTGGATACTCAAAGAAAATGACCGGAGCCTGAACGCTCAACTTAATAACCGGAGTTTGATAACTCAACGAAACTGACCGGAACCTGAACGCTCAACGTAATAACCGGAGTCTGGATACTCAACAAAAATGACCGGAGTCTGAACGCTCAACGTAAAAACCGGAGTCTGGATACCCAACGAAACTGAATGGAGCCTGAACGCTAAGGTTAATAACCGGAGTATGGATACTCAACGAAACTGACCAGAGCCTGAACGCTCAACGTAATAACAGGAGTATGGATACTCAACGAAAATGACCGTATCCTGAACGCTCAATGTAATAACCGGAGTCTGGATACTCAAAGAAAATGACCGGAGCCTGAACGCTCAACTTAAGCGACGTACCCATAGTCCGGAAAGAGGATTGAGGGTAGTGAATGAGTATTATATGGATCGCATGGTATGATCGCGATTGTCATATGTAAATATGCCTACGTGCAGGAATTGATGAGATGCGTTAGCAAATAAATAAATGTGAAAGATATCGACCGATGAATAGACGGTTAATTGTGAGCGATTATGTCTATGTGTATTTGATGCGGTGAGAATCTATGGTTATGCATTGTAGTGAATAAGTATGAGGTATAGGCATTCGGTACTTGTACATTTATATATATATATATATATATATATATATCTTATGCCTTGATTATTATGATGATGTTTCTCACCCTTCTGTTGTTTTATAATGCCCTACGAGGCATTGCAGATTAGGATTCGCTGGAGGTTTCCTTGGAGTATAGTTCCCTTCCCTCGTGTCGGTCGCTCTGATATGTAACTTTGGGTAAATAGGCTTGTAGAATGTTTTAATGATGTTTTGTTTGTATGTGAATAAAGTTGTGAACAACCAGATGACATGTAATTACGTTTTGTCATGTCTTAAGTGAAATTATATATGTTTTAGTCTTCCGCTTTAAGAGAAAACATGAATATGTAATTTCGAAGAATCATGCGTTTATTTTTAGTTGAAATTTACCCCTTTTGAGTTAATTCTTTTTAAACATTAATATTCATGTGGTCGTTTCGTGAGTATTGTGACGCACTTCTTTTATACCTAAATGTAAATACACTCTGATGAAAATGAAAACACTTGTATTCGTGACTATATGATTTGATATGTGATTATTTTGGGGTATAGAAAGGGGGTGTTACAAAGTGGTATCAGAGCAGGTCGGTCCATCCGGCCAAGTTGTCTAATGTTGGTTTTTCCCTTGTACACGACATGTGTGTGAAGACACTCTCGGTACGTGTTTGTTGTTTAGCCATTGTCTGCAGAGGTAGGAATGATCCAAGTGGGGGAGAACTTGTGGTTCTCCAAGATGCTACAAGTGTGGATCTGTATCTAGGTGTATTGTTGAACATCAAGAGCTGGTGTTATCCGTGTTGGAGGAGAAAGCAGTGTTATGTCACTATGAAGAAGTTCAAGGAGTTTTGGAAGAACCGTCAACAACTTGTGTGTCGGTTATGTCGAACCCGATCGGACCATTTGTTGTGTGTTTGTGCCAGAGTTTGAGAGCTTCAATTGTTTAGTTGAGATTTGAGGCGAGTAATGGCCTTGAGAGCTTAAGATGTTTAACTTTGAGGGAAATTTTGAGTATTAATGAAAGTGGGAAGTTGGCGGTTTACCGGTTGAATGTTGTTCCCCGAGAGTTATCCTGACAAGATAAGTGTTGTACAACCAGGACGTGAAGTGGAGTTGCAATCGACTTAGTTGCGGAAACTAGTCAGATATTGAGAGCTCTGTATGGTACGTCTGCTTAGATGGAAAAAGGATTAAAATTGATTGAGTTGTTTTGGAAACTTGTGTCTGGTGTGTATGCTACGGCAACGAATTGCGGAACCTTGGGTGATGAGACTGATTATTGGTATTCTCGACGAGATTCGAGAAGGTTGGAATTCTAATTGGAGTTAATAGGGTGATTGAGTTTGACGAATTAAAAATCGAATGAGTGATGTTTGGATTGGTGGAGATGGTGACATGAGATGTTGTGATAGAGTCTAAGAGTCCGAATAAAGGGGATTGGATGAGAGTATTTTGAAAGAATTATTTTGGTAGCCACAGATGGAGAAAGCAGCAGTTGTATGTGCTGGTGTGACTTGTCGAGAGTCGAAGAATGAACGTCTGAGATTGATAGGTCTAACGTGATCGTTGTATATTCCAGAGTTGAGATCGGAGGGTAATTCCATGAATTTTGCGTGGGGTTTTCCGAAGGATGTGAGAATATGATTTTGTTGATGAGATTCTGGATGGGATGACTGGATTGACCCTTTTCCTGTCAAAGAAGATTAATCATTCTATGTTGGAACTAGTTGTGATGGATATCACCGAAGTGATAAAGACCGTATGTAGTATCACCGAATATTGTGTCGGATGGGAATCCGAAGCCTTGTATGGCAGGAGGTGTAAGGCTCATTTGTATTAATATGATTCAGGCGAGAGTGTTGTACTCGGACCTGAGGTTTGTGCAAAAGACGACTGAAGAGATTAGAGGACCCAAGAAAAGACGTGTTTTGAGAGTTACGATAGTAACTGGTGTAGTCGAGCTTGAAGTCTCGGAAGCACACCGTGACTCGTTGTAACTGTATCAGAGTAGTGCAGCGGAAGCGTGGGAAATAACATGTTAGATTGTTTCACCGTTGTCACTAGAGGAAACTATACGATGTGTTCGCGTGTTCAAGCTGAGGAAGCGCATCAATCCGGATGGATGGTGTGTGAGTGAGAGAGAATTTGAATACTGGGGCAACTTCGAGGAAAGAGGGATTGTCTTGGTAAAGGTATTTGGGAAGAATCAACTAGATGGAATCGGATTGGGAAGATTGGGATGCGTGAGTCACATCCCGAGTTGTCTGAATTGGATAACATTTTCGAGGACGAAAATTCCTAAAGTGGGGGAGAGTTGTAACATCCCAATTTCGGTTTAACTAATTAATTTAGTTATTGGAATTATTTTAATTATGGGATAGTGTGATAATATGTTAAGTCTACATATTATGCTATTTTATCATTTGTAGAGTTTTGGAAAGTTTAGTGGGAAATATTTCGGACAGTCTCAATTAATAGTTAAGTGGATGGTTTATGGAAATTGATTGGAATAATAGGTGTATTGGAGGAAATAGAATGGAAAGAAATATAAAGAATTGAAATAGAAAGAAAAGATAGAAGAAAAAAGGAGGAAAGAAAAGAGAAGAGGAGAAAGAAAGGGAGAAGAAGGAAAAAGGAAGAGAAAAGAGAAGAAGAAGAGGAAAAGAGTGGAATCATCAAGAGCAACTCAAAGCTTCGATTAATCCAAGGTAAGGGTGTGAAATCTTACTATCTTAATCATTGTGTATGATTGTGTATGCGTGTAGATGAGTTTGGTTGTTTTCCAACCTTGTTTCCATTTTGGTCGAAATGATAGAAATCGATAGAAGCCGATGTTCGGATGGTTAGAATCAAGAATAACTTTCGTATCTTAGTCGGGATATGTTAGACTAAGGCTACTGGAACAACTTTGGATTTAATCGGGTGATTTTGGTGGGTTTGGAAGTGCTAGAGCAGAACTGAATGTTGTTGTTCGCAGGCGACTCGCTAGGCGAGCACGCAGCGAACGACTCGCTAGCAGCTCGCTAGGCGAGTGCGTAGCGAATGGTCCCAGACTTGGGACAATGGTGTTTTGGTCTCCTTCGCTGGCAGCGAATGGAGCAGCGAATGACTCACTGGGGGTTTGCTGTGGCGAACGAGGTAGCGAACGAAGTCTGTAGCTTCTGATCTTGCTCGCTAGCAGTTCGCTAGGTGAGATGGTGGCGAACGTTCGCTAGCAGCTCGCTAGGCGAGCGTGTAGCGAACGTAGCAGGACGAATTTTCCCTGTAGTGTGGTGTTGTCGTGGCTTGGGGTTTCGGTTGCGATCGACCCTTCTTTGATTTAATAGCTTATACGCTGGTTTGTGATGTGCTGTGGGTAGCCGTAAGGCGTGAATCCTAGTGTATGAATGTGATTTTGAATTGTGGCCCTTGGGAAAATTATGCATCGTTTAGAATTGAATAAAAAGGTGTGGCAATTGTGATGAATGATGAATATAATACACATTGTGAGTGCATGATAATTGTGCGTGTTGATGTGTGAAGAATGCATGATAATATATTTATGAATATGTATGTGATGGTTATATTTGATCCCGTGTAGGATCTGCAGAACCTCGCTTGATGCGATGGTTATATTTGATCCCGTGTAGGATCTACAGAACCTCGCTTGATGCGATGGTTATATTTGATCCCGTGTAGGATCTGCAGAACCTCGCTTGATGCGATGGTTATATTTGATCCCGTGTAGGATCTGCAGAACCTCGCTTGATGCGATGGTTATATTTGATCCCGTGTAGGATCTGCAGAACCTCGCTTGATGCGATGGTTATATTTGATCCCGTGTAGGATCTGTAGAACCTCGCTTGATGCGATGGTTATATTTGATCCCGTGTAGGATCTGCAGAACCTCGCTTGATGCGATGGTTATATTTGATCCCGTGTAGGATCTGCAGAACCTCGCTTGATGCGATGGTTATATTTGATCCCGTGTAGGATCTGCAGAACCTCGCATGATGCGATGGTTATATTTGATCCCGTGTAGGATTTGCAGAACCTTGCTTGATGCGACGGTTATATAGTGATTCCTAGGAAAATCTGATGAGTTATAGTGTAACCGTATAAGTGCGAGAGGAGTGAGTTCGAAGAGAATCTGACGAACGAATGAGTCGGTACCGTGGTTGTGGCTGCATAGGGTCGAGGTGTCGGTCTCTATGAGTGCATTATCATCTTCATATGATGAATTGAGAATAATGCATTGAGAATGTATTAGTGTATGTATAAATATATATATATATTGATTGCATATGGTAAATATGAGAATGAGGTTGATGTATACGTACAGAGATTCTACTCATTAGGGTAGAACGGCGATGCGTCGTTCCTAGTGAGGTAGTTACTGGGGTAGAATGGCCGAGACGTCGTTCCCGGTAGAGCATAAGCGACGTACCCATAGTCTGGAAAGAGGATTGAGGGTAGTGAATGAGTATTATATGGATCGCATGGTATGATCGCGATTGTCATATGTAAATATGCCTACGTGCAGGAATTGATGAGATGCGTTAGCAAATAAATAAATGTGAAAGATATCGACCGATGAATAGACGGTTAAGTGTGAGCGATTATGTCTATGTGTATTTGATGCGGTGAGAATCTATGGTTATGCATTGTAGTGAATAAGTATGAGGTATAGGCATTCGGTACTTGTACATTTATATATATATATATATATATATATATATATATATATATATATATATATATATATATATATATATATATATATATATATATATATATATATATATATATATATATATATATATATATATATATATATATATATCTTATGCCTTGATTATTATGATGATGTTTCTCACCCTTCTGTTGTTTTATAATGCCCTACGAGGTATTGCAGATTAGGATTCGCTGGAGGTTTTCTTGGAGTATAGTTCCCTTCCCTCGTGTCGGTCGCTCTGATATGTAACTTTGGGTAGATAGGCTTGTAGAATGTTTTAATGATGTTTTGTTTGTATGTGAATAAAGTTGTGAACAACCAGATGACATGTAATTACGTTTTGTCATGTCTTAAGTGAAATTATATATGTTTTAGTCTTCCGCTTTAAGAGAAAACATGAATATGTAATTTCGAAGAATCATGTGTTTATTTTTAGTTGAAATTTACCCCTTTTGAGTTAATTCTTTTTAAACATTAATATTCATGTGGTCGTTTCGTGAGTATTGTGACGCACTTCTTTTATACCTAAATGTAAATACACTCTGATGAAAATAAAAACACTTGTACTCGTGACTATATGATTTGATATGTGATTATTTTGGGGTATAGAAAGGGGGCGTTACACCAGTCATTTTTGTTGAGTATCTAGACTCTGGTTATTACGTTGAGGGTTCAGACTTCGGTCATTTTCGTTGAGTATCTAGACACTTGTCGTTACGTTGAGCGTTCAGGCTCCAATCATTTTCGTTGAGTATGCATACTCCGGTCAATACGTTGAGCGTTCAGGCTCCAGTCATTTTCGTTGAGTATCCAAACTCCGGTCATTAGATTGAGCGTTCAGGATCCAGTCATTTTCGTTGAGTATCATAACTCCATTTATTACGTTGAGCGTTCAGGATCCGGTCAGTTTCGTTGAGTATCAAGACTCCAGTTATTACATCGAGCGTTCAGGCTCCGGTCATTTTTGTTGAGTATCCAGACACCGGTTATTACATTGAGCGTTCAGGCTCTGGTCATATTTGTTGAGTATCCAGACTCCGGTTATTACGTTGAGGGTTCAGACTCCGGTCATTTTCGTTGAGTATCCAGACTCTGGTCATTAAGCTGGGCGTTAAGGCTCCGATCATTTTTGTTGAGTATCCAGACTCCGGTCAATACGTTGAGCGTTCAGGCTCCGACCATTTTTGTTGAGTATCCAAACTCCGGTCATTACGTTGAGCGTTCAGGATCCAGTCATTTTCGTTGAGTATCATAACTCTGGTTATTACATTGAGCGTTCAGGCTCCGGTCAGTTTCATTGAGTATCCAGAATCCGGTTATTACATTGATCGTTCAGTCTCCGATTATTTTCGTTTAGTATCCAGACTCCAGTTATTACGTTGAGCGTTCAGGCTCCAGTCAGTTTCATTGGGTATCCAAACACCGGTTTTTACGTTGAGCGTTCAGGCTCCGGTCATTTTCGTTGAGTATCCAAACTCTAGTTATTACGTTGAGCGTTCAGGCTCCGGTCAGTTTCGTTGAGTATCCAGATTCCGATTATTACGTTGAGCGTTCAGGCTCCGGTCAATTTCGTTAGGTATCAAGACTCCGGTTATTACGTTGAGCGTTCAGGCTCCGGTCATTTTTGTTGAGTATCCAGACTCCGGTTATTAAGTTGAGCGTCAGGCTCCGATCATTTTCGTTGAGTATCCAGACTCCGGTTATTATGATGAGCGTTCAGGCTTCGGTCATTTTCATTGAGTATCTAGACTCTGGTTATTACATTGAGGGTTCAGACTCCGGTCATTTTCGTTGAGTATCTAGACTCCTGTCATTATGTTGAGCGTTCAGGCTCCGATCATTTTCGTTGAGTATGCATACTCCGGTCAATATGTTGAGCGTTCACTCTCCGGTCATTTTCGTTGAGTATCCATACTCCGGTCATTACATTGAGCATTCAGGATCCAGTCATTTTTGTTGAGTATCATAACTCCGTTTATTACGTTGAGCGTTCAGGATCCGGTCAGTTTCATTGAGTATCTAGACTCCAGTTATTACGTTGAGCGTTTAGGCTCCGGTCAGTTTCGTTGAGTATCCAGACTCTGGTTATCAAGTTGAGCGTTCAGGCTCCGGGCATTTTTGTTGAGTATCCAGACTCTGGTTATTACGTTGAGCGTTCAGGCTCCGGTTAGTTTAGTTGAGTATCCAGATTCCGGTTATTACGTTGAGCGTTCAGGTTCCGGTCAGTTTCATTGGGTATCAAGACACTGGTTATTACATTGAGCGTTCAAGCTATGGTCAGTTTCATTGGGTATCCAGACTCCGGTTATTACGTTGATCGTTCAGGCTCCGGTCATTTTTGTTGAGTATCCAGACTCCAGTTATTACGATGAGCGTTCAGGCTTCGGTTAGTTTCGTTGGGTATCCAGACTCTGGTTATTACGTTGAGCGTTCAGGCTCCGGTCAGTTTCTTTGGGTATCCAGACTCCGTTTATTACGTTGAGCATTCAAGCTCCGGTTAGTTTCGTTGGGTATCCAGACTCCGGTTATAACGTTGAGCATTCAGGCTCCAGTCAGTGTCGTTTGGTATCCATACTTCGGTTATTACGTTGAGCATTCAGGCTCCGGTCAGTTTCGTTGTGTATCCAGATTCCGGTTATTACGTTGAGCAATCAGGCTCCGGTCAATTTCGTTGTGTATCTAGACTCCGGTTATTACGTTGATCATTGAGGCTCCAGTCAGTTTCATTGATTATCCAGACTCCGGTTATTACGTTGAGCGTTCAGGCTCCAGTCAGTTTCGTTGAGTATCCAGATTCCGGTTATTACGTTAAGCGTTCAAGCTCCATTCAATTTCGTTGGGTATCCAGACTCCGATTATTACGTTGAATATTCAGGCTCCGGTCAGTTTCGTTGGGTATCCAGACTCCGGTTATTACGTTGAGCGTTCAGGCTCCGGTCAGTTTCGTTGGGTATTCAGTCTTCGTTTATTACGTTGAGCGTTCAGGCTCCGGTTAGTTTCGTTGGGTATCCAGACTCCGGTTATTACGTTGAGTGTTCAGGCTCCGATCAGTTTCGTTAGGTATCCAGACTCCGGTTATTACGTTGAGCGTTTAGGCTCCGGTCAGTTTCTTTGGGTATCCAGACTCTGGTTATTACGTTGAGCGTTCAGGCTCCGGTCTGTTTCGTTGGGTATCCAGACTCCGGTTATTATGTTGAGCGTTCAGGCTCCGGTCAGTTTCGTTGGGTATTCAGACTCCGGTTATTACGTTGAGCGTTCAGGCTCCAGTCAGTTTCTTTGGGTATCCAGGCTCCGGTTATTACGTTGAGCGTTCAGGCTCCGGTCAGTTTCTTTGGGTATCCAGACTCCGGTTATTACGTTGAACGTTCAAGCTCCAGTCAGTTTCGTTGGGAATCTAGACTCCGGTTTTTCGTTGAGCGTTCATGCTCCGGTCAAATTTGTTGGGTATCCAGACTTCGGTTATTACGTTGAGCGTTCAGGCTCCGGTCAGTTTTGTTGGGTATCCAGACTCCGGTTTTTACGTTGAGATAGCAGGCTCCAGTCAGTTTTGTTGGGTATCCAAACACCGGTTATTACGTTGAGCGTTCAGCCTCCGGTCAATTTCGTTGGGTATCCAGACTCCGGTTATTACGTTGAGCGTTCAGGCTCCGGTCAGTTTCGTTGCGTATCCAGACTCCGGTTTTTACGTTGAGCGTTCAGGCTCCGGTCAATTTTGTTGGGTATCCAGACTCCAGTTATTATGTTGAGGGTTCAGGCTCCAGTCAGTTTCGTTAGGTATCCAGACTCCGGTTATTACGTTGAGCGTTCAGGCTCCGGTCAGTTTCGTTGGGTATTCAGACTTCGGTTATTACGTTGAGTGTTCAGGCTCCGGTCAGTTTCGTTGGGTATCCAGACTCCGGTTATTACGTTGAGCGTTCAGGCTCCGGTCAGTTTCGTTGCGTATCCAGACTCCGGTTTTTACGTTGAGCGTTCAGGCTCCGGTCAGTTTTGTTGGATATCCAGACTCCGGTTATTATGTTGAGGGTTCAGGCTCCAGTCAGTTTCGTTGGGTATCCAGACTCCGGTTATTACGTTGAGCGTTCAGGCTCCGGTCAGTTTCGTTGGTATTCAGACTTCGTTTATTACGTTGAGCGTTCAGGCTCCGGTCAGTTTCGTTTGGTATCCAGACTTCGGTTATTACATTAAGCGTTCAGGCTCAGGTCAGTTTTGTTGGGTATCCAGACTTCGGTTATTACGTTGAGCGTTCAGGCTTCGGTCAGTTTCATTGGGTATCCAGACTCTGGTTATTACGTTGAGCGTTCAGGCTCCGGTCAGTTTCTTTGGGTATCCAGACTCTGTTAATTACGTTGAGCATTCAAGCTCCGGTCAGTTTCGTTGGGTATCCAGACTCCGGTTATTACGTTGAGCGTTCAGGCTCCAGTCAGTGTCGTTTGGTATCCGGACTTCGCTTATTACATTGAGCGTTCAGGCTCCGGTCAGTTTCGTTGGGTATCCAGACTCTGGTTATTACGTTGAGCGTTCAGGCTCCGGTCAGTTTCGTTGTGTATCCAGACTCCGGTTATTACGTTGAGCAATAAGGCTCCGGTCAATTTCGTTGTGTATCTAGACTCCAGTTATTACGTTGATCATTGAGGCTCCAGTCAGTTTCGTTGATTATCCAGACTCCGGTTATAACGTTGAGCGTTCAGGCTCCAGTCAGTTTCGTTGAGTATCCAGATTTCGGTTATCACGTTGAGCGTTCGAGCTCCATTCAATTTCGTTGGGTATCCAGACTCCGGTTATTACGTTGAACGTTCAGGCTCCGGTCAGTTTCGTTGGGTATCCAGACTCCGGTTATTACGTTGAGCGTTCAGGCTACGGTCAGTTTCGTTGGGTATCCAGACTCCGGTTATTACGTTGAGCGTTTAGGCTCCGGTCAGTTTCTTTGGGTATCCAGACTCTGGTTATTACGTTGAGCGTTCAGGCTCCGGTCTGTTTCGTTGGGTATCCAGACTCCGGTTATTACGTTGAGCGATCAGGCTCCGGTCAGTTTCGTTGGGTATTCAGACTTCGGTTATTACGTTGAGCGTTCAGGCTCCGGTCAGTTTCTTTGGGTATCCAGGATCCGGTTATTACGTTGAGCGTTCAGGCTCCGGTCAGTTTCTTTGGGTATCCAGACTCCGGTTATTACGTTGAACATTCAAGCTCCGGTCAGTTTCGTTGGGTATTCAGTCTCCGGTTTTTCGTTGAGCGTTCATGCTCCGGTCAAATTTGTTGGGTATCAAGACTTCGGTTATTACGTTGAGCGTTCAGGCTCCGGTCAGTTTTGTTGGGTATCCAGACTCCGGTTTTTACATTGAGATAGCAGGCTCTGGTCAGTTTTGTTGGGTAACCAGACACCGGTTATTACGTTGAGCGTTCAGCCTCCGGTCAGTTTCGTTGGGTATCCAGACTCCGGTTATTACGTTGAGCGTTCAGGCTCCGGTCAGTTTCGTTGCGTATCCAGACTCCGGTTTTTACGTTGAGCGTTCAGGCTCCGGTCAGTTTTGTTGGGTATCCAGACTCCGGTTATTATGTTGAGGGTTCAGGCTCCAGTCAGTTTCGTTGGGTATCCAGACTCCGGTTATTACGTTGAGCGATCAGGCTCCGGTCAGTTTCGTTGGGTATTCAGACTTCGGTTATTACGTTGAGCGTTCAGGCTCCGGTCAGTTTCTTTGGGTATCCAGGATCCGGTTATTACGTTGAGCGTTCAGGCTCCGGTCAGTTTCTTTGGGTATCCAGACTCCGGTTATTACGTTGAACGTTCAAGCTCCGGTCAGTTTCGTTGGGTATTCAGTCTCCGGTTTTTCGTTGAGCGTTCATGCTCCGGTCAAATTTGTTGGGTATCAAGACTTCGGTTATTACGTTGAGCGTTCAGGCTCCGGTCAGTTTTGTTGGGTATCCAGACTCCGGTTTTTACATTGAGATAGCAGGCTCTGGTCAGTTTTGTTGGGTAACCAGACACCGGTTATTACGTTGAGCGTTCAGCCTCCGGTCAGTTTCGTTGGGTATCCAGACTCCGGTTATTACGTTGAGCGTTCAGGCTCCGGTCAGTTTCGTTGCGTATCCAGACCCCGGTTTTTACGTTGAGCGTTCAGGCTCCGGTCAGTTTTGTTGGGTATCCAGACTCCGGTTATTATGTTGAGGGTTCAGGCTCCAGTCAGTTTCGTTGGGTATCCAGACTCCGGTTATTACGTTGAGCGTTCAGGCTCCGGTCAGTTTCGTTGGGTATCCAAACTCCGGTTTTTACGTTGAGTGTTCAGGCTCCGGTCAGTTTCGTTGGGTATCCAGACTCCGATTATTACGTTGAGCGTTCAGGCTCCGGTAAGTTTCGTTGGGTATTCAGACTTCGTTTATTACGTTGAGCGTTCAGGCTCCGGTCAGTTTCGTTGGGTATCCAGACTTCGGTTATTACATTAAGCGTTCAGGCTCAGGTCATTTTTGTTGGGTATCCAGACTTCAGTTATTACGTTGAGCGTTCAGGCTTCGGTCAGTTTCATTGGGTATCCAGACTCTGGTTATTACGTTGAGCGTTCAGGCTCCGGTCAGTTTCTTTGGGTATCCAGACTCTGTTAATTACGTTGAGCGTTCAGGCTCCGGTCAGTTTTGTTGGGTATCCAGACTCTGGTTATTACGTTGAGCGTTCAGGCTCCGGTCAGTTTCGTTGTGTATCCAGACTCCGGTTATTACGTTGAGCAATCAGGCTCCGGTCAATTTCATTGTGTATCTAGACTCCGGTTATTACGTTGATCATTGAGGCTCCAGTCAGTTTCGTTGATTATCCAGACTCCGGTTATTACGTTGAGCGTTCAGGCTCCAGTCAGTTTCGTTGAGTATCCAGATTCCGGTTATCACGTTGAGCGTTCAAGCTCCATTCAATTTCGTTGGGTATCCAGACTCCGGTTATTACGTTGAACGTTCAGGCTCCGGTCAGTTTCGTTGGGTATCCAGACTCCGGTTATTACGTTGAGCGTTCAGGCTACGGTCAGTTTCGTTGGGTATCCAGACTCCGGTTTTTACTTTGAGCGTTCAGGCTCCGGTCAGTTTTGTTGGGTATCCAGACTCCGGTTATTATGTTGAGGGTTTAGGCTCCAGTCAGTTTTGTTGGGTATCCAGACTCCAGTTATTACGTTGAGCGTTCAGGCTCCGGTCAGTTTCGTTGGGTGTCCAGACTTCGGTTATTACGTTGAGCGTTCAGGCTCCGGTCAGTTTCTTTGGGTATCCAGGATCCGGTTATTACGTTGAGCGTTCAGGCTCCGGTCAGTTTCTTTGGGTATCCAGACTCCGGTTATTACGTTGAACGTTCAAGCTCCGGTCAGTTTCGTTGGGTATTCAGTCTCCGGTTTTTCGTTGAGCGTTCATGCTCCGGTCAAATTTGTTGGGTATCAAGACTTCGGTTATTACGTTGAGCGTTCAGGCTCCGGTCAGTTTTGTTGGGTATCCAGACTCCGGTTTTTACATTGAGATAGCAGGCTCTGGTCAGTTTTGTTGGGTAACCAGACACCGGTTATTACGTTGAGCGTTCAGCCTCCGGTCAGTTTCGTTGGGTATCCAGACTCCGGTTATTACGTTGAGCGTTCAGGCTCCGGTCAGTTTCGTTGCGTATCCAGACTCCGGTTTTTACGTTGAGCGTTCAGGCTCCGGTCAGTTTTGTTGGGTATCCAGACTCCGGTTATTATGTTGAGGGTTCAGGCTCCAGTCAGTTTCGTTGGGTATCCAGACTCCGGTTATTACGTTGAGCGATCAGGCTCCGGTCAGTTTCGTTGGGTATTCAGACTTCGGTTATTACGTTGAGCGTTCAGGCTCCGGTCAGTTTCTTTGGGTATCCAGGATCCGGTTATTACGTTGAGCGTTCAGGCTCCGGTCAGTTTCTTTGGGTATCCAGACTCCGGTTATTACGTTGAACGTTCAAGCTCCGGTCAGTTTCGTTGGGTATTCAGTCTCCGGTTTTTCGTTGAGCGTTCATGCTCCGGTCAAATTTGTTGGGTATCAAGACTTCGGTTATTACGTTGAGCGTTCAGGCTCCGGTCAGTTTTGTTGGGTATCCAGACTCCGGTTTTTACATTGAGATAGCAGGCTCTGGTCAGTTTTGTTGGGTAACCAGACACCGGTTATTACGTTGAGCGTTCAGCCTCCGGTCAGTTTCGTTGGGTATCCAGACTCCGGTTATTACGTTGAGCGTTCAGGCTCCGGTCAGTTTCGTTGCGTATCCAGACCCCGGTTTTTACGTTGAGCGTTCAGGCTCCGGTCAGTTTTGTTGGGTATCCAGACTCCGGTTATTATGTTGAGGGTTCAGGCTCCAGTCAGTTTCGTTGGGTATCCAGACTCCGGTTATTACGTTGAGCGTTCAGGCTCCGGTCAGTTTCGTTGGGTATCCAAACTCCGGTTTTTACGTTGAGTGTTCAGGCTCCGGTCAGTTTCGTTGGGTATCCAGACTCCGATTATTACGTTGAGCGTTCAGGCTCCGGTAAGTTTCGTTGGGTATTCAGACTTCGTTTATTACGTTGAGCGTTCAGGCTCCGGTCAGTTTCGTTGGGTATCCAGACTTCGGTTATTACATTAAGCGTTCAGGCTCAGGTCATTTTTGTTGGGTATCCAGACTTCAGTTATTACGTTGAGCGTTCAGGCTTCGGTCAGTTTCATTGGGTATCCAGACTCTGGTTATTACGTTGAGCGTTCAGGCTCCGGTCAGTTTCTTTGGGTATCCAGACTCTGTTAATTACGTTGAGCGTTCAGGCTCCGGTCAGTTTTGTTGGGTATCCAGACTCTGGTTATTACGTTGAGCGTTCAGGCTCCGGTCAGTTTCGTTGTGTATCCAGACTCCGGTTATTACGTTGAGCAATCAGGCTCCGGTCAATTTCGTTGTGTATCTAGACTCCGGTTATTACGTTGATCATTGAGGCTCCAGTCAGTTTCGTTGATTATCCAGACTCCGGTTATTACGTTGAGCGTTCAGGCTCCAGTCAGTTTCGTTGAGTATCCAGATTCCGGTTATCACGTTGAGCGTTCAAGCTCCATTCAATTTCGTTGGGTATCCAGACTCCGGTTATTACGTTGAACGTTCAGGCTCCGGTCAGTTTCGTTGGGTATCCAGACTCCGGTTATTACGTTGAGCGTTCAGGCTACGGTCAGTTTCGTTGGGTATCCAGACTCCGGTTTTTACTTTGAGCGTTCAGGCTCCGGTCAGTTTTGTTGGGTATCCAGACTCCGGTTATTATGTTGAGGGTTTAGGCTCCAGTCAGTTTTGTTGGGTATCCAGACTCCAGTTATTACGTTGAGCGTTCAGGCTCCGGTCAGTTTCGTTGGGTGTCCAGACTTCGGTTATTACGTTGAGCGTTCAGGCTCCGGTCAGTTTCTTTGGGTATCCAGGATCCGGTTATTACGTTGAGCGTTCAGGCTCCGGTCAGTTTCTTTGGGTATCCAGACTCCGGTTATTACGTTGAACGTTCAAGCTCCGGTCAGTTTCGTTGGGTATTCAGTCTCCGGTTTTTCGTTGAGCGTTCATGCTCCGGTCAAATTTGTTGGGTATCAAGACTTCGGTTATTACGTTGAGCGTTCAGGCTCCGGTCAGTTTTGTTGGGTATCCAGACTCCGGTTTTTACATTGAGATAGCAGGCTCTGGTCAGTTTTGTTGGGTAACCAGACACCGGTTATTACGTTGAGCGTTCAGCCTCCGGTCAGTTTCGTTGGGTATCCAGACTCCGGTTATTACGTTGAGCGTTCAGGCTCCGGTCAGTTTCGTTGCGTATCCAGACTCCGGTTTTTACGTTGAGCGTTCAGGCTCCGGTCAGTTTTGTTGGGTATCCAGACTCCGGTTATTATGTTGAGGGTTCAGGCTCCAGTCAGTTTCGTTGGGTATCCAGACTCCGGTTATTACGTTGAGCGATCAGGCTCCGGTCAGTTTCGTTGGGTATTCAGACTTCGGTTATTACGTTGAGCGTTCAGGCTCCGGTCAGTTTCTTTGGGTATCCAGGATCCGGTTATTACGTTGAGCGTTCAGGCTCCGGTCAGTTTCTTTGGGTATCCAGACTCCGGTTATTACGTTGAACGTTCAAGCTCCGGTCAGTTTCGTTGGGTATTCAGTCTCCGGTTTTTCGTTGAGCGTTCATGCTCCGGTCAAATTTGTTGGGTATCAAGACTTCGGTTATTACGTTGAGCGTTCAGGCTCCGGTCAGTTTTGTTGGGTATCCAGACTCCGGTTTTTACATTGAGATAGCAGGCTCTGGTCAGTTTTGTTGGGTAACCAGACACCGGTTATTACGTTGAGCGTTCAGCCTCCGGTCAGTTTCGTTGGGTATCCAGACTCCGGTTATTATGTTGAGCGTTCAGGCTCCGGTCAGTTTCGTTGCGTATCCAGACTCCGGTTTTTACGTTGAGCGTTCAGGCTCCGGTCAGTTTTGTTGGGTATCCAGACTCCGGTTATTATGTTGAGGGTTCAGGCTCCAGTCAGTTTCGTTGGGTATCCAGACTCCGGTTATTACGTTGAGCGTTCAGGCTCCGGTCAGTTTCGTTGGGTATCCAAACTCCGGTTTTTACGTTGAGTGTTCAGGCTCCGGTCAATTTCGTTGGGTATCCAGACTCCGATTATTACGTTGAGCGTTCAGGCTCCGGTAAGTTTCGTTGGGTATTCAGACTTCGTTTATTACGTTGAGCGTTCAGGCTCCGGTCGGTTTCGTTGGGTATCCAGACTTCGGTTATTACATTAAGCGTTCAGGCTCAGGTCATTTTTGTTGGGTATCCAGACTTCAGTTATTACGTTGAGCGTTCAGGCTTCGGTCAGTTTCATTGGGTATCCAGACTCTGGTTATTACGTTGAGCGTTCAGGCTCCGGTCAGTTTCTTTGGGTATCCAGACTCTGTTAATTACGTTGAGCGTTCAGGCTCCGGTCAGTTTCGTTGGGTATCCAGACTCTGGTTATTACGTTGAGCGTTCAGGCTCCGGTCAGTTTCGTTGTGTATCCAGAATCCGGTTATTACGTTGAGCAATCAGGCTCCGGTCAATTTCGTTGTGTATCTAGACTCCGGTTATTACGTTGATCATTGAGGCTCCAGTCAGTTTCGTTGATTATCCAGACTCCGGTTATTACGTTGAGCGTTCAGGCTCCAGTCAGTTTCGTTGAGTATCCAGATTCCGGTTATCACGTTGAGCGTTCAAGCTCCATTCAATTTCGTTGGGTATCCAGACTCCGGTTATTACGTTGAACGTTCAGGCTCCGGTCAGTTTCGTTGGGTATCCAGACTCCGGTTATTACGTTGAGCGTTCAGGCTACGGTCAGTTTCATTGGGTATCCAGACTCCGGTTTTTACTTTGAGCGTTCAGGCTCCGGTCAGTTTTGTTGGGTATCCAGACTCCGGTTATTATGTTGAGGGTTTAGGCTCCAGTCAGTTTTGTTGGGTATCCAGACTCCAGTTATTACGTTGAGCGTTCAGGCTCCGGTCAGTTTCGTTGGGTGTCCAGACTTCGGTTATTACGTTGAGCGTTCAGGCTCCGGTCAGTTTCTTTGGGTATCCAGACTCCGGTTATTACGTTGAGCATTCAGGCTCCGATCAGTTTTGTTGGGTATCCAGACTCCGGTTAATACGTTGAGCGTTCTGGCTCCGGTCAGTTTCGTTGGGTATTCAGTCTTCGGTTATTACGTTGAGGGTTCAGGCTCCGGTTAGTTTTGTTGGGTATCCAGACTCCGGTTATTACGTTGACTGTTCAGGCTCCGGTCAGTTTCGTTAGGTATCCAGACTCCGGTTATTACGTTGAGCGTTCAGGCTCCGGTCAGTTTCTTTGGGTATCCAGACTTCGGTTATTACATTGAGTGTTCAGGCTCCGGTCAGTTTCGTTGGGTATCCAGACTCCGGTTATTACGTTGAGCGTTCAGGCTCCGATCAGTTTCGTTGAGTATTCAGACTTCGGTTATTACGTTGAGCGTTCAGGCTCCGGTCAGTTTCGTTGGGTATCCTGACTCCGGTTATTAAGTTGAGCGTCAGGCTCCGATCATTTTCGTTGAGTATCCAGACTCCGGTTATTATGATGAGCGTTCAGGCTTCGGTCATTTTCATTGAGTATCTAGACTCTGGTTATTACATTGAGGGTTCAGACTCCGGTCATTTTCGTTGAGTATCTAGACTCCTGTCATTATGTTGAGCGTTCAGGCTCCGATCATTTTCGTTGAGTATGCATACTCCGGTCAATATGTTGAGCGTTTAGTCTCCGGTCATTTTCGTTGAGTATCCATACTCCGGTCATTACATTGAGCATTCAGGATCCAGTCATTTTCGTTGAATATCATAACTCTTTTTATTACGTTGAGCGTTCAGGATCCGGTCAGTTTCGTTGAGTATCTAGACTCCAGTTATTACGTTGAGCGTTTAGGCTCCGGTCAGTTTCGTTGAGTATCCAGACTCTGGTTATTAAGTTGAGCGTTCAGGCTCCGGGAATTTTTGTTGAGTATCCAGACTCTGGTTATTACGTTGAGCGTTCAGGCTCCGGTTAGTTTAGTTGATTATCCAGATTCCGGTTATTACGTTGAGCGTTCAGGTTCCGGTCAGTTTCATTGGGTATCAAGACACTGGTTATTACATTGAGCATTCAAGCTATGGTCAGTTTCATTGGGTATCCAGACTCCGGTTATTACGTTGATCGTTCAGGCTCTGGTCATTTTTGTTGAGTATCCAGACTCCAGTTATTACGATGAGCGTTCAGGCTTCGGTCAGTTTCGTTGGGTATCCAGACTCTGGTTATTACGTTGAGCGTTCAGGCTCCGGTCAGTTTCTTTCGGTATCCAGACTCCGTTTATTACGTTGAGCGTTCAAGCTCCGGTTAGTTTCGTTGGGTATCCAGACTCCGGTTATAACGTTGAGCATTCAGGCTCCAGTCAGTGTCGTTTGGTATCCAGACTTCGGTTATTACGTTGAGCATTCAGGCTCCGGTCAGTTTCGTTGGGTATCCAGACTCAGGTTATTACGTTGAGCGTTCAGACTCCGGTCAGTTTCGTTGTGTATCCAGATTCCGGTTATTAC
This sequence comes from Lathyrus sativus, assembly GCA_963859935.3. Taxonomy (NCBI): domain Eukaryota; kingdom Viridiplantae; phylum Streptophyta; class Magnoliopsida; order Fabales; family Fabaceae; genus Lathyrus; species Lathyrus sativus. Next base: position 287,681 of record CAWUDS030000686.1, on the reverse strand, counting down.
GTTGAGCAATCAGGCTCCGGTCAATTTCGTTGTGTATCTAGACTCCGGTTATTACGTTGATCGTTGAGGCTCCAGTCAGTTTCATTGATTATCCAGACTCCGGTTATTACGTTGAGCGTTATGGCTCCAGTCAGTTTCGTTGAGTATCCAGATTCCGGTTATTACGTTGAGCGTTCAAGCTACATTCAATTTCGTTGGGTATCCAGACTCCGGTTATTACGTTGAACGTTCAGGCTCCGGTCAGTTTCGTTGGGTATCCAGACTCCGGTTATTACGTTGAGCGTTCAGGCTCCGGTCAGTTTCGTTGGGTATTCAGTCTTCGTTTATTACGTTGAGCGTTCAGGCTCCTGTTAGTTTCGTTGGGTATCCAGACTCCAGTTATTACGTTGAGTGTTCAGGCTCCGATCAGTTTCGTTAGGTATCCAGACTCCGGTTATTACGTTGAGCGTTTAGGCTCCGGTCAGTTTCTTTGGGTATCCAGACTCTGGTTATTACGTTGAGCGTTCAGGCTCCGGTCTGTTTCGTTGGGTATCCAGACTCCGGTTATTACGTTGAGCGTTTAGGCTCCAGTCAGTTTCGTTGAGTATCCAGATTCCGGTTATTACGTTGAGCGTTCAAGCTACATTCAATTTCGTTGGGTATCCAGACTCCGGTTATTACGTTGAACGTTCAGGCTCCGGTCAGTTTCGTTGGGTATCCAGACTCCGGTTATTACGTTGAGCGTTCAGGCTCCGGTCAGTTTCGTTGGGTATTCAGTCTTCGTTTATTACGTTGAGCGTTCAGGCTCCGGTTAGTTTCGTTGGGTATCCAGACTCCGGTTATTACGTTGAGTGTTCAGGCTCCGATCAGTTTCGTTAGGTATCCAGACTCCGGTTATTATGTTGAGCGTTTAGGCTCCGGTCAGTTTCTTTGGGTATCCAGACTCTGGTTATTACGTTGAGCGTTCAGGCTCCGGTCTGTTTCGTTGGGTATCCAGACTCCGGTTATTACGTTGAGCGTTAAGGCTCCGGTCAGTTTCGTTGGGTATTCAGACTCTGGTTATTATGTTGAGCGTTCAGGCTCCGGTCAGTTTCTTTGGGTATCCAGGATCCGGTTATTACGTTGAGCGTTCATGCTCCGGTCAGTTTCTTTGGGTATCCAGACTCCGGTTATTACGTTGAACGTTCAAGCTCCGGTCAGTTTCGTTGGGAATATAGACTCCGGTTTTTCGTTGAGCGTTCATGCTCCGGTCAAATTTGTTGGGTATCCAGACTTCGGTTATTATGTTGAGCGTTCAGGCTCCGGTCAGTTTTGTTGGGTATCCAGACTCCGGTTTTTACATTGAGATAGCAGGCTCCGGTCAGTTTTGTTGGGTAACCAGACACCGGTTATTACGTTGAGCGTTCAGCCTCCGGTCAGTTTCGTTGGGTATCCAGACTCCGGTTATTACGTTGAGCGTTCAGGCTCCGGTCAGTTTCGTTGCGTATCCAGACTCCGGTTTTTACGTTGAGCGTTCAGGCTCCGGTCAGTTTTGTTGGGTATCCAGACTCCGGTTATTATGTTGAGGGTTCAGGCTCCAGTCAGTTTCGTTGGGTATCCAGACTCCGGTTATTACGTTGAGCGTTCAGGCTCTGGTCAGTTTCGTTGGGTATTCAGACTTCGGTTATTACGTTGAGTGTTCAGGCTCCGGTCAGTTTCGTTGGGTATCCAGACTCCGATTATTACGTTGAGCGTTCAGGCTCCGGTAAGTTTCGTTGGGTATTCAGACTTCGTTTATTACGTTGAGCGTTCAGGCTCCGGTCAGTTTCGTTTGGTATCCAGACTTCGGTTATTACATTAAGCGTTCAGGCTCAGGTCAGTTTTGTTGGGTATCCAGACTTCGGTTATTACGTTGAGCGTTCAGGCTTCGGTCAGTTTCATTGCGTATCCAGACTCTGGTTATTACGTTGAGCGTTCAGGCTCCGGTCAGTTTCTTTGGGTATCCAGACTCTGTTTATTACGTTGAGCATTCAAGCTCCGGTCAGTTTCGTTGGGTATCCAGACTCCGGTTATTACGTTGAGCAATCAGGCTCCGGTCAATTTCGTTGTGTATCTAGACTCTGGTTATTACGTTGATCATTGAGGCTCCAGTCAGTTTCGTTGATTATCCAGACTCCGGTTATTACGTTGAGCGTTCAGGCTCCAGTCAGTTTCGTTGAGTATCCAGATTCCGGTTATCACGTTGAGCGTTCAAGCTCCATTCAATTTCGTTGGGTATCCAGACTCCGGTTATTACGTTGAACGTTCAGGCTCCGGTCAGTTTCGTTGGGTATCCAGACTCCGGTTATTACGTTGAGCGTTCAGGCTACGGTCAGTTTCGTTGGGTATCCAGACTTCGGTTATTACGTTGAGCGTTCAGGCTCCGGTCAGTTTCTTTGGGTATCCAGACTCCGGTTATTACGTTGAGCGTTTAGGCTCCGGTCAGTTTTGTTGGGTATCCAGACTCCGGTTAATACGTTGTGCGTTCTGGCTTCGGTCAGTTTCGTTGGGTATTCAGTCTTCGGTTATTACGTTGAGCGTTCAGGCTCCGGTTAGTTTTCTTTGGGTATCCAGACTCCGGTTATTACGTTGAGCGTTCAGGCTCCGGTCAGTTTCGTTGTGTATCCAGACTCCGGTTATTACGTTGAGCAATCAGGCTCCGGTCAATTTCGTTGTGTATCCAGACTCCGGTTATTACTTTGATCGTTGAGGCTCCAGTCTGTTTCGTTGATTATCCAGACTTCGGTTATTACGTTGAGCGTTATGGCTCCAGTCAGTTTCGTTGAGTATCCAGATTCCGGTTATTACGTTGAGCGTTCAAGCTACATTCAATTTCGTTGGGTATCCAGACTCCGGTTATTACGTTGAACGTTCAGGCTCCGATTAGTTTCAATGGGTATCCAGACTCCGGTTATTACGTTGAGCGTTCAGGCTCGGGTCATTTTCGTTGGGTATCCAAACTCCGTTTTTTACGTTGAGCGTTCAGGCTCCGGTCAGTTTTGTAAGGTATCCAGACTCCGGTTATTATGTTGAGGGTTTAGGCTCCGGTCAGTTTCGTTGGGTATCCAGACTCCAGTTATTACGTTGAGCGTTCAGGCTCCGGTAAGTTTCATTGGGTATCCAGACTTCGGTTATTACGTTGAGCGTTCAGGCTCCGGTCAGTTTCTTTGGGTATCCAGACTCCGGTTATTACGTTGAGCGTTTAGGCTCCGGTCAGTTTCGTTGGGTATCCAGACTCCGGTTATTAAGTTGAGCGTTCAGGCTCCGGTCAGTTTCGTTGTGTATTCAGTCTTCGGTTATTACGTTGAGCGTTCAGGCTCCGGTCAGTTTCGTTGGGTATCCTGACTCCGGTTTTTACGTTGAGCGTTCAGGCTCCGGTCAGTTTTGTTGGGTATCCAGACTCCGGTTATTATGTTGAGCATTCAGACTTCGGTCAGTTTCGTAGGGTATCCAGACACCGGTTACTACGTTGAACGTTCAGGCTCCGGTCAATTTCATTGGGTGTCCAGACTCCGGTTATTACGTTGAGCGCTCAGGTTCCGGTCAATTTCGTTGTGTATCCAGACTCCGGTTATTACGTTGAGCGTTGAGGCTCCAGTCAGTTTCGTTGATTATCCAGACTCCGGTTATTACGTTGAGTGTTCAGGCTCTAGTCAATTTCGTTGAGTATCCAGATTCCGGTTATTACGTTGAGTGTTCAAGCTCCATTCAATTTCGTTGGGTATCCAGACTCCGGTTATTACGTTGAACGTCCAGACTCCGGTTAGTTTCGTTGGGTATCTAGACTCCGGTTATTACGTTGAGCGTTCAGGCTCCGGTCAGTTTTGTTGGGTATCCAGACTCCGGTTTTTACGTTGAGCATTCAGGCTCCAGTCAATTTTGATGGGTATCTAGACTCCGGTTATTATGTTGAGGGTTTAAGCTCCGGTCATTTTCGTTGGGTATCCAGACTCCGGTTATTACGTTGAGCGTTCAGGCTCCGGTCAATTTCGTTGGGTGTCCAGACTTCGGTTATTACGTTGAGCGTTCAGGCTCCGGTCAGTTTCTTTGGGTATCCAGACTCCGGTTATTACGTTGAGCGTTCAGGATCCGGTCAGTTTCGTTGGGTATCTTGACTCCGGTTATTATGTTGAGCGTTCAGGCTCCGGTCAGTTTCGTTGGGTATTCAGTCTTCGGTTATTATGTTGAGCGTTCAGGCTCCGGTTAGTTTCGTTGGGTATCCAGACTCCGGTTATTACGTTGACTGTTCAGGCTCCGGTCAGTTTCGTTAGGTATCCAGACTCCGGTTATTACGTTGAGCGTTCAGGCTCCGGTCAGTTTCTTTGGGTATCCAGACTCCGGTTATTACGTTGAGCATTCTGGCTCCGGTCAGTTTCGTTGGGTATCCAGACTCTGGTTATTACGTTGAGCGTTCAGGCTCCGGTCAGTTTCGTTGGGTATTCAGACTTCGGTTATTACGTTGAGCGTTCAGGCTCCGGTCATTTTCGTTGGGTATCCTGACTCCAGTTTTTACATTAAGCGTTTAGGCTCCGGTCAGTTTTCTTGGGTATCCAGACTCCGGTTATTATGTTGAGCGTTCAGACTCCGGTCAGTTTCGTAGGGTATCCAGACTCCGGTTATTACGTTGAACGTTCAGGCTCCGGTCAATTTCGTTGGGTGTCCTGACTCCGGTTATTACGTTGAGCGCTCAGGCTCCGGTCAGTTTCGTTGGGTATCCAGACTCCGGTTATTACGTTGAACGTTCAGGCTCTGGTCAGTTTCGTTGGGTATCCAGACTCTGGTTATTACGTTGAGTGTTCAGGCTCCGGTCAGTTTCGTTAGGTATCCAGACTCCGGTTATTACGTTGAACGTTCAGGCTCCGGTCAGTTTCTTTGGGTATCCAGACTCTGGTTATTACGTTGAGCGTTCAGGCTCCGGTCAGTTTCGTTGGGTATCCAGACTCCGGTTATTACATTGAGCGTTCAGGCTCTGGTCAGTTTCGTTGGGTATTCAGACTTCGGTTATTATGTTGAGCGTTCAGGCTCCGGTCATTTTCGTTGGGTATCTAGACTCGGGTTATTACATTGAGCGTTCAGGCTCCGGTCAATTTCTTTAGGTATCCAGACTCCGAGTATTACGTTGAGCATTCAAGCTCCGGTCAGTTTCGTTTGGTATCCAGACTCTGGTTATTACGTTGAGCGTTCAGGCTCAGGTCAGTTTCGTTTGGTATCCATACTTCGGTTATTACGTTGAGCGTTCAGGCTCCGGTCAATTTCGTTTGGTATCCAGACTCCGGTTATTACGTTGAGCGTTCAGGCTCCGGTCAGTTTCATTGGGTATTCAGTCTTCGGTTATAACATTGAGCGTTCAGGCTCCGGTTAGTTTCGTTGGGTATCCAGACTCCGGTTATTACCTTGAGTGTTCAGGCTCCGGTCAGTTTCGTTAGGTATCCAGACTCCGGTTATTATGTTGAACGTTCAGGCTCCGGTCAGTTTCTTTGGGTATCCAGACTCTGGTTATTATGTTGAGCGTTCAGGCTCCGGTCAGTTTCGTTGGGTATCCAGACTCCGGTTATTACATTGAGCGTTCATGCTCTGGTCAGTTTCGTTGGGTATTCAAACTTCGGTTATTACGTTGAGCATTCAGGCTCCGGTCAGTTTCGTTGGGTATCCTGACTCCGGTTTTTATGTTGAGCATTCAGGCTCCGGTCAGTTTTGTTGGGTATCCAGACTCCGGTTATTATGTTGAGCGTTAAGACTTCGGTCAGTTTCGTAGGGTATCCAGACTCCGGTTATTACGTTGAACGTTCAGGCTCCGGTCAATTTCGTTGGGTGTCCAGACTCCGGTTATTATGTTGAGCGCTCAGGCTCCGGTCAATTTCGTATGTATCCAGACTCCGGTTATTACGTTGAGCGTTAAGGCTCCAGTCAGTTTCGTTGATTATCCAAACTCCGGTTATTACGTTGAGCGTTCAGGCTCTAGTCAGTTACGTTGAGTATCCAGATTCCGGTTATTACGTTGAGCGTTCAAGCTCCATTCAATTTCGGTTGGTATCCAGACTCCGGTTATTACGTTGAACGTCCAGACTCCGGTCAGTTTCGTTGGGTATCCAGACTCCGGTTATTACGTTGAGCATTCAGGCTTCGGTCAGTTTCGTTGGGTATCCAGACTCCGGTTTTTATGTTGAGCGTTCAGGCTCCGGTCAGTTTTTATGGGTATCTAAACTCCGGTTATTATGTTGAGGGTTTAAGCTCCGGTCAGTTTCGTTGGGTATCCAGACTCCGGTTATTACGTTGAACGTTCAGGCTCCGGTCAGTTTCGTTGGGTATCCAGACTCTGGTTATTACGTTGAGCGTTCAGGCTCTGGTCAGTTTCGTTGGGTATTCAGTCTTCAGTTATTACGTTGAGCGTTCAGGCTCCGGTTAGTTTCGTTGGGTATCCAGACTCCGGTTATTACGTTGACTGTTCAGACTCTGGTCAGTTTCGTTAGGTATCCAGACTCCGGTTATTACGTTGAGCGTTCAGGCTCCGGTCAGTTTCTTTGGGTATCCAGACTCCGGTTATTACGTTGAGCGTTCAGGCTCCGGTCAGTTTCGTTGGGTATCCAGACTCCGGTTATTACGTTGAGCGTTCAGGCTCCGGTCAGTTTCGTTGGGTATTCAGACTTCAGTTATTACGTTGAGCGTTCAGGCTCCGGTCAGTTTCGTTGGGTATCATGACTCCGGTTTTTACGTTAAGCGTTTAGGCTCCGGTCAGTTTTGTTGGGTATCCAGACTCCGATTATTATGTTGAGCGTTCAGACTCCGGTCAGTTTCGTAGGGTATCCAGACTCCGGTTATTACGTTGAACGTTCAGGCTCCGGTCAATTTCGTTGGGTGTCCTGACTCCGGTTATTACGTTGAGCGCTCAGGCTCCGGTCAGTTTCGTTGGGTATCCAGACTCCGGTTATTACGTTGAACATTCAGGCTCCGGTCAGTTTCGTTGGGTATCCAGACTCCGGTTATTACGTTGAGCTTTCAGGCTCCGGTCAATTTCGTTGGGTATCTAGACTCGGGTTATTACATTGAGCATTCAGGCTCCGGTCAATTTCTTTAGGTATCCAGACTCTGGTTATTACGTTGAGCGTTCAAGCTCCGGTCAGTTTCGTTGGGTATCCAGACTCCGGTTATTACGTTGAGCGTTCAGGCTCAGGTCAGTTTCGTTTGGTATCCATACTTCGGTTATTACGTTGAGCGTTCAGGCTACGGTCAGTTTTGTTTGGTATCCAGACTCCGGTTATTACGTTGAGCGTTCAGGCTCCGGTCAGTTTCGTTGGGTATTCAGTCTTCGGTTATAACGTTGAGCGTTCAGGCTCCGGTTAGTTTCGTTGGGTATCCAGACTCCGGTTATTACGTTGAGTGTTCAGGCTCCGGTCAGTTTCGTTAGGTATCCAGACTCCGGTTATTACGTTGAACGTTCAGGCTCCGGTCAGTTTCTTTGGGTATCCAGACTCTGGTTATTACGTTGAGCGTTCAGGCTCCGGTCAGTTTCGTTGGGTATCCAGACTCCGGTTATTACATTGAGCATTCAGGCTCTGGTCAGTTTCGTTGGGTATTCAGACTTCGGTTATTAAGTTGAGCGTTCAGGCTCCGGTCAGTTTCGTTGGGTATCCTGACTCCGGTTTTTACGTTGAGCGTTCAGGCTCCGGTCAGTTTCGTTGGGTATCCTGACTCCGGTTTTTACGTTGAGCGTTCAGACTTCGGTCAGTTTCGTAGGGTATCCAGACTCCGGTTATTACGTTGAACGTTCAGGCTCCGGTCAATTTCGTTGGGTGTCCATACTCCGGTTATTATGTTGAGCGCTCAGGCTCCGGTCAATTTCGTATGTATCCAGACTCCGGTTATTACGTTGAGCGTTAAGGCTCCAGTCAGTTTCGTTGATTATCCAGACTCCGGTTATTACGTTGAGCGTTCAGGCTCTAGTCAGTTTCGTTGAGTATCCAGATTCCGGTTATTACGTTGAGCGTTCAAGCTCCATTCAATTTCATTGGGTATCCAGACTCCGGTTATTACGTTGAACGTCCAGACTCCGGTCAGTTTCGTTGGGTATCCAGACTCCGGTTATTACGTTGAGCGTTCAGGCTCCGGTCAGTTTCGTTGGGTACCCAGACTCCGGTTTTTACGTTGAGCGTTCAGGCTCCGGTCAGTTTTTATGGGTATCTAGACTCCGGTTATTATGTTGAGGGTTTAAGCTCCGGTCAGTTTTGTTGGGTATCCAGACTCCGGTTATTACGTTGAGCGTTCAGGCTCCGGTGAGTTTCGTTGGGTATCCAGACTCCGGTTATTACGTTAAGCGTTCAGGCTCCGGTCAGTTTCTTTGGGTATCCAGACTCCGGTTATTACGTTGAGCGTTCAGGCTCCGGTCAGTTTCGTTGGGTATCCAGACTCCGATTATTACGTTGAGCGTTCAGGCTCCGGTCAGTTTCGTTGGGTATCCAGAATCCGGTTATTACGTTGAGCGTTCAGGCTCCGGTCAGTTTCGTAGGGTATCCAGACTCCGGTTATTACGTTGAACGTTCAGGCTCCGGTCAATTTCGTTGGGTGTCCTGACTCCGGTTATTACGTTGAGCGCTCAGGCTCCGGTCAGTTTCGTTGGGTATCCAGACTCCGGTTATTACGTTGAACGTTCAGGCTCCGGTCAGTTTCGTTGGGTATCCAGACTCCGGTTATTACGTTGAGCTTTCAGGCTCCGGTCAATTTCGTTGGGTATCTAGACTCGGGTTATTACATTGAGCGTTCAGGCTCCGGTCAATTTCTTTAGGTATCCAGACTCTGGTTATTACGTTGAGCGTTCAAGCTCCGGTCAGTTTCGTTGGGTATCCAGACTCCGGTTATTACGTTGAGCGTTCAGGCTCAGGTCAGTTTCGTTTGATATCCATACTTCGGTTATTACGTTGAGCGTTCAGGCTACGGTCAGTTTCGTTTGGTATCCAGACTCCGGTTATTACGTTGAGCGTTCAGGCTCCGGTCAGTTTCGTTGGGTATTCAGTCTTCGGTTATAACGTTGAGCGTTCAGGCTCCGGTTAGTTTCGTTGGGTATCCAGACTCCGGTTATTACGTTGAGTGTTCAGGCTCCGGTCAGTTTCGTTAGGTATCCAGACTCCGGTTATTACGTTGAACGTTCAGGCTCCGGTCAGTTTCTTTGGGTATCCAGACTCTGGTTATTACGTTGAGCGTTCAGGCTCCGGTCAGTTTCGTTGGGTATCCAGACTCCGGTTATTACATTGAGCATTCAGGCTCTGGTCAGTTTCGTTGGGTATTCAGACTCCGGTTATTACGTTGAGCGTTCAGGCTCCGGTCAGTTTCTTTGGGTATCCAGACTCCGGTTATTACGTTGAGCGTTCAGGCTCCGGTCAGTTTCGTTGGGTATCCAGACTCCGGTTATTACGTTGAGCGTTCAGGCTCCGGTCAGTTTCGTTGGGTATTCAGACTTCAGTTATTACGTTGAGCGTTCAGGCTCCGGTCAGTTTCGTTGGGTATCCTGACTCCGGTTTTTACGTTAAGCGTTTAGGCTCCGGTCAGTTTTGTTGGGTATCCAGACTCCGATTATTATGTTGAGCGTTCAGACTCCGGTCAGTTTCGTAGGGTATCCAGACTCCGGTTATTACGTTGAACGTTCAGGCTCCGGTCAATTTCGTTGGGTGTCCTGACTCCGGTTATTACGTTGAGCGCTCAGGCTCCGGTCAGTTTCGTTGGGTATCCAGACTCCGGTTATTACGTTGAACGTTCAGGCTCCGGTCAGTTTCGTTGGGTATCCAGACTCCGGTTATTACGTTGAGCTTTCAGGCTCCGGTCAATTTCGTTGGGTATCTAGACTCGGGTTATTACATTGAGCGTTCAGGCTCCGGTCAATTTCTTTAGGTATCCAGACTCTGGTTATTACGTTGAGCGTTCAAGCTCCGGTCAGTTTCGTTGGGTATCCAGACTCCGGTTATTACGTTGAGCGTTCAGGCTCAGGTCAGTTTCGTTTGGTATCCATACTTCGGTTATTACGTTGAGCGTTCAGGCTACGGTCAGTTTCGTTTGGTATCCAGACTCCGGTTATTACGTTGAGCGTTCAGGCTCCGGTCAGTTTCGTTGGGTATTCAGTCTTCGGTTATAACGTTGAGCGTTCAGGCTCCGGTTAGTTTCGTTGGGTATCCAGACTCCGGTTATTACGTTGAGTGTTCAGGCTCCGGTCAGTTTCGTTAGGTATCCAGACTCCGGTTATTACGTTGAACGTTCAGGCTCCGGTCAGTTTCTTTGGGTATCCAGACTCTGGTTATTACGTTGAGCGTTCAGCCTCCGGTCAGTTTCGTTGGGTATCCAGACTCCGGTTATTACATTGAGCATTCAGGCTCTGGTCAGTTTCGTTGGGTATTCAGACTTCGGTTATTACGTTGAGCGTTCAGGCTCCGGTCAGTTTCGTTGGGTATCCTGACTCCGGTTTTTACGTTGAGCGTTCAGGCTCCGATCAGTTTTGTTGGGTATCCAGACTCCGGTTATTACGTTGAGCGTTCAGACTTCGGTCAGTTTCGTAGGGTATCCAGACTCCGGTTATTACGTTGAACGTTCAGGCTCCGGTCAATTTCGTTGGGTGTCCATACTCCGGTTATTATGTTGAGCGCTCAGGCTCCGGTCAATTTCGTATGTATCCAGACTCCGGTTATTACGTTGAGCGTTAAAGCTCCAGTCAGTTTCGTTGATTATCCAGACTTCGGTTATTACGTTGAGCGTTCAGGCTCTAGTCAGTTTCGTTGAGTATCCAGATTCCGGTTATTACGTTGAGCGTTCAAGCTCCATTCAATTTCGTTGGGTATCCAGACTCCGGTTATTACGTTGAACGTCCAGACTCCGGTCAGTTTCGTTGGGTATCCAGACTCCGGTTATTACGTTGAGCGTTCAGGCTCCGGTCAGTTTCGTTGGGTACCCAGACTCCGGTTTTTACGTTGAGCGTTCAGGCTCCGGTCAGTTTTTATGGGTATCTAGACTCCGTTTATTATGTTGAGGGTTTAAGCTCCGGTCAGTTTTGTTGGGTATCCAGACTCCGGTTATTACGTTGAGCGTTCAGGCTCCGGTTAGTTTCGTTGGGTATCCAGACTCCGGTTATTACGTTGAGCGTTCAGGCTCCGGTCAGTTTCTTTGGGTATCCAGACTCCGGTTATTACGTTGAGCGTTCAGGCTCCGGTCAGTTTCGTTGGGTATCCAGACTCCGGTTATTACGTTGAGCGTTCAGGCTCCGGTCAGTTTCTTTGGGTATCCAGACTCCGGTTATTACGTTGAGCGTTCAGGCTCCGGTCAGTTTCGTTGGGTATCCAGACTCCGGTTATTACGTTGAGCGTTCAGGCTCCGGTCAGTTTCGTTGGGTATCCAGACTCCGGTTATTACGTTGAGCGTTCAAGCTCCGGTCAGTTTCGTTGGGTATTCAGACTTCGGTTATTACGTTGAGCGTTCAGGCTCCGGTCAGTTTCGTTGGGTATCCTGACTCCGGTTTTTACGTTAAGCGTTTAGGCTCCGGTCAGTTTTGTTGGGTATCCAGACTCCGGTTATTATGTTGAGCGTTCAGACTCCGGTCAGTTTCGTAGGGTATCCAGACTCCGGTTATTACGTTGAACGTTCAGGCTCCGGTCAATTTCGTTGGGTGTCCTGACTCCGGTTATTACGTTGAGCGCTCAGGCTCCGGTCAGTTTCGTTGGGTATCCAGACTCCGGTTATTACGTTGAACGTTCAGGCTCCGGTCAGTTTCGTTGGGTATCCAGACTCCGGTTATTACGTTGAGCTTTCAGGCTCCGGTCAATTTCGTTGGGTATCTAGACTCGGGTTATTACATTGAGCGTTCAGGCTCCGGTCAATTTCTTTAGGTATCCAGACTCTGGTTATTACGTTGAGCGTTCAAGCTCCGGTCAGTTTCGTTGGGTATCCAGACTCCGGTTATTACGTTGAGCGTTCAGGCTCAGGTCAGTTTCGTTTGGTATCCATACTTCGGTTATTACGTTGAGCGTTCAGGCTACGGTCAGTTTCGTTTGGTATCCAGACTCCGGTTATTACGTTGAGCGTTCAGGCTCCGGTCAGTTTCGTTGGGTATTCAGTCTTCGGTTATAACGTTGAGCGTTCAGGCTCCGGTTAGTTTCGTTGGGTATCCAGACTCCGGTTATTACGTTGAGTGTTCAGGCTCCGGTCAGTTTCGTTAGGTATCCAGACTCCGGTTATTACGTTGAACGTTCAGGCTCCGGTCAGTTTCTTTGGGTATCCAGACTCTGGTTATTACGTTGAGCGTTCAGGCTCCGGTCAGTTTCGTTGGGTATCCAGACTCCGGTTATTACATTGAGCGTTCAGGCTCTGGTCAGTTTCGTTGGGTATTCAGACTTCGGTTATTACGTTGAGCGTTCAGGCTCCGGTCAGTTTCGTTGGGTATCCTGACTCCGGTTTTTACGTTGAGCGTTCAGGCTCCGGTCAGTTTTGTTGGGTATCCAGACTCCGGTTATTACGTTGAGCATTCAGACTTCGGTCAGTTTCGTAGGGTATCCAGACTCCGGTTATTACGTTGAAAGTTCAGGCTCCGGTCAATTTCGTTGGGTGTCCATACTCCGGTTATTATGTTGAGCGCTCAGGCTCCGGTCAATTTCGTATGTATCTAGACTCCGGTTATTACGTTGAGCGTTAAGGCTCCAGTCAGTTTCGTTGATTATCCAAACTCCGGTTATTACGTTGAGCATTCAGGCTCTAGTCAGTTTCGTTGAGTATCCAGATTCCGGTTATTACGTTGAGCGTTCAAGCTCCATTCAATTTCGTTGGGTATCCAGACTCCAGTTATTACGTTGAACGTCCAGACTCCGGTCAGTTTCGTTGGGTATCCAGACTCCGGTTATTACGTTGAGCGTTCAGGCTCCGGTCAGTTTCGTTGGGTACCCAGACTCCGGTTTTTACGTTGAGCGTTCAGGCTCCGGTCAGTTTTTATGGGTATCTAGACTCCGGTTATTATGTTGAGGGTTTAAGCTCCGGTCAGTTTTGTTGGGTATCCAGACTCTGGTTATTACGTTGAACGTTCAGGCTCTGGTCAGTTTCGTTGGGTATCCAGACTCCGGTTATTACGTTGAGCGTTCAGGCTCCGGTCAGTTTCTTTGGGTATCCAGACTCCGGTTATTACGTTGAGCGTTCAGGCTCCGGTCAGTTTCGTTGGGTATCCAGACTCCGGTTATTACGTTGAGCGTTCAGGCTCCGGTCAGTTTCGTTGGGTATTCAGACTTCAGTTATTACGTTGAGCGTTCAGGCTCCGGTCAGTTTCGTTGGGTATCCTGACTCCGGTTTTTACGTTAAGCGTTTAGGCTCCGGTCAGTTTTGTTGGGTATCCAGACTCCGATTATTATGTTGAGCGTTCAGACTCCGGTCAGTTTCGTAGGGTATCCAGACTCCGGTTATTACGTTGAACGTTCAGGCTCCGGTCAATTTCGTTGGGTGTCCATACTCCGGTTATTATGTTGAGCGCTCAGGCTCCGGTCAATTTCGTATGTATCCAGACTCCGGTTATTACGTTGAATGTTAAGGCTCCAGTCAGTTTCGTTGATTATCCAAACTCCGGTTATTACGTTGAGCGTTCAGGCTCTAGTCAGTTTCGTTGAGTATCCAGATTCCGGTTATTACGTTGAGCGTTCAAGCTCCATTCAATTTCGTTGGGTATCCAGACTCCAGTTATTACGTTGAACGTCCAGACTCCGGTCAGTTTCGTTGGGTATCCAGACTCCGGTTATTACGTTGAGCGTTCAGGCTCCGGTCAGTTTCGTTGGGTACCCAGACTCCGGTTTTTACGTTGAGCGTTCAGGCTCCGGTCAGTTTTTATGGCTATCTAGACTCCGGTTATTATGTTGAGGGTTTAAGCTCCGGTCAGTTTTGTTGGGTATCCAGACTCTGGTTATTACGTTGAACGTTCAGGCTCTGGTCAGTTTCGTTGGGTATCCAGACTCCGGTTATTACGTTGAGCGTTCAGGCTCCGGTCAGTTTCTTTGGGTATCCAGACTCCGGTTATTACGTTGAGCGTTCAGGCTCCGGTCAGTTTCGTTGGGTATCCAGACTCCGGTTATTACGTTGAGCGTTCAGGCTCCGGTCAGTTTCGTTGGGTATTCAGTCTTCGGTTATTACGTTGAGCGTTCAGGCTCCGGTTAGTTTCGTTGGGTATCCTGACTCCGGTTTTTACGTTGAGCGTTCAGGCTCCGGTCAGTTTTGTTGGGTATCCAGACTCCGGTTATTATGTTGAGCGTTCAGACTTCGGTCATATTTGTAGGGTATCCAGACTCCGGTTATTACGTTGAACGTTCAGGCTCCGGTCAATTTCGTTGGGTGTCCAGACTCCGGTTATTATGTTGAGCGCTCAGGCTCCGGTCAATTTCGTATGTTTCCAGACTCCGGTTATTACGTTGAGCGTTAAGGCTCCAGTCAGTTTCGTTGATTATCCAAACTCCGGTTATTACGTTGAGCGTTCAGGCTCTAGTCAGTTTCGTTGAGTATCCAGATTCCGGTTATTACGTTGAGCGTTCAAGCTCCATTCAATTTCGTTGGGTATCCAGACTCCCGTTATTACGTTGAACGTCCAGACTCCGGTCAGTTTCGTTGGGTATCCAGACTCCGGTTATTACGTTGAGCGTTCAGGCTCCGGTCAGTTTCGTTGGGTACCCAGACTCCGGTTTTTACGTTGAGCGTTCAGGCTCCGGTCAGTTTTTATGGGTATCTAGACTCCGGTTATTATGTTGAGGGTTTAAGCTCCGGTCAGTTTTGTTGGGTATCCAGACTCTGGTTATTACGTTGAACGTTCAGGCTCTGGTCAGTTTCGTTGGGTATCCAGACTCCGGTTATTACGTTGAGCGTTCAGGCTCCGGTCAGTTTCTTTGGGTATCCAGACTCCGGTTATTACGTTGAGCGTTCAGGCTCCTGTCAGTTTCGTTGGGTATCCAGACTCCGGTTATTACGTTGAGCGTTCAGGCTCCGGTCAGTTTCGTTGGGTATTCAGTCTTCAGTTATTACGTTGAGCGTTCAGGCTCCGGTTAGTTTCGTTGGGTATCCTGACTCCGGTTTTTACGTTGAGCGTTCAGGCTCCGGTCAGTTTTGTTGGGTATCCAGACTCCGGTTATTATGTTGAGGGTTCAGACTTCGGTCATATTCGTAGGGTATCCAGACTCCGGTTATTACGTTGAACGTTCAGGCTCCGGTCAATTTCGTTGGGTGTCCAGACTCCGGTTATTATGTTGAGCGCTCAGGCTCCGGTCAATTTCGTATGTTTCCAGACTCCGGTTATTACGTTGAGCGTTAAGGCTCCAGTCAGTTTCGTTGATTATCCAAACTCCGGTTATTACGTTGAGCGTTCAGGCTCTAGTCAGTTTCGTTGAGTATCCAGATTCCGGTTATTACGTTGAGCGTTCAAGCTCCATTCAATTTCGTTGGGTATCCAGACTCCGGTTATTACGTTGAACGTCCAGACTCCGGTCAGTTTCGTTGGGTATCCAGACTCCGGTTATTACAGTGAGCGTTCAGGCTCCGGTCAGTTTCGTTGGGTACCCAGACTCCGGTTTTTACGTTGAGCGTTCAGGCTCCGGTCATTTTTATGGGTATCTAGACTCCGGTTATTATGTTGAGGGTTTAAGCTCCGGTCAGTTTCGTTGGGTATCCAGACTCCGGTTATTACGTTGAACGTTCAGGCTCTGGTCAGTTTCGTTGGGTATCCAGACTCCGCTTATTACGTTGAGCGTTCAGGCTCCGGTCAGTTTCTTTGGGTATCCAGACTCCGGTTATTACGTTGAGCGTTCAGGCTCCGGTCAGTTTCGTTGGGTATCCAGACTCCGGTTATTACGTTGAGCGTTCAGGCTCCGGTCAGTTTCGTTGGGTATTTAGACTTCAGTTATTACGTTGAGCGTTCAGGCTCCGGTCAGTTTCGTTGGGTATCCTGACTCCGGTTTTTACGTTAAGTGTTTAGGCTCCGGTCAGTTTTGTTGGGTATCCAAACTCCGGTTATTATGTTGAGCGTTCAGACTCCGGTCATATTCGTAGGGTATCCAGACTCCGGTTATTACGTTGAACGTTCAGGCTCCGGTCAATTTCTTTGGGTTTCCAGACTCCGGTTATTAAGTTGAGCGCTCAGGCTCTGGTCAGTTTCGTTGGGTATCCAAACTCCGGTTATTACGTTGAACGTTTAGGCTCCGGTCAGTTTCGTTGGGTATCCAGACTCCGGTTATTACGTTGAGCTTTCAGGCTCCGGTCAATTTCGTTGGGTATCTAGACTCGGGTTATTACATTGAGCGTTCAGGCTCCGGTAAATTTCTTTAGGTATCCAGACTCTGGTTATTACGTTGAGAGTTCAAGCTCCGGTCAATTTCGTTGGGTATCCAGACTCCGGTTATTACGTTGAGCGTTCAGGCTCCGGTCAGTTTCGTTTGGTATCCATACTTCGGTTATTATGTTGAGCGTTCAGGCTCCGGTCAGTTTCGTTTGGTATCCAGACTCCGGTTATTACGTTGAGCGTTCAGGCTCCGGTCAGTTTCGTTGGGTATTCAGACTTCGGTTATTTCGTTGAGCGTTCAGGCTCCGGTTAGTTTCGTTGGGTATCCAGACTCCGGTTATTACGTTGAGCGTTCAGACTCCGGTTATTACGTTGAGCGTTCAGGCTCCGGTCAGTTTTGTTGGGTATCCAGACTCCGGTTATTACGTTGAGCGTTCAGGCTCCGATCAGTTTCGTTGGATATTCAAACTTTGGTTATTACGTTGAGCGTTCAGGCTCCGGTCAGTTTCGTTGGGTATCCTGACTCCGGTTTTTACTTTGAGCGTTCAGGCTCCGGTCAGTTTTGTTGGGTATCCAGACTCCGGTTATTACGTTGAGCGTTCAGGCTCCGGTCAGTTTCGTTGGGTATCCAGACTCCGGTATTTACGTTGAACGTTCATGCTCCGGTCAGTTTTGTTGGGTATCCAGACTCCGGTTATTATGTTGAGCGTTCAAGCTCCGATCAGTTTCGTTGGGTATCCAGATTCCAGTTTTTACGTTGAGCGTTCAGGCTCCGGTCAATTTTGTTGGGTATCCAGACTCCGGTTATTACGTTGAGCGTTCAGGCTCCGGTCATTTTCGTAGGGTATCCAGACTCCGGTTATTATGTTGAGCGTTCAGGCTCCCGTCAGTTTCGTTAGGTATCCAGACTTCGATTATTACATTGAGCGTTCAAGCTCCGGTCAGTTTCGTTGGGTATCCAGACTCCGGTTATTACGTTGAGCGTTCAGGCTCCGGTCAATTTCGTTGGGTATCCAGATTCCGGTTATTACGTTGAACGTTCAGGCTCCGGTCAGTTTCGTTGGTTGTCCAGATTCTGGTTATTACGTTGAGCGTTCAGGCTCCGGTCATTTTCGTTGAGTATCCAGACTCAAGTTATTACGTTATGCGTCAAGGCTCCGGTCAGTTTCGTTGAGTATCCAGACTCTGGTTATTACGTTGAGCGTTCAGGCTCCGTTCAGTTTTGTTGGGTATCCAGCCTCCGGTTATAACGTTGAGCGTTCAGGCTCCGGTCAGTTTCGTTGTGTATCCAGACTCCGGTTATTACGTTGAGCGTTCAGGTTCCGGTCAGTTTCTTTGGGTATCCAGACTCGGTTTTTACGTTGAGCGTTCAGGTTCCGGTCAGTTTTGTTGGGTATCCAGACTCCGGTTATTACGTTGAGCGTTCAGGCTTCGGTCTGTTTCGTTGGGTATCCAGACTCAAGTTATTACATTGAGCGTTCAGGCTCTGATCAGTTTCGTTGGGTATCCAGACTCAGGTTATTACGTTGAGCGTTCAGGCACCGGTCAGTTTCGTTGTGTATCCAGACTCCGGTTATTACGTTGAGCGTTCAGGCTCCGGTCAGTTTCGTTGGGTATCCAGACTCCGGTTTTTACGTTGAGCGTTCAGGCTCCGGTCAGTTTCGTTGGGTATACAGACTCCGGTTTTTACGTTGAGCGTTCAGGCTCCGGTCAGTTTCTTTGGGTATCCAGACTCGGGTTATTACGTTGAGCATTCAGGCTCCGGTCAGTTTCGTTGGGTATCCAGACTCCGGTTATTACGTTGAGCTTTCAGGCTCGGCTCAATTTCGTTGGGTATCTAGACTCAGGTTATTACATTGAGCGTTCAGGCTCTGGTCAATTTCTTTAGGTATCCAGACTCTGGTTATTACATTGAGCGTTCAAGCTCCGGTCAGTTTCGTTGGGTATCCAGACTCCGGTTATTACGTTGAGCATTCAGGCTCCGGTCAGTTTCGTTTGGTATCCATACTTCAGTTATTACGTTGAGCGTTCAGGCTCCGGTCAGTTTCGTTTGGTATCCAGACTCCGGTTATTACGTTGAGCGTTCAGGCTCCATTCAATTTCGTTGGGTATTCAGACTTCGGTTATTACGTTGAGTGTCCAGGCTCCGGTCAGTTTCTTTGGGTATCCAGACTCCGGTTATTACGTTGAGGGTTCAGACTCCGGTCAGTTTCGTTGGGTATCTAGACTCCGGTTATTACATTGAGCGTTCAGGCTCCGGTCAGTTTCATTTGGGTATCCAGACTCCGGTTATTACGTTGAGCGTTCAGGCTCCGGTCAGTTTCTTTGGGTATCCAGACTCCGGTTATTACGTTGAGCGTTCAAACTCCGGTCAGTTTCGTTGGGTATCCAGACTCCGGTTATTACATTGAGCGTTCAGGCTCCGGTCAGTTTCGTTTGGTATCCAGACTTTGGTTATTACGTTGAGCGTTCAGGCTCCGGTCATTTTCGTTGAGCATCCAGACTCCAGTTATTACGTTGTGCGTCCAGGCTCCGGTCAGTTTCCTTGAGTATCCAGACTCTGGTTCTTACGTTGAGCGTTCAGGCTCCGTTCAGTTTTGTTGGGTATCCAGCCTCCGGTTATAACATTGAGCGTTCAGGCTCCGGTCAGTTTCGTTGTGTATCCAGGCTCCGGTTATTACGTTCAGCGTTCAAGTTCCGGTCAGTTTCGTTGGGTATCCAGACTCCAGTTTTTACGTTGAGCGTTCAGGTTCCGGTCAGTTTTGTTGGGTATCCAGACTCCGGTTATTACGTTGAGCGTTCAGGCTTCGGTCTGTTTCGTTGGGTATCCAGACTCAAGTTATTACATTGAGCGTTCAGGCTCTGATCAATTTCGTTGGGTATCCAGACTCAGGTTATTACGTTGAGTGTTCAGGCACCGGTCAGTTTCGTTGTGTATCCAGACTCCGGTTATTACGTTGAGCGTTCAGGCTCCGGTCAGTTTCGTTGGGTATCCAGACTCCGGTTTTTACGTTGAGCGTTCAGGCTCCGGTCAGTTTCGTTGGGTATCCAGACTCCGGTTTTTATGTTAAGCGTTTAGGCTCCGGTCAATTTCTTTGGGTATCCAGACTCGTGTTATTACGTTGAGCGTTCAGGCTCCGGTCAGTTTCGTTGGGTATCCAGACTCCGGTTATTACGTTGAGCTTTCAGGCTCGGCTCAATTTCGTTGGGTATCTAGACTCAGGTTATTACATTGAGCGTTCAGGCTCCGGTCAATTTCTTTAGGTATCCAGACTCTGGTTATTACATTGAGCGTTCAAGCTCCGGTCAGTTTCGTTGGGTATCCAGACTCCGGTTATTACGTTGAGCATTCAGGCTCCGGTCAGTTTCGTTTGGTATCCATACTTCAGTTATTACGTTGAGCGTTCAGGCTCCGGTCAGTTTCGTTTGGTATCCAGACTCCGGTTATTACGTTGAGCGTTCAGGCTCCATTCAATTTCGTTGGGTATTCAGACTTCGGTTATTACGTTGAGCGTCCAGGCTCCGGTCAGTTTCTTTGGGTATCCAGACTCCGGTTATTACGTTGAGGGTTCAGACTCCGGTCAGTTTCGTTGGGTATCTAGACTCCGGTTATTACATTGAGCGTTCAGGCTCCGGTCAGTTTCATTTGGGTATCCAGACTCCGGTTATTACGTTGAGCGTTCAGGCTCCGGTCAGTTTCTTTGGGTATCCAGACTCCGGTTATTACGTTGAGCGTTCAAGCTCCGGTCAGTTTCGTTGGGTATCCAGACTCCGGTTATTACATTGAGCGTTCAGGCTCCGGTCAGTTTCGTTTGGTATCCAGACTTTGGTTATTACGTTGAGCGTTCAGGCTCCGGTCATTTTCGTTGAGCATCCAGACTCCAGTTATTACGTTGTGCGTCCAGGCTCCGGTCAGTTTTCTTTGAGTATCCTGACTCTGGTTATTACGTTGAGCGTTCAGGCTCCGTTCAGTTTTGTTGGGTATCCAGCCTCCGGTTATAACGTTGAGCGTTCAGGCTCCGGTCAGTTTCGTTGTGTATCCAGGCTCCGGTTATTACGTTGAGCGTTCAAGTTCCGGTCAGTTTCGTTGGGTATCCAGACTCCAGTTTTTACGTTGAGCGTTCAGGTTCCGGTCAGTTTTGTTGGGTATCCAGACTCCGGTTATTACGTTGAGCGTTCAGGCTTCGGTCTGTTTCGTTGGGTATCCAGACTCAAGTTATTACATTGAGCGTTCAGGCTCTGATCAGTTTCGTTGGGTATCCAGACTCAGGTTATTACGTTGAGTGTTCAGGCACCGGTCAGTTTCGTTGTGTATCCAGACTCCGGTTATTACGTTGAGCGTTCAGGCTCCGGTCAGTTTCGTTGGGTATCCAGACTCCGGTTTTTACGTTGAGCGTTCAGGCTCCGGTCAGTTTCGTTGGGTATCCAGACTCCGGTTTTTATGTTAAGCGTTTAGGCTCCGGTCAATTTCTTTGGGTATCCAGACTCGGGTTATTACGTTGAGCGTTCAGGCTCCGGTCAGTTTCGTTGGGTATCCAGACTCCGGTTATTACGTTGAGCGTTCGGGCTCCGGTCATTTTTGTTTGGTATCCATACTCCGGTTATTACGTTGAGCGTGTCGCTACTGCGAAAATCGGCGCCGGCTGAACAGAAGAGTCGCCACCGTGCGTTATTTATCCCAAAGGAGGGAAAGGAAACGCTCAGAGTAAACCTACCGCAAAGACGGGAAAGGTATGGTCATCGCAACCAAAACCTGGATTCGGGAGTCGATTACGCAAGGGGAAGGTATTAGCACCCCTCACGTCCGTCGTACTCGACGGGATACACGCTTGTTTTCTTGTATGGATTGTTATTCTATCTAAACTATGGGTCAGGGGTTAAAAAGAAAAGAAAATGACTCGGCTAAGTATCGCACTTTATGCCTACGTATTCCCGTCTGAAACGAGAAATCAGAGTCAACGTAGTTCGCCTACCTACGGGAAAGGAGGGGAAGGTTGCTCGCTAGGATATCGCATCCCATGCCTACGTACTTTCATACAGCATGAAAGATCAGAGCAAACGTAGTTCGGGCCACGGAAGACACAGGTTTGTCTTGATTGTTTTTTTATTCCTTCTGAAAAAGGTTTTTCTGATTACTGGTCCAAGCGGACAAAAATGGCATTTTGATGAGTTCACATTCTTTTACGAAAGAAGTGTCTTTTATTGTGTTTGAAATCTTATTGTGTTTTTCTGTTCGTTTTGAGGAAGAAGAGACAGAACTCTAACCTACGGTTGCGAAGGGAATCACACTAACCTAATGTTATCATGCATGGGTTAAGACCTAGTGTCTATCATACTCCTCTCTTGCGCAGAGAGAAACAGAGATCCTAAGGGAATAGACGGAAACAGAAACAATAGCATATATACAATAAAGCAGTAAAATGCATGGATGCAACAATACAAGCGAGGCAAGGGAGTCCCACTCAACCTCGAACCTAGAAAACAATAGGCAAAAGTGAACAGGCTTCACTTTCAACCCAACAGGTTAAACAACAAGCAATACAGTCAGGGACATTCAAACAATACATCAGAAATGAACAGCAAAAAATAAACAGCCACAGCAGCTCTGCATCAACATCTGTCTTCAAGTCATCTCCAAACAGCTACAAGCTTCAGCAAGCATCAATCTCCATCTCCACATCCTTCAAGCAAGGGCTTTGATTATCAGTCTTCCATCTGCAATGGCTTTTCTTCCAGTCTCAATCTCCAATATGAATATCAGTCAACCAGAGGAAGTGAATGAATGTTAGACAGTCAATTACCTACCAAGGGTGGTTCATTAACTGTTAACATTATACAGACAATTTTCTCTCAAAAGTTCTATCTTTCAAATACATTCACTGATCCTTCCAAAGGAAGGAGGTGGATATTTGAAAGAGACTTTGAATCATAGAGAAAGGATGGATGCAGACAAGGCATTCCATGTTTGAGAAACAAGCTTTCTAATCTAGAACTCTGCCTAGCTCCTAAACCCTAGGCTCCTCAACAGCTGCCAGCAAAGGAATCTCTTCATCAACTCTGGAAGTTGGTCTTCAATCTCTGATCTCCAATGGCTTCATCATCACAAGTCTCCAGCTCTCCCAATCCCCAAGCAAACCCAATACCCCATACAGACAAATCATAGTACCCAGAGAGGGCACACCACACCAGTCCAGCAAATATAGACAGCATACTAATAGCAGTAGGGGAATCCTAATATTCTCTAAGGGATCTAATAACTACCCATAATCCCTATATTCCCATACCCCCAAAAATTCAATCTCTAACTCCTAAGGGAAATGCACTAATTCACCTATGTTATCACCTAAACCCTAATTTTGGTCATGTTATTCACCTACACAAATCACCTAAAATTAAGTCCTAAAAATATGAACTAAATTTTATATACAAGATAAAGGTCTAATCTAATCAACCTAAAAAGAATGGATTAAGAATAGTAAAGCATCTAATCAAACTAAAATCACCAAATTCATGTATCAAACTAAATGATTTTTACACCTATTTAAAAGAAAAATATGCCAAAAATATTAAAACAAAATGAAATTGGAATTTTTTTGTATGATATTTTTCTTGACAAAATTATGAGTAATATGCAAAAAGAACCAATGAAAAATAAGCATTTTCCAATTTTTTAGGATTTTTGAAAGAATTAATATTTTTTGAAAGAAAATAAAATTGAATTAAATGGATGAGGGTGCATTTAGTAAAGAAAACCAGTTAAAAAAATAAACTGGGCCCAGACTGGGGGGCACGCATAGCAAGCGCGTCTGGGCCCAACACCATCAGAATATATGACAAAAATTAAAAAAACTAAAAACGGTGCAAATATCAATTATCTCAGCTGAAATGGGAATGGGCCTTGGTTCGTGGGGTGTCATTAGCAATAATTTCTGAGCCCAGTTTGACACAATAAGTGAAACGGTGCGTTGCACCATTTGAATTTCCCTCCGTCTCCATCTTTTAATCGTGGCCATTGGTTTAGTCTCCCAGTCAAAGTTCAACGCCTGATCGTGTGGCTCCTAGATCGTCTTCAACCTCCAGCAAACCCTAAGCCATGAAAACCCTAACCATGCCTGCATCTTCAAGTGCCCTGTTCTCCCTCCATGCACCATGAAATCACACGACTCCAAAAGCAAAATTACTCTAATTTCTTCCCTCTACGCAACCATAACCATAACTTCCTCTAAAACTCAACCAACAAGGGAACCCGATACGCATAACAGTTGGAATCCACCATGATCACCTGACATCAAATCTCCCAATGCTTGCTCAATTCTATCCTAACATTATCTACATCTCACACTGATCATTATGAGCTAATAACCTAAGATCATCGTGCACTGAATCATGAGTTATAAGCCTTAACAGTTGGTGCACACCATTAACAACCTTCATGGAATCTCTTCAAACTCACCAAAACCAGTCATCTAGCCTATCCTAACATTCTTATGCTAACAAATCTCCATAATTCTAACCAAATCATGCAATTCGAATGAAGATACCAACCTGGTGTGATGGTGAAAACAGATGCTAAAACCTCTTGATCCAATGCTTGCAATGAGTGGAAATTGATCAGGGACCTTGTTCTTGAATTCTGTATGCAACAAATCTTGCTCCAATGCTTTGAATCTCACAATTCCAATTTTCTTGCTTCTTGGATGATGGAAGTGTATGGCACGAATCCTACTCAAATCCACCAAATGCTTGTGTGAAATGTGGTCTAGGAATGATGGTGATGAAGATCAGATCAAGAATTGTGAAAATTGGTGAAGATTTGAGGTAGTTTGAAAAGCTTTTGCAAGTTGGAGGAAATGTGTGAACCTTGGTGTTATGAGCAATGTGATTCACCAACCATGGCATGAAGCTCTCCATATCAATATATACATGAGTTTAGAAACTCCTAGAACCTTGGAGAAGCTTCCCATGTATAATTTCCCTTGGATTTGGATTATGTAACTTCATGTGTAAGTAACCATGCATATCTTTCAAAACTTGAACCAAACTCAAAATTCCACTTTTGCCAATGTTCTCAAAATGATTTTTCCAATCAAAATGACCTATAATTTCACCTCATTTGGCCAAATTATGAAAAA
Organism: Lathyrus sativus; assembly: GCA_963859935.3. Taxonomy (NCBI): domain Eukaryota; kingdom Viridiplantae; phylum Streptophyta; class Magnoliopsida; order Fabales; family Fabaceae; genus Lathyrus; species Lathyrus sativus. Next base: position 263,291 of record CAWUDS030000686.1, on the reverse strand, counting down.
TCTCATTTTTTAGGTCATTTTTATTCATTAAATCCACCAATTTTGAAACCTTGTGATATGAATCTTTCCAATCTTTCATGGTCACTTTACTAGACTCAAACTGTCATTTGGAACAAGTTTTATGTTGTGAAGTTTTCCATTTGAAGCTTCCTTGTATGAGTTTTGGGCATAGGCTTGAAATGACCTGTAATTCTCAGATGACCAAAATACCCTTTGCTTGCCAAGACAATAAGTAGAGTTCCACACATCATATGAAGGAATACCATACCATTATAGACAGCTAAGACAATGAGGAACAATTCTTATGTTGACCAGAAATTCATTTGAAATCTCCTTGAGGGGTAAAAATTGCTTGGAAGTCAAGTCACTTTCACAGACAAAATTTCAAATACCTCAGATGACCTGTAACTTGCAAGGACCATAACTTGAGTTATATAAATCTCCTTGATGTCTTCCACCACTCAAATTAAAGGTCTTGAGATCCTCTACAAGTTCCATGTTTTCCAAGGATCCATTTGAAGCTTGCATTTTGACTTATCTTGCTTGGAAATTTGACCTAAATTAGGGGATTTTACATGGAAACCCTAATTTAGAAACTCCTCTTCTCCTTGATTTCTCTTGATTTTCTCTTGGCACATCACCATATACTTCTCCACATGTCAAATGATGAACTCCACATCTCTCCGATAGACCTTAATGCCTTTCAATCAGTCAATTGACCTAGAGTTGACCTAGGGTTGACCCAGATGAAACCCTAGTACGACTGTCTTCAACTGCAATTCTTGTGATCATATCAATGACTTGCCTCCTTCTTCAAATGACTTTCTAAGTCCTCTATGATGTCTCCATACTCTCTCCATGCTCAGTTCACAGCTCACACCTTCCTTGTTGATCCTCAGATACCCTCAAATAGGAGATAGATGCACTGCTTGATCCACAACTTCTTAGCTTTCAAATTCTTTCTGATGACTTGAATGAGGTTGGATTAGAATAATAACCTCTTGATAGGCTCATAGAGATGAGAATAGTGCTTGATCCCTGTTGGATGATTGGCTATGCTATGCTATGCAGATGATTAGACTATATACATGACCCTATATGCAAATGCTAATGCAGTTGAAACATAAACCAAATGAGGAAGGTTGAGCAAATTTTAGGGTGCAACAGCTGCCCCTATTCAAGCGACTTGGACCCGATTGGGTGAAGAGCGAACGACTTTCAACCATTCGTGGTACGAGACGGTTGAATACTAAGAACCTGGAAATTTGCCAACCGCAGAAATAAACTGCAACTGCTTGGGGAACGACATTCATCAACTGAATCTAACTGTTACGGCAACCAACTGATCCATTAGCGACCGTGCTGGGGATGACTCGTCTGCATTTCATCGGGAATAAAATCGTCCACGTTAGGAATAACTTTCTCTACGTTAGGAATAACCTTATCCACGTTAGGAATAAACTCTTCCACGTCAGGAATAAACTTGTCCACGTTAGGACTCCATCGTCCACGTTAGGACTCCCCTTTCCACGTTAGGAATAACCTTTCCATGTTAGGAATAACACCTTCCACGTTAGGAATAAACTTTGTCCATGTTAGGACTCCATCGTCCACGTTAGGACTCCCCTTTCCACGTTAGGAATAACCTTGTCCACGTTAGGACTCCATCGTCCACGTTAGGACTCCCCTTTCCACGTTAGGAATAACCTTTCCACGTTAGGAATAACACATTCCACGTTAGGAATAAACTTTTCCACGTAAGGAATACATCTTTTCTTTCCACGTTAGGAATCGCCATCTTTTCCACGTTAGGAATACCTCGTCCACGTTAGGACCCACCTTTCCACGTAAGGAATACATCTTTTTTCCACTTAAGGAATACATCGTCCACGTAAGGAATCCAACTTGATATGTCCACGTAAGGACTCAATCTTTCCACGTAAGGAATCAATCTTTCCACGTAAAGAATCAATCTTTCCACGTAAGGAATCTCCATCTTTCCACGTAAGGAATCAATCTTTCCACGTAAGGAATCTCCATCTTTCCACGCAAGGAATCAATCTTTTTTCCACGTAAGGAATCTCCATCTTTCCACGTAAGGAATAACTTTTCCACGTAAGGAATCTCCATCTTTCCACGTAAGGAATCAATCTTTCCACGTAAGGAATCTCCATCTTTCCACGTAAGGAATCAATCTTTCCACGTAAGGAATCTCCATCTTTCCACGTAAGGAATAACTTTTCCACGTAAGGAATCAACTTCTTTCCACGTTAGGAATACAACTTCTTTTCCACGTAAGGAAACCACAATCTTTCCACGTAAGGAATCAAAATTTTCTTGATCTGTCCACGTAAGGACTAAACTTTCCACGTGAGGAATACATCGTTCTTCCACGTAAGGAACGCCATCTTCTTTCCACATAAGGAAACCACTTTTCTTCCACGTAAGGAAACACCTTTATCTTTCCACGTAAGGAAACAATCTTCTTTCCACGTAAGGAATACTATATCAATCTGTCCACGTAAGGACTCCAATCTTTCCACGTAAGGAATACAATCTTCTTGATTTGTCCATGTAAGGACTCCAATCTTTCCACGTAAGGAATATAATCTTTCCACGTAAGGAATACCTTTTTTCTTTCCACGTTAGGAATCGCCATCTTTCCACGTAAGGAATCATCATCTTTTCCACGTAATGAATCACGCCTTCTTTTTTCCACGTAAGGAATCGCTTTCTTTCCACGTCAGGAATCAACTTCTCTTTCCACGTAAGGAATCATCTTCTCTTTCCACGTAAGGAATACTTTTTTTTCTATGTAAGGAATACATCATCCACGTTAGGACCCACCTTTCCACGTAAGGAACCACATCTTTCCACGTAAGGAATCCAACTTCTTTCCACGTAAGGAATCAACTTGTCCGCGTTAGGACTACATCGTCCACGTTAGGACCCATCTTTCCACGTAAGGAATAATCTCTTCTTGATTTGTCCACGTAAGGACTCCAATCTTTCCACGTACGGAATAAACTTGCTCTTCCACGTAAGGAACTGAAACCTCTCTTTCCATGTAAGGAATCATTCTTCTTTCCACGTTAGGAAACCAACTTGATCTGTCCACGTAAGGACTCCACTCTTTCCACGTAAGGAATACAATCTTTCCACGTTAGGAATCAAACTTTCCACGTTAGGAATCAACTTTCTTTTCCACGTAAGGAATCAACTTCTTTTCCACGTAAGGAATCAACTTCTTTTCCACGTAAGGAATCAACTTCTTTTCCACGTAAGGAATCTCATTTTGATTTGTCCACGTGAGGACTCCAATCTTTCCTGCTGAGAAAATAAAACTTGTCCACGTCAGGACTCACATCTTCGTCTGATTTGTCCACGTCAGGACTCTGATCTTGACTTGATTTGTCCACGTAAGGACTCTGATCTCGTCTTGATTTGTCCACGTAAGGACTCTGATCTCATCCACGTAAGGACTGCACAAGAAAATCCTAGCAGCATGGGGTAACCTCGTCCACGTCAGGACACCGTTTGTTGACCCGAAGAAGTATAAATTCGTCCACGTTAGGACTACATTGTCCACGTTAGGACCCACCTTTCCACGTAAGGAATACATCTTTCCACGTTAGGAACTAAAACTTCTTTCCACGTAAGGAATAAACTCGTCCACGTCAGGACCCATGTTTCATCTTGATTTGTCCACGTCAGGACTCAGGCATCTTCGACCCGCTGGGGAAATAAAACTTGTCCACGTCAGGACTCACATCTCCTCTGCTGAGAAATTAAAACTTGTCCACGTCAGGACTCACATCTTCGTCTGATTTGTCCACGTCAGGACTCTGATCTCGTCTTGATTTGTCCACGTAAGGACTCCCATCTCCTCTGCTGAGAAAATAAAACTTGTCCACGTCAGGACTCACATCTTCGTCTGATTTGTCCACGTCAGGACCCACGCTTCATCAACACGAAGAAAGATAACTGCTGAGAGTAAATGGTCCACGTCAGGACACCAACACAAAGAGTAATCAGTTTTGTCAACGTCATGACTTCACATTCCACGAATACCGAGAAATCAAATCTGTCCACGTTAGGACTAACACATCTCATCAACTCGAGGAAATAAATCTGTCCACGTTAGGACACCCACTTCTCTAGCACGGAGAAATCCCTTCAGCATAGGAATAAATTGTCCACGTCAGGAACCCATTTCTTGATTGGTCCCAACCCACAAACTTCTTAGTACTGACGTGACAGCGACTTGGAGGCGGACTCTACTGGGGATATTTGGAAACCAAACTACCGGACACCTGCTCTGATAACCGGAGGCAGCCTCTGAAATTCTGATTCATGAAACCCCTGATGACAAATAACTCTGCCTGGGAATAAAGAGAAACTTATCCTGATAACTCTGTGGGGAATACTGTCGAAACTGACATCATCATTGAATGTCTCATGCCGAGATCTTGAATGTTTGGTAATTCATTTGAGCAAGAGTTCTCCCCATCTGAACGGCTAGAATACAGAAACTGCTTCAGCAAAATAAATGCTGAAGATAATGCCAACTCCGGTGGGGATAGCCAGGTGCTACAGAATCATTCCAGCAAAATAAATGCTGGAAGAGTGAAGTCAACCCTGCTGGGAAATAGGGAACTTAACCAAACACCTCGTTGAAGTAACACCCTGCTGGGGAATATAACTCTGCTGGGGAATAACAGATGTGCCCAGTATGATTGGACTTCTGCTGGAGAGTGAACAGGTCTCACACGATATTCCGACAAAATAAATGTCGGGACACACCACCAAATCTTCCTGGAGAGTTTTAACCTTCGAGTTCCACTGGGAGGAAAGAAAACATTTGCTGGAAAGCGAGAACTCCGCTGGGGACGACACACCCCTCTTGGGGAAAATCAACTGACTCCGCCGGGGGAGAGTAAATGACCCTGCGGGGAAAGGTGAACTGCCTGAAGACAGCTCACAAATGTTAATCTTCTGCGGCTAAACCACTCTGCTTGAGATAAGGAATCCTTCTGGGGGACACCACACTGTCTGAACACAACCTACAATCTTGGAATCGCCAAACTCTGCTGAGGATAAACGACTTGACTAGAGAATGTCCTTTGGATAAGCTACGACTAACTGGGGAATTCGATCCTTCTTCAGTGGGGATCGAGTCTCTCGCTACGAACTTCTGGTCCATACTGCAATCTTTTGATAGCCCACCTTCTCAGAACTCTGCTTCGGGGATACTAACATGCCCCAGTCTGTGTTCTTGCATACTTCTTCTCGAAAGGAAATCCTGGTCAGGACTCTATCTTGAAATAGCTTGCCCCTGAATCTGCAACAATTTTGAAATAGACCCTACAGTTTTTGTATCCTGACGGCCAGACATGAACCGCTTCTACAATTTCGACCCTCGAAGAGGTGCTCTGTCAAAAGTAGCTCTCGTGCTCTTAGGGTGACCTTAGTCTGGTAATGCCTTTGCCCCTGATTGACTGATTCGTGGAGCAAGGCCCATAGCTATGAGAGATTTGCCAAATCTTGACCTGACTGCCCCAGATTTACTGATTCTAGGATGACTGACTCTACCTGAATTAATCAGTATAGCTTGCCCCAGTTCACGAAACATTTGGGCATTCTGCATTTTATCCCGATCATACCTTCCACTGTAGGAATCTTTCCTGTCGGCATGCGGTTACTCGTAAGTAACACAAGTTGTTCTGCATAAAAGATATATTAAACGCAATGCACATGACAGTTTCAAAATCCAAGTCTGTTCACTGGAAAAAATTTTGTGACATGTAATGAATCAATTATCAAAATGTCAATATGAAAGCTGGTAAGAGGAACCCTTTTAGGAGTCAGTTCCGATGCGATCTTTACCGACGTATGCTCTTGACCAAAACCTGTTTCAATTAGGACTTTTTCGGGTTGTAACGTGGTCAGGTTCATGGTTAACAAGGAAAGACATAGGCTCAAAGTTTATTTTAACCCACCCATTCTCCATGATGTTCTCCAATCCTATGTTCAGCTAATCTGACTTCAGCGTTCACCTGTTAGAGGTGGAATGATAGGAGTGATGGTTCAGGATACCACACATTTTTTTTGAGTGACAGTCATTTGCTTTTCGTCTTTGGGTGCCTAGAGTCACACGACTTCGTCCTTTTCAGGATTTTTTCTTTAATCCTTTTCGTCCTTCGTTTTTTCATTCCCTAACTTTTACCTGGACTGAGTATCTTTTGAGATTCTTTTGATTTTTCAGTCCAGCGGGATGCCCCTATTTTTGCCTAAGTCATTTGTTTTCAAGTTTTGACTTAGCGGGCTTTTTGATTCTTTTCGCTTTTCGTTTTTTTTTAACAAGTCGTGTGACACTGGTTTGTCTGACTTTTTGTGGAATAATGTGACTGTTTCACTCTTTGTCGGCAAGGTTTAACCATTGTGGTTCTTTAGGCACGACCTATACAAGTGTGATTTATCCTCAAACGGACACTCCTTTCGTAATTCGAACGCTTGGTCAAACTAATTGACACCTACCCTGCCCCAGATTAAGATTTAGGGTTTTTCATTTTCGAAAAGAAACTCCTACTACTGGGCTCAAAAGGGGTTATCAAGGGATTATCTTCCTTATATCTCCGGTGTTTATGGATTGAAACAATGCCTGTATTTCATCAACAAGTTTTTTACCCAAAAGCATACAATCGGAATATTATTCGTCATCTGTTTTCGTCATCCTCCCCGGATTCCTGCTAAAACAAGCATTAAGCATTAAAGAAACACAAAGAGTGAACACGACTGGATTAATTCAAAACATGCATATTCATTTCGTTTATCAATATCAATTGAAAAAACAACAAGTTTTAAGAGCGAAATTTGCAATTACACAGAAAAGCAACTACAAATGCGAAGACATGAACAAGATAACATGAAAAATGTCGGTGTCTCAGAACTGGGCTTCTTGCACTTGGACTTATTGGCGAGTCAACCATCCTCAGAAACCATTATCAGGGGTAGTCTACTGCTGTCTCGATCTTCTTTCAACGGCCCGATCAACCCTGGGAAACTTTTTCATCACCCCAGCTTTTGCTTGTCTATGGCCTTGCACCACCTTGGGGACCCTATTAGAGAAGTTAATAACCCTGCCGTCGATTAAATCTTGGATGTTATGCTTGAACGCGTGGCAACCCTCAATATCATGTCCGGGAGCCCCGAAGTGAAATTCACAGTGCCTGCTTGCATCATAACCATACAGAGGAGTGCCTGCTATAGGCGCCAGAGTTCTTTTCTCCACCAAGTTCAAACCCAGAAGTGTCTGTAACAAATCTGCATACGTTGAGGGAGGCTTTTCAAACACCCTCCTTGGCTTCTTTCCCCGAATTCTCTGTTGAGCCGGATACTGGCATCTTGTATGCTGCTGGCTTTGCTCGGACGGTTCCTTAGGCTCACGCGTTATCATCCTTAAGTTCAACCCTGGCATCGGCAACTGTTGTGGACATGGGGACTTAGATCCCAGTGGCTCTGGGGTATACCTCGATTCGTCTGCAACCTCTGGCGGAGAAATAGGAATATCAGTCCCTGAAACTTTTATACCCCCCGGTACAAACTCAATTATTTTCTCATCCAGCAAATCTTGAATCTTATGCTTAAAAGCTTTGCAGTTTGCAATGTTATGCCCCGGCGCGCCGGAGTGGAAGGCACAATGGGCGTTCAGGTCATAGTCTGGTGGCGGCTGCCCTGTCAATGGAACCAACATGCGGGGCTCAACCAGTTGAAGTTGGAACAAGAGTTGCACCAGCTGATCATAATCCACTGGGATCTCATCAAATACTCTGTTAGAAAACCTCATCCTCTTACCGTACCTCCTTGAGTTATCTTGCAAAATTAATTGCGACTGCTGACGAGGATAATCCTGAGCTTCGAACCGTGGAGAGGGTCTCTTAAGCCTGTCATGCGGAGGTAATAGTTCTCCAGACCCCTGAGGAGAAGATAAGCCAGCCGCGTCTTCCGACATTTGCCCTCCTTCTCTTCTGAGTACGTTCCTTAATATTTCAGCCATCAACCCCATCTGTGCCTTCAATCGGCAGTTCTCTTCTTCTAGCGTCTCTTGATTCGAGCGCAACACTTGCATATCTTTCGTGAACTGCCCCAGCTGGCCTCGAACATCCGTTAATTCTGCTTGAACCTGCTTGATGTCTATCCCCACAAGTTGGCGTCTGCGGCCTGGGAGAAAACCTTGATTCTCTTGCTGAGCAAAATCGGCAGCCCTATCATTAGCCCGTGCAATCAGAGGCTGCACCATATTTTGCAACTGTTTCTGACTCTCGGCCATGGCTTCCATCACCTGTATGAGCCGCATTATGTTGTTGTGCACCTCTTGCATCTCAGTCTGATCCTGACTCATGACTTCCTTACTGCTGCTTCTGGTTGAATGCCAGGGAATTCTTCGGTCGCTAATCTTGGAGGACCTGGAAGATACAGGAGATGAGATACAGTTTAATAATTACCTGTAATGCAATATGAAGGAGAATGCAATGCAATATGTGTCTGTGCGTTAGGGAAATTCATGCCCCGATTCTAGTGCGAAGGTGCTAGTGCAGTGACAGAGATCGACATACAAAGATCGGAGCTGAATCGCAGAAAGTCTCATATATTGCAGAGAAGGTCCAATAAGCCAAGAATACAATATCACTGAGTACAAAGAAGGCATGACCTCAACCAACAATCCTGGTGATGGTCAGCACTATGCAAATAAAGCATCAATACATGAAACAATCAAGTACACTCATGAGCCTGATACTCTTCTAGCAACTTCTTGGTCTCTGGGTGGCTTGGTCGGGTAAGCAGACCCTCGACAAGCTGATTTCTGCGCTTGAGAACACGTCACACGTCGCCAGTGGTTTCCTCCCATGCCCCTTCTCCGAAGCGATCCTCTAGCTTCCGCTTCTGAGACACAGCTTCATCCTTGCCTTTGATGGCCTTATTCAATGCATTCTGGAGACTATACCGGGTCATCACTTCTTCTTCATACTTCTTGATGCTAGACTTTAACTGCTCTTCAAGGTCGGAAATTTGCTGCTTCAACTTATCTTCCCTCTTTTTATTGTTAGTCAGTGTAGCATTCCAAGTCTTATTGCAAGAAGAGATCTCTCGGTGTGCTGCGTCGAGTGCCTTCTTTTTGGATTCCAGCATGTCATGGGAGCTTCTGAACTCTTGCCCCAGACGTTCGCGCTTCTTCTTCTCCTCAGTCAACTCAGCCCCTAGTCTGTTTACTAGCTTGATCTGCTGTTGGAAGGCATGCACGACCTTGTTTTTCTCACTGCGTATCTGGGCTAGCTCTTGCTCTAACCCTTCATTGATCTTCATCAAGGCTTCTTTTTCTTTCACAACTTGCTCGTAGGCCTCCCTAGAAACAGTAGTTGGCTCTGCTACCGGAATAGGAACAGAGACCGGTGCAGCCGGGAATGGCATCAGCAACTGACTTGCTCTCCCCTGAATCCAAACTTTGTAGGGTGTATAAGCCTGACAATCGTTCTTCCCTAACAATGGCTTCCCTTTTCTGTTAATACGCGTCCAGGCATGCTGCAGCTTGGCTAACAACGCTCCACTCAAATCCCCGGTGAAGTACAGAGATTCCTGTACTTCTTCCTCCTTTGGTGGGTTCTTCAGCGCATATCCAAACTGGCGGATAAACAGAGAAGGGTTGTAATTAATACACCCTTTTCTTCCTATCAACGGAACATTAGGGTACCCAGAACAACTGAAGATGAGCTCAGACCCCAGCAAGTCTCGATCAAACCAGTCAACGTCTTCGGAAGATAGCCTCATCAGGCGCTCTGACCAGCTAGCTGTAGTTGCACTGTCCACAAAAGATCCCTTCGGGGGAAGATGACTCTTGAACCACATATTCAACAGAGGCGCACAGCAGTAAACAACCTTTCCCCTTCTGTTTTCATTCTTGTAGTGCAATGAGTGGTAGAAGTCTCCGATCAACGTGGGCACTGGGTTTCCAGCAGCAAACAGATGGAAAGCGTCCAAATCCACGAAATTGGGCAAGTTAGGGAACAACACGATTCCATAAATGCATAGAGCCAAAATAGCATTGAAAACCACCCAACATCCGCTCTTGGCATACTCCTGAGCCTTGCCAACCAGAAAATCAAGGGAGAAGCCTGGAACCCCAAGCCAAGAAGTCACTAACAGTTCTGCAACATTCATGTGCAAGGCTTTAGCTAAGTCCTCCACCTTGGGCTCAGCAGCAGAGTGAATAAAGGGAACCTTGTTCTGCACTGGTAGCTCAGTGAACTCCACATACTCTTTAATGGTAGGCCCTAGAATAAAGTCAGTAAACGTGAAACATCTCAAAGCCGGGACATAAAACTGCATCAAGGTGTACAGCCCGTTCATCTCATCAGCAGTGGGCTTGCAGACTAATCTCAGTAATCTCCCATGACTCATTCTGAAGCTTCTCCTAACCTCCTCATCAGCAAGAGATATCAGACCAAGCAGAGGAGTAATATCAGGTGTGGGTAGCTTATACGCAACTGTCTTCCTCAAACTAGCCATGACCAAATAAGCAGAAGTCGGGCACTAGAACCAGGGAATATGCAAATGAACCTGCAGCACAGACACGCGTTAATGGGATGCAATGATAATGGGTATGCAAACAATGCAATGCAAGTAACATGCAACAGGGACCAAATGCCATAGCTGAATAGCCTGAACCATATCAAGAAGTCTCAGATAGACCCTTCAGAAGTCCTCAACCCTGGTCTCAGATAGACCTAAAACAAAGCTCCAACACGGGTCTCTGATAGACCCACAGCATAACTCTGACTGGTCTCTGGCAGACCTCATATCATATCTCTAACTGGTCTCTGACAGACCTTAGAACTCTCCAATTGGTCTCTGACAGACCTCAGAACTCTCCATAAATACCCAGGATCTCAGATCAAGAAATAACCGGTATCTGAAGGTCTAGTTACCTGCATAACCCCAAACCCTCTCACAGGTGGATGTCCTAGTAACTGACAAAGGTATGGCATCCTATGCGGTCGTCGGCGTCACAGACTTTCAGGGTTGATGATACGATTCCCAGAAGGAGTGGCATCATCAAATCCTGAAGAGGCCTCACTTAGCCAACTTCCAAATGATCGGTTCCCGGAGTCGACAATTCCGCTGACCAACAACCCCTTCGACCCAAAGGGTAGAAAAAGAAGCCAACCAGAAGAACCTCGTCCGAGTGTAGATTTCATGAGACACTAATGCAAGCAAAGCCGACACGCGCCCACTACTTTCTACTCTAATTCTAGGTGCACTCAAGCCCAAGTCCGGCTTATCTCTCAATCATAGAACCACCCATCACACCCCAATACAGCAATAATAATCAATATATATAATGCTGAAAATAAAGGACAGAAATATAAATCCATACAAAATCCTCGACGGGAAAACAAGCGTTAGGATTGACTCTCTTAAGGGACGTTGGATCCCAAATGCATAAGAACTATCGCAGTCTTTAGCAGTCAGGGGACGTTGAATCCCCAGCAGAGTCGCCAGCTGCTGGGGATTGCCCAAAACAGCTAGGAAAAACCTAAGGCAAGACTCGAATAAGGAACCATCGCAAGTCCCCAGCAGAGTCGCCAGCTGTCGCTACTGCGAAAATCGGCGCCGGCTGAACAGAAGAGTCGCCACTGTGCGTTATTTATCCCAAAGGAGGGAAAGGAAATGCTCAGAGTAAACCTACCGCAAAGACGGGAAAGGTATGGTCATCGCAACCAAAACTTGGATTCGGGAGTCGGTTACGCAAGGGGAAGGTATTAGCACCCCTCACGTCCGTCGTACTCGACGGGATCCATGCTTGTTTTCTGGTATGGATTGTTATTCTATCTAAACTAAGGGTCAGGGGTTAAAAAGAAAAGAAAATGACTCGGCTAAGTATCGCACTTTATGCCTACGTATTCCCGTCTGAAACGAGAAATCAGAGTCAACGTAGTTCGCCTACCTACGGGAAAGGAGGGGAAGGTTGCTCGCTAGGATATCGCATCCCATGCCTACGTACTTTCATACAGCATGAAAGATCAGAGCAAACGTAGTTCGGGCCACGGAAGACACGGGTTTGTCTTGATTGTTTTTTTATTCCTTCTGAAAAAGGTTTTTCTGATTACTGGTCCAAGCGGACAAAAATGGCGTTTTGATGAGTTCACATTCTTTTACGAAAGAAGTGTCTTTTATTGTGTTTGAAATCTTATTGTGTTTTTCTGTTCGTTTTGAGGAAGAAGAGACAGAACTCTAACCTACGGTTGCGAAGGGAATCACACTAACCTAATGTTATCATGCATGGGTTAAGACCTAGTGTCTATCATGCTCCTCTCTTGCGCAGAGAGAAACAGAGATCCTAAGGGAATAGACGGAAACAGAAACAATAACATATATACAATAAAGCAGTAAAATGCATGGATGCAACAATACAAGCGAGGCAAGGGAGTCCCACTCAACCTCGAACCTAGAAAACAATAGGCAAAAGTGAACAGGCTTCACTTTCAACCCAACAGGTTAAACAGCAAGCAATACAGTCAGGGACATTCAAACAATACATCAGAAATGAACAGCAAAAAATAAACAGCCACAGCAGCTCTGCATCAACATCTGTCTTCAAGTCATCTCCAAACAGCTACAAGCTTCAGCAAGCATCAATCTCCATCTCCACATCCTTCAAGCAAGGGCTTTGATTATCAGTCTTCCATCTGCAATGGCTTTTCTTCCAGTGTCAATCTCCAAGATGAATATCAGTCAACCAGAGGAAGTGAATGAATGTTAGACAGTCAATTACCTACCAAGGGTGGTTCATTAACTGTTAACATTATACAGACAATTTTCTCTCAAAAGTTCTATCTTTCAAATACATTCACTGATCCTTCCAAAGGAAGGAGGTGGATATTTGAAAGATACTTTGAATCATAGAGAAAGGATGGATGCAGACAAGGCATTCCATGTTTGAGAAACAAGCTTTCTAATCTAGAACTCTGCCTAGCTCCTAAACCCTAGGCTCCTCAACAGCTGCCAGCAAAGGAATCTCTTCATCAACTTTGGAAGTTGGTCTTCAATCTCTGATCTCCAATGGTTTCATCATCACAAGTCTCCAGCTCTCCCAATCCCCAAGCAAACCCAATACCCCATACGGACAAATCATAATCCCCAGAGAGGGCACACCACACCAGTCAAGCAAATATAGACAGCATACTAATAGCAGTAGGGGAATCCTAATATTCTCTAAGGGATCTAATAACTACCCATAATCCCTATAGTCCCATACCCCCAAAAATTCAATCTCTAACTCCTAAGGGAAATGCACTAATTCACCTATGTTATCACCTAAACCCTAATTTTGGTCATGTTATTCACCTACACAAATCACCTAAAATTAAGTCCTAAAAATATGAACTAAATTTTATATACAAGATAAAGGTCTAATCTAATCAACCTAAAAAGAATGGATTAAGAATAGTAAAGCATCTAATCAAACTAAAATCACCAAATTCATGTATCAAACTAAATGATTTTTACACCTATTTAAAAGAAAAATATGCCAAAAATATTAAAACAAAATGAAATTGGAATTTTTTTGCATGATATTTTTCTTGACAAAATTATGAGTAATATGCAAAAAGAACCAATGAAAAATAAGCATTTTCCAATTTTTTATGATTTTTGAAATAATTAATATCTTTTGAAAGAAAATAAAATTGAATTAAATGGATGAGGGTGCATTTAGTAAAGAAAACCAGTTAAAAAAATAAACTGGGCCCAGACTGGGGGGCGCGCATAGTAAGCGCGTCTGGGTCCAACACCATCAGAATATATGACAAAAATTAAAAAAACTAAAAACGGTGCAAATATCAATTATCTCAGCTGAAATGGGAATGGGCCTTGGTTCGTGGGGTGTCATTAGCAATAATTTCTGAGCCCAGTTTGACACAATAAGTGAAACGGTGCGTTGCACCATTTGAAATTCCCTCCGTCTCCATCTTTTAATCGTGGCCATTGGTTTAGTCTCCCAGTCAAAGTTCAACGCCTGATCGTGTGGCTCCCAGATCGTCTTCAACCTCCAGCAAACCCTAAGCCATGAAAACCCTAACCATGCCTGCATCTTCAAGTGCCCTGTTCTCCCTCCATGCACCATGAAATCACACGACTCCAAAAGCAAAATTACTCTAATTTCTTCCCTCTACGCAACCATAACCATAACTTCCTCTAAAACTCAACCAACAAGGGAACCCGATACGCATAACAGTTGGAATCCACCATGATCACCTGACATCAAATCTCCCAATGCTTGCTCAATTCTATCCTAACATTATCTACATTTCACACTGATCATTATGAGCTAATAACCTAAGATCATCGTGCACTGAATCATGAGTTATAAGCCTTAACAGTTGGTGCACACCATTAACAACCTTCATGGAATCTCTTCAAACTCACCAAAACCAGTCATCTAGCCTATCCTAACATTCTTATGCTAACAAATCTCCATAATTCTAACCAAAACATGCAATTCGAATGAAGATACCAACCTGGTGTGATGGTGAAAACAGATGCTAAAACCTCTTGATCCAATGCTTGCAATGAGTGGAAATTGATCAGGGACCTTGTTCTTGAATTCTGTATGCAACAAATCTTGCTCCAATGCTTTGAATCTCACAATTCCAATTTTCTTGCTTCTTGGATGATGGAAGTGTATGGCACGAATCCTACTCAAATCCACCAAATGCTTGTGTGAAATGTGGTCTAGGAATGATGGTGATGAAGATCAGATCAAGAATTGTGAAAATTGGTGAAGATTTGAGGTAGTTTAAAAAGCTTTTGCAAGTTGGAGGAAATGTGTGAACCTTGGTGTTATGAGCAATGTGATTCACCAACCATGGCATGAAGCTCACCATATCAATATATACATGAGTTTAGAAACTCCTAGAACCTTGGAGAAGCTTCCCATGTATAATTTCCCTTGGATTTGGATTATGTAACTTCATGTGTAAGTAACCATGCATATCTTTCAAAACTTGAACCAAACTCAAAATTCCACTTTTTCCAATGTTCTCAAAATGATTTTTCCAATCAAAATGACCTATAATTTTACCTCATTTGGCCAAATTATGAAAAATCTCATTTTTTAGGTCATTTTTATTCATTAAATCCACCAATTTTGAAACCTTGTGCTATGAATCTTTCCAATATTTCCTGGTCACTTTTCTAGACTCAAAATGTCATTTGGAACAAGTTTGATGTTGTGAAGTTTTCCATTTGAAGCTTCCTTGTATGAGTTTTGGGCATAGGCTTGAAATGACCTATAATTCTCAGATGACCAAAATACCCTTTGCTTTCCAAGACCATAAGTAGCGTTCCACACATCATATGAAGGCATACCATACCATTCTAGAAAGCTAAGACAATGAGGAACAATTCTTATGTTGACCAGAAATTTATTTGAAATCTCCTTGAGGGGTAAATATTGCTTGGAAGTCAAGTCACTTTCACAGACAAAATTTCAGATACCTCAGATGACCTGTAACTTGCAAGGACCATAACTTGAGTTCTATAAATCTCCTTTATGTCTTCCACCACTCAAATTAAAGGTCTTGAGATCCTCTACAAGTTCCATGTTGGCCAAGGATCTATTTGAAGCTTGCATTTTGACTTATCTTGCTTGGAAATTTGACCTAAATTAGGGGATTTCACATGGAAACCCTAATTTAGAAACTCCTCTTCTCCTTGATTTCTCTTGATTTTCTCTTGGAACATCACCATATCCTTCTCCACATGTCAAATGATGAACTCCACATCTCTCCAATAGACCTTAATGCCTTTCAATCAGTCAATTGACCTAGAGTTGACCCAGGGTTGACCCAGATGAAACCCTAGTTGACTGTCTTCAACTGCAATTCTTGTGATCATATCAATGACTTGCCTCCTTCTTCAAATGACTTTATAAGTCCTCTATGATGTCTCCGTACTCTCTCCATGCTCAGTTCACAGCTCATACCTTCCTTGTTGATCCTTAGATACCCTCAAATAGGAGATAGATGCACTGCTTGATCCACAACTTCTTAGCTTTCAAATTCTTTATGATGACTTGAATGAGGTTGGATTAGAATAATAACCTCTTGATAGGCTCATAGAGATGAGAATAGTGCTTGATCCCTGTTGGATGATTGGCTATGCTATGCTATGCAGAAGATTAGACTATGTACATGACCCTATATGCAAATGCTAATGCAGTTGAAACATAAACCAAATGAGGAAGGTTGAGCAAATTTTAGGGTGAAACAGAGCGTTCAGGCTCCGGTCAGTTTCATTTGGTATCCATACTTCGGTTATTACATTGAGCGTTCAGGCTCCGGTCAGTTTCGTTTGGTATCCAGACTCCGGTTAGTTTCGTTGGGTATTCAGACTTCGGTTATTACGTTGAGCGTTCAGGCTCCGGTCAGTTTCGTTGGGTATTCAGACTTCGGTTATTACGTTGAGCGTTCAGGCTCCGGTTAGTTTCGTTGGGTATCCAGACTCCGGTTATTACGTTGAGCGTTCAGAGTCCGGTTATTACGTTGAGCGTTCCGGCTCCGGTCAGTTTTGTTGGGTATCCAGACTCCGGTTATTACGTTGAGCGTTCAGGCTCCGATCAGTTTCGTTGGATATTCAGACTTTGGTTATTACGTTGAGCGTTCAGGCTCCGGTCAGTTTCATTGGGTATTCTGACTCCGGTTTTTACATTGAGCGTTCAGGCTCCGGTCAGTTTCGTTGGGTATCCTGACTCCGGTTATCACGTTGAACGTTCAGGCTCCGGTCAGTTTTGTTGGGTATCCAGACTTCGGTTATTATGTTGAGCGTTCAGGCTCCGATCAGTTTCGTTGGGTATCCAGATTCCGGTTTTTACGTTGAGTGTTCAGGCTCTGGTCAATTTTGTTGGGTATCCAGACTCCGGTTATTACGTTGAGCGTTCAGGCTCCGGTCAGTTTCGTAGGGTATCTAGACTCCGGTTATTATGTTAAGCGTTCAGGCTCCGGTCAGTTTCGTTAGGTATCCAGACTTCGATTATTACGTTGAGCGTTCAAGCTCCGGTCAGTTTCGTTGGGTATCCAGACTCCGGTTATTACGTTGAGCGTTCAGGCTCCGATCAATTTCGTTGGGTATCTAGATTCCGGTTATTACGTTGAACGTTCAGGCTCCGGTCAGTTTCGTTGGGTGTCCAGACTCCGGTTATTACGTTGAGCGTTCAGGCTCCGGTCATTTTCGTTGAGTATCCAGACTCCAGTTATTACGTTGTGCGTCCATGCTCCGGTCAGTTTCGTTGAGTATCCAGACTCTGGTTATTACGTTGAGCGTTCAGGCTCCGTTCAGTTTTGTTGGGTATCCAGCCTCCGGTTATAACGTTGAGCGTTTAGGCTCCGGTCAGTTTCGTTGTGTATCCAGACTCCGGTTATTACGTTGAGCGTTCAGGTTCCGGTCAGTTTCGTTGGGTATCCAGACTCCGGTTTTTACGTTGAGCGTTCAGGTTCCGGTCAGTTTTGTTGGGTATCCAGACTCCGGTTATTACGTTGAGCGTTCAGACTTCGGTCTATTTCGTTGGGTATCCAGACTCAAGTTATTACATTGAGCGTTTAGGCTCTGATCAGTTTCGTTGGGTATCCAGACTCAGGTTATCACGTTGAGCGTTCAGGCACCGGTCAGTTTCGTTGTGTATCCAGACTCCGGTTATTACATTGAGCGTTCAGGCTCCGGTTAGTTTCGTTGGGTATCCAGACTCCGGTTTTTACGTTGAGCGTTCAGGCTCCAGTCAGTTTCGTTGGGTATCCAGACTCCGGTTTTTACATTGAGCGTTCAGACTCCGGTCAGTTTCTTTGGGTATCCAAACTCGGGTTATGACGTTGAGCGTTCAGGCTCCGGTGAGTTTCGTTTGGTATCCAGACTCCGGTTATTACGTTGAGCGTTCGGGCTCCGGTGAGTTTCGTTTGGTATCCATACTTCGGTTATTATGTTGAGCGTTCAGGCTCCGGTCAGTTTCGTTGTGTATCCAGACCCCGGTTTTTCGTTGAGCGTTAAGGCTCCGGTTAGTTTCGTTGGGTATCCAGACTCCGGTTATTACGTTGAGCGTTCAGCCTCCGGTCAGTTTCGTTGGGTATCCAGACTCCGGTTATTACGTTGAGCGTTCAGGCTCCGGTCAGTTTCGTTGGGTATCCAGACTCCGGTTATTACGTTGAGCGTCCAGGCTCCGGTTAGTTTCTTTGGGTATCCAGACTCTGGTAATTACGTTGAGCGTTCAAGCTCCGGTCAGTTTCGTTGGGTATCCAGACTCCGGTTATTACATTGAGCATTCAGGCTCTGGTCAGTTTCATTTGGTATCCAGACTTCGGTTATTACGTTGAGCGTTCAGGCTCCGGTCAGTTTCGTTGGGTATCCAGACTCCGGTTTTTCGTTGAGCGTTCAGGCTCCGGTCAGTTTTGTTGGGTATCCAGACTCCGGTTATTATGTTGAGATAGCAGGCTCCGGTCAGTTTCGTTGGGTATCCAGACACCGGTTATTACGTTGAGCGTTCAGCCTCCTGTCAGTTTTGTTGGGTATCCAGACTCTGGTTATTACGTTGAGCGTTCAGGCTGCGGTCAGTTTCGTTGTGTTTCCAGACTCCGGTTATTACGTTGAGCGTTCAGGCTCCGGTCAATTTCGTTGTGTATCCAGACTCCGGTTATTACGTTGATCGTTCAGGCTCCATTCAATTTCGTTGGGTATCCAGACTCCGGTTATTACGTTGAACGTTCAGGCTCTGGTCAGTTTCGTTGGGTATCCAGACTCCGGTTATTACGTTGAGCGTTCAGGCTCCGGTCAGTTTCTTTGGGTATCCAGACTGCGGTTATTACGTTGAGCGTTCAGGCTCTGGTCAGTTTCGTTGGGTATCCAGACTCCGGTTATTACGTTGAGCGTTCAGCCTCCGGTCAGTTTCGTTGGGTATCCAGACTCCGGTTATTACGTTGAGCGTTCAGGCTCCGGTCAGTTTTGTTGGGTATCCAGACTCCGGTTATTACGTTGAGCGTCCAGGCTCCGGTCAGTTTCTTTGGGTATCCAGACTCTGGTTATTACGTTGAGCGTTCAAGCTCTGGTCAGTTTCGTTGGGTATCCAGACTCCGGTTATTACATTGAGCATTCAGGCTCTGGTCAGTTTCATTTGGTATCCAGACTTCGGTTATTACGTTGAGCGTTCAGGCTCCGGTCAGTTTCATTGGGTATCCAGCCTCCGATTTTTCGTTGAGCGTTCAGGCTCCGGTCAGTTTTGTTGGGTATCCAGACTCCGGTTATTATGTTGAGATAGCAGGCTCCGGTCAGTTTCGTTGGGTATCCAGACACCGGTTATTACGATGAGCGTTCAGCCTCCTGTCAGTTTCGTTGGGTATCCAGACTCTGGTTATTACGTTGAGCGTTCAGGCTCCGGTCAGTTTCGTTGTGTTTCCAGACTCCGGTTATTAAGTTGAGCGTTCAGGCTCCGGTTAATTTCGTTGTGTATCCAGACTCCGGTTATTATGTTGATCGTTCAGGCTCCATTCAATTTCGTTGGGTATCTAGACTCCAGTTGTTACGTTGAACGTTCAGGCTCCGGTCAATTTCGTTAGGTATCCAGACTCCAGTTATCACGTTGAGCGTTCAGGCTCCGGTCAGTTTCTTTGGGTATCCAGGCTCCGGTTATTACGTTGAGCGTTCAGGCTCCGGTCAGTTTCTTTGGGTATCCAGGCTTCGGTTATTACGTTGAGCGTTCAAACTACGGTCAGTTTCGTTGGGTATCCAGACTCCGGTTATTACATTGAGCGTTCAGGCTCCGATCAGTTTCGTTTGGTATCCAGACTTCGGTTATTACGTTGAGCGTTCAGGCTCCGGTCATTTTCGTTGAGCATCCAGACTCCAATTATTACGTTGTGCGTCCAGGCTCCGGTCAGTTTCGTTGAGTATCCAGACTCTGGTTATTACGTTGAGCGTTCAGGCTCCGTTCAGTTTTGTTGGGTATCCAGCCTCCGGTTATAACGTTGAGCGTTCAGGCTCCGTCAGTTTCGTTGTCTATCCAGACTCCGGTTATTACGTTGAGCGTTCAGGTTCCCGTCAGTTTCGTTGGGTATCCAGACTCCGGTTTTTACGTTGAGCGTTCAGGTTTCGGTCAGTTTTGTTGGGTATCCAGACTACGGTTATTACGTTGAGCGTTCAGGCTTCGGTCTGTTTCGTTGGGTATCCAAACTCAAGTTATTACATTGAGCGTTCAGGCTCTGATCAGTTTTGTTGGGTATCCAGACTCAGGTTATTACGTTGAGCGTTCAGGCACCGGTCAGTTTCATTGTGTATCCAGACTCCGGTTATTACGTTGAGCGTTCAGGCTCCGGTCAGTTTCGTTGGGTATCCAGACTCCGGTTTTTACGTTGAGCGTTCAGGCTCCGGTCAGTTTCGTTGGGTATCCAGACTCCGGTTTTTAAGTTGAGCGTTCAGGCTCCGGTCAGTTTCTTTAGGTATCCAGACTCGGGTTATTACATTGAGTGTTCAGGCTCCGGTCAGTTTCGTTGGGTATCCAGACTCCGGTTATTACGTTGAGCGCTCGGGCTCCGATCAGTTTCGTTTGGTATCCAGACTTCGGTTATTAAGTTGAGCGTTCAAGCTCCGGTCAGTTTTGTTGTGTATCCAGACTCCGGTTTTTCGTTGAGCGTTCAGGCTCCGGTCAGTTTTGTTGGGTATCCAGACTCCGGTTGTTACGTTGAGCGTTCAGGCTCCGGTCAGTTTCGTTGGGTATCCAGACTCCGGTTATTACGTTGAGTGTTCAGCCTCCGGTCAGTTTCGTTGGGTATCCACACTCAAGTTATTACGTTGAGCGTTCAGGCTCCGGTCAGTTTCGTTGGGTATCCAGACTCCGGTTTTTACGTTGAGCGTTCAGGCTCCGGTCAGTTTCTTTAGGTATCCAGACTCGGGTTATTACATTGAGTGTTCAGGCTCCGGTCAGTTTCGTTGGGTATCCAGACTCCGGTTATTACGTTGAGCGTTCGGGCTCCGATCAGTTTCGTTTGGTATCCAGACTTCGGTTATTAAGTTGAGCGTTCAAGCTCCGGTCAGTTTTGTTGTGTATCCAGACTCCGGTTTTTCGTTGAGCGTTCAGGCTCCGGTCAGTTTTGTTGGGTATCCAGACTCCGGTTGTTACGTTGAGCGTTCAGGCTCCGGTCAGTTTCGTTGGGTATCCAGACTCCGGTTATTACGTTGAGTGTTCAGCCTCCGGTCAGTTTCGTTGTGCATCCAGACTCCGGTTATTACGTTGAGCGTTCAGGCTCCGGTCAGTTTCGTTGGGTATCCAGACTCCGGTTTTTACGTTGAGCGTTCAGGCTCCGGTCAGTTTCGTTGGGTATCCAGACTTCGGTTTTTAAGTTGAGCGTTCAGGCTCCGGTCAGTTTCTTTGGGTATCCAGATTCGGGTTATTACATTGAGCGTTCAGGCTCCGGTCAGTTTCGTTGGGTATCCAGACTCCGGTTATTACGTTGAGCGTTCGGGCTCCGGTCAGTTTCGTTTGGTATCCAGACTTCGGTTATTACGTTGAGCGTTCAGGCTCCGGTCAGTTTCGTTGGGTATCCAGACTCCGGTTTTTCGTTGAGCGTTCAGGCTCCGGTCAGTTTCGTTGGGTATCCAGACTCCGGTTTTTACGTTGAGCGTTCAGGCTCCGGTCAGTTTCGTTGGGTATCCAGACTCCGATTATTACGTTGAGCGTTCAGCCTTCGGTCAGTTTCGTTGGGTATCCAGACTCCGGTTATTACGTTGAGCATTCAGGCTCCGGTCAGTTTCGTTGGGTATCCAGACTCCGGTTATTACGTTGAGCGTCCAGGCTCCGGTCAGTTTCTTTGGGTATCCAGACTCCGATTATTACGTTGAGCATTCAGGCTCCCGTCAGTTTCGTTGGGTATCCATACTTCGGTTTTTCATTGAGCGTTCAGGCTCCGGTCAGTTTTGTTGGGTATCCAGACTCCGGTTATTATGTTGAGATAGCAGGCTCCGGTCAGTTTTGTTGGGTATCCAGACTCTGGTTATTACGTTGAGCGTTTAGGCTCCGGTCAGTTTCGTTGGGTATCCAGACTCCGGTTATTACGTTGAGCGTTCAGGCTCCGATCAGTTTCTTTGGGTATCCAGACTCCGGTTATTACGTTGAGCGTTCAAGCTCTGGTCAGTTTCGTTGGCATCCAGACTCCAGTTATTACGTTATGCGTTCAGGCTCCGGTCAGTTTCGTTGTGTATCCAGACTCCGGTTATTACGTTGAGCGTTCAGGCTCCGGTCAGTTTCGTAGGGTATCCAGACTCCGGTTATTACGTTGTGCGTTCAGGCTCCGGTCAGTTTCGTTGGGTATCCAGACTTCGATTATTACGTTGAGCGTTCAGGCTCTGGTCAGTTTCGTAGGGTATCCATACTCCGGTTATTAAGTTGAGTGTTCAGGCTCCGGTCAGTTTCATTGGGTATCCAGACTCCGGTTATTACGTTGAACGTTCAAGCTCCGGTCAGTTTCGTTGGGTGTCCAGACTCCGATTTTTACGTTGAGCGTTCAGGCTCCGGTCATTTTCGTTGAGCATCCAGACTCCAGTTATTACATTGTGCGTTCAGGCTCCGATCAGTTTCGTTGGGTATCCAGACTCCGGTTATTACGTTGAGCGTTCAGGCTCCGTTCAGTTTTGTTGGGTATCCAGACTCAGGTTATTACATTGAGCGTTCAGGCTTTGATCAGTTTCGTTGGATATCCAGACTCAGGTTATTACGTTGAGCGTTCAGGCTCAGGTCAGTTTCGTTGTGTTTCTAGACTCCGGTTATTACGTTGAGCATTCAGGCCTCGGTCAATTTCGTTGTGTATCCAGACTCCGGTTATTACGTTGATCATTCAGGCTCCATTCAATTTCGTTGGGTATCCAGACTCCGGTTATTACATTGAACGTTCAGGCTCTGGTCAGTTTCATTGGGTATCCAGACTCCGGTTATTACGTTGAGCGTTCGGGCTCCGGTCAGTTTCGTTTGGTATCCAGACTTCGGTTATTACGTTGAGCGTTCAGGCTCCGGTCAGTTTCGTTGTGTATCCAGATTCCGGTTTTTCGTTGAGCGTTCAGGCTCTGGTCAGTTTTGTTGGGTATCCAGACTCCGGTTTTTACGTTGAGCGTTCAGGCTCCGGTCAGTTTCGTTGGGTATCCAGACTCCGGTTATTACGTTGAGCGTTCTGCCTTCGGTCAGTTTCGTTGGGTATCCAGACTCCGGTTATTACGTTGAGCGTTCAGGCTCCGGTCAGTTTCGTTGGGTATCTAGACTCCGGTTTTTACGTTGAGCGTTCGGGCTCCGGTCAGTTTCGTTTGGTATCCAGACTTCGGTTATTACGTTGAGCGTTCAGGCTCCGGTCAGTTTCGTTGGGTATCCAGACTCCGGTTATTACATTGAGCGTTCAGGCTCTGGTTAGTTTCATTTGGTATCCAGACTTCGGTTATTACGTTGAGCGTTCAGGTTCCCGTCAGTTTCGTTGGGTATCCAGACTCCGGTTTTTCATTGAGCGTTGTTGCGGTGGAAATAGGATATCAAACTATTAATTAGTTTGAATCACAATTCTTGATTCACAACCGCTCTTTGATTTATCCGAAGGAAAAGGTCAAAAGAGGGAAAACCTATTTTTGCATCGTAAACACAATGCGGGGAGAGACCTAGGTAAGGGGTTGGTTAAGCTTAGGGAAGGTACTAGCACCCTAAACTTCTGTAGTACTCTACAGGAACCTTTTGTTTATTGTATGCTTTTTATTTTTATTTATTATCTGTTTTAATATATATTGAACTAAGGGATAGAGTGACCTAAAAGACCTAAGGGTTAGTCCTAAGTTTACTCGGCAAGACATCGCATCTTGTGCCTACGTATCCTAGATAGGGAATGGAATCAGAGTAATCGTAGTTCCTCTAATTAGGGAGGTTAGAAACGTCTTGACTATGGTCAAGGTTTCAATGGGGAATAAACGTATCTTAAGGACACGCTTACGTGGAGTCTTTGAAACTCCTATTTCTATTTTGAATTTGTTAATTGAAAATTTAGGGTTGAAATTAGGGATTCCACGGCGGGAAACCCTAAACAGAGTACGGCGACTCTTTGACCTAATGCTAGGGTAAATGGTATTTTCGTCCACGGTGGGACACCTAGGCTATTAGGGTTTCAAAATGGTTGAAACTAGGGTTTTTTGACTCGACGGTCAAACTATTAAACCTAATCCTTCGGAAGGAGGAAATTAACGGTAAGAACATGCAGAATGGCAAATTATTATATGACGGAAATTAAAGTGCGGAAAGTAAAGAACGGTAAAGAAATGTGAAAATTACAAATTCCAAAATAAAAGCGGGAAATAAAACTGCGATCATGGCCTCGCATAAATTACATCCATGCCAAAAAAATAGTACGAATAAATAAAATGACAATAAGCTGAACAGACGAATTAACGGGGGTCAGATTAGACAGAAACGGCTAAATCAAAACTTTTATTTTATTTTTTGAATTTTTATTAAAAATAATTAATCTTAACTTCGAATTAAAATTAACTATAAGTTATAAAAATTTTACTAACTAGAAATTACTAAAATGTTTTTAATTATTAGTTATCAGAGAAATATAATTACAAGCTATAAAAAAACTAATTACAAGTTATATAAACAAACGATTTTAAATTATAAGTTTCACATTTTTATTTTTTTAAAAAAGGTTTTGGTTAAATAAAAATGGTTTTAATTTTTTAAAAAAGTTTTAAATTTCAATAAATAAATAAAAGAGTTTTAAAGTTTTTTTTTTAAAAAGGTTTTAAAAATTGTTTTTATTTTAATGTGTTAATAAAAAATGGATTTAATTTCAAAAGGGTCCTAATTAGAAACATTTTAATCTTATATCATGGTTTAGTAAAAAATGAAGTAATGATAATGATTTAATTAAAATGGTCCAATTAAAACGATTTAAGAAGAAATGAATTAGTGAAAAGGACCTCATGAGATTGGCTTAATCAACACTATTTTTATGTTTTATGTAAAAAAGGAAAAGTTGATTTATTTTTTATGTTAGCATTAAATAAGAAAATTTTCATCTTTTAATTAAGAAAAGTTATTACTTCCTACAATTAATATTTTGAATTTAAAAGATTTTAAGTTTTAATTTTTGAAATGATTTTATTAACAAAAATCTTTGGTGGGTTCAAGTTAAACCTTAACAAAAGTGAGTTTTAGATCAAGATTTTTCTTTACAAGTTTAGAAAAAGTTTATAAAAAAAAAAAAGAAAAGAAAGAAAAAAATATTTAGTCATAACCGTTCTTATTATAAAAAAGGGTTTTAAAAAAAAGAAAAATTAAGTTTCAACTAAAAAAGATTTTTGAGTTTTAATTTTAAAGTGACTTTTTAAAGTTTTAAAGAAACAAATTTGATTTCCTCTGTTCTTTACCTTTTTTTTTTAGGAACTTCTTAATTAATTACATAAATGTTATATTAATTAAAATAAATACCATAGGATCATAAAATATTATTCAAAAATAAATAAATAAGGAAATACATAAAGCCAAAAAAAAACCACAGAACAATACGTGAGTTCCTTTTTTAGCCTTGGTTTTCATTTGACTTCATCTTCTTCCTTCTTACCATACCGCCACCGGCCATTGTTGATGAACCACAAGCTTCTGTTCATCTCCATTTTTGGCGTGCATGTTAGATCTGTCTTCTTCTCTGTCACCTGAAAATGAAATACAAATCGAACAAAGGAAACGTTGCTCACCCTTTTCGGTAACAGGTTTGAAGCGGCCCGAATTGATTCAGCGGCGATGCGGTGGTTCCGTTCGGTAAAGTGGGACGATGATGAGAAGACCCTCTTCTCTGAGTCCGATCGGTGACGTTTCGACGGTATTCTTCCTCTTTCCGGCCGCCACGAAAAAGTGCTTCTTTTCCTCTTCTTCTTTCGAATCCGTGAGGATGATGATGATGAGGTTTGAAGCCTCCTGAATCTCAGCTGCTGCACAGTTTTTGGTTTTTCGGATCCTCTCCTCTAATGTTATCACTGCACAATTTTTCTGTCTTAGGATTTTTTCCGCCCCTCCCTAGGTCCTTTTGAAGCAGATGATTTTATATGCATTTCAGTTCTTGTGACTGTGGGCCGGATTGTTCTGTTCCCTCCGAAAAATCTGTTACGAAATCCGCGAGATCCGTTCTTATGGATCTTGGGTTTGCGATGTTTTAACTTATTTTTCGTGGTTGACATTTTCCAAAGAGTTACCTTCCGAAGGCTGAAACGTTGGATAGGCCTGGGTTATTTGTTGTCCTTTCATTGCGAAATTGTTGCTTATCTGTTGAGAAATTGTTGTGAAACAGCGGAAATTGTTGAGAAATTTCTTAGGGAAGGTGTTTCTAAGGTCTGTTTGGCAAAAACCTTCTTTGGAAAAATCCATTTTAAAAATAGGCACTTTTCAGAAATTATATATATTTTTTTTATATTTTGTAATTTTCATTATTATCAATAAAATTCTTAACTTTGTCATTTTATTATTTTTGTAAAGAACTTTACCTTTTATATAATAAAATTATCCAAATTAATTTAAAATATTATTATAAAAAAAGAAATAAAAGGCACTCTTATGAAAAAAATGCATGTTTTGTTTTTAATAAGAATGAACATAATAAAGATTACATGAAATGAGAAATGAAATTATTTTAAAAATGAATGAAACAACAATGTTAAAATGAACTACAATTAGTTGAGAAATGAAAATGAAATTAAAAGGAAATATCTTTAAAGGGAAAATGAAATAAAGTTAAAGCAAAATTAAATTGTTTTTATTATTATTATTTTTTTGTATTAATAAAATATTTTAATTTAAAAGCATTACTATTATCTTTTATACGCAAATAATAATAAATATTAAAATTTGGCATTAAAGAAACATGAAATTAAATATAAAAATGAATACTGGTAAGAGAATGAAATTATTTTTTTAAACAAATCAAATGAGACTAAAATTAACAATGACAATAGAAGTGAAATTGATTTTTTCCTTTTTTATTTTAAAATTTTTTTTAAAAAAAGTATATGATTGATTTTCAAAAATGCAATAAAATTAATTAAAACAAAGAAATATGATGAATGAAGAAACGACACATGATGAAAATTGAAATGAAAACCCTTTTCCTAATTGTTTCGACTTATCCAACTAATCCCAACTTCGAAGAAACTTCCGACTAAGTTTCCAGCAATTCAAGTGACCAAACCTATCAGAATACAATCCAATCCGCCCGATTACCTTACGTTATTATCCGGCTGCCTTCAATCTAACCACTTGACCCGACTTAATCTGAATAGCTCAAATCCTTCTCAATCAAACAGTTCCAATCAAACAGATCCAACGGCCCAAATTTCTTGACCACAACCCCAAAGTTCGTAAATTTACAGCCACCTGCAATCAAATGACCCTTTTACCCCCCATGGACTAACAAGTGCACCACGCGATATTTTCTTGCAAAAATCAACCAACTGCACAGCCCGTTAGTGGTCAGCCAAATGCAATGCAAACATGAAATGGAATGCGAGATGGACCGACTAATCTCAGGGCAAAATTTGGGGTATTACAGTTGCCCCTATTTAAATAGCTTCACCGGATGATTTGAGCGACAAAGGCTCGAGAAATCATGGTGGAGGGATTTAAATATAGATAACCGAAAATTTTGCCCTTAGATGCAGTGATATGCAATACTATGGACAAAACGACAATAAACTATATGGTTGACAATGCCATGAATTTAGTATGGTGCGTATGATGGAATGGTAAATGCAGAGATGCTGACGACACGACGACATAGGGGACAAACGCGACGAACGAACCACACTGGGAATATGACGCACTGGGTGACAGCACGACACTGGGGAATTCTAAAGTGATAGTCAACTGGTGCGAGTATGACCAATTATAACTTTAGGAAAAGGAATGGTAAGAGCGGGATCCTCAATGGAGATGGTACCGATGAGACGGCCTCCACTGGGGGAATTTAAGAGTAATCATCAACAGGTTCAGGCGTGACCGGCTGATACTCTAGAGTAAGAAAATAAAACTGGATCTGCACGACTGTAGGATCGATTAACAAGATGTTGGAGCATTGAGCAAAGAATAACATCCGAGCTTCTGGAAACTCTCCCTCGTGACAGGATCAAACGGAATTTAGGAATCCGTAGAAAATATACAGGGTAAAACCGGCTGTATGCCAAAATAAATGGTCTTAAATGGGAAACGCCCTGATAAGCTTTCTCGAGAGAGAACTGCCACTTATCGTTGGAAGGGACTTATATGCCAAACTGGATAAGCTCTCAAATAAAGAGACTGCTGCTTATCTGTGGATAATAGATTGATTGATAATATAAACTTCTTCACGTCTCAAGTCTGTGCTCCCTGGACATGATTCAGTTTCTTCTTTTTCTAAAGGATAAAATAAACGTCTTCATAATTCGAGATCGGTGCTCTCCCGAATATGATTCGGCTCCTTCTTTTACTAAAGGGTAAATGAACTTCTTCATACTTCAAGATCTGTGCTCTCCTGAATATGATTCCGCTCCTTCTTTTACTAAAGGGTAAATGAACTTCTTCATACTTCAAGATCTGTGCTCTCCTGAATATGATTCCGCTACTTCTTTTACAAAAGGGTAAACGAACTTCTTCATACTTCAAAATCTGTGCTCTCCTGAATATGATTCCGCTCAAACCTCCCCTTTCTTCAAAATGATACAGGAAATGGAAACCAAACTGCTCGCTGGAGATGGTCATTTGCTGCAAGTAATAACGAAGATAGGATAAGCTTCTCGGGCGAGAAATGCCGCTTATTTGCAAGAGTGGCAATAATAAGCTTCTCGGGTGAGAACTGCTTGTAGAGGTGGTAACAGGTAATGTAAATTGTAAAGAAAGTTGTGATGATGGCAAACATCTAGATCACTGAGTGATAACAGGTAACATAAATTGTAAAGAAGGTCGTGATGATGGCAAACATCTAGATCACTGAGTGATAGCAGGTAACATAAATTGTAAAGAAGGTCGTGATGACGGCAAACATCTAGATCACTGTAATGTAAATTGTCAAGAATGTTGTGATGATGGCAAACATCTAGATCACTGTAATGTAATAATGAGCTCCTTGTATGAGAAGATCAATTGTAGAGTGTATTGTAAAGTGTAAGGTAGGTGATAAGCTCCTCGGCTGGGAACTGTTGCTTATCTATTGTGCAATATAGTGATAAGCTTCTCGGGCAAGAACTGTCGCATATCTGCAAAGGATTGTAAATGATTTTCTTGAAAGATAGCGCAAAATAAATGCACGTCCAGGTAGGTTCAGTGACCGACGGGACTGAAGTTCGATCTAGAATTAGGCTAGAAAGAACGGACAAACAAAACTCCATTAAGGAAACGGACTCGAATGGGGACTACCTTATCCTAACGCGGAAAGGTAACGGAAATAGCCATCGTCCATGAGGGTTGAACTCTATGAGGAAACTGGAAACAAGTAGGTATTTTATGCTTAGGGCTGACGATCTACTTGGAGAGAGCGGACAAACCCAGTTACTCGGCGGTAACGACAAGGATGACGATAAATAGCAAGCATGCAAATGCTAATGCGTATGCCAAAGTGTATACGAATGTGTATGTTCATGTGTATGACAATGAAATGAAAATGAGTATGTAATGCTCATGCTTATGCTTATGCTGACAAAACAGATGAGAGAGGAGACATGAGATGAAATAAACATCTCGACAGGAATACCCGGTGACCTCTGCAACAGTACATCTATTAGAGGATAGGAATAGTTGATGGTAAGACCGAATCTGGCTTCATAGTTAAAATTTCCCTGGGGGGAAAAGATCATGACTTCCACATGGGGATACGTCTTCACTGGAGAGTATGATGTCACGACTTCAACTGGGGATCCATGACCTCTGCACGAGGATATGATGTCATAACTTCACGGGAGGGATTGCCATCATGAACCATAATCAGCCAAAAAACTCTTGGGATCAGAGATTTTCGGGGATAAAATAAATATCCGCTTCGTGGGGAAGATGTGGAATTAGGCAACTTCATGGAGATAGCGTAGCAACTTTCTGGGAATAATACTTCGGCTTCTTGGGAAAAAGGTACATCCAACTGGGGATAAGATATATCAAACTTCCCTGCGGAGAGTTCATCAGACTTACTGGGGAGAATTCAACAAACATTCATGAGGACAATATCTTGACCTCTTGGGGAGATTTTAGCGATCTCCTGGGGAATATTTCCTGAGGAAAGTAAGGCAATTTCACTGAGGAATAGATAATTCCGCTGAGAATGGGGTTTAAGAACATATATCACTTGGAGGATACCAGGGATATCTCTGCAGTCTTGAGAGTCACTGGGGATTTATCGAATGGATCCCAAAAGTGTTGTCAGCTTAAAGTCTTGCTGGGGACTGTTACTAGGAAGATGCTGGTATGATCTCTGCTGTCTTGGAGATTACCGGCTCAGCCCAAAGTGTTGTCAGCTTATAGTCTCGCTGGGGACTGTTACTGGGAAGATGCTGGTATGATCTCTGTTGTCTTGGAGATTACCGGCTCAGCCCAAAGTGTTGTCAGCTTATAGTCTCGCTGGGGACTGTGTCGGCTTAAAGTCTCTCTAGGGACTGCTCTGAGGCAATGGTTGATGAGATTTACTGGGGAATGAAGACCACCGGGAGTAAGATCCATCGGGTGCATGAAAATGTCGTGAAACAAGCTAGTTTTGATCTTAATGGACTTCGGGATAGTCGCCATTTTGAAAAACAATATGCCCTAGAGTACCTGTTGTATGAGAGAGTCATCTCGAGAGGATTTTACAGAGAACATAGGGTTCGATTGCCCCCTTGTTTTCAAACTCTTGGAGAGATTTGTTAGATCTCGACGTAACTGGCTCAGATCGACGGTGACATGACTGAGTCTTCAAAAATAGCTCTTAAGAATGTCAGGCTCACATTGATGAGAAAACTGGAAACCATCTGCCCCTGTTTAGCAGGATCTGTGACATCTATATGTAAGTTTCTAAGATATCAGGCAAAACCGACACGCGTGAAATGCTATCCTGAAACTATCAATGCAACAATATATTTGTCTTGAAATTTTTGTTTTTGTTTTTGTTTTGAAAAAGGATATCGCTATAACTCGTGACCGAAATCACATAGCTAGGATATGAATTTACTTTGTAATGCCAACGGTGAATTGAGCATAGCTCGTAGGAGTCAGGAAACATTATCTCGTCGAGTATGCTTTCAAAAGAATTCCTACTTCAATTAGGTCTTTTAATGGTTGTATCGTGGCTTGGTTCACGGTTTAAGAAACAAGGGATAAAGGCTCAAAGTTATTTGTACCCACCCCTATTCGTGATGTTCTCCAATCCTATTCAGTTAACCAGATGCGAGCACTCATATCTCAATCAGATTTGATATGGTCGAGGACTTACCAAGGCTTTGGACATGGCCGTCACTCACCTAGTTTCTTTTGGCGATGAATCACACGACTTTGTTCTTTATCGGGAATTCTTTATGGTAATCCCTTGTTTTTGTTATATTTTTTCATTCCTTAACTTTTTCCTGGACGACGTCTTTTGATTTTATTTTGGAGTCTAGCGGGATGCCCCAGTTTTGCCTAAGTCTCCTTCATAGGTTTTGACTTAGCGGGCTATATTTTTTTTTATTTTTGTGAATGAGTCGTGTGACTCTTTTGAAGGTTTGTGACTACCCCACTCTTTAGGTAGTAGAGGAATAGTCGTTGCATTTTGACTTCTTAAGATGCTAAGGATAGATTCTCGACGGTTCGCTCCTCCTTTTTGAGGGTTTGAGCGCTCGATTGGTTGTACTGAAAAACTACCCTGCCCCAGGTTAAAATAAGGGTTTTAATTTGGAAAAGAAGAAAACTCCTACTTCAAGGCTCAAAGGGGTTAAAGAGGGGTTATCATCCTTATGTCTCCATTATTTGGGATTTGAAACAATGCCTTACATCATCAGCAGGTTTCAATTGGAAGCATACAACAAGAGATTTGACGTTTTTGGTTCATCATCCTCCCCCCAATTCTCTGGCATTATAAGTTTATGAAAAATATTTTTAATGAGTGAAACGAATGGATTTATTCAAGACAAACATGCATTGCATCAATTATTCCAAAATAAACAAGTTCGTACATGATAATTATGCTTAATCAAAGAAAATAAACATATAAATAATCAAAATGTAATGTCTCAAAGTCCTTCAAGATGTGTTTATGAAGTCTTCGTGTCTGAGACCGGCATGGTAGTGGTTTCCTCTGGCGGAGCCTCACTGGAAGGAGTCGTCTTGCTTGCCCTAGCTATGTCTGTCATTACTTTATTATCGGTCTTCAAATCTTCACTCAGAATAACTCTTCCAGATTCTCTGTTGATCGGGGTCGCATCATCTTGAGGATTGCTGAAATGAAAAGGACTAGGCATCTGAAGAACTACCGGCTTCGGCTGATTCACCATATGCGTCACTGGTTGAGATATGTTGAAAACAGGATTTGCAGAGCTTGATTCTGGCCCCTGGGACGCCTTGAGAGGAGTCTTGACTTTCGGCTGAGGATCGTCAAAAGACAGGACCTTCTTTTCTAGCAAATCTCTGACAATATTCTTAAGCACGTAACATCCTTCCAAATTGTGACCAGGCGCACCCTCATGAAATAAACAATGAACGGCGACATTGTAATTGACAGGTACCGGATTGGGAGGTGGACCCAAAGTTTGGGTAACAATCAGACCTTGTTGCACTAAGAAAGGATACAACTCAGTGAACGTCATTGGAATTGGAGGACAAGGTTTATACTGCCTCTTACTCGGACCATTCTGTCAGGGTGCTCGCTCCTCTGACGATTGGCATACAGGACTGTTGGGCACTCGTTGACAGTTGATAGGAGCTTGTGCAGACTGATAAACAGGAGGTTGTTGATAAACCGAATGTTGATAGACCGGAGCCGGTTGCACAGGCTGATAGGTAGGAAATTGAGGATTGACAGGAGTTACGATAGTAGCCACATAGGGTTGTGGAGCATGTTGAACCGGATAACCTTGAACATAATTCTGCTGATGTTGATGAGCAGCCATCAAGCGATTCCTCGGACGTGTAGCTCTTTTATGGTGGTCAGAGCTCGGAGTTTTGCACTTCAGAGGAGTAACTCATCGAACTGCTTGAGCGATGGTAGGACGCACCAAAATGGATTGAAAACCATGAGGAGGTACATTGCAACAGTAACGGCTGGTTGAGGATCCACAACAGTATGAGTGATCTCAGAAACAACAGTGGGCTGAGAATCCAGTTTTGCATTAAGAGCTTGTAGCATCTCCATAATCTTCCCCACACTTCCTCGAAGATCTTCGAGTTCATGGCTGACACGGTCTATCTCTTGAGCTTGTTCTTCCATCCTTTTTCGAGCTTGGGCTCTAGTATTGTACTGATGCGGAGGACCCAGGGTGACGAAACTCACAGGCGAGAGAACCGAGAATAAGAAACCGTGAGACACATGTGATGCAAAAATATGATGCAAAAATGCGAAATGCGAATGGAATGATTTCATGGAATTCAAATATTTACGAATATTGCAGAATAACAAAGAAATTTTATTTATTAATTAAAAATAGATTACAAATAATATTCTTAGAAAATTCTTGGCATAATAGCTAAATAAAAGCTAATAATGACCCTAAGGGAGCTTCCTGTTCTGCCCCTTGCTCTGCTCTTCTAGTTGGGCCTTTTTTAGGATGAGCCTATCTTCAAAAGGTAGATCTAGAGTTAGAGGAAAATAAATCCTTCATCAAAACCAAACAAGGGTATGTTGGAAAAGTCTTCACAATTGTTAGTGATCATATTGCCCTTGATATCGGATACCTTCAAGCATATGGTTTTAGCAACAGTCTTGTTCTTTAGGGTCCCTCTCCAAGAAAGGGAACAGAGTCTTATCCGAAATAGACAACCCTACGAGCTGAGAATATTCTTCCAAAGTAGGTAATGGCTGATAACCGGGGAATGTGAAGCAATGGTAGTCGGGATCAAAGAATTGTAGCAAAATCGAAAGAAGTTCTCCGTTCATTTTATATTCCAACAGAGATAACAATCTTCCATACCGGTTACAGAATCCTTCTTGATCTTTGATTAAAGATCCTAGCTTCCTTAGGTCATCTAGCTTAAGACTTTTAAAAGTATATTTCAAATTTTTTCCTCAATTGTAATCCATAATCTTGCAATATTCATAAACAAAATTTGAATTCCATGAAATGTAATGCAATGTGATGCTTTAATGGATGCAATGCACATATATTCGCAAGTCCTAGGTTAAAGGTATGTGCAAGGAGTTAGGGTCTACCCATCCCCATAAGGTATTTACTACGGTTAGTTGTACCTGCAGAACAAGGGTTCTAAAGAAGTGCCCAAAGTCATCAGTCCATCCTTCGGATATTATCAACTTTCCAACTGACTCGGAGGTTAATAATATTCTCAAGAGAACCTCTTTTGAGTGTAGTATCGCGTAGCAACTATCTTGGGATTACTCCCTCATAGTTCCCGCACTACGTCCTAGATAAGGCCAAAGTGGTGTTAAGGTACTACGGTCCCCAGTATCACAGACTCCAATCGACAATAGTAAAAGTTTTCACGATTACTCGTTCAACCGAACCATTTTCGAAAGGGTCTCAACTGAGCGGTAATTCTCAAGTCAGCTTGGTCGGGATTCCACTCCCTATAAGCCTCGTCGAATATATCACCTTCCTATAATAATGTCACTCAAGTCCGGGTGTAGGACTTATCTCACAACAAAGATACCCCAAGCAAGGTACAATATATACAGATAATAAAATAAAATAGAAATATCATACAATAAACAAAATAGGGGCAACCCTTAAAAATTAGGGGGTCCCCAGTGAAGTCGCCATTTTCTGTTGCGGTGGAAATAGGATATCAAACTATTAATTAGTTTGAATCACAATTCTTGATTCACAACCGCTCTTTGATTTATCCGAAGGAAAAGGTCAAAAGAGGGAAAACCTATTTTTGCATCGTAAACACAATGCGGGGAGAGACCTAGGTAAGGGGTTGGTTAAGCAGCACCCTAAACTTCTGTAGTACTCTACAGGAACCTTTTGTTTATTGTATGCTTTTTATTTTTATTTATTATCTGTTTTAATATATATTGAACTAAGGGATAGAGTGACCTAAAAGACCTAAGGGTTAGTCCTAAGTTTACTCGGCAAGACATCGCATCTTGTGCCTACGTATCCTAGATAGGGAATGGAATCAGAGTAATCGTAGTTCCTCTAATTAGGGAGGTTAGAAACGTCTTGACTATGGTCAAGGTTTCAATGGGGAATAAACGTATCTTAAGGACACGCTTACGTGGAGTCTTTGAAACTCCTATTTCTATTTTGAATTTGTTAATTGAAAATTTAGGGTTGAAATTAGGGATTCCACGGCGGGAAACCCTAAACAGAGTACGGCGACTCTTTGACCTAATGCTAGGGTAAATGGTATTTTCGTCCACGGTGGGACACCTAGGCTATTAGGGTTTCAAAATGGTTGAAACTAGGGTTTTTTGACTCGACGGTCAAACTATTAAACCTAATCCTTCGGAAGGAGGAAATTAACGGTAAGAACATGCAGAATGGCAAATTATTATATGACGGAAATTAAAGTGCGGAAAGTAAAGAACGGTAAAGAAATGTGAAAATTACAAATTCCAAAATAAAAGCGGGAAATAAAACTGCGATCATGGCCTCGCATAAATTACATCCATGCCAAAAAAATAGTACGAATAAATAAAATGACAATAAGCTGAACAGACGAATTAACGGGGGTCAGATTAGACAGAAACGGCTAAATCAAAACTTTTATTTTATTTTTTGAATTTTTATTAAAAATAATTAATCTTAACTTCGAATTAAAATTAACTATAAGTTATAAAAATTTTACTAACTAGAAATTACTAAAATGTTTTTAATTATTAGTTATCAGAGAAATATAATTACAAGCTATAAAAAAACTAATTACAAGTTATATAAACAAACGATTTTAAATTATAAGTTTCACATTTTTATTTTTTTAAAAAAGGTTTTGGTTAAATAAAAATGGTTTTAATTTTTTAAAAAAAGTTTTAAATTTCAATAAATAAATAAAAGAGTTTTAAAGTTTTTTTTTTAAAAAGGTTTTAAAAATTGTTTTTATTTTAATGTGTTAATAAAAAATGGATTTAATTTCAAAAGGGTCCTAATTAGAAACATTTTAATCTTATATCATGGTTTAGTAAAAAATGAAGTAATGATAATGATTTAATTAAAATGGTCCAATTAAAACGATTTAAGAAGAAATGAATTAGTGAAAAGGACCTCATGAGATTGGCTTAATCAACACTATTTTTATGTTTTATGTAAAAAAGGAAAAGTTGATTTATTTTTTATGTTAGCATTAAATAAGAAAATTTTCATCTTTTAATTAAGAAAAGTTATTACTTCCTACAATTAATATTTTGAATTTAAAAGATTTTAAGTTTTAATTTTTGAAATGATTTTATTAACAAAAATCTTTGGTGGGTTCAAGTTAAACCTTAACAAAAGTGAGTTTTAGATCAAGATTTTTCTTTACAAGTTTAGAAAAAGTTTATAAAAAAAAAAAAGAAAAGAAAGAAAAAAATATTTAGTCATAACCGTTCTTATTATAAAAAAGGGTTTTAAAAAAAAGAAAAATTAAGTTTCAACTAAAAAAGATTTTTGAGTTTTAATTTTAAAGTGACTTTTTAAAGTTTTAAAGAAACAAATTTGATTTCCTCTGTTCTTTACCTTTTTTTTTTAGGAACTTCTTAATTAATTACATAAATGTTATATTAATTAAAATAAATACCATAGGATCATAAAATATTATTCAAAAATAAATAAATAAGGAAATACATAAAGCCAAAAAAAAACCACAGAACAATACGTGAGTTCCTTTTTTAGCCTTGGTTTTCATTTGACTTCATCTTCTTCCTTCTTACCATACCGCCACCGGCCATTGTTGATGAACCACAAGCTTCTGTTCATCTCCATTTTTGGCGTGCATGTTAGATCTGTCTTCTTCTCTGTCACCTGAAAATGAAATACAAATCGAACAAAGGAAACGTTGCTCACCCTTTTCGGTAACAGGTTTGAAGCGGCCCGAATTGATTCAGCGGCGATGCGGTGGTTCCGTTCGGTAAAGTGGGACGATGATGAGAAGACCCTCTTCTCTGAGTCCGATCGGTGACGTTTCGACGGTATTCTTCCTCTTTCCGGCCGCCACGAAAAAGTGCTTCTTTTCCTCTTCTTCTTTCGAATCCGTGAGGATGATGATGATGAGGTTTGAAGCCTCCTGAATCTCAGCTGCTGCACAGTTTTTGGTTTTTCGGATCCTCTCCTCTAATGTTATCACTGCACAATTTTTCTGTCTTAGGATTTTTTCCGCCCCTCCCTAGGTCCTTTTGAAGCAGATGATTTTATATGCATTTCAGTTCTTGTGACTGTGGGCCGGATTGTTCTGTTCCCTCCGAAAAATCTGTTACGAAATCCGCGAGATCCGTTCTTATGGATCTTGGGTTTGCGATGTTTTAACTTATTTTTCGTGGTTGACATTTTCCAAAGAGTTACCTTCCGAAGGCTGAAACGTTGGATAGGCCTGGGTTATTTGTTGTCCTTTCATTGCGAAATTGTTGCTTATCTGTTGAGAAATTGTTGTGAAACAGCGGAAATTGTTGAGAAATTTCTTAGGGAAGGTGTTTCTAAGGTCTGTTTGGCAAAAACCTTCTTTGGAAAAATCCATTTTAAAAATAGGCACTTTTCAGAAATTATATATATTTTTTTTATATTTTGTAATTTTCATTATTATCA
Source organism: Lathyrus sativus (assembly GCA_963859935.3). Classification (NCBI taxonomy): domain Eukaryota; kingdom Viridiplantae; phylum Streptophyta; class Magnoliopsida; order Fabales; family Fabaceae; genus Lathyrus; species Lathyrus sativus. The sequence goes on along the minus strand of CAWUDS030000686.1, from coordinate 225,329 downwards.
ATAAAATTCTTAACTTTGTCATTTTATTATTTTTGTAAAGAACTTTACCTTTTATATAATAAAATTATCCAAATTAATTTAAAATATTATTATAAAAAAAGAAATAAAAGGCACTCTTATGAAAAAAATGCATGTTTTGTTTTTAATAAGAATGAACATAATAAAGATTACATGAAATGAGAAATGAAATTATTTTAAAAATGAATGAAACAACAATGTTAAAATGAACTACAATTAGTTGAGAAATGAAAATGAAATTAAAAGGAAATATCTTTAAAGGGAAAATGAAATAAAGTTAAAGCAAAATTAAATTGTTTTTATTATTATTTTTTTTTTGTATTAATAAAATATTTTAATTTAAAAGCATTACTATTATCTTTTATACGCAAATAATAATAAATATTAAAATTTGGCATTAAAGAAACATGAAATTAAATATAAAAATGAATACTGGTAAGAGAATGAAATTATTTTTTTAAACAAATCAAATGAGACTAAAATTAACAATGACAATAGAAGTGAAATTGATTTTTTCCTTTTTTATTTTAAAATTTTTTTTAAAAAAAGTATATGATTGATTTTCAAAAATGCAATAAAATTAATTAAAACAAAGAAATATGATGAATGAAGAAACGACACATGATGAAAATTGAAATGAAAACCCTTTTCCTAATTGTTTCGACTTATCCAACTAATCCCAACTTCGAAGAAACTTCCGACTAAGTTTCCAGCAATTCAAGTGACCAAACCTATCAGAATACAATCCAATCCGCCCGATTACCTTACGTTATTATCCGGCTGCCTTCAATCTAACCACTTGACCCGACTTAATCTGAATAGCTCAAATCCTTCTCAATCAAACAGTTCCAATCAAACAGATCCAACGGCCCAAATTTCTTGACCACAACCCCAAAGTTCGTAAATTTACAGCCACCTGCAATCAAATGACCCTTTTACCCCCCATGGACTAACAAGTGCACCACGCGATATTTTCTTGCAAAAATCAACCAACTGCACAGCCCGTTAGTGGTCAGCCAAATGCAATGCAAACATGAAATGGAATGCGAGATGGACCGACTAATCTCAGGGCAAAATTTGGGGTATTACAAGCGTTCATGCTCCGGTCAGTTTTGTTGGGTATCCAGACTCCGGTTATTATGTTGAGATAGCAGGCTCCGGTCAGTTTTGTTGGGTATCCAGACTCTGGTTATTACGTTGAGCGTTTAGGCTCCGGTCAGTTTCGTTGGGTATCCAGACTCCGGTTATTACGTTGAGCGTTCAGGCTCCGGTCAGTTTCTTTGGGTATCCAGACTCCGGTTATTACGTTGAGCGTTCAAGCTCCGGTCAGTTTCGTTGGCATCCAGACTCCAGTTATTACGTTATGCGTTCAGGCTCCGGTCAGTTTCGTTGAGTATCCAGACTCCGGTTATTACGTTGAGCGTTCAGGCTCCGGTCAGTTTCGTAGGGTATCCAGACTCCGGTTAGTTTCGTTGGGTATCCAGACTTCGATTATTACGTTGAGCGTTCAGGCTCCGGTCAGTTTCGTAGGGTATCCATACTCCGGTTATTAAGTTGAGTGTTCAGGCTCCGGTCAGTTTCGTTGGGTATCCAGACTCCGGTTATTACGTTGAACGTTCAGGCTCCGGTCAGTTTCGTTGGGTGTCCAGACTCCGATTTTTACGTTGAGCGTTCAGGCTCCGGTCATTTTCGTTGAGCATCCAGACTCCAGTTATTACATTGTGCGTTCAGGCTCCGGTCAGTTTCGTTGGGTATCCAGACTCCGGTTATTACGTTGAGCGTTCAGGCTCCGGTCAGTTTTGTTGGGTATCCAGACTCAGGTTATTACATTGAGCGTTCAGGCTTTGATCAGTTTCGTTGGGTATCCAGACTCAGGTTATTACGTTGAGCGTTCAGGCTCTGGTCAGTTTAGTTGTGTTTCTAGACTCCGGTTATTACGTTGAGCATTCAGGCCTCGGTCAATTTCGTTGTGTATCCAGACTCCGGTTATTACGTTGATCGTTCAGGCTCCATTCAATTTCGTTGGGTATCCAGACTCCGGTTATTACATTGAACGTTCAGGCTCTGGTCAGTTTCGTTGGGTATCCAGACTCCGGTTATTACGTTGAGCGTTCAGGCTCCGGTCAGTTTCGTTTGGTATCCAGACTTCGGTTATTACGTTGAGCGTTCAGGGTCCGGTCAGTTTCGTTGTGTATCCAGACTCCGGTTTTTCGTTGAGCGTTCAGGCTCCGGTCAGTTTTGTTGGGTATCCAGACTCCGGTTTTTACGTTGAGCGTTCAGGCTCCGGTCAGTTTCGTTGGGTATCCAGACTCCGGTTATTACGTTGAGCGTTCAGCCTTCGGTTAGTTTCGTTGGGTATCCAGACTCCGGTTATTACGTTGAGCGTTCAGGCTCCGGTCAGTTTCGTTGGGTATCCAGACTCCGGTTATTACGTTGAGCGTCCAGGCTTCGGTCAGTTTCTTTGGGTATCCAGACTCCGATTATTACGTTGAGCATTCAAGCTCCGGTCAGTTTCGTTGGGTATCCAGACTCCGGTTATTACATTGAGCGTTCAGGCTCTGGTTAGTTTCATTTGGTATCCAGACTTCGGTTATTACGTTGAGCGTTCAGGTTCCCGTCAGTTTCGTAGGGTATCCAGACTCCGGTTATTACGTTGTGCGTTCAGGCTCCGGTCAGTTTCGTTGGGTATCCAGACTCAGGTTATTACATTGAGCGTTCAGGCTTTGATCAGTTTCGTTGGGTATCCAGACTCAGGTTATTACGTTGACCGTTCAGGCACCGGTCAGTTTCATTGTGTATCCAGACTCCGGTTATTATGTTGGGCATTCAGGCTCCGGTCAGTTTCGTTGGGTATCCAGACTCTGGTTATTACGTTGATCGTTCAGGCTCCATTCAATTTCGTTGGGTATCCAGACTCCGGTTATTACATTGAACGTTCAGGCTCTGGTCAGTTTCGTTGGCTATCCAGACTCCGGTAATTACGTTGAGCGTTCGGGCTCCAGTCAGTTTCGTTTGGTATCCAGACTTCGGTTATTACGTTGAGCGTTCAGACTCCGGTCAGTTTCGTTGTGTATCCAGACTCCGGTTTTTCGTTGAGCGTTCAGGCTCCGGTCAGTTTTGTTGAGTATCCAGACTCCGGTTTTTACGTTGAGCGTTCAGGCTCCGGTCAGTTTCGTTGGGTATCCAGACTCTGGTTATTACGATGAGCGTTCTGGCTCCGGTCAGTTTCGTTGGGTATCCAGACTCCAGTTATTATGTTGAGCATTCAGGCTCCGGTCAGTTTCTTTTGGTATCCAGTCTCCGGTTATTACATTGAGCGTTCAGGCTCCGGTCAGTTTCTTTGGGTATCCAGACTCCGGTTATTTCGTTGAGCGTTCAAGCTCCGGTCAATTTCGTTGGGCATCCAGACTCCAGTTATTACGTTGTGCGTTCAGGCTCCGGTCAGTTTCGTAGGGTATCCAGACTCCGGTTATTACGTTGTGCATTCAGGCTCCGGTCAGTTTCGTTGGGTATCCAGACTTCGATTATTACGTTGAGCGTTCAAGCTCCGGTCAGTTTCGTAGGGTATCCATACTCCGGTTATTAAGTTGAGTGTTCAGGCTCCGGTCAGTTTCGTTGGGTATCCAGACTCCGGTTATTACGTTGAACGTTCAGGCTCCGGTCAGTTTCGTTGGGTGTCCAGACTCCAATTATTACGTTGAGCGTTCAGGCTCCGGTCATTTTCGTTGAGCATCCAGACTCCAGTTATTACATTGTGCATTCAGGCTCCGGTCAGTTTCGTTGAGTATCCAGACTCCGGTTATTACGTTGAGCGTTCAGGCTCCGGTCAATTTCGTAGGGTATCCAGACTCCGGTTATTACGTTATGCGTTCAGGCTCCGGTCAGTTTCGTTGGGTATCCAGACTTCGATTATTACGTTGAGCGTTCAAACTCCGGTCAGTTTCGTAGGGTATCCATACTCTGGTTATTATGTTGAGTGTTCAGGCTCCGGTCAGTTTCGTTGGGTATCCAGACTTCGATTATTACGTTGAGCGTTCAAGCTCCGGTCAGTTTCGTTGGGTATCCAAACTCCGGTTATTACGTTGAGCGTTCAGGCTCCGGTCAGTTTCGTTGGGTATCTAGACTCCGGTTATTACGTTGAGCGTTCAGGCTTCGGTCAGTTTCTTTGGGTATCCAGACTCCGGTTATTACGTTGAGCGTTCAAGCTCCGGTCAGTTTCGTTAGGCATCCAGACTCCAGTTATTACGTTATGCGTTCAGGCTCCGGTCAGTTTCGTTGAGTATCTAGACTCCGGTTATTACGTGGAGCGTTCAGGCTCCGGTCAGTTTTGTAGGGTATCCAGACTCCGGTTATTACGTTGTGCATTCAGGCTCCGGTCAGTTTCCTTTGGTATCCAGACTTCGATTATTACATTGAGCGTTCAGGCTCCGGTCAGTTTCGTAGGGTATCCATACTCCGGTTATTACCTTGAGTGTTCAGGCTATGGTCATTTTCGTTGGGCATCCAGACTTCGATTATTACATTGAGCGTTCAAGCTCCGGTCAGTTTCGTTGAGTATCCAGACTCTGGTTATTACGTTGAGCGTTCAGGCTCCGTTCAGTTTTGTTGGGTATCCAGACTCCGGTTATTACGTTGAGCGTTCAGGCTCCGGTCAGTTTGGTTGTGTATCCAGACTCCGGTTATTACGTTGAGCGTTCAGGCTCCGGTCAGTTTCGTTTGGTATCCAGACTTCGGTTATTACGTTGAGCGTTCAGGCTCCGGTCTGTTTCGTTGTGTATCCAGACTCCGATTTTTTGTTGAGCGTTCAAGCTCCGGTCAGTTTTGTTGGGTATCCAGACTCCGGTTTTTAGGTTGAGCTTTCAGGCTCCAGTCAGTTTAGTTGGGTATCCATACTTCGATTATTACGTTGAGCGTTCAAGCTCCGGTCAGTTTCGTTGGGTATCCAAACTCCGATTATTACGTTGAGCGTTCAGGCTCCGGTCAGTTTCGTTGGGTATCCAGACTCCGGTTATTAAGTTGAACGTTCAGGCTCTGGTCAGTTTTGTTTAATATCCAGACTTCGGTTATTACGTAGAGCGTTCAGGTTCCGGTCATTTTCGTTGAGCATCCAGACTCCAGTTATTGCGTTGTGCGTTCAGGCTCCGGTCAGTTTCGTTGAGTATCCAAACTCCAGTTATTACGTTGAGCGTTCAGGCTCGGGTCATTTTCGTAGGGTATCCAGACTCCGGTTATTACAATGTGCATTCAGGCTCCGGTCAGTTTCGTTGGGTATCCAGACTTCGATTATTACGTTGAGCGTTCAGGCTCCGGTCAGTTTCATAGGGTATCTAGACTCCGGTTATTACGTTGAGTGTTCAGGCTCCGGTCAGTTTTGTTGGGTATCCAGACTTCGATTATTACGTTGAGCATTCAAGCTCCGGTCAGTTTCGTTGGGTATCCAGACTCCGGTTATTACGTTGAGCATTCAGGCTCCGGTCAGTTTCGTTGGGTGTCCAGACTCCGGTTATTACATTGAGCGTTCAGGCTCCGGTTATTTTTGTTGAGCATCCAGACTCCAGTTATTACATTGTGCGTTCAGGCTCCGGTCAGTTTCGTTGGGTATCCAGACTCCGGTTATTACGTTGAGCGTTCAGGCTCCGGTCAGTTTCGTTGGGTATCCAGACTCAGGTTATTACATTGAGCGTTCAGGCTTTGATCAATTTCGTTGGGTATCCAGACTCAGGTTATTACGTTGAGCGTTCAGGCACGGGTCAGTTTCATTGTGTATCCAGACTCCGGTTATTACGTTGAGCATTCAGGCTCCGGTCAGTTTCGTTGGGTATCCAGACTCCGGTTTTTATGTTGAGCGTTCAGGCTCCGGTCTGTTTCGTTGGGTATCCAGACTCCGGTTTTTACGTTGAGCGTTCAGGGTCCGGTCAGTTTCTTTGGTTATCCAGACTCCGGTTATTACCTTGAGCGTTCAGGGTCCGGTCAGTTTCGTTGGGTATCCAGACTCCGGTTATTACGTTGAGCATTCAGGCTCTGGTCAGTTTTGTTTAATATCCAGACTTCGGTTATTACGTTGAGCGTTCAGGCTCCGGTCAGTTTCGTTGTGTATCTAGACTCCGGTTTTTCGTTGAGCGTTCATGGTCCGGTCAGTTTTGTTGAGTATCCAGACTCCGGTTTTTACGTTGAGCGTTCAGTCTCCGGTCAGTTTCGTTGGGTATCCAGACTCCGGTTATTACGTTGAGCGTTCAGGCTCCGGTCAGTTTCGTTGGGTATCCAGACTCCGGTTATTACGTTGAGCATTCAGGCTCCGGTCAGTTTCTTTGGGTATCCAGTCTCCGGTTATTACTTTGAGTGTTCAGGCTCCGGTCAGTTTCTTTGGGTATCCAGACTCCGGTTATTTCGTTGAGCATTCAAGCTCCGGTCAGTTTCGTTGGGAATCCAGACTCCAGTTATTACGTTGTGCGTTCAGGCTCCGGTCAGTTTCGTTGAGTATCCAGACTCCGGTTATTACGTTGAGCGTTCAGGCTCCGGTCAGTTTCGTAGGGTATCCAGACTCCGGTTATTACGTTGAGCATTCAGGCTCCGGTAATTTTCTTGAGCATCCAGACTCCAGTTATTACATTGTGCGTTCAGGCTCCGGTCAGTTTCGTTGGGTATCCAGACTCCGGTTATTACGTTGAGCGTTCAGGCTCCGGTCAGTTTCGTTGGGTATCCAGACTCAGGTTATTACATTGAGCGTTCAGGCTTTGATCAGTTTCGTTGGGTATCCAGACTCAGGTTATTACGTTGAGCTTTCAGGCTCCGGTCAGTTTCGTTGTGTATCCAGACTCCGGTTATTACGTTGAGCATTCAGGCTCCGGTCAGTTTCGTTGGGTATCCAGACTCCGGTTTTTACGTTGAGCGTTCAGGCTCCGGTCTGTTTCGTTGGGTATCCAGACTCCGGTTTTTTCGTTGAGCGTTCAGGGTCCGGTCAGTTTCTTTGGTTATCCAGACTCCGGTTATTACCTTGAGCGTTCAGGGTCCGGTCAGTTTCGTTGGGTATCCAGACTCCGGTTATTACGTTGAGCATTCAGGCTCTGGTCAGTTTTGTTTAATATCCAGACTTCGGTTATTACGTTGAGCGTTCAGGCTCCGGTCAGTTTCGTTATGTATCCAGATTCCGGTTTTTCGTTGAGCGTTCAGGGTCCGGTCAGTTTTGTAGAGTATCCAGACTCCGGTTTTTACGTTGAGCGTTCAGGCTCCGGTCAGTTTCGTTGGGTATCCAGACTCCGGTTATTACGTTGAGCGTTCAGGCTCCGGTCAGTTTCGTTGGGTATCGAGACTCCGGTTATTACGTTGAGCATTCAGGCTCCGGTCAGTTTCTTTGGGTATCCAGTCTCCGGTTATTACTTTGAGCGTTCAGGCTCCGGTCAGTTTCTTTGGGTATCCAGACTCCGGTTATTTCGTTGAGCGTTCAAGCTCCGGTCAGTTTCGTTGGGCATCCAGACTCCAGTTATTACGTTGTGCGTTCAGGCTCCGGTCAATTTCGTTGAGTATCCAGACTCCGGTTATTACGTTGAGCATTCAGGCTCCGGTCAGTTTCGTAGGGTATCCAGACTCCGGTTATTACGTTGTGCGTTCAGGCTCCGGTCAGTTTCGTTGGGTATCCAGACTTCGATTATTACGTTGAACGTTCAGGCTCCGGTCAGTTTCGTAGGGTATCCATACTCCGGTTATTATGTTGAGTGTTCAGGCTCCGGTCAGTTTCGTTGGGTATCCAGACTTCGATTATTACGTTGAGCGTTCAAGCTCCAGTCAGTTTCGTTGGGTATCCAAACTCCAGTTATTACGTTGAGCGTTCAGGCTCCGGTCAGTTTCGTTGGGTATCCAGACTCCGGTTATTACGTCGAGCGTTCAGGCTCCGGTCAGTTTCTTTGGGTATCCAGACTCCGGTTATTACGTTGAGCGTTCAAGCTCCGGTCAGTTTCGTTAGGCATCCAGACTCCAGTTATTACGTTATGCGTTCAGGCTCCGGTCAGTTTCGTTGAGTATCCAGACTCCGGTTATTACGTTGAGCGTTCAGGCTCCGGTCAGTTTCGTAGGGTATCCAGACTCCGGTTATTACGTTGTGCGTTCAGGCTCCGGTCAGTTTCGTTGGGTATCCAGACTTCGATTATTACGTTGAGCGTTCAGGCTCCGATCAGTTTCGTAGGGTATCCATACTCCGGTTATTACGTTGAGTGTTCAGGCTCCGGTCATTTTTATTGGGCATCCAGACTTCGATTATTACGTTGAGCGTTCAAGCTCCGGTCAGTTTCATTGAGTATCCAGACTTCGGTTATTACGTTGAGCGTTCAGGCTCCATTCAGTTTTGTTGGGTATCCAGCCTCCGGTTATAACTTTGAGCGATCAGGCTCCGGTCAGTTTGGTTGTGTATCCAGACTCCGGTTATTACGTTGAGTGTTCAGGCTCCGGTCAGTTTCGTTTGGTATCCAGACTCTAGTTATTACGTTGAGCGTTCAGGCTCCGGTCAGTTTCGTTGGGTATCCAGACTCCGGTTATTACGTTGAGCGTTCAGGCTCTGGTCAGTTTCGTTTGGTATCAAGACTTCGGTTATTACGTTGAGCATTCAGGCTCCGGTCTGTTTCGTTGTGTATCCAGACTCCGGTTTTTCGTTGAGCGTTCAGACTCCGGTCAGTTTTGTTGGGTATCCAAACTCCGGTTTTTACGTTGAGCGTTCAGGCTCCGGTCAGTTTAGTTGGGTATCCATACTTCGATTATTACGTTGAGCGTTCAAGCTTCGGTCAGTTTCGTTGGGTATCCAAACTCCGGTTATTACGTTGAGCGTTCAGGCTCCGGTCAGTTTCGTTGGGTATCCAGACTCCGGTTATTACGTTGAACGTTCAGGCTCCGGTCAGTTTCGTTGGGTGTCCAGACTCCGGTTACTACGTAGAGCGTTCAGGTTTCGGTCATTTTCGTTGAGCATCCAAACTCCAGTTATTACGTTGTGCGTTCAGGCTCCGGTCAGTTTCGTTGAGTATCCAGACTCCGGTTATTACGTTGAGCGTTCAGGCTCCGGTCAGTTTCGTAGGGTATCCAAACTCCGGTTATTACGTTGTGCGTTCAGGCTCCGGTCAGTTTCGTTGGGTATCCAGACTTCGATTATTACGTTGAGCGTTCAGGCTCCGGTCAGTTTCGTAGGGTATCCAGACTCCGGTTATTACGTTGAGTGTTCAGGCTCCGGTCAGTTTTGTTGGGTATCCAGACTTCGATTATTACGTTGAGCGTTTAACCTCCGGTCAGTTTCGTTGGGTATCCAGACTCCGGTTATTACGTTGAGCGTTCAGGCTCCGGTCAGTTTCGTTGGGTATCCAGACTCCGGTTATTACGTTGAACGTTCAGGCTCCGGTCAGTTTCGTTGGGTGTCCAGACTCCGGTTATTACATTGAGCGTTCAGGCTCCGGTCATTTTCGTTGAGCATCCAGACTCCAGTTATTACATTGTGCGTTCATGCACCGGTCAGTTTTGTTGAGTATCCAGACTCCGGTTATTACGTTGAGCGTTCAGGCTCCGTTCAGTTTTGTTGGGTATCCATCCTCCGGTTATAACATTGAGCGTTCAGGCTACGGTCAGTTTGGTTGTGTATCCAGACTCCGGTTATTACGTTGAGCGTTCAGGCTCCGGTCAGTTTCGTTGGGTATCCAGACTCCGGTTTTTACGTTGAGCATTCAGGTTCCGGTCAGTTTTGTTTGGTATCCAGACTCCGGTTATTACGTTGAGCGTTCAGGCTCCGATCAGTTTCGTTGGGTATCCAGACTCCGGTTATTACGTTGAGCATTCAGGCTCTGATCAGTTTTGTTGGGTATCCAGACTCAGGTTATTACGTTGAGCGTTCAGGCACCGGTTTGTTTCGTAATGTATCCAGACTCCTGTTTTTACGTTGAGCGTTCAGGCTCCAGTCTGTTTCCTTAGGTATCCAGACTCCGGTTTTTACGTTGAGCGTTCAGGCTCCAGTCTGTTTCCTTAGGTATCCAGACTCCGGTTTTTACGTTGAGCGTTTAGGCTCCGGTCAGTTTCTTTGTGTATCCAGACTCTGGTTATTACGTTGAGCGTTCAGGCTCCGGTCAGTTTTGTTGGGTATCCAGACTCCGGTTATTACGTTGAGCATTCAGGCACCGGTCAGTTTCGTTTGGTATCCAGATTTCGGTTATTATGTTGAGCGTTCAGGCTCCGGTCAGTTTCGTTGTGTATCCAGACTCCGGTTTTTCGTTGAGCGTTCAGGCTCCGGTCAGTTTTGTTGGGTATCCAGACTCCGGTTATTACGTTAAGCGTTCAGGCTCCGGTCAGTTTCGTTGGGTATCCAGACTCCGGTTATTACATTGAGCGTTGAGGCTCCGGTCAGTTTCGTTGGGTATCCAGACTTCGATTATTACGTTGAGCGTTCAGGCTCCGGTCAGTTTCGTATGGTATCCATACTCCGGTTATTACGTTGAGCGTTCAGGCTCGGGTCATTTTCGTTGGGCATCCAGACTTCGATTATTACGTTGAGCGTTCAAGCTCCGGTCAGTTTCGTTGAGTATCCAGACTCCGGTTATTACGTTGAGCGTTCAGGCTCCATTCAGTTTTGTTGGGTATCCAGCCTCCGGTTATAACGTTGAGCGATCAGGCTCCGGTCAGTTTGGTTGTGTATCCAGACTCCGGTTATTACGTTGAGCGTTCAGGCTCCGGTCAGTTTCGTTTGGTATCCAGACTCCAGTTATTACGTTGAGCGTTCAGGCTCCGGTCAGTTTCGTTGGGTAACCAGACTCCGGTTATTACGTTGAGCATTCAGGCTCCAGTCAGTTTCGTTTGGTATCCAGACTTCGGTTATTACGTTGAGCGTTCAGGCTCCAGTCTGTTTCGTTGTGTATCCAGACTCCGGTTTTTCGTTGAGCGTTCAGGCTCCGGTCAGTTTTGTTGGGTATCCAGACTCCGGTTTTTACGTTGAGCGTTCAGGCTCCGGTCAGTTTAGTTGGGTATCCATACTTCGATTATTACGTTGAGCGTTCAAGCTCCGGTCAGTTTCGTTGGGTATCCAAACTCTGGTTATTATGTTGAGTGTTCAGGCTCCGGTCAGTTTCGTTGGGTATCCAGACTCCGGTTATTACGTTGAACGTTCAGGCTCCGGTCAGTTTCGTTAGGTGTCCAGACTCCAGTTACTACGTAGAGCGTTCAGGTTCCGGTCATTTTCGTTGAGCATCCAGACTCCAGTTATTACGTTGTGCGTTCAGGCTCCGGTCAGTTTCGTTGAGTATCCAGACTCCGGTTATTACGTTGAGCGTTCAGGCTCCAGTCAATTTCGTAGGGTATCCAAACTCCGGTTATTACGTTGTGCGTTCAGGCTCCGGTCAGTTTAGTTGGGTATCCATACTTCGATTATTACGTTGAGCGTTCAAGCTCCGGTCAGTTTCGTTGGGTATCCAAACTCCGGTTATTACGTTGAGCGTTCAGGCTCCGGTCAGTTTCGTTGGGTATCCAGACTCGAGTTATTACGTTGAACGTTCAGGCTCCGGTCAGTTTTGTTGGGTGTCCAGACTCCGGTTACTACGTAAAGCGTTCAGGTTCCGGTCATTTTCGTTGAGCATCCAGACTCCAGTTATTACGTTGTGCGTTCAGGCTCCGGTCAGTTTCGTTGAGTATCCAGACTCTGGTTATTACGTTGAGCATTCAGGCTCCGGTCAGTTTCGTAGGGTATCCAGACTCCAGTTATTACGTTGTGCGTTCAGGCTCCGGTCAGTAACGTTGGGTATCCAGACTTCGATTATTACGTTGAGCGTTCAGGCTCCGGTCAGTTTCGTAGGGTATCCAGACTCCGGTTATTACGTTGAGTGTTCAGGCTCCGGTCAGTTTTGTTGGGTATCCAGACTTCGATTATTACGTTGAGCGTTCAAGCTCCGGTCAGTTTCGTTGGGTATCCAGACTCCGGTTATTACGTTGAGCGTTCAGGCTCCGGTCAGTTTCGTTGGGTATCCAGACTCCGGTTATTATGTTGAACGTTTAGGCTCCGGTCAGTTTCGTTGGGTGTCCAGACTCCGGTTATTACATTGAGCGTTCAGGCTCCGGTCATTTTCGTTGAGCATCCAGACTCCAGTTATTACATTGTGCGTTCATGCTCCGGTCAGTTTCGTTGAGTATCCAGACTCTGGTTATTACGTTGAGCGTTCAGGCTCCGTTCAGTTTTGTTGGGTATCCATCCTCCGGTTATAACGTTGAGCGTTCAGGCTCCGGTCAGTTTGGTTGTGTATCCAGACTCCGGTTATTACGTTGAGCGTTCAGGCTCCGGTCAGTTTCGTTGGGTATCCAGACTCCGGTTTTTACGTTGAGCATTCAGGTTCCGGTCAGTTTTGTTGGGTATCCAGACTCCGGTTATTACGTTGAGCGTTCAGGCTCCGGTCAATTTCGCTGGGTATCCAGACTCCGGTTATTTCGTTGAGCATTCAGGCTCTGATCAGTTTCGTTGGGTATCCAGACTCAGGTTATTACGTTGAGCGTTCAGGCACCGGTCAGTTTCGTTGTGTATCCAGACTCTGGTTTTTACGTTGAGCGTTCAGGCTCCAGTCTGTTTCGTTGGGTATCTAGACTCCGGTTTTTACGTTGAGCGTTCAGGCTTCGGTCAGTTTCTTTGTGTATCCAGACTCCGGTTATTACGTTGAGCGTTCAGGCTCCGGTCATTTTTGTTGGGTATCCAGACTCCGGTTATTACGTTGAGCATTCAGGCACCGGTCAGTTTCGTTTGGTATCTAGATTTCGGTTATTACGTTGAGCGTTCAGGCTCCGGTCAGTTTCGTTGTGTATCCAGACTCTGGTTTTTCGTTGAGCATTCAGGCTCCGATCAGTTTTGTTGGGTATCCAGACTCCGGTTATTACGTTGAGCGTTCAGGCTCCGGTCAGTTTCGTTGGGTATCTAGACTCTGGTTGTTATGTTGAGCGTTCAGGCTCCGGTCAGTTTCGTTGGGTATCCAGACTCCGGTTATTACGTTGAGCGTTCAGGCTCCGGTCAGTTTCTTTGGGTATCCAGACTTCGGTTATTACGTTGAACGTTCAGGCTCCGGTCAGTTTCGTTGAGCATCCAGACTCCAGTTACTACGTAGAGCGTTCAGGCTCCGGTCATTTTCGTTGAGCATCCAGACTCCAGTTATTACGTTGTGCGTTCAGGCTCCGATCAGTTTCGTTGAGTATCCAGACTCCGGTTATTACGTTGAGCATTCAGGTTCCGGTCAGTTTCGTAGGGTATCCAGACTCCGGTTATTACGTTATGCGTTCAGGCTCCGGTAAGTTTCATTGGGTATCCAGACTTCGATTATTACGTTGAGCGTTCAGGCTCCGGTCAGTTTCGTAGGGTATCTAGACTCCGGTTATTACGTTGAGTATTCAGGCTCCGGTCAGTTTCGTTGGGTGTCCAGACTCCGGTTATTACATTGAGCGTTCAGCCCCCGGTCAGTTTCGTTGAGTATCCAGACTCCGGTTATTACGTTGAGCGTTCAGGCTCCGTTCAGTTTTGTTGGGTATCCATCCTTCGGTTATTACGTTGAGTATTCAGGCTACGTTCAGTTTTGTTGGGTATCCATCCTCCGGTTATAACGTTGAGCGTTCAGGCTCCGGTCAGTTTGGTTGTGTATCCAGACTCCGGTTATTAGGTTGAGTGTTCAGGCTCCGGTCAGTTTCGTTGGGTATCCAGACTCCGGTTTTTACGTTGAGCATTCAGGTTCCGGTCAGTTTTGTTGGGTATCCAGACTCCGGTTATTACGTTGAGCGTTCAGGCTCCGGTCAGTTTCGTTGGGTATCCAGACTCCGGTTATTACATTGAGCATTCAGGCTCTGATCAGTTTCGTTGGGTATCTAGACTCAGGTTATTACGTTGAGCGTTCAGGCACCGGTCAGTTTCGTTGGGTATCCAGACTCCGGTTATTACGTTGAACGTTCAGGCTCCGGTCAGTTTCGTTGGGTGTCCAGACTCCGGTTACTACGTAGAGCGTTCAGGTTCCGGTCATTTTCGTTGAGCATCCAGACTCCGGTTATTATGTTGTGCGTTCAGGCTCCGGTCAGTTTCGAAGGCTATCCAGACTCCGGTTATTACGTTAAGTGTTCAGGCTCCGGTCAGTTTCGTAGGGTATCCAGACTTCGATTATTACGTTGAGCGTTCAGGCTCCGGTCAGTTTCGTAGGGTATCCAGACTCCGGTTATTACGTTGAGTGTTCAGGCTCCGGTCAGTTTTGTTGGGTATCCAGACTTCGATTATTACGTTGAGCGTTCAAGCTCCGGTCAGTTTCGTTGGGTATCCAGACTCCGGTTATTACGTTGAGCGTTCAGGCTCCGGTCAGTTTCGTTGGGTATCCAGACTCCGGTTATTACGTTGAACGTTTAGGCTCCGGTCAGTTTCGTTGGGTGTCCAGACTCCGGTTATTACATTGAGCGTTCAGGCTCCGGTCATTTTCGTTGAGCATCCAGACTCCAGTTATTACATTGTGCGTTCATGCTCCGGTCAGTTTCGTTGAGTATCCAGACTCTGGTTATTACGTTGAGCGTTCAGGCTCCGTTCAGTTTTGTTGGGTATCCATCCTCCGGTTATAACGTTGAGCGTTCAGGCTCCGGTCAGTTTGGTTGTGTATCCAGACTCCGGTTATTACGTTGAGCGTTCAGGCTCCGGTCAGTTTCGTTGGGTATCCAGACTCCGGTTTTTACGTTGACCATTCAGGTTCCGGTCAGTTTTGTTGGGTATCCAGACTCCGGTTATTACGTTGAGCGTTCAGGCTCCGGTCAATTTCGCTGGGTATCCAGACTCCGGTTATTTCGTTGAGCATTCAGGCTCTGATCAGTTTCGTTGGGTATCCAGACTCAGGTTATTACGTTGAGCGTTCAGGCACCGGTCAGTTTCGTTGTGTATCCAGACTCTGGTTTTTACGTTGAGCGTTCAGGCTCCAGTCTGTTTCGTTGGGTATCTAGACTCCGGTTTTTACGTTGAGCGTTCAGGCCTCGGTCAGTTTCTTTGTGTATCCAGACTCCGGTTATTACGTTGAGCGTTCAGGCTCCGGTCATTTTTGTTGGGTATCCAGACTCCGGTTATTACGTTGAGCATTCAGGCACCGGTCAGTTTCGTTTGGTATCTAGATTTCGGTTATTACGTTGAGCGTTCAGGCTCCGGTCAGTTTCGTTGTGTATCCAGACTCTGGTTTTTCGTTGAGCATTCAGGCTCCGGTCAGTTTTGTTGGGTATCCAGACTCCGGTTATTACGTTGAGCGTTCAGGCTCCGGTCAGTTTCGTTGGGTATCTAGACTCTGGTTGTTATGTTGAGCGTTCAGGCTCCGGTCAGTTTCGTTGGGTATCCAGACTCCGGTTATTACGTTGAGCGTTCAGGCTCCGGTCAGTTTCTTTGGGTATCCAGACTTCGGTTATTACGTTGAACGTTCAGGCTCCGGTCAGTTTCGTTGAGCATCCAGACTCCAGTTACTACGTAGAGCGTTCAGGCTCCGGTCATTTTCGTTGAGCATCCAGACTCCAGTTATTACGTTGTGCGTTCAGGCTCCGATCAGTTTCGTTGAGTATCCAGACTCCGGTTATTACGTTGAGCATTCAGGTTCCGGTCAGTTTCGTAGGGTATCCAGACTCCGGTTATTACGTTATGCGTTCAGGCTCCGGTAAGTTTCATTGGGTATCCAGATTTCGATTATTACGTTGAGCGTTCAGGCTCCGGTCAGTTTCGTAGGGTATCTAGACTCCGGTTATTACGTTGAGTATTCAGGCTCCGGTCAGTTTCGTTGGGTGTCCAGACTCCGGTTATTACATTGAGCGTTCAGCCCCCGGTCAGTTTCGTTGAGTATCCAGACTCCGGTTATTACGTTGAGCGTTCAGGCTCCGTTCAGTTTTGTTGGGTATCCATCCTTCGGTTATTACGTTGAGTATTCAGGCTCCGTTCAGTTTTGTTGGGTATCCATCCTCCGGTTATAACGTTGAGCGTTCAGGCTCCGGTCAGTTTGGTTGTGTATCCAGACTCCGGTTATTAGGTTGAGTGTTCAGGCTCCGGTCAGTTTCGTTGGGTATCCAGACTCCGGTTTTTACGTTGAGCATTCAGGTTCCGGTCAGTTTTGTTGGGTATCCAGACTCCGGTTATTACGTTGAGCGTTCAGGCTCCGGTCAGTTTCGTTGGGTATCCAGACTCCGGTTATTACATTGAGCATTCAGGCTCTGATCAGTTTCGTTGGGTATCTAGACTCAGGTTATTACGTTGAGCGTTCAGGCACCGGTCAGTTTCGTTGGGTATCCAGACTCCGGTTATTACGTTGAACGTTCAGGCTCCGGTCAGTTTCGTTGGGTGTCCAGACTCCGGTTACTACGTAGAGCGTTCAGGTTCCGGTCATTTTCGTTGAGCATCCAGACTCCGGTTATTATGTTGTGCGTTCAGGCTCCGGTCAGTTTCGAAGGCTATCCAGACTCCGGTTATTACGTTAAGTGTTCGGGCTCCGGTCAGTTTCGTAGGGTATCCAGACTTCGATTATTACGTTGAGCGTTCAGGCTCCGGTCAGTTTCGTAGGGTATCCAGACTCCGGTTATTACGTTGAGTGTTCAGGCTCCGGTCAGTTTTGTTGGGTATCCAGACTTCGATTATTACGTTGAGCGTTCAAGCTCCGGTCAGTTTCGTTGGGTATCCAGACTCCGGTTATTACGTTGAGCGTTCAGGCTCCGGTCAGTTTCGTTGGGTATCCAGACTCCGGTTATTACGTTGAACGTTTAGGCTCCGGTCAGTTTCGTTGGGTGTCCAGACTCCGGTTATTACATTGAGCGTTCAGGCTCCGGTCATTTTCGTTGAGCATCCAGACTCCAGTTATTACATTGTGCGTTCATGCTCCGGTCAGTTTCGTTGAGTATCCAGACTCTGGTTATTACGTTGAGCGTTCAGGCTCCGTTCAGTTTTGTTGGGTATCCATCCTCCGGTTATAACGTTGAGCGTTCAGGCTCCGGTCAGTTTGGTTGTGTATCCAGACTCCGGTTATTACGTTGAGCGTTCAGGCTCCGGTCAGTTTCGTTGGGTATCCAGACTCCGTTTTTTACGTTGACCATTCAGGTTCCGGTCAGTTTTGTTGGGTATCCAGACTCCGGTTATTACGTTGAGCGTTCAGGCTCCGGTCAATTTCGCTGGGTATCCAGACTCCGGTTATTTCGTTGAGCATTCAGGCTCTGATCAGTTTCGTTGGGTATCCAGACTCAGGTTATTACGTTGAGCGTTCAGGCACCGGTCAGTTTCGTTGTGTATCCAGACTCTGGTTTTTACGTTGAGCGTTCAGGCTCCAGTCCTTTTCGTTGGGTATCTAGACTCCGGTTTTTACGTTGAGCGTTCAGGCTTCGGTCAGTTTCTTTGTGTATCCAGACTCCGGTTATTATGTTGAGCGTTCAGGCTCCGGTCATTTTTGTTGGGTATCCAGACTCCGGTTATTACGTTGAGCATTCAGGCACCGGTCAGTTTCGTTTGGTATCTAGATTTCGGTTATTACGTTGAGCGTTCAGGCTCCGGTCAGTTTCGTTGTGTATCCAGACTCTGGTTTTTCGTTGAGCATTCAGGCTCCGGTCAGTTTTGTTGGGTATCCAGACTCCGGTTATTACGTTGAGCGTTCAGGCTCCGGTCAGTTTCGTTGGGTATCTAGACTCTGGTTGTTATGTTGAGCGTTCAGGCTCCGGTCAGTTTCGTTGGGTATCCCGACTCCGGTTATTACGTTGAGCGTTCAGGCTCCGGTCAGTTTCTTTGGGTATCCAGACTTCGGTTATTACGTTGAACGTTCAGGCTCCGGTCAGTTTCGTTGAGCATCCAGACTCCAGTTACTACGTAGAGCGTTCAGGCTCCGGTCATTTTCGTTGAGCATCCAGACTCCAGTTATTACGTTGTGCGTTCAGGCTCCGATCAGTTTCGTTGAGTATCCAGACTCCGGTTATTACGTTGAGCATTCAGGTTCCGGTCAGTTTCGTAGGGTATCCAGACTCCGGTTATTACGTTATGCGTTCAGGCTCCGGTCAGTTTCATTGGGTATCCAGACTTCGATTATTACGTTGAGCGTTCAGGCTCCGGTCAGTTTCGTAGGGTATCTAGACTCCGGTTATTACGTTGAGTATTCAGGCTCCGGTCAGTTTCGTTGGGTGTCCAGACTCCGGTTATTACATTGAGCGTTCAGCCCCCGGTCAGTTTCGTTGAGTATCCAGACTCCGGTTATTACGTTGAGCGTTCAGGCTCCGTTCAGTTTTGTTGGGTATCCATCCTTCGGTTATTACGTTGAGTATTCAGGCTCCGTTCAGTTTTGTTGGGTATCCATCCTCCGGTTATAACGTTGAGCGTTCAGGCTCCGGTCAGTTTGGTTGTGTATCCAGACTCCGGTTATTAGGTTGAGTGTTCAGGCTCCGGTCAGTTTCGTTGGGTATCCAGACTCCGGTTTTTACGTTGAGCATTCAGGTTCCGGTCAGTTTTGTTGGGTATCCAGACTCCGGTTATTACGTTGAGCGTTCAGGCTCCGGTCAGTTTCGTTGGGTATCCAGACTCCGGTTATTACATTGAGCATTCAGGCTCTGATCAGTTTCGTTGGGTATCTAGACTCAGGTTATTACGTTGAGCGTTCAGGCACCGGTCAGTTTCGTTGGGTATCCAGACTCCGGTTATTACGTTGAACGTTCAGGCTCCGGTCAGTTTCGTTGGGTGTCCAGACTCCGGTTACTACGTAGAGCGTTCAGGTTCCGGTCATTTTCGTTGAGCATCCAGACTCCGGTTATTATGTTGTGCGTTCAGGCTCCGGTCAGTTTCGAAGGCTATCCAGACTCCGGTTATTACGTTAAGTGTTCAGGCTCCGGTCAGTTTCGTAGGGTATCCAGACTCTGGTTATTACGTTGTGCGTTCAGGCTCCGGTCAGTTTTTTTGGGTATCCAGACTTCGATTATTACGTTGAGCGTTCAGGCTCCGGTCAGTTTCAAAGGGTATCGAGACTCCGGTTATTACGTTGAGTATTCAGGCTCCGGTCAGTTTTGTTGGGTATCCAGACTTCGATTATTACGTTGAGCGTTCAAGCTCCGGTCAGTTTCGTTGTGTATCCAGACTCCGGTTATTACGTTGAGCGTTCAGGCTCCGGTCAGTTTCGTTGGGTATCCAGACTCCGGTTATTACGTTGAACGTTCAGGCTCCGGTGAGTTTCGTTGGGTGTCCAGACTCCGGTTATTACATTGAGCGTTCAGGCTCCGGTCATTTTCGTTGAGCATTCAGACTCCAGTTATTACGTTGAACGTTCAGGCTCTGGTCAGTTTCGTTGGGTGTCCAGACTCCGGTTACTACGTAGAGCGTTCAGGTTCCGGTCATTTTCGTTGAGCATCCAGACTCCGATTATTATGTTGTGCGTTCAGGCTCCGGTCAGTTTCGAAGGGTATTCAGACTCCGGTTATTACGTTGAACGTTCAGGCTCCGGTCAGTTTCGTTGGGTGTCCAGACTGCGGTTATTACGTTGAGCGTTCAGGCTCCGGTCAGTTTCGTTGGGCACCCAGACTCCAGTTATTACATTGTGTGTTCAGGCTCCGGTCAGTTTCGTTGGGTGTCCAGACTCCGGTTACTACGTATAGCGTTCAGGTTCCGGTCAGTTTTGTTGGGTATCCATCCTCCGGTTATTACGTTGAGTATTCAGGCTCCGATCAGTTTCGTTGGGTATCCAGACTCAGGTTATTACGTTGAGCGTTCAGGCTCCGGTCAGTTTCGTTGGGTATCCAGACTCCGGTTTTTACGTTGAGCATTCAGGTTCCGGTCAGTTTTGTTGGGTATCCAGACTCCGGTTATTACGTTAAGCGTTCAGGCTCCGGTCAGTTTCGTTGGGTATCCAGACTCCGGTTATTACATTGAGCGTTGAGGCTCCGGTCAGTTTCGTTGGGTATCCAGACTTCGATTATTACGTTGAGCGTTCAGGCTCCGGTCAGTTTCGTAGGGTATCCAAACTCCGGTTATTACGTTGTGCGTTCAGGCTCCGGTCAGTTTAGTTGGGTATCCATACTTCGATTATTACGTTGAGCGTTCAAGCTCCGGTCAGTTTCGTTGGGTATCCAAACTCCGGTTATTACGTTGAGCGTTCAGGCTCCGGTCAGTTTCGTTCGGTATCCAGACTCCGGTTATTACGTTGAACGTTCAGGCTCCGGTCAGTTTTGTTGGGTTTCCAGACTCCGGTTACTACGTAGAGCGTTCAGGTTCCGGTCATTTTCGTTGAGCATCCAGACTCCAGTTATTACGTTGTGCGTTCAGGCTCCGGTCAGTTTCGTTGAGTATCCAGACTCCGGTTATTACGTTGAGCGTTCAGGCTCCGGTCAGTTTCGTAGGGTATCCAGACTCCGGTTATTACGTTGTGCGTTCAGGCTCCGGTCAGTAACGTTGGGTATCCAGACTTCGATTATTACGTTGAGCGTTCAGGCTCCGGTCAGTTTCGTAGGGTATCCAGACTCCGGTTATTACGTTGAGTGTTCAGGCTCCGGTCAGTTTTGTTGGGTATCCAGACTTCGATTATTACGTTGAGCGTTCAGGCTCCATTCAGTTTTGTTGGATATCCCGCCTCCGGTTATAACGTTGAGCGATCAGGCTCCGGTCAGTTTGGTTGTGTATCCAGACTCCGGTTATTACGTTGAGCGTTCAGGTTCCGGTCAGTTTCGTTTGGTATCCAGACTCTAGTTATTACGTTGAGCGTTCAGGCTCCGGTCAGTTTCGTTGGGTAACCAGACTCCGGTTATTATGTTGAGCATTCAGGCTCCAGTCAGTTTCGTTTGGTATCCAGACTTCGGTTATTACGTTGAGCGTTCAGGCTCCAGTCTGTTTCGTTGTGTATCCAGACTCCGGTTTTTCGTTGAGCGTTCAGGCTCCGGTCAGTTTTGTTGGGTATCCAGACTCCGGTTTTTACGTTGAGCGTTCAGGCTCCGGTCAGTTTAGTTGGGTATCCATACTTCGATTATTACGTTGAGCGTTCAAGCTCCGGTCAGTTTCGTTGGGTATCCAAACTCTGGTTATTATGTTGAGCGTTCAGGCTCCGGTCAGTTTCGTTGGGTATCCAGACTCCGGTTATTACGTTGAACGTTCAGGCTCCGGTCAGTTTCGTTAGGTGTCCAGACTCCGGTTACTACGTAGAGCATTCAGGTTCCGGTCATTTTCGTTGAGCATCCAGACTCCAGTTATTACGTTGTGCGTTCAGGCTCTGGTCAGTTTCGTTGAGTATCCAGACTCCGGTTATTACGTTGAGCGTTCAGGCTCCAGTCAGTTTCGTAGGGTATCCAAACTCCGGTTATTACGTTGTGCGTTCAGGCTCCGGTCAGTTTAGTTGGGTATCCATACTTCGATTATTACGTTGAGCGTTCAAGCTCCGGTCAGTTTCGTTGGGTATCCAAACTCCGGTTATTACGTTGAGCGTTCAGGCTCCGGTCAGTTTCGTTCGGTATCCAGACTCCGGTTATTACGTTGAACGTTCAGGCTCCGGTCAGTTTTGTTGGGTGTCCAGACTCCGGTTACTACGTAGAGCGTTCAGGTTCCGGTCATTTTCGTTGAGCATCCAGACTCCAGTTATTACGTTGTGCGTTCAGGCTCCGGTCAGTTTCGTTGAGTATCCAGACTCCGGTTATTACGTTGAGCGTTCAGGCTCCGGTCAGTTTCGTAGGGTATCCAGACTCCGGTTATTACGTTGTGCGTTCAGGCTCCGGTCAGTAACGTTGGGTATCCAGACTTTGATTATTACGTTGAGCGTTCAGGCTCCGGTCAATTTCGTAGGGTATCCAGACTCCGGTTATTACGTTGAGTGTTCAGGCTCCGGTCAGTTTTGTTGGGTATCCAGACTCCGGTTATTACGTTGAGCGTTCAGGCTCCGGTCAGTTTCGTTGGGTATCCAGACTCCGGTTATTACGTTGAGCGTTCAGGCTCCGGTCAGTTTCGTTGGGTATCCAGACTCCGGTTATTACGTTGAACGTTCAGGCTCCGGTCAGTTTCGTTGGGTGTCCAGACTCCGGTTATTACATTGAGCGTTCAGGCTCCGGTCAGTTTCGTTGAGTATCCAGACTCTGGTTATTACGTTGAGCGTTCAGGCTCCGTCCAGTTTTGTTGGGTATCCATCCTCCGGTTATAACGTTGAGCGTTCAGGCTCCGGTCAGTTTGGTTGTGTATCCAGACTCCGGTTATTACGTTGAGCGTTCAGGCTCCGGTCAGTTTCGTTGGGTATCCAGACTCCGGTTTTTACGTTGAGCATTCAGGTTCCGGTCAGTTTTGTTGGGTATCCAGACTCCGGTTATTACGTTGAGCGTTCAGGCTCCGGTCAGTTTCGTTGGGTATCCAGACTCCGGTTATTACGTTGAGCATTCAGGCTCTGATCAGTTTCGTTGGGTATCCAGACTCAGGTTATTACGTTGAGCGTTCAGGCACCGGTCAGTTTCGTTGTGTATCCAGACTCCTGTTATTACGTTGAGCATTCAGGCTCCGGTCATTTTTGTTGGGTATCCAGACTCCGGTTTTTACGTTGAGCATTCAGGCACCGGTCTGTTTCGTTTGGTATCTAGATTTCGGTTATTACGTTGAGCGTTCAGGCTCCGGTCAGTTTCGTTGTTTATCCAGACTCCGGTTATTACGTTGAGCGTTCAGGCTCCGGTCATTTTCTTTGGGTATCCAAACTCCGGTTATTACGTTGAGCGTTCAGGCTCCGGTCAGTTTCGTTGGGTATCTAGACTCTGGTTGTTACGTTGAGCGTTCAGGCTCCGGTCAGTTTCGTTGGGTATCCAGACTCCGGTTATTACGTTGAACGTTCAGGCTCCAGTCAGTTTCTTTGGGTATCCAGACTCCGGTTATTACATTGAACGTTCAGGCTCCGGTCATTTTCGTTGAGCATCCAGACTCCAGTTATTACATTGTGCGTTCAGGCTCCAGTCAATTTCGTTGTGTATCCAGACTCCGATTATTACGTTGAGCGTTCAAGCTCCGGTCAGTTTCGTTGGGTATCCAAACTCCGGTTATTACGTTGAGCGTTCAGGCTCCGGTCAGTTTCGTTCGGTATCCAGACTCCGGTTATTACGTTGAACGTTCAGGCTCCGGTCAGTTTTGTTGGGTGTCCAGACTCCGGTTACTACGTAGAGCGTTCAGGTTCCGGTCATTTTCGTTGAGCATCCAGACTCCAGTTATTACGTTGTGCGTTCAGGCTCCGGTCAGTTTCGTTGAGTATCCAGACTCCGGTTATTACGTTGAGCGTTCAGGCTCCGGTCAGTTTCGTAGGGTATCCAGACTCCGGTTATTACGTTGTGCGTTCAGGCTCCGGTCAGTAACGTTGGGTATCCAGACTTCGATTATTACGTTGAGCGTTCAGGCTCCGGTCAGTTTCGTAGGGTATCCAGACTCCGGTTATTACGTTGAGTGTTCAGGCTCCGGTCAGTTTTGTTGGGTATCCAGACTTCGATTATTACGTTGAGCGTTCAGGCTCCATTCAGTTTTGTTGGATATCCCGCCTCCGGTTATAACGTTGAGCGATCAGGCTCCGGTCAGTTTGGTTGTGTATCCAGACTCCGGTTATTACGTTGAGCGTTCAGGCTCCGGTCAGTTTCGTTTGGTATCCAGACTCTAGTTATTACGTTGAGCGTTCAGGCTCCGGTCAGTTTCGTTGGGTAACCAGACTCCGGTTATTATGTTGAGCATTCAGGCTCCAGTCAGTTTCGTTTGGTATCCAGACTTCGGTTATTACGTTGAGCGTTCAGGCTCCAGTCTGTTTCGTTGTGTATCAAGACTCCGGTTTTTCGTTGAGCGTTCAGGCTCCGGTCAGTTTTGTTGGGTATCCAGACTCCGGTTTTTACGTTGAGCGTTCAGGCTCCGGTCAGTTTAGTTGGGTATCCATACTTCGATTATTACGTTGAGCGTTCAAGCTCCGGTCAGTTTCGTTGGGTATCCAAACTCTGGTTATTATGTTGAGCGTTCAGGCTCCGGTCAGTTTCGTTGGGTATCCAGACTCCGGTTATTACGTTGAACGTTCAGGCTCCGGTCAGTTTCGTTAGGTGTCCAGACTCCGGTTACTACGTAGAGCATTCAGGTTCCGGTCATTTTCGTTGAGCATCCAGACTCCAGTTATTACGTTGTGCGTTCAGGCTCTGGTCAGTTTCGTTGAGTATCCAGACTCCGGTTATTACGTTGAGCGTTCAGGCTCCAGTCAGTTTCGTAGGGTATCCAAACTCCGGTTATTACGTTGTGCGTTCAGGCTCCGGTCAGTTTAGTTGGGTATCCATACTTCGATTATTACGTTGAGCGTTCAAGCTCCGGTCAGTTTCGTTGGGTATCCAAACTCCGGTTATTACGTTGAGCGTTCAGGCTCCGGTCAGTTTCGTTCGGTATCCAGACTCCGGTTATTACGTTGAACGTTCAGGCTCCGGTCAGTTTTGTTGGGTGTCCAGACTCCGGTTACTACGTAGAGCGTTCAGGTTCCGGTCATTTTCGTTGAGCATCCAGACTCCAGTTATTACGTTGTGCGTTCAGGCTCCGGTCAGTTTCGTTGAGTATCCAGACTCCGGTTATTACGTTGAGCGTTCAGGCTCCGGTCAGTTTCGTAGGGTATCCAGACTCCGGTTATTACGTTGTGCGTTCAGGCTCCGGTCAGTAACGTTGGGTATCCAGACTTTGATTATTACGTTGAGCGTTCAGGCTCCGGTCAATTTCGTAGGGTATCCAGACTCCGGTTATTACGTTGAGTGTTCAGGCTCCGGTCAGTTTTGTTGGGTATCCAGACTTCGATTATTACGTTGAGCGTTCAAGCTCCGGTCAGTTTCGTTGGGTATCCAGACTCCGGTTATTACGTTGAGCGTTCAGGCTCCGGTCAGTTTCGTTGGGTATCCAGACTCCGGTTATTACGTTGAACGTTCAGGCTCCGGTCAGTTTCGTTGGGTGTCCAGACTCCGGTTATTACATTGAGCGTTCAGGCTCCGGTCATTTTCGTTGAGCATCCAGACTCCAGTTATTACATTGTGCGTTCATGCTCCGGTCAGTTTCGTTGAGTATCCAGACTCTGGTTATTACGTTGAGCGTTCAGGCTCCGTTCAGTTTTGTTGGGTATCCATCCTCCGGTTATAACGTTGAGCGTTCAGGCTCCGGTCAGTTTGGTTGTGTATCCAGACTCCGGTTATTACGTTGAGCGTTCAGGCTCCGGTCAGTTTCGTTGGGTATCCAGACTCCGGTTTTTACGTTGAGCATTCAGGTTCCGGTCAGTTTTGTTGGGTATCCAGACTCCGGTTATTACGTTGAGCGTTCAGGCTCCGGTCAGTTTCGTTGGGTATCCAGACTCCGGTTATTACGTTGAGCATTCAGGCTCTGATCCGTTTCGTTGGGTATCCAGACTCAGGTTATTACGTTGAGCGTTCAGGCACCGGTCAGTTTCGTTGTGTATCCAGACTCCTGTTATTACGTTGAGCATTCAGGCTCCGGTCATTTTTGTTGGGTATCCAGACTCCGGTTTTTACGTTGAGCATTCAGGCACCGGTCTGTTTCGTTTGGTATCTAGATTTCGGTTATTACGTTGAGCGTTCAGGCTCCGGTCAGTTTCGTTGTTTATCCAGACTCCGGTTATTACGTTGAGCGTTCAGGCTCCGGTCATTTTCTTTGGGTATCCAGACTCCGGTTATTACGTTGAGCGTTCAGGCTCCGGTCAGTTTCGTTGGGTATCTAGACTCTGGTTGTTACGTTGAGCGTTCAGGCTCCGGTCAGTTTCGTTGGGTATCCAGACTCCGGTTATTACGTTGAACGTTCAGGCTCCAGTCAGTTTCTTTGGGTATCCAGACTCCGGTTATTACATTGAACGTTCAGGCTCCGGTCATTTTCGTTGAGCATCCAGACTCCAGTTATTACATTGTGCGTTCAGGCTCCAGTCAATTTCGTTGTGTATCCAGACTCCGATTATTATGTTGATCGTTCAGACTCCAGTCAGTTTCGTTGGGTATCCAGACTCCGATTCTTACGTTGAGCGTTCAGGCTCCGGTCAGTTTCATTTGGTATCCAGACTCCGGTTATTACGTTGAGCGTTCAGGCTCCGGTCAGTTTGGTTGTGTATCCAGACTCCGGTTATTACGTTGAGCGTTCAGGCTCCGGTCAGTTTCGTTTGGTATCCAGACTCCAGTTATTACGTTGAGCGTTCAGGCTCCGGTCAGTTTCGTTGGGTATCCAGACTCCGGTTATTAGGTTGAGCGTTCAGGCTCTGGTCAGTTTCGTTTGGTATCCAGACTTCGGTTATTACGTTGAGCGTTCAGGCTCCGGTCTGTTTCGTTGTGTATCCAGACTCCGGTTTTTCGTTGAGCGTTCAGGCTCCGGTCAGTTTTGTTGGGTATCCAGACTCCGGTTTTTACGTTGAGCGTTCAGGCTCCGGTCAGTTTTGTTGGGTATCCATACTTCAATTATTACGTTGAGCGTTCAAGCTCCGGTCAGTTTCGTTGGGTATCCAAACTCCGGTTATTACGTTGAGCGTTCAGGCTCCGGTCAGTTTCGTTGGGTATCCAGACTCTGGTTATTACGTTGAACGTTCAGGCTCCGGTCAGTTTCGTTGGGTGTCCAGACTCCGGTTACTACGTAGAGCGTTCAGGTTCCGTTCATTTTCGTTGAGCATCCAGACTCCAGTTATTATGTTGTGCGTTCAGGCTCCGGTCAGTTTCGTTGAGTATCCAGACTCCGGTTATTACGTTGAGCGTTCAGGCTCCGGTCAGTTTCGTCGGGTATCCAAACTCCGGTTATTACGTTGAGCGTTCAGGCTCCGGTCAGTTTCGTTGGGTATCCAGACTTCGATTATTACGTTGAGCATTCAGGCTCCGGTCAGTTTCGTATGGTATCCATATTTCGGTTATTACGTTGAGTGTTCAGGCTCCGGTCATTTTCGTTGGGCATCCAGACTTCGATTATTACGTTGAGCGTTCAAACTCCGTTCAGTTTCGTTGAGCATCCAGACTCCAGTTATTATGTTGTGCGTTCAGGCTCCGGTCAGTTTCGAAGGGTATCCAGACTCCGGTTATTACGTTGAGCGTTCAGGCTCCGGTCAGTTTCAAAGGGTATCCAGACTCCGGTTATTACGTTGTGCGTTCAGGCTCCGGTCAGTTTCGTTGGGTATCCAGACTTCGATTATTATGTTGAGCGTTCAGGCTCCGGTCAGTTTCGTAGGGTATCCAGACTCCGGTTATTACGTTGAGTATTCAGGCTCCGGTCAGTTTTGTTGGGTATCCAGACTTCGATTATTACGATGAGCGTTCAAGCTCCGGTCAGTTTCGTTGGGTATCCAGACTCCGGTTATTACGTTAAGCGTTCAGGCTCCGGTCAGTTTCGTTGGGTATCCAGACTCCGGTTATTACGTTGAACGTTCAGGCTCCGGTCAGTTTCGTTGGGTGTCCAGACTCCGGTTATTACATTGAGCGTTCAGGCTCCGGTCATTTTCGTTGAGCATCCAGACTCCAGTTATTACATTGTGCGTTCATGCTCCGGTCAGTTTCGTTGAGTATCCAGACTCCGGTTATTACGTTGAGCGTTTAGGCTCCGGTCAGTTTTGTTGGGTATCCATCCTCCGGTTATAACGTTGAGTATTCAGGCTCCGTTCAGTTTTGTTTGGTATCCAGACTCCGGTTATTACGTTGAGCGTTCAGGATCCGGTCAGTTTGGTTGTGTATCCAGACTCCGGTTATTACGTTGAGCGTTCAGGCTCCGGTCAGTTTCGTTTGGTATCCAGACTCCAGTTATTACGTTGAGCGTTCAGGCTCCGGTCAGTTTCGTTGGGTATCCAGACTCCGGTTATTAGGTTGAGCGTTCAGGCTCTGGTCAGTTTCGTTTGGTATCCAGACTTCGGTTATTACGTTGAGCGTTCAGGCACCGGTCTGTTTCGTTGTGTATCCAGACTCCGGTTTTTCGTTGAGCGTTCAGGCTCCGGTCAGTTTTGTTGGGTATCCAGACTCCGGTTTTTACGTTGAGCGTTCAGGCTCCGGTCAGTTTTGTTGGGTATCCATACTTCGATTATTACGTTGAGCGTTCAAGCTCCGGTCAGTATAGTTGGGTATCCAAACTCCGGTTATTACGTTGAGCGTTCAGGCTCCGGTCAGTTTCGTTGGGTATCCAGACTCCGGTTATTACGTTGAACGTTCAGGCTCCGGTCAGTTTCGTTGGGTGTCCAGACTCTGGTTACTACGTAGAGCGTTCAGGTTCCGTTCATTTTCGTTGAGCATCCAGACTCCAGTTATTACGTTGTGCGTTTAGGCTCCGGTCAGTTTCGTTGAGTATCCAGACTCCGGTTATTACGTTGAGTGTTCAGGCTCTGGTCAGTTTCGTTGGGTATCCAAACTCCGGTTATTACGTTGAGCGTTCAGGCTCCGGTCAGTTTCGTTGGGTATCCAGACTTCGATTATTACGTTGAGCGTTCAGGCTCCGGTCAGTTTCGTATGGTATCCATATTCCGGTTATTACGTTGAGTGTTCAGGCTCCGGTCATTTTCGTTGGGCATCCAGACTTCGATTATTACGTTGAGCGTTCAAACTCCGGTCAGTTTCGTTGAGCATCCAGACTCCAGTTATTATGTTGTGCGTTCAGGCTCCGGTCAGTTTCGAAGGGTATCCAGACTCCGGTTATTACGTTGAGCGTTCAGGCTCCGGTCAGTTTCAAAGGGTATCCAGACTCCGGTTATTACGTTGTGCGTTCAGGCTCCGGTCAGTTTCGTTGGGTATCCAGACTTCGATTATTATGTTGAGCGTTCAGGCTCCGGTCAGTTTCGTAGGGTATCCAGACTCCGGTTATTACGTTGAGTATTCAGGCTCCGGTCAGTTTTGTTGGGTATCTAGACTTCGATTATTACGATGAGCGTTCAAGCTCCAGTCAGTTTCGTTGGGTATCCAGACTCCGGTTATTACGTTAAGCGTTCAGGCTCCGGTCAGTTTCGTTGGGTATCCAGATTCCGGTTATTACGTTGAACGTTCAGGCTCCGGTCAGTTTCGTTGGGTGTCCAGACTCCGGTTATTACATTGAGCGTTCAGGCTCCGGTCATTTTCGTTGAGCATCCAGACTCCAGTTATTACATTGTGCGTTCATGCTCCGGTCAGTTTCGTTGAGTATCCAGACTCCGGTTATTACGTTGAGCGTTTAGGCTCCTTTCAGTTTTTTTGGGTATCCATCCTCCGGTTATAACGTTGAGGATTCAGGCTCCGTTCAGTTTTGTTGGGTATCCATCCTCCGGTTATAACGTTGAGCGTTCAGGCTCCGGTCAGTTTGGTTGTGTATCCAGACTCCGGTTATTACGTTGAGCGTTCAGGCTCCGGTCAGTTTCGTTGGGTATCCAGACTCCGGTTTTTACGTTGAGCATTCAGGTTCCGGTCAGTTTCGTTGGGTATCCAGACTCCGGTTATTACGTTGAGCGTTCAGGCTCCGGTCAGTTTCGTTGGGTATCCAGACTCCGGTTATTACGTTGAACGTTCAAGCTCCGGTCAGTTTCGTTGGGTGTCCAGACTCCTGTTATTACGTTGAGCATTCAGGCTCCGGTCAGTTTCGTTGGGTATCCAGACTTCGGTTTTTACGTTGAGCGTTCAGGCTCTAGTCTGTTTCGTTGGGTATCTAGACTCCGGTCAGTTTATTTGTGTATCAAGACTCCGGTTATTACGTTGAGCGTTCAGGCTCCGGTCAGTTTTGTTGGGTATCCAGACTCCGGTTATTACGTTGAGCATTCAGGCACCGGTCAGTTTCGTTTGGTATCCAGATTTCGGTTATTACATTGAGCGTTCAGGCTCCGGTCAGTTTCGTTGTGTATCCAGACTCCGGTTTTTCGTTGAGCGTTCAGGCTCCGGTCAGTTTTGTTGGGTATCCAGACTCCGGTTATTACGTTGAGCGTTCAGGCTCCGGTCAGTTTCGTTGGGTATCCAGACTCCGGTTATTACGTTGAGCGTTCAGGCTCCGGTCAGTTTCGTAGGGTATCCAGACTTCGATTATTACGTTGAGCGTTCAGGCTCCGGTCAGTTTCGTAGGGTATCCATACTCCGGTTATTACGTTGAGTGTTCAGGCTCCGGTCATTTTCGTTGGGCATCCAGACTTCGATTATTACGTTGAGCGTTCAAGCTCCGGTCAGTTTCGTTGAGTATCCAGACTCCGGTTATTAAGTTGAGCGTTTAGGCTCCATTCATTTTTGTTGGGTATCCAGCCTCCGATTATAACGTTGAGCGATCAGGCTCCGGTCAGTTTGGTTGTGTATCCAGACTCCGGTTATTACGTTGAGCGTTCAGGCTCCGGTCAGTTTCGTTTGGTATCCAGACTCCAGTTATTACGTTGAGCGTTCAGGCTCCGGTCAGTTTCGTTGGGTATCCAGACTCCGGTTATTACGTTGAGCGTTTAGGCTCCGGTCAGTTTCGTATGGTATCCATATTCCGGTTATTACGTTGAGTGTTCAGGCTCCGGTCATTTTCGTTGGGCATCCAGACTTCGATTATTACGTTGAGCGTTCAAACTCCGGTCAGTTTCGTTGAGCATCCAGACTCTAGTTATTATGTTGTGCGTTCAGGCTCCGGTCAGTTTCGAAGGGTATCCAGACTCCGGTTATTACGTTGAGCGTTCAGGCTCCGGTCAGTTTCAAATTGTATCCAGACTCCGGTTATTACGTTGTGCGTTCAGGCTCCGGTCAGTTTCGTTGGGTATCCAGACTTCGATTATTATGTTGAGCGTTCAGGCTCCGGTCAGTTTCGTAGGGTATCCAGACTCCGGTTATTACGTTGAGTATTCAGGCTCCGGTCAGTTTTGTTGGGTATCCAGACTTCGATTATTACGATGAGCGTTCAAGCTCCAGTCAGTTTCGTTGGGTATCCAGACTCCGGTTATTACGTTAAGCGTTCAGGCTCCGGTCAGTTTCGTTGGGTATCCAGATTCCGGTTATTACGTTGAACGTTCAGGCTCCGGTAAGTTTCGTTGGGTGTCCAGACTCCGGTTATTACGTTGAGCGTTCAGGCTCCGGTCAGTTTCGTTGGGTATCCAGACTCCGGTTTTTACGTTGAGCATTCAGGTTCCGGTCAGTTTCGTTGGGTATCCAGACTCCGGTTATTACGTTGAGCGTTCAGGCTCCGGTCAGTTTCCTTGGGGATCCAGACTCCGGTTATTACGTTGAACGTTCAAGCTCCGGTCAGTTTCGTTGGGTGTCCAGACTCCTGTTATTACGTTGAGCATTCAGGCTCCGGTCAGTTTCGTAGGGTATCCAGACTTCGATTATTACGTTGAGCGTTCAAGCTCCGGTCAGTTTCGTAGGGTATCCATACTCCGGTTATTACGTTGAGTGTTCAGGCTCCGGTCATTTTCGTTGGGCATCCAGACTTCGATTATTACGTTGAGCGTTCAAGCTCCGGTCAGTTTCGTTGAGTATCCAGACTCCGGTTATTAAGTTGAGCGTTTAGGCTCCATTCGTTTTTGTTGGGTATCCAGCCTCCGATTATAACGTTGAGCGATCAGGCTCCGGTCAGTTTGGTTGTGTATCCAAACTCCGGTTATTACGTTGAGGGTTCAGGCTCCGGTCAGTTTCGTTTGGTATCCAGACTCCAGTTATTACGTTGAGCGTTCAGGCTCCGGTCAGTTTCGTTGGGTATCCAGACTCCGGTTATTACGTTGAGCGTTTAGGCTCCGGTCAGTTTCGTATGGTATCCATATTCCGGTTATTACGTTGAGTGTTCAGGCTCCGGTCATTTTCGTTGGGCATCCAGACTTCGATTATTACGTTGAGCGTTCAAACTCCGGTCAGTTTCGTTGAGCATCCAGACTCCAGTTATTATGTTGTGCGTTCAGGCTCCGGTCAGTTTCGAAGGGTATCGAGACTCCGGTTATTACGTTGAGCGTTCAGGCTCCGGTCAGTTTCAAATTGTATCCAGACTCCGGTTATTACGTTGTGCGTTCAGGCTCCGGTCAGTTTCGTTGGGTATCCAGACTTCGATTATTATGTTGAGCGTTCAGGCTCCGGTCAGTTTCGTAGGGTATCCAGACTCCGGTTATTACGTTGAGTATTCAGGCTCCGGTCAGTTTTGTTGGGTATCCAGACTTCGATTATTACGATGAGCGTTCAAGCTCCAGTCAGTTTCGTTGGGTATCCAGACTCCGGTTATTACGTTAAGCGTTCAGGCTCCGGTCAGTTTCGCTGGGTATCCAGACTCCAGTTATTACGTTGAGCGTTCAGGCTCCGGTCAGTTTCGTTGGGTGTCCAGACTCCGGTGATTACATTGAGCGTTCAGGCTCCGGTCATTTTCGTTGAGCATCCAGACTCCAGTTATTACATTGTGCGTTCATGCTCCGGTCAGTTTCGTTGAGTATCCAGACTCCGGTTATTACGTTGAGCGTTTAGGCTCCGTTCAGTTTTGTTGGGTATCCATCCTCCGGTTATAACGTTGAGTATTCAGGCTCCGTTCAGTGTTGTTGGGTATCCATCCTCCGGTTATAACGTTGAGCGTTCAGGCTCCGGTCAGTTTGGTTGTGTATCCAGACTCCGGTTATTACGTTGAGCGTTCAGGCTCCGGTCAATTTCGTTGGGTATCCAGACTCCGGTTTTTACGTTTAGCATTCAGGTTCCGGTCAGTTTCGTTGGGTATCCAGACTCCGGTTATTACGTTGAGCGTTCAGGCTCCGGTCAGTTTCGTTGGGTATCCAGACTCCGGTTATTACGTTGAACGTTCAAGCTCCGGTCAGTTTCGTTGGGTGTCCAGACTCCTGTTATTACGTTGAGCATTCAGGCTCCGGTCAGTTTCGTTGGGTATCCAGACTCCGGTTTTTACGTTGAGCGTTCAGGCTCTAGTCTGTTTCGTTGGGTATCTAGACTCCGGTCAGTTTCTTTGTGTATCAAGACTCCGGTTATTACGTTGAGCGTTCAGGCTCCGGTCAGTTTTGTTGGGTATCCAGACTCCGGTTATTACGTTGAGCATTCAGGCACCGGTCAGTTTCGTTTGGTATCCAGATTTCGGTTATTACATTGAGCGTTCAGGCTCCGGTCAGTTTCGTTGTGTATCCAGACTCCGGTTTTTCGTTGAGCGTTCAGGCTCCGGTCAGTTTTGTTGGGTATCCAGACTCCGGTTATTACGTTGAGCGTTCAGGCTCCGGTCAGTTTCGTTGGGTATCCAGACTCCGGTTATTACGTTGAGCGTTCAGGCTCCGGTCATTTTCGTAGGGTATCCAGACTTCGATTATTACGTTGAGCGTTCAGGCTCCGGTCAGTTTCGTAGGGTATCCATACTCCGGTTATTACGTTGAGTGTTCAGGCTCCGGTCATTTTCGTTAGGCATCCAGACTTCGATTATTACGTTGAGCGTTCAAGCTCCGGTCAGTTTCGTTGAGTATCCAGACTCCGGTTATTAAGTTGAGCGTTCAGGCTCCATTCATTTTTGTTGGGTATCCAGCCTCCGATTATAACGTTGAGCGATCAGGCTCCGGTCAGTTTGGTTGTGTATCCAGACTCCGGTTATTACGTTGAGCGTTCAGGCTCCGGTCAGTTTCGTTTGGTATCCAGACTCCAGTTATTACGTTGAGCGTTCAGGCTCCGGTCAGTTTCGTTGGGTATCCAGACTCCGGTTATTACGTTGAGCGTTCAGGCTCCGATCAGTTTTGTTTGGTATCCAGACTTCGGTTATTACGTTGAGCGTTCAGGCTCCGGTCTGTTTCGTTCTGTATCCAGACTCCGGTTTTCCGTTGAGCGTTCAGGCTCCGGTCAGTTTTGTTGGGTATCCAGACTCCGGTTTTTACGTTGAGCGTTCAGGCTCCGGTCAGTTTAGTTGGGTATCCATACTTCGATTATTACGTTGAGCGTTCAAGCTCCGGTCAGTTTCGTTGGGTATCCAAACTCCGGTTATTACATTGAGCGTTCAGGCTCTGGTCAATTTCGTTGGGTATCCAGACTTCGGTTATTACGTTGAACGTTCAGGCTCCAGTCAGTTTCGTTGGGTGTCCATACTCCGGTTACTACGTAGAGCGTTCAGGTTCCGGTCATTTTCGTTGAGCATCCAGACTCCAGTTATTACGTTGTGCGTTAAGGCTCTGGTCAGTTTCGTTGAGTATCCAGATACCGGTTATTACGTTGAGCATTCAGGTTCCGGTCAGTTTCGTAGGGTATCCAGACTCCTGTTATTACGTTGTGCATTTAGGCTCTGGTCAGTTTCATTGGGTATCCAGACTTCGATTATTACGTTGAGCGTTCAGGCTCCGGTCAGTTTCGTAGGGTATCTAGACTCCGGTTATTACGTTGAGTATTCAGGCTCCGGTCAGTTTCGTTGGGTGTCCAGACTACGGTTATTACATTGAGCGTTCAGCCTCCGGTCAGTTTCGTTGAGTATCCAGACTCCGGTTATTACGTTGAGCGTTCAGGCTCCGTTCAGTTTTGTTGGGTATCCATCCTCCGGTTATTACGTTGAGCATTCAGGCTCCGTTCAGTTTTGTTGGGTATCCATCCTCCGGTTATAACGTTGAGCGTTCAGGCTCCGGTCAGTTTGGTTGTGTATCCAGACTCCGGTTATTAGGTTGAGCGTTCAGGCTTCGGTCAGTTTCGTTGGGTATCCAGACTCCGGTTTTTACGTTGAGCATTCAGGTTCCGGTCAGTTTTGTTGGGTATCCAGACTCAGGTTATTACGTTGAGCGTTCAGGCACCGGTCAGTTTCGTTGGGTATCCAAACTCCGGTTATTACGTTGAACGTTCAGGCTCCGGTCAGTTTCGTTGGGTGTCCAGACTCCGGTTACTACGTAGAGCGTTCAGGTTCCGGTCATTTTCGTTGAGCATCCAGACTCCGATTATTATGTTGTGCGTTCAAGCTCCGGTCAGTTTCGAAGGGTATCCAGACTCCGGTTATTACGTTGAGCGTTCAGGCTCCGGTCAGTTTCGTTGGGTATCTAGACTCCGGTTATTACGTTGAGCATTCAGGCTCTGATCAGTTTCGTTGGGTATCCAGACTCAGGTTATTACGTTGAGCGTTCAGGCACCGGTCAGTTTCGTTGGGTATCCAAACTCCGGTTATTACGTTGAACGTTCAGGCTCCGGTCAGTTTCGTTGGGTGTCCAGACTCCGGTTACTACGTAGAGCGTTCAGGTTCCGGTCATTTTCGTTGAGCATCCAGACTCCGGTTATTATGTTGTGCGTTCAGGCTCCGGTCAGTTTCGAAGGGTATCCAGACTCCGGTTATTACGTTAAGTGTTCAGGCTCCGGTCAGTTTCGTAGGGCATCCAGACTCCGGTTATTACGTTGTGCGTTCAGGCTCCGGTCAGTTTTGTTGGGTATCCAGACTTCGATTATTACATTGAGCGTTCAGGCTCCGGTCAGTTTCGTAGGGTATCCAGACTCCGGTTATTACGTTGAGCGTTCAGGCTCCAGTCAGTTTTGTTGGGTATCCAGACTTCGATTATTACGTTGAGCGTTCAAGCTCCGGTCAGTTTCGTTGTGTATCCAGACTCCGGTTATTACGTTGAGCGTTCAGGCTCCGGTCAGTTTCGTTGGGTATCCAGACTCCGGTTATTACGTTAAACGTTCAGGCTCCGGTCAGTTTCGTTGGGTGTCCAGACTCCGGTTATTACATTGAGCGTTCAGGCTCCGGTCATTTTCGTTGAGCATTCAGACTCTAGTTATTACGTTGAACGTTCAGGCTCCGGTCAGTTTCGTTGGGTGTCCAGACTCCGGTTACTACATTGAGCGTTCAGGCTCCGGTCATTTTCGTTGAGCATCCAGACTCCAGTTATTACATTGTGTGTTCACGCTCCGGTCAGTTTCGAAGGGTATCCAGACTCCGGTTATTACGTTGAACGTTCAGGCTCCGGTCAGTTTCGTTGGGTGTCCAGACTCCGGTTATTACGTTGAGCATTCAGGCTCCGGTCAGTTTCGTTGGGCATCTAGACTCCAGTTATTACATTGAGCGTTCAGGCTCCGGTCAGTTTCGTTGGGTGTCCAGACTCCGGTTACTACGTAGAGCGTTCAGGTTCTGGTCAGTTTTGTTGGGTATCCATCCTCCGGTTATTACGTTGAGTATTCAGGCTCCGATCAGTTTCGTTGGGTGTCCAGACTCCGGTTACTACGTAGAGCGTTCAGGTTCTGGTCAGTTTTGTTGGGTATCCATCCTCCGGTTATTACGTTGAGTATTCAGGCTCCGATCAGTTTCGTTGGGTATCCAGACTCAGGTTATTACGTTGAGCGTTCAGGCTCCGGTCAGTTTCGTTGGGTATCCAGACTTCGGTTTTTACGTTGAGCATTCAGGTTCCGGTCAGTTTCGTTGGGTGTCCAGACTCCGGTTATTACGTTGAGCATTCAGGCTCCGGTCAGTTTCGTTGGGCATCCAGACTCCGGTTATTACGTTGAGCATTCAGGCTCTGATCAGTTTTGTTGGGTATCCAGACTCCGGTTATTACGTTGAGCATTCAGGCACCGGTCAGTTTCGTTTGGTATCCAGATTTCGGTTATTATGTTGAGCGTTCAGGCTCCAGTCAGTTTCGTTGTGTATCCAGACTCCGGTTTTTCGTTGAGCGTTCAGGCTCCGGTCACTTTTGTTGGGTATCCAGACTCCGGTTTTTACGTTGAGCGTTCAGGCTCCGGTCAGTTTCGTTGGGTATCCAGACTCCGGTTATTACGTTGAGCGTTCAGGCTCCGGCCAACTTCATTGGGTATCCAGACTCCGGTTATTACGTTGAGCATTCAGGCTCTGGTCAGTTTCTTTGGGTATCCAGTCTCCGGTTATTACTTTGAGTGTTCAGGCTCCGGTCAGTTTCTTTGGGTATCCAGACTCCGGTTATTTCGTTGAGCGTTCAGGCTCCAGTCAATTTCGTTGTGTATCCAGACTCCGGTTATTATGTTGATCGTTCAGACTCCAGTCAGTTTCATTGGGTATCCAGACTCCGGTTATTACGTTGAGCGTTCAGGTTCCAGTCAGTTTCATTTGGTATCCAGACTCCGGTTATTACATTGAGCGTTCAGGCTCCAGTCAGTTTGGTTGTGTATCCAGACTCCGGTTATTACGTTGAGCGTTCAGGCTCCGGTCAGTTTCGTTTGGTATCCAGACTCCAGTTATTACGTTGAGCGTTCAGGCTCCGGTCAGTTTCGTTGGGTATCCAGACTCCGGTTATTACGTTGAGCGTTCAGGCTCTGGTCAGTTTCGTTTGGTATCCAGACTTCGGTTATTACGTTGAGCGTTCAGGCTCTGGTCTATTTCGTTGTGTATCCAGACTCCGGTTTTTCGTTGAGCGTTCAGGCTCCGGTCAGTTTTGTTGGGTATCCAGACTCCGGTTTTTACGTTGAGCGTTCAGGCTCCGGTCAGTTTAGTTGGGTATCCATACTTCGATTATTACGTTGAGCGTTCAAGCTCCGGTCAGTTTCGTTGGGTATCCAGACTCCGGTTATTACGTTGAGCGTTCAGGCTCCGGTCAGTTTCGTTGGGTATCCAGACTCCGGTTATTACGTTGAACGTTCATGCTCCGGTCAGTTTCGTTGGGTGTCCAAACTCCGGTTATTACGTTGAGCGTTCAGGCTCTGGTCAGTTTCGTTGGGTATCCAGACTCCGGTTATTACGTTGAGCATTCAGGCACCGGTCAGTTTCGTTTGGTATCCAGATTTTGGTTATTACGTTGAGCGTTCAGGCTCCGGTCAGTTTTGTTGTGTATCCAGACTCCGGTTTTTCGTTGAGCGTTCAGGCACCGGTCAGTTTCGTTGGGTATCCAGACTCCGGTTATTACGTTGAACGTTCAGGCTCCGGTCAGTTTCGTTGGGTGTCCAGACTCCGGTTACTACGTAGAGCGTTCAGGTTCCGGTCATTTTCGTTGAGCATCCAGACTCCGATTATTATGTTGTGCGTTCAAGCTCCGGTCAGTTTCGAAGGGTATCCAGACTCCGGTTATTACGTTGAGCGTTCAGGCTCCGGTCAGTTTCGTTGGGTATCTAGACTCCGGTTATTACGTTGAGCATTCAGGCTCTGATCAGTTTCGTTGGGTATCCAGACTCAGGTTATTACGTTGAGCGTTCAGGCACCGGTCAGTTTCGTTGGGTATCCAAACTCCGGTTATTACGTTGAACGTTCAGGCTCCGGTCAGTTTCGTTGGGTGTCCAGACTCCGGTTACTACGTAGAGCGTTCAGGTTCCGGTCATTTTCGTTGAGCATCCAGACTCCGGTTATTATGTTGTGCGTTCAGGCTCCGGTCAGTTTCGAAGGGTATCCAGACTCCGGTTATTACGTTAAGTGTTCAGGCTCCGGTCAGTTTCGTAGGGCATCCAGACTCCGGTTATTACGTTGTGCGTTCAGGCTCCGGTCAGTTTTGTTGGGTATCCAGACTTCGATTATTACATTGAGCGTTCAGGCTCCGGTCAGTTTCGTAGGGTATCCAGACTCCGGTTATTACGTTGAGCGTTCAGGCTCCAGTCAGTTTTGTTGGGTATCCAGACTTCGATTATTACGTTGAGCGTTCAAGCTCCGGTCAGTTTCGTTGTGTATCCAGACTCCGGTTATTACGTTGAGCGTTCAGGCTCCGGTCAGTTTCGTTGGGTATCCAGACTCCGGTTATTACGTTAAACGTTCAGGCTCCGGTCAGTTTCGTTGGGTGTCCAGACTCCGGTTATTACATTGAGCGTTCAGGCTCCGGTCATTTTCGTTGAGCATTCAGACTCTAGTTATTACGTTGAACGTTCAGGCTCCGGTCAGTTTCGTTGGGTGTCCAGACTCCGGTTACTACATTGAGCGTTCAGGCTCCGGTCATTTTCGTTGAGCATCCAGACTCCAGTTATTACATTGTGTGTTCACGCTCCGGTCAGTTTCGAAGGGTATCCAGACTCCGGTTATTACGTTGAACGTTCAGGCTCCGGTCAGTTTCGTTGGGTGTCCAGACTCCGGTTATTACGTTGAGCATTCAGGCTCCGGTCAGTTTCGTTGGGCATCTAGACTCCAGTTATTACATTGAGCGTTCAGGCTCCGGTCAGTTTCGTTGGGTGTCCAGACTCCGGTTACTACGTAGAGCGTTCAGGTTCTGGTCAGTTTTGTTGGGTATCCATCCTCCGGTTATTACGTTGAGTATTCAGGCTCCGATCAGTTTCGTTGGGTGTCCAGACTCCGGTTACTACGTAGAGCGTTCAGGTTCTGGTCAGTTTTGTTGGGTATCCATCCTCCGGTTATTACGTTGAGTATTCAGGCTCCGATCAGTTTCGTTGGGTATCCAGACTCAGGTTATTACGTTGAGCGTTCAGGCTCCGGTCAGTTTCGTTGGGTATCCAGACTTCGGTTTTTACGTTGAGCATTCAGGTTCCGGTCAGTTTCGTTGGGTGTCCAGACTCCGGTTATTACGTTGAGCATTCAGGCTCCGGTCAGTTTCGTTGGGCATCCAGACTCCGGTTATTACGTTGAGCATTCAGGCTCTGATCAGTTTTGTTGGGTATCCAGACTCCGGTTATTACGTTGAGCATTCAGGCACCGGTCAGTTTCGTTTGGTATCCAGATTTCGGTTATTATGTTGAGCGTTCAGGCTCCAGTCAGTTTCGTTGTGTATCCAGACTCCGGTTTTTCGTTGAGCGTTCAGGCTCCGGTCACTTTTGTTGGGTATCCAGACTCCGGTTTTTACGTTGAGCGTTCAGGCTCCGGTCAGTTTCGTTGGGTATCCAGACTCCGGTTATTACGTTGAGCGTTCAGGCTCCGGCCAACTTCATTGGGTATCCAGACTCCGGTTATTACGTTGAGCATTCAGGCTCTGGTCAGTTTCTTTGGGTATCCAGTCTCCGGTTATTACTTTGAGTGTTCAGGCTCCGGTCAGTTTCTTTGGGTATCCAGACTCCGGTTATTTCGTTGAGCGTTCAGGCTCCAGTCAATTTCGTTGTGTATCCAGACTCCGGTTA
This sequence comes from Lathyrus sativus, assembly GCA_963859935.3. Lineage (NCBI taxonomy): Eukaryota > Viridiplantae > Streptophyta > Magnoliopsida > Fabales > Fabaceae > Lathyrus > Lathyrus sativus. The sequence continues at coordinate 185,504 of CAWUDS030000686.1, read as the reverse complement.
TTATGTTGATCGTTCAGACTCCAGTCAGTTTCATTGGGTATCCAGACTCCGGTTATTACGTTGAGCGTTCAGGTTCCAGTCAGTTTCATTTGGTATCCAGACTCCGGTTATTACATTGAGCGTTCAGGCTCCAGTCAGTTTGGTTGTGTATCCAGACTCCGGTTATTACGTTGAGCGTTCAGGCTCCGGTCAGTTTCGTTTGGTATCCAGACTCCAGTTATTACGTTGAGCGTTCAGGCTCCGGTCAGTTTCGTTGGGTATCCAGACTCCGGTTATTACGTTGAGCGTTCAGGCTCTGGTCAGTTTCGTTTGGTATCCAGACTTCGGTTATTACGTTGAGCGTTCAGGCTCTGGTCTATTTCGTTGTGTATCCAGACTCCGGTTTTTCGTTGAGCGTTCAGGCTCCGGTCAGTTTTGTTGGGTATCCAGACTCCGGTTTTTACGTTGAGCGTTCAGGCTCCGGTCAGTTTAGTTGGGTATCCATACTTCGATTATTACGTTGAGCGTTCAAGCTCCGGTCAGTTTCGTTGGGTATCCAGACTCCGGTTATTACGTTGAGCGTTCAGGCTCCGGTCAGTTTCGTTGGGTATCCAGACTCCGGTTATTACGTTGAACGTTCATGCTCCGGTCAGTTTCGTTGGGTGTCCAAACTCCGGTTATTACGTTGAGCGTTCAGGCTCTGGTCAGTTTCGTTGGGTATCCAGACTCCGGTTATTACGTTGAGCATTCAGGCACCGGTCAGTTTCGTTTGGTATCCAGATTTTGGTTATTACGTTGAGCGTTCAGGCTCCGGTCAGTTTTGTTGTGTATCCAGACTCCGGTTTTTCGTTGAGCGTTCAGGCTCCGGTCAGTTTTATTGGGTATCCAGACTTCGATTATTACGTTGAGCGTTCCAACTCCGGTCAGTTTCGTTGGGTATCTTGACTCTGGTTGTTACGTTGAGCGTTCAGGCTCCGGTCAGTTTCGTTGGGTATCCAGACTCCGGTTATTACGTTGAACGTTCAGGCTCCGGTCAGTTTCTTGGGGTATCCAGACTCCGGTTATTACATTGAACGTTCAGGCTCCGGTCATTTTCGTTGAGCATCCAGACTCCAGTTATTACATTGTGCGTTCAGGCTCCAGTCAATTTCGTTGTGTATCCAGACTTCGGTTATTATGTTGATCGTTCAGACTCCAGTCAGTTTCGTTGGGTATCCAGACTCCGATTATTACGTTGAGCATCCAGGCTCCAGTCAGTTTCATTTGGTATCCAGACTCCGGTTATTACGTTGAGCGTTCAGGCTCCGGTCAGTTTGGTTGTGTATCCAGACTTCGGTTATTACGTTGAGCGTTCAGGCTCCGGTCAGTTTCGTTTGGTATCCAGACTCCAGTTATTACGTTGAGCGTTCAGGCTCCGGTCAGTTTCGTTGGGTATCCAGACTCCGGTTATTACGTTGAGCGTTCAGGTTCTGGTCAGTTTCGTTTGGTATCCAGACTTCGGTTATTACGTTGAGCGTTCAGGCTCTGGTCTATTTCTTCTGTATCCAGACTCCGGTTTTTCGTTGAGCGTTCAAGCTCCGGTCAGTTTTGTTGGGTATCCAGACTCCGGTTTTTACGTTGAGCGTTCAGGCTCCGGTCAGTTTTGTTGGGTATCCATACTTCGATTATTACGTTGAGCGTTCAAGCTCCGGTCAGTTTCGTTGGGTATCCAAACTCCGGTTATTACGTTGAGCGTTCAAGCTCCGGTCAGTTTCGTTGGGTATCCAGACTCCGGTTATTACGTTGAACGTTCAGGCTCCGGTCAGTTTCGTTGGGTGTCCAGACTCCGGTTACTACGTAGAGCGTTCAGGTTCCGTTCATTTTCGTTGAGCATCCAGACTCCAGTTATTACGTTGTGCGTTCAGGCTCCGTACAGTTTCGTTGAGTATCCAGACTCCGGTTATTACGTTGAGCGTTCAGGCTCCGGTCAGTTTCGTTGGGTATCCAAACTCCGGTTATTACGTTGAGCGTTCAGGCTCCGGTCAGTTTCGTTAGGTATCCAGACTCCGGTTATTACGTTGAGCATTCAGGCACCGGTCAGTTTCGTTTGGTATCCAGATTTTGGTTATTACGTTGAGCGTTCAGGCTCCGGTCAGTTTCGTTGTGTATCCAGACTCCGGTTTTTCGTTGAGCGTTCAGGCTCCGGTCAGTTTTGTTGGGTATCCAGACTTCGATTATTAAGTTGAGCGTTCCAGCTCCGGTCAGTTTCGTAGGGTATCTAGACTCTGGTTGTTACGTTGAGCGTTCAGGCTCCGGTCAGTTTCGTTGGGTATCCAGACTCCGGTTATTACGTTGAACGTTCAGGCTCCGGTAAGTTTCTTTGGGTATCCAGACTCCGGTTATTACATTGAACGTTCAGGCTCCGGTCATTTTCGTTGAGCATCCAGACTCCAGTTATTACATTGTGCGTTCAGGCTCCAGTCAATTTCGTTGTGTATCCAGACTCCGGTTATTATGTTGATCGTTCAGACTCCAGTCAGATTCCTTGGGTATCCAGACTCCGATTATTACATTCAGCGTTCAGGCTCCGGTCAGTTTCATTTGGTATCCAGACTCCGGTTATTACGTTGAGCGTTCAGGCTCCGGTCAGTTTGGTTGTGTATCCAGACTCCGGTTATTACGTTGAGCGTTCAGGCTCCGGTCAGTTTCGTTTGGTATCCAGACTCTAGTTATTACGTTGAGCGTTCAGGCTCCGGTCAGTTTCGTTGGGTATCCAGACTCCGGTTATTACGTTGAGCGTTCAGGCTCTGGTCAGTTTCGTTTGGTATCCAGACTTTGGTTATTACATTGAGCGTTCAGGCTCCGGTCTGTTTCGTTGTGTATCCAGACTCCGGTTTTTCGTTGAGCGTTCAGGCTCCGGTCAGTTTTGTTGGGTATCCAGACTCCGGTTTTTATGTTGAGCGTTCAGGCTCCGGTCAGTTTTGTTGGGTATCCATACTTCGATTATTACGTTAAGCGTTCAAGCTCCGGTCAGTTTCGTTGGGTATCCAAACTCCAGTTATTACGTTGAGCGTTCAGGCTCCGGTCAGTTTCGTTGGGTATCCAGACTCCGGTTATTATGTTGAACGTTCAGGCTCCGGTCAGTTTCGTTGGGTGTCCAGACTCCGGTTACTACGTAGAGCGTTCAGGTTCCGTTCATTTTCGTTAAGCATCCAGACTCCAGTTATTACGTTGTGCGTTCAGGCTCCGGTCAATTTCGTTGGGTATCCAAACTCCGGTTATTACGTTGAGCGTTCAGGCTCCGGTCAGTTTCGTTGGGTATCCAGACTCCGGTTATTACGTTGAGCGTTCAGGCTCCGGTCAGTTTCGTTGGGTATCCAGACTCCGGTTATTACGTTGAGCATTCAGGCACCGATCAGTTTCGTTTGGTATCCAGATTTCGGTTATTACGTTGAGCGTTCAGGCTACGGTCAGTTTCGTTGTGTATCCAGACTCCGGTTTTTCGTTGAGCGTTCAGCCTCCGATCACTTTTGTTGGGTATCCAGACTCCGGTTTTTACGTTTAACGTTCAGGCTCCGGCCAGTTTCGTTGGGTATTCAGACTCCGGTTATTACGTTGAGCGTTCAGGCTCCGGCCAGCTTCATTGGGTATCCAGACTCCGGTTATTACGTTGAGCGTTCAGGCTCCGGTCAGTTTCGTTGTGTATCCAGACTCCGGTTTTTCGTTGAGCGTTCAGGCTCCGGTCAGTTTTGTTGGGTATCCAGACTTCGATTATTACGTTGAACGTTCAGGCTCCGGTCAGTTTCGTTGGGTATCCAGACTCCGGTTATTACGTTGAACGTTCAGGCTCCGGTCAGTTTCTTTGGGTATCCAGACTCCGGTTATTACATTGAACGTTCAGGCTCCGGTCATTTTCGTTGAGCATCCAGACTCCAGTTATTACATTGTGCGTTCAGGCTCCAGTCAATTTCGTTGTGTATCCAAACTCCGGTTATTACGTTGAGCATTCAGGCTCCGGTCGGTTTCGTTGGGTATCCAGACTCCGATTATTACGTTGAGCGTTCAGGCTCCGGTCAGTTTCATTTGGTATCCAGACTCCGGTTATTACGTTGAGCGTTCAGGCTCCGGTCAGTTTGGTTGTGTATCCAGACTCCAGTTATTACGTTGAGCGTTCAGGCTCCGGTCAGTTTCGTTGGGTATCCAGACTCCGGTTATTACGTTGAGCGTTCAGGCTCTGGTCAGTTTCGTTTGGTATCTAGACTTCGGTTATTACGTTGAGCGTTCAGGCACCGGTCAGTTTCGTTGTGTATCCAGACTCCGGTTATTATGTTGATCGTTCAGGCTCCGGTCAGTTTTGTTGGGTATCCAGACTTCGATTATTAAGTTGAGCGTTCCAGCTCCGGTCAGTTTGGTTGTGTATCCAGACTCCAGTTATTACGATGAGCGTTCCGGCTCCGGTCAGTTTCGTTGGGTATCCAGACTCCGGTTATTACGTTGAGCGTTCAGGCTCTGGTCAGTTTCGTTTGGTATCCAGACTCCGGTTATTACGTTGAGCGTTCAGGCTCCGGTCTGTTTCGTTGAGCATCCAGACTCCAGTTATTACATTGTGCGTTCAGGCTCCAGTCAATTTCGTTGTGTATCCAGACTCCGGTTATTATGTTGATCGTTCAGACTCCAGTCAGTTTCCTTGGGTATCCAGACTCCGATTATTACGTTCAGCGTTCAGGCTCCGGTCAGTTTCATTTGGTATCCAGACTCCGGTTATTACGTTGAGCGTTCAGGCTCCGGTCAGTTTGGTTGTGTATCCAGACTCCGGTTATTACGTTGAGCGTTCAGGCTCTGGTCAATTTCGTTTGGTATCCAGACTCCAGTTATTACGTTGAGCGTTCAGGCTCCGGTCAGTTTCGTTGGGTATCCAGACTCCGGTTATTACGTTGAGCGTTCAGGCTCTGGTCAGTTTCGTTTGGTATCCAGACTTTGGTTATTACATTGAGCGTTCAGGCTCCGGTCTGTTTCGTTGTGTATCCAGACTCCGGTTTTTCGTTGAGCGTTCAGGCTCCGGTCAGTTTTGTTGGGTATCCAGACTCCGGTTTTTACGTTGAGCGTTCAGGCTCCGGTCAGTTTTGTTGGGTATCCATACTTCGATTATTACGTTGAGCGTTCAAGCTCCGGTCAGTTTCGTTGGGTATCCAAACTCCGGTTATTACGTTGAGCGTTCAGGCTCCGGTCAGTTTCGTTGGGTATCCAGACTCTGGTTATTATGTTGAACGTTCAGGCACCGGTCAGTTTCGTTGTGTATCCAGACTCCGGTTATTATGTTGATCGTTCAGGCTCCGGTCAGTTTTGTTGGGTATCCAGACTTCGATTATTAAGTTGAGCGTTCCAGCTCTGGTCAGTTTGGTTTTGTATCCAGACTCCAGTTATTACGATGAGCGTTCAGGCTCCGGTCAGTTTCGTTGGGTATCCAGACTCCGGTTATTACGTTGAGCGTTCAGGCTCTGGTCAGTTTCGTTTGGTATCCAGACTCCGGTTATTACGTTGAGCGTTCAGGCTCCGGTCTGTTTCGTTGAGCATCCAGACTCCAGTTATTACATTGTGCGTTCAGGCTCCAGTCAATTTCGTTGTGTATCCAGACTCCGGTTATTATGTTGATCGTTCAGACTCCAGTCAGTTTCCTTGGGTATCTAGACTCCGATTATTACGTTCAGCGTTCAGGCTCCGGTCAGTTTCATTTGGTATCCAGACTCCGGTTATTACGTTGAGCGTTCAGGCTCCGGTCAGTTTGGTTGTGTATCCAGACTCCGGTTATTACGTTGAGCGTTCAGGCTCCGGTCAATTTCGTTTGGTATCCAGACTCCAGTTATTACGTTGAGCGTTCAGGCTCCGGTCAGTTTCGTTGGGTATCCAAACTCCGGTTATTACGTTGAGCGTTCAGGCTCTGGTCAGTTTCGTTTGGTATCCAGACTTTGGTTATTACATTGAGCGTTCAGGCTCCGGTCTGTTTCGTTGTGTATCCAGACTCCGGTTTTTCGTTGAGCGTTCAGGCTCCGGTCAGTTTTGTTGGGTATCCAGACTCCGGTTTTTACGTTGAGCGTTCAGGCTCCGGTCAGTTTTGTTGGGTATCCATACTTCGATTATTACGTTGAGCGTTCAAGCTCCGGTCAGTTTCGTTGGGTATCCAAACTCCAGTTATTACGTTGAGCGTTCAGGCTCCGGTCAGTTTCGTTGGGTATCCAGACTCTGGTTATTATGTTGAACGTTCAGGCACCGGTCAGTTTCGTTGTGTATCCAGACTCCGGTTATTATGTTGATCGTTCAGGCTCCGGTCAGTTTTGTTGGGTATCCAGACTTCGATTATTAAGTTGAGCGTTCCAGCTCCGGTCAGTTTGGTTTTGTATCCAGACTCCAGTTATTACGATGAGCGTTCAGGCTCCGGTCAGTTTCGTTGGGTATCCAGACTCCGGTTATTACGTTGAGCGTTCAGGCTCTGGTCAGTTTCGTTTGGTATCCAGACTCCGGTTATTACGTTGAGCGTTCAGGCTCCGGTCTGTTTCGTTGAGCATCCAGACTCCAGTTATTACATTGTGCGTTCAGGCTCCAGTCAATTTCGTTGTGTATCCAGACTCCGGTTATTATGTTGATCGTTCAGACTCCAGTCAGTTTCCTTGGGTATCCAGACTCCGATTATTACGTTCAGCGTTCAGGCTCCGGTCAGTTTCATTTGGTATCCAGACTCCGGTTATTACGTTGAGCGTTCAGGCTCCGGTCAGTTTGGTTGTGTATCCAGACTCCGGTTATTACGTTGAGCGTTCAGGCTCCGGTCAATTTCGTTTGGTATCCAGACTCCAGTTATTACGTTGAGCGTTCAGGCTCCGGTCAGTTTCGTTGGGTATCCAGACTCCGGTTATTACGTTGAGCGTTCAGGCTCTGGTCAGTTTCGTTTGGTATCCAGACTTTGGTTATTACATTGAGCGTTCAGGCTCCGGTCTGTTTCGTTGTGTATCCAGACTCCGTTTTTTCGTTGAGCGTTCAGGCTCCGGTCAGTTTTGTTGGGTATCCAGACTCCGGTTTTTACGTTGAGCGTTCAGGCTCCGGTCAGTTTTGTTGGGTATCCATACTTCGATTATTACGTTGAGCGTTCAAGCTCCGGTCAGTTTCGTTGGGTATCCAAACTCCGGTTATTACGTTGAGCGTTCAGGCTCCGGTCAGTTTCGTTGGGTATCCAGACTCCGGTTATTATGTTGAACGTTCAGGCTCCAGTCAGTTTCGTTGGGTGTCCAGACTCCGGTTACTACGTAGAGCGTTCAGGTTCCGTTCATTTTCGTTGAGCATCCAGACTCCAGTTATTACGTTGTGCGTTCAGGCTCCGGTCAGTTTCGTTGGGTATCCAAACTCCGGTTATTATGTTGAGCGTTCAGGCTCCAGTCAGTTTCGTTGGGTATCCAAACTCCGGTTATTACGTTGAGCGTTCAGGCTCCGGTCAGTTTCGTTGGGTATCCAGACTCCGGTTATTACGTTGAGCATTCAGGCACCGGTCAGTTTCGTTTGGTATCCAGATTTTGGTTATTACGTTGAGCGTTCAGGCTCCGGTCAGTTTCGTTGTGTATCCAGACTCCGGTTTTTCGTTGAGCGTTCAGGCTCCGGTCAGTTTTGTTGGGTATCCAGACTTCGATTATTACGTTGAACGTTCAGGCTCCGGTCAGTTTCGTTGGGTATCCAGACTCCGGTTATTACGTTGAACGTTCAGGCTCCGGTCAGTTTCTTTGGGTATCCAGACTCCGGTTATTACATTGAACGTTCAGGCTGCGGTCATTTTCGTTGAGCATCCAGACTCCAGTTATTACATTGTGCGTTCAGGCTCCAGTCAATTTCGTTGTGTATCCAAACTCCGGTTATTACGTTGAGCGTTCAGGCTCCGGTCGGTTTCGTTGGGTATCCAGACTCCGATTATTACGTTGAGCGTTCAGGCTCCGGTCAGTTTCATTTGGTATCCAGACTCCGGTTATTACGTTGAGCGTTCAGGCTCCGGTCAGTTTGGTTGTGTATCCAGACTCCAGTTATTACGTTGAGCGTTCAGGCTCCGGTCAGTTTCGTTGGGTATCCAGACTCAGGTTATTACGTTGAGCGTTCAGGCTCTGGTCAGTTTCGTTTGGTATCCAGACTTCGGTTATTACGTTGAGCGTTCAGGCTCCGGTCTGTTTCGTTGTGTATCCAGACTCCAAATATTACGTTGAGCGTTCCGACTCCGGTCAGTTTGGTTGTGTATCCAGACTCCGGTTATTACGTTGAGCGTTCAGGCTCAGGTCAGTTTCGTTTGGTATCCAGACTCCAGTTATTACGTTGAGCGTTCAGGCTCCGGTCAGTTTCGTTGGGTATCCAGACTCCGGTTATTACGTTGAGCGTTCAGGCTCTGGTCAGTTTCGTTTGGTATCCAGACTTTGGTTATTACATTGAGCGTTCAGGCTCCGGTCTGTTTCGTTGTGTATCCAGACTCCGGTTTTTCGTTGAGCGTTCAGGCTCCGGTCAGTTTTGTTGGGTATCCAGACTCCGGTTTTTACGTTGAGCGTTCAGGCTCCGGTCAGTTTTGTTGGGTATCCATACTTCGATTATTACGTTGAGCGTTCAAGCTCCGGTCAGTTTCGTTGGGTATCCAAACTCCGGTAATTACGTTGAGCGTTCAGGCTCCGGTCAGTTTCGTTGGGTATCCAGACTCCGGTTATTATGTTGAACGTTCAGGCTCCGGTCAGTTTCGTTGGGTGTCCAGACTCCGGTTACTACGTAGAGCGTTCAGGTTCCGTTCATTTTCGTTGAGCATCCAGACTCCAGTTATTACGTTGTGCGTTCAGGCTCCGGTCAGTTTCGTTGAGTATCCAGACTTCGGTTATTACGTTGAGCGTTCAGGCTCCGGTCAGTTTCGTTGGGTATCCAAACTCCGGTTATTACATTGAGCGTTCAGGCTCCTGTCAGTTTCGTTGGGTATCCAGACTCCGGTTATTACGTTGAGCGTTCAGGCTCCGGTCATTTTCGTTGGGTATCCAGACTCCGGTTATTACGTTAAGCATTTTGGCACCGGTCAGTTTCGTTTGGTATCCAGATTTTGGTTATTACGTTGAGCGTTCAGGCTCCGGTCAGTTTCGTTGTGTATCCAGACTCCGGTTTTTCGTTGAGCGTTCAGGCTCCGGTCAGTTTTGTTGGGTATCCAGACTTCGATTATTAAGTTGAACGTTCAGGCTCCGGTCAGTTTCGTTGGGTATCCAGACTCCGGTTATTACGTTGAACGTTCAGGCTCCGGTCAGTTTCTTTGGGTATCCAGACTCCGGTTATTACATTGAACGTTCAGGCTCCGGTCATTTTCGTTGAGCATCCAGACTCCAGTTATTACATTGTGCGTTCAGGCTCCAGTCAATTTCGTTGTGTATCCAGACTCCGGTTATTATGTTGATCGTTCAGACTCCAGTCAGTTTCGTTGGGTATCCAGACTCCGATTATTACGTTGAGCGTTCAGGCTCCGGTCGGTTTCATTTGGTATCCAGACTCCGGTTATTACGTTGAGCGTTCAGGCTCCGGTCAGTTTGATTGTGTATCCAGACTCCAGTTATTACGTTGAGCGTTCAGACTCCGGTCAGTTTCGTTGGGTATCCAGACTCCGGTTATTACGTTGAACGTTCAGGCTCCGGTCAGTTTCGTTGGGTGTCCAGACTCTGGTTACTACGTAGAGCGTTCAGGTTCCGTTCATTTTCGTTGAGCATCCAGACTCCAGTTATTACGTTGTGCATTCAGGCTCCGGTCAGTTTCGTTGAGTATGCAGACTCCGGTTATTACGTTGAGCGTTCAGGCTCCGTTCAGTTTCGTTGGGTATCCAAACTCCGGTTATTACGTTGAGCGTTCAGGCTCCGGTCAGTTTCGTTGGGTATCCAGACTCCGGTTATTACGTTGAGCGTTCAGGCTCCGGTCAGTTTCGTTGGGTATCCAGACTCCGGTTATTACGTTGAGCATTCAGGCACCGGTCAGTTTCGTTTGGTATCCAGATTTTGGTTATTACGTTGAGCGTTCAGGCTCCGGTCAGTTTCGTTGTGTATCCAGACTCCGGTTTTTCGTAGAGCGTTCAGGCTCCGGTCAGTTTTGTTGGGTATCCAGACTTCGATTATTACGTTGAGCGTTCCAGCTCCGGTCAGTTTCGTTGGGTATCTAGACTCTGGTTGTTACGTTGAGCGTTCAGGCTCCGGTCAGTTTCGTTGGGTATCCAGACTCGGTTATTACGTTGAACGTTCAGGCTCCGGTCAGTTTCTTTGGGTATCCAGACTCCGGTTATTACATTGAACGTTCAAGCTCCGGTCATTTTCGTTGAGCATCCAGACTCCAGTTATTACGTTGTGCGTTCAGGCTCCGGTCAGTTTCGTTGAGTATCCAGACTTCGGTTATTACGTTGAGCGTTCAGGCTCCAGTCAGTTTTGTTGGTTATCCAAACTCCGGTTATTACGTTGAGCGTTCAGGCTCCGGTCAGTTTCGTTGGGTATCCAGACTCCGGTTATTACGTTGAGCATTCAGGCACCGATCAGTTTCGTTTGGTTTCCAGATTTCGGTTATTACGTTGATTGTTCAGGCTCCGGTCAGTTTCGTTGTGTATCCAGACTCCGGTTTTTCGTTGAGCGTTCAGGCTCCGGTCAGTTTTGTTGGGTATCCAGACTTCGATTATTACGTTGAGCGTTCCAGCTCCGGTCAGTTTCGTTGGGTATCCAGACTCTGGTTGTTACGTTGAGCGTTCAGGCTCCGGTCAGTTTCGTTGGGTATCCAGACTCCGGTTATTACGTTGAACGTTCAGGCTCCGGTCAGTTTCTTTGGATATCCAGACTCCGGTTATTACATTGAACGTTCAGGCTCCGGTCATTTTCGTTGAGCATCCAGACTCCAGTTATTACATTGTGCGTTCAGGCTCCAGTCAATTTCATTGTGTATCCAGACTCCGGTTATTATGTTGATCGTTCAGACTCCAATCAGTTTCGTTGGGTATCCAGACTCCGGTTATTACGTTGAGCGTTCAGGCTCCGGTCATTTTCGTTGAGCATCCAGACTCCAGTTATTACGTTGTGCGTTCAGGCTCCGGTCCGTTTGGTTGTGTATCCAGACTCCGGTTATTACGTTGAGCGTTCAGGCTCCGGTCAGTTTCGTTGGGTATCCAAACTCCAGTTATTACGTTGAGCGTTCAGGCTCCGGTCAGTTTCGTTGGGTATCCAGACTCCGGTTATTACGTTGAGCATTCAGGCACCGGTCAGTTTCGTTTGGTATCCAGATTTCGGTTATTACGTTGATTGTTCAGGCTCCGGTCAGTTTCGTTGTGTATCCAGACTCCGGTTTTTCGTTGAGCGTTCAGGCACCGGTCAGTTTTGTTGGGTATCCAGACTTCGATTATTACGTTGAGCGTTCCAGCTCCGGTCAGTTTCGTTGGGTATCCAGACTCTGGTTGTTACGTTGAGCGTTCAGGCTCCGGTCAGTTTCGTTGGGTATCCAGACTCCGGTTATTACGTTGAACGTTCAGGCTCCGGTCAGTTTCTTTGGGTATCCAGACTCCGGTTATTACATTGAACGTTCAGGCTCCGGTCATTTTCGTTGAGCATCCAGACTCCAGTTTTTACATTGTGCGTTCAGGCTCCAGTCAATTTCATTGTGTATCCAGACTCCGGTTATTATGTTCATCGTTCAGACTCCAGTCAGTTTCGTTGGGTATCCAAACTCCGGTTATTACGTTGAGCGTTCAGGCTCCGGTCAGTTTCGTTTGGTATCCAGACTCCGGTTATTATGTTGAGCGTTCAGGCTCCGGTCAGTTTGGTTGTGTATCCAAACTCCGATTATTACGTTGAGCGTTCAGGCTCCGGTCAGTTTCGTTTGGTATCCAGACTTCAGTTATTACGTTGAGCGTTCAGGCTCCGGTCAGTTTCGTTGGGTATCCAGACTCCGGTTATTACGTTGAGCGTTCAGGCTCTGGTCAGTTTCGTTTGGTATCCAGACTTCGGTTATTACGTTGAGCGTTCAGGCTCCGGTCTGTTTCGTTGTGTATCCAGACTCCGGTTTTTCGTTGAGCGTTCAGGCTCCGGTCAGTTTTGTTGGGTATCCAGACTCCGGTTTTTACGTTGAGCGTTCAGGCTCCGGTCAGTTTAGTTGGGTATCCATACTTTGATTATTACGTTGAGCGTTCAAGCTCCGGTCAGTTTCGTTGGGTATCCAAACTCCGGTTATTACGTTGAGCGTTCAGGCTCCGTTCAGTTTCGTTGGGTATACAGACTCCGGTTATTACGTTGAATGTTCAGGCTCCGGTCAGTTTCGTTGGGTGTCCAGACTCCGGTTACTACGTAGAGCGTTCAGGTTCCGGTCATTTTCGTTGAGCATCCAGACTCCAGTTATTACGTTGTGCATTCAGGCTCCAGTCAGTTTCATTGAGTATCCAGACTCCGGTTATTACGTTGAGCGTTCAGGCTCCGGTCAGTTTCGTTGGGTATCCAAACTCCGGTTATTACGTTGAGCGTTCAGGCTCCGGTCAGTTTCGTTGGGTATCCAGACTCCGGTTATTACGTTTAGCATTCAGGCACCGGTCAGTTTCGTTTGGTATCCAGATTTCGGTTATTACGTTGATTGTTCAGGCTCCGGTCTGTTTCGTTGTGTATCCAGACTCTGGTTTTTCGTTGAGCGTTCAGGCTCCGGTCAGTTTTGTTGGGTATCCAGACTTCGATTATTACGTTGAGCGTTCCAGCTCCGGTCAGTTTCGTTGGGTATCCAGACTCTGGTTGTTACGTTGAGCGTTCAGGCTCCGGTCAGTTTCGTTGGGTATCCAGACTCCGGTTATTACGTTGAACGTTCAGGCTCCGGTCAGTTTCTTTGGGTATCCAGACTCCGGTTATTACATTGAACGTTTAGGCTCCGGTCATTTTCGTTGAGCATCCAGACTCCAGTTATTACATTGTGCGTTCAGGCTCCAGTCAATTTCATTGTGTATCCAGACTCCGGTTATTATGTTGATCGTTCAGACTCTAGTCAGTTTCGTTGGGTATCCAGACTCCGGTTATTACGTTGAGCGTTCAGGCTCCGGTCAGTTTCGTTTGGTATCCAGACTCTGGTTATTACGTTGAGCGTTCAGGCTCCGGTCGGTTTCGTTGGGTGTCCAGACTCCGGTTATTACGTTGAGCGTTCAGGCTCCGGTCAGTTTCGTTTGGTATCCAGACTTCGGTAATTACGTTGAGCGTTCAGGCTCCGGTCAGTTTTGTTGTGTATCCAGACACCGGTTTTTCGTTGAGCGTTCTGGCTCCGGTCAGTTTTGTTGGGTATCCAGACACCGGTTTTTACGTTGAGCGTTTAGGCTCCGGTCAGTTTCGTTGGCCATCCATACTTCGATTATTACGTTGAGCGTTCAAGCTCCGGTCAGTTTCGTTGGGTATCCAAACTCCGGTTATTACGTTGAGCGTTCAGGCTCCGGTCAGTTTCGTTGGGTATCCAGACTCCGGTTATTACGTTGAACGTTCAGGCTCCGGTCAGTTTCGTTGGGTGTCCAGACTCCGGTTATTACGTAGAGTGTTCAGGTTCCGGTCATTTTCGTTGAGCATCCAGACTCCATTTATTACGTTGTGCGTTCAGGCTCCGGTCAGTTTCGTTGAGTATCCAGACTCCGGTTATTACGTTGGGCGTTCAGGCTCTGGTCAGTTTCGTAGGGTATCCAGACTACGATTTTTATGTTGTGCGTTCAGGCTCCGGTCAGTTTCGTTGGGTATCCAGACTCCGGTTATTACGTTGAGCATTCAGGCTCCGGTCAGTTTCTTTGGGTATCCAGTCTCCGGTTATTACTTTGAGCGTTCAGGCTCTGGTCAGTTTCTTTGGGTATCCAGACTCCGGTTATTTCGTTGAGCGTTCAGGCTCCAGTCAATTTCGTTGTGTATCCAGACTCCGGTTATTATGTTGATCGTTCAGACTCCAGTCAGTTTCGTTGTGTATCCAGACTCCGGTTATTACGTTGAGCGTTCAGGCTCCGGTCAGTTTCGTTGGGTATCCAGACTTCGATTATTACGTTTAGCGTTCAAGCTCCGGTCAGTTTCGTTGGGTATCCAGACTCCGGTTATTACGTTGAGCGTTCAGGCTCCGGTCAGTTTCGTTGGGTATCCGGACTCCGGTTATTACGTTGAACGTTCAGGCTCCGGTCAGTTTCGTTGGGTGTCCAGACTTCGGTTTTTACGTTGAGCGTTCAGGCTCCGGTAAGTTTTGTTGGGTATCCAGACTCCGGTTATTACATTGAGCGTTCAGGCTCCGGCCAGTTTCATTGGGTATCCAGACTCCGGTTATTACGTTGAGCATTCAGGCTCCGGTCAGTTTCTTTGGGTATCCAGAATCCGGTTATTTCGTTGAGCGTTCAGGCTGCAGTCAATTTCGTTGTGTATCCAGACTCCGGTTATTATGTTGATCGTTCAGACTCCAGTCAGTTTCGATGGGTATCCAGACTCCGGTTTTTACGTTGAGCGTTCAGGCTCCGGTCAGTTTCGTTGGGTATCCAGACTCCGGTTATTACATTGAATGTTCAGGCTCCTGTCAGTTTCGTTGGGTGTCCAGACTCCGGTTATTACGTAGAGCGTTCAAGCTCCGTTCATTTTCGTTGAGCATCCAGACTCCATTTATTATGTTGTGCGTTCAGGCTCCGGTCAGTTTCGTTGGGTGTCCAGACTCCGGTTATTGCGTAGAGCGTTCAGGTTCCGGTCAGTTTCGTTGAGCATCCAGACTCCAGTTATTACGTTGTGCGTTCAGGCTCCGGTCAGTTTCGTTGAGTATCCAGACTCCGGTTATTACGTTGAGTGTTCAGGCTCCGGTCAGTTTCGTTGGGTATCCAGACTCTGGTTATTACGTTGAGCGTTCAGGCTCCGGTCAGTTTCGTTGGGTATCCAGACTTTGATTATTACGTTGAGCGTTCAAGCTCCGGTCAGTTTCGTTGGGTATCCAGACTCCGATTATTACGTTGAGCGTTCAGGCTCCGGCCAGTTTTGTTGGGTATCCAGACTCCGGTTATTACGTTGAACGTTCAGGCTCCGGTCAGTTTCGTTGGGTGTCCAGATTCCGGTTATTACGTTGAGCATTCAGGCTCTGGTCATTTTCGTTGAGCATCCAGACTCCAGTTATTACATTGTGCATTCAGGCTCCAGTCTGTTTCGTTGAGTATCCAGACTCCGGTTATTACGTTGAGCGTTCAGGCTCCGTTCAGTTTTGTTGGGTATCCAGCCTCTGGATATAACGTTGAGCGTTCAGGCTCCGGTCAGTTTGGTCGTGTATCTAGACTCCGGTTATTACGTTGAGCGTTTAGGCTCCGGTCAGTTTCGTTGGGTATCCAGACTCCAGTTTTTAGGTTGAGCGTTCAGGCTCTGGTTAGTTTCTTTGGGTATCCAGACTCCGGTTATTACGTTGAGCGTTCAGGCTCCGGTCAGTTTCGTAGGGTATCCAGACTTCGGTTATTACGTTGAGCATTCAGGCTCCGATCAGTTTCGTTTGGTATCCAGATTTCGGTTATTGCGTTGAGCGTTCAGGCTCCGGTCAGTTTCGTTGTGTATCCAGACTCCGGTTTTTCGTTGAGCGTTCAGGCTCCGGTCAGTTTTGTTGGGTATCCATACTCCAGTTTTTACGTTGAGCGTTCAGGCTCCGGTCAGTTTCGTTTGGTATCCAGACTCCGGCTATTACGTTGAGCGTTCAGGCTCCGGCCAGTTTCGTTGGGTATCCAGACTCTGGTTAATACGTTGAGCATTGAGGCTCTGGTCAGTTTCTTTGGGTATCCAGTCTCCGGTTATTACTTTGAGCGTTCAGGCTCCGGTCAGTTTCTTTGGGTATCCAGACTCCGGTTATTTCGTTGAGCGTTCAGGCTCCGGTCAATTTCATTGTGTATCCAAACTCCGGTTATTACGTTGATCGTTCAGGCTCCAGTCAGTTTCGTTGGGTATCCAGACTCCGGTTATTACGTTGAGTGTTCAGGCTCCGGTCAGTTTCGTTTGGTATCCAGACTCCGGTTATTACGTTGAGCGATCAGGCTCCGGTCAGTTTCGTTGGGTATCCAGACTCCGGTTACTATATTGAGCGTTCAGGCTCCGGTCAGTTTCGTTTGGTATCCAGACTTCGGTTATTACGTTGAGCGTTCAGGCTCCGGTCAGTTTCGTTGTGTATCCAGACTCCGGTTTTTCGTTGAGCATTCAGGCTCCGGTCAGTTTTGTTGGGTATCCAGACTCCGGTTTTTATGTTGAGTGTTCAGGCTCCGGTCAGTTTCGTTAGGTATCCATACTTCGATTATTACGTTGAGCGTTCAAGCTCCGGTCAGTTTCGTTGGGTATCCAAACTCCGGTTATTACGTTGAGCGTTCAGGCTCCGGTCAGTTTCGTTGGGTATCCAGACTCCGGTTATTACGTTGAACGTTCAGGCTCCGGTCAGTTTCGTTGGGTGTCCAGACTCCGGTTATTACGTAGAGTGTTCAGGTTCCGGTCATTTTCGTTGAGCATCCAGACTCCATTTATTACGTTGTGCGTTCAGGCTCCGGTCAGTTTCGTTGAGTATCCAGACTCCGGTTATTACGTTGGGCGTTCAGGCTCTGGTCAGTTTCGTAGGGTATCCAGACTACGATTTTTATGTTGTGCGTTCAGGCTCCGGTCAGTTTCGTTGGGTATCCAGACTCCGGTTATTACGTTGAGCATTCAGGCTCCGGTCAGTTTCTTTGGGTATCCAGTCTCCGGTTATTACTTTGAGCGTTCAGGCTCTGGTCAGTTTCTTTGGGTATCCAGACTCCGGTTATTTCGTTGAGCGTTCAGGCTCCAGTCAATTTCGTTGTGTATCCAGACTCCGGTTATTATGTTGATCGTTCAGACTCCAGTCAGTTTCGTTGTGTATCCAGACTCCGGTTATTACGTTGAGCGTTCAGGCTCCGGTCAGTTTCGTTGGGTATCCAGACTTCGATTATTACGTTTAGCGTTCAAGCTCCGGTCAGTTTCGTTGGGTATCCAGACTCCGGTTATTACGTTGAGCGTTCAGGCTCCAGTCAGTTTCGTTGGGTATCCGGACTCCGGTTATTACGTTGAACGTTCAGGCTCCGGTCAGTTTCGTTGGGTGTCCAGACTTCGGTTTTTACGTTGAGCGTTCAGGCTCCGGTAAGTTTTGTTGGGTATCCAGACTCCGGTTATTACATTGAGCGTTCAGGCTCCGGCCAGTTTCATTGGGTATCCAGACTCCGGTTATTACGTTGAGCATTCAGGCTCCGGTCAGTTTCTTTGGGTATCCAGAATCCGGTTATTTCGTTGAGCGTTCAGGCTGCAGTCAATTTCGTTGTGTATCCAGACTCCGGTTATTATGTTGATCGTTCAGACTCCAGTCAGTTTCGATGGGTATCCAGACTCCGGTTTTTACGTTGAGCGTTCAGGCTCCGGTCAGTTTCGTTGGGTATCCAGACTCCGGTTATTACATTGAATGTTCAGGCTCCTGTCAGTTTCGTTGGGTGTCCAGACTCCGGTTATTACGTAGAGCGTTCAGGCTCCGGTCATTTTCGTTGAGCATCCAGACTCCATTTATTATGTTGTGCGTTCAGGCTCCGGTCAGTTTCGTTGGGTGTCCAGACTCCGGTTATTGCGTAGAGCGTTCAGGTTCCGGTCAGTTTCGTTGAGCATCCAGACTCCAGTTATTACGTTGTGCGTTCAGGCTCCGGTCAGTTTCGTTGAGTATCCAGACTCCGGTTATTACGTTGAGTGTTCAGGCTCCGGTCAGTTTCGTTGGGTATCCAGACTCTGGTTATTACGTTGAGCGTTCAGGCTCCGGTCAGTTTCGTTGGGTATCCAGACTTTGATTATTACGTTGAGCGTTCAAGCTCCGGTCAGTTTCGTTGGGTATCCAGACTCCGATTATTACGTTGAGCGTTCAGGCTCCGGCCAGTTTTGTTGGGTATCCAGACTCCGGTTATTACGTTGAACGTTCAGGCTCCGGTCAGTTTCGTTGGGTGTCCAGATTCCGGTTATTACGTTGAGCATTCAGGCTCTGGTCATTTTCGTTGAGCATCCAGACTCCAGTTATTACATTGTGCATTCAGGCTCCAGTCTGTTTCGTTGAGTATCCAGACTCCGGTTATTACGTTGAGCGTTCAGGCTCCGTTCAGTTTTGTTGGGTATCCAGCCTCTGGATATAACGTTGAGCGTTCAGGCTCCGGTCAGTTTGGTCGTGTATCTAGACTCCGGTTATTACGTTGAGCGTTCAGGCTCCGGTCAGTTTCGTTGGGTATCCAGACTCCAGTTTTTAGGTTGAGCGTTCAGGCTCCGGTTAGTTTCTTTGGGTATCCAGACTCCGGTTATTACGTTGAGCGTTCAGGCTCCGGTCAGTTTCGTTGGGTATCCAGACTTCGGTTATTACGTTGAGCATTCAGGCTCCGGTCAGTTTCGTTTGGTATCCAGATTTCGGTTATTGCGTTGAGCGTTCAGGCTCCGGTCAGTTTCGTTGTGTATCCAGACTCCGGTTTTTCGTTGAGCGTTCAGGCTCCGGTCAGTTTTGTTGGGTATCCATACTCCAGTTTTTACGTTGAGCGTTCAGGCTCCGGTCAGTTTCGTTTGGTATCCAGACTCCGGCTATTACGTTGAGCGTTCAGGCTCCGGCCAGTTTCGTTGGGTATCCAGACTCTGGTTAATACGTTGAGCGTTGAGGCTCTGGTCAGTTTCTTTGGGTATCCAGTCTCCGGTTATTACTTTGAGCGTTCAGGCTCCGGTCAGTTTCTTTGGGTATCCAGACTCCGGTTATTTCGTTGAGCGTTCAGGCTCCGGTCAATTTCATTGTGTATCCAAACTCCGGTTATTACGTTGATCGTTCAGGCTCCAGTCAGTTTCGTTGGGTATCCAGACTCCGGTTATTACGTTGAGTGTTCAGGCTCCGGTCAGTTTCGTTTGGTATCCAGACTCCGGTTATTACGTTGAGCGATCAGGCTCCGGTCAGTTTCGTTGGGTATCCAGACTCCGGTTACTATGTTGAGCGTTCAGGCTCCGGTCAGTTTCGTTTGGTATCCAGACTTCGGTTATTACGTTGAGCGTTCAGGCTCCGGTCAGTTTCGTTGTGTATCCAGACTCCGGTTTTTCGTTGAGCATTCAGGCTCCGGTCAGTTTTGTTGGGTATCCAGACTCCGGTTTTTATGTTGAGCGTTCAGGCTCCGGTCAGTTTCGTTAGGTATCCATACTTCGATTATTACGTTGAGCGTTCAAGCTCCGGTCAGTTTCGTTGGGTATCCAAACTCTGGTTATTACGTTGAGCATTCAGGCTCCAGTCAGTTTCGTTGGGTATCCAGACTCCGGTTATTACGTTGAACGTTCAGGCTCCGGTCAGTTTCGTTGGGTGTCCAGACTCCGGTTATTACGTAGAGCGTTCAGGTTCCGGTCATATTCGTTGAGCATCCAGACTCCAGTTATTACGTTGTGCGTTCAGGCTCCGGTCAGTTTCGTTGAGTATCCAGACTCTGGTTATTACGTTGAGTGTTCAGGCTCCGGTCAGTTTCGTTGGGTATCCAGACTCTGGTTATTACGTTGAGCGTTCAGGCTCCGACCAGTTTCGTTGGGTATCCAGACTCCGGTTATTACGTTGAGCGTTCAGGCTTCGGTCAGTTTCTTTGGGTATCCAGTCTCTGGTTATTACTTTGAGCGTTCAGGCTCCGGTCAGTTTCTTTGGGTATCCAGACTCCGGTTATTTCGTTGAGTGTTCAGGCTCCGGTCAATTTCGTTGTGTATCCAGACTCCGGTTATTACGTTGATCGTTCAGGCTCCAGTCAGTTTCGTTGGGTATCCAGACTCCGGTTATTACGTTGAGCGTTCAGGCTCCGGTCAGTTTCGTTTGGTATCCAGACTCCGGTTATTACGTTGAGCGATCAGGCTCCGGTCAGTTTCGTTGGGTATCCAGACTCCGGTTATTACGTTGAGCGTTCAGGCTCCGGTCAGTTTCGTTTGGTATCCAGACTTCGGTTATTACGTTGAGCGTTCAGGCTCCGGTCAGTTTCGTTGTGTATCCAGACTCCGGTTTTTCGTTGAGCGTTCAGGCTCCGGTCAGTTTTGTTGGGTATCCAGACTCCGGTTTTTATGTTGAGCGTTCAGGCTCCGGTTAGTTTCGTTGGGTATCCATACTTCGATTATTACGTTGAGCGTTCAAGCTCCGGTCAGTTTCGTTGGGTATCCAAACTCCGGTTATTACGTTGAGCATTCAGGCTCCGGTCAGTTTCGTTGGGTATCCAGACTCCGGTTATTACGTTGAACGTTCAGGCTCCGGTCAGTTTCGTTGGGTGTCCAGACTCCGGTTATTACATAGAGCGTTCAGGTTCCGGTAATTTTCGTTGAGCATCCAGACTCCATTTATTATGTTGTGCGTTCAGGCTCCGGTCAGTTTCGTTGAGTATCCAGACTCTGGTTATTACGTTGAGCGTTCAGGCTCCGGCCAGTTTCGTTGGGTATCCAGACTTCGATTATTACGTTGAGTGTTCAAGCTCCGGTCAGTTTCGTTGGGTATCCAGACTCCGATTATTACGTTGAGCGTTCAGGCTCCAGCCAGTTTTGTTGGGTATCCAGACTCCGGTTATTACGTTGAACGTTCAGGCTCCGGTCAGTTTCGTTGGGTGTCCAAATTCTGGTTATTACGTTGAGCATTCAGGCTCTGGTCATTTTCGTTGAGCATCCAGACTCCAGTTATTACATTGTGCATTCAGGCTCCAGTCTGTTTCGTTGAGTATCCAGACTCCGGTTATTACGTTGAGCGTTCAGGCTCCGTTCAGTTTTGTTGGGTATCCAGCCTCCGGATATAACTGTAATACCCCAAATTTTACCCTTACATTTAGTCAGTTCATTTCACATAGCATTTCATTTTGCATCCATTAATCATTAACCAATCATATGAGTGCGTTTTATTTCAGGAATTACCACAGGGGCATTTTGGTCATTTCACGTGGAGTCTGTAATTTTGAGACAAGTGGGACAGTATTCCTGAGAGGAAGCAGATACTACTAAGGTTATTTGGGAAGCAGGAACTCAGTTTGAGTTTTGGTCAGATTTAATCCGGTTACGGTAAGCAGTCAATTAATATAAAGAGAGTGGATCTCATTCATAATATTGTCCAATACAAAAAGGGAAATGAGTTTAGATATTTGTGAATATTATTCGTGGATATTTATAATTTACAACTAAGAGGTGAGTTTAAATATTTTTGAAGCTTTATTCATAAGTATTTGCAATTTACATCTAAGGAGTGAATTTAAATAATTTTCGAATTATTATTTACAAATAAGAAGTGAATAAATATTTTTGAACTTTATTTCATAAATATTTAGTTTACAATGGAAATGGATAAATAATTTTGAACTTTATACCCACTGGTTTACAAAAAGATTCATTACATTTGCTATCTATTCTAAAAAGTTCTAAGTCCTAAGCTTCTAAGTGTCCTTCATAATCTTCCTCCCTTGAGTTCTTCACGCGACTCTTGATCACCTGCACATCAAAGCAAAAACAAACCACAGGAAAAGAGGTTAGAAGATTGTTTGACACTCTCAGAACATTATCATCATCGAGTGTCGGGAGGGTACGACTAAAGCCGCATCCTACTCCCGTTACCAATCTGAGCCACCGGCGTCAGATCAGATAGTCATTGTTCTTATCGTAAGGGACATCCGAGAGATAGAGAAAATAAAAGAAGTGGGGCTGATTCGTTTTGCCGCGATTGGATTTCCAGACTGATACGAGAATAAGGCAACATAGGCAAGTTTTGATTCAGACCCGGATGCCGGCGGGTCTGAGTCACCTTGATTTCAAAACTTTCAACATCTGAAAAAACATAAGCATCATCAGAACTCAAAGCATGAAACAAAACTAGGAAGGGGTGCGCGCCAATACAGGTAGGAATAGCCACCAAAAGAAACAAATTTGTACCAAACAGAATGGAAATCAAGTCCACAGCAGAACAAGAGAAACCAAAATATGGTATCAAGCTGCATCAGTTCTGAACCATGTGCAGAAGAATGAGACACACAACAAGCTGCAGCAAAATAACATAGGACAAGGCCAACAGATTCAGCAACCCCAAGTTCATAACAGGGTTCAAAACAGTACAGCTCCAGAAATAGGCAACAAAATCATCAACAATATCAGCTACAAGCAAGCATCATCCCCAAGCACCAACATTGCAACAATAGTCTCTAAGAAGCGGTTCAGATTCAAGAATCATCATCACCGTTTCAAGTTCCCCCCGACAATAGCAATTTCTGAGCTACAAACAATAGCAGCAATGGATATCAGTTGCAAACAACGCCGACTGCAACACAGCAAGCAACACCAGCAGGTATCAATTGCAAGCGAAACAAGTCGACTGGCATCTGCAAACAATTTCAAGAGCAGCCATTAGTAACACCAACAGTGGTACAATCAATATCAATCACAAACAAGTAGCAAGTGGGGCGAGCTACAACAACGCCTATCAGAAGAATTGAGAAGAATGTTTCAGTTTATCACGAAGCCGTTCAAATGAAATCAGAATAAAAATCCAGTTAACCAAGACGAAGCAGATACACGGCAAAATCACAGGGATAGCCATAAACAAACAAGTACACGGCACCAGCTCAACATAAACAGCTAATCTTCCCCACCAATTCAATCAGAAGCAGTAACATAAGCAAAACTAGGATGGTAGCGTACTACTCCAAATGGTTCAGACTCATCGTCATCATTACCGCGTACCCGTCTCGGCGGCTAAGACCAACACAACATCAAGCTCTCTCTGAAAGAAAAAGAGGAAAAGAGTCTGAGCTGCATCAAAGAAACCAATCAATCAACAAAGTGAATCAGTTCGAGATCGATAACAGAACAGAAAAACGAATCCTCCAAGGAATTCTGTGATCAGATACCAATCAAATCCAATCTGAAAGCAAATCATATCAGAAAAACAATAGAAAGATTTTGATTCCCAATCTGAATCAATCAAGCAAATCAGTTCGAATTAATTCAGATATCCAACAGGTCAACAGAAATCCAAAGGCAATCCAATCCATCTGCAAAAATCCAACCAAATCGAATCAATCAACGAACTAATGTCAAACTCATACCAGAAAAATGAATTAAGATCCCAATCGTATCAGCAAGAACTCAATCTGAAAACCAAATGATCAAATCAAATCGAATCCCCATTTGCGTGTAACCTGAATCAATCAAACAAATCAGTTCAGTTCTGGAGATAGAAATCTTTGAACCGAATCAGAATATCAGCTAGGAATCAATTAAACCCTAAAAAAGGGGAAACAGAGTTCAATCTGCATCCAATCACAATCAATATCTGAGGAAATCACAACAAAATCAAATAATATCAAATCGAATCTCAGAAGTATTGCAAATCCAAGGCCCAGAAGTAGTTATAAAAGGGATGTGCAACCTGATGAAAACCCTAGGAAAAAGCAGAAGCAACAACCGCAAGCAAAACGCTAACGAGTAGCCGCGAGAGAGAAAAGGGAACGATCAGAAATCGCAAGTGAACCCCTAAACGGCGCGAACTCAGACGAAGCGATCGTCATCATCGTTCAGAGCATCACCAACCGTCAATATCGTCTGCGAACGAAGGCAACCGCGAATCACCGAAGGAGAAGATCACCTTCGCTGTTCACCACAAACGGCGGGCAATCAACTCCAGGCCTCAGTTCTACACATCATCGGCTATAAACCACCGAGGAACAAATGTAAATCCTCGCGTTAACTCATCTTTTCTTCATTTTTTTTTATGTTTTGCAGAAGAGAACGCAGAGAATACAAGGATCGGAGAAGAAAGAGTCGAGAGAGAAGAAGAATGAAGTAAACGGCGCTGCGAAGAGCCAAAGGGTTCTAAAACCCTAGATTATCTTGCAAACAATAATCTCAAACCGGGTTGGGTCCGGAGGTAATGACCGGCCCGACCCTTTTATGTTTTATTTTCTTTTTCTTTTTTTAATTTAATTATCAAATTTTAAAAAATATTTAGGTTGTTTTTTTTAAAATAGTAAAATTAAATTTTTTTTTTAAGTATTGAAAATTAAAAACATTTTTTTAAGTATAAAAATAAAAAAAAAAACATTTTTTGTTAAAATATTAAAATTAAAACATTTTTTTAAAAATATTAAAACCAAGAGAAAATATTTTTTAAAAGATTAAGATCCTCTTTTTTTTATTTATTTATTCATTATCAAGTAAAAAAAATCAAGCTTAGATTCATATTAAATTTCTCATAAAATAAAAATATCCCATAGCTTCATGTTTCTGTTTTCATAATTGTGTTTACTAACCTAGTTCGTTCACTGTGCAGCTTACCATGTTGTTTCTTTATATTCGCGTTCTTAAAATTGAATTGTATCATACTGTTGTAATTGTTCCTCCTCTGTAACCTTGCGAATCTTAACAATCGCATTTACGTTTACGCATTTAAAAGTCTGCATAATTCAATTATCTCACACACTCATCGAATATTCCAATCACACTACACACATCCGAAGGTTAGGTCTAGCTTTTGGCCGCCGCGCCGATAGTCCTCAACTTCAAACCCTTTCACCTTGCAAACCCTAATTCTCCAAACGCCTCGCCGCAGGCAAAATTACAACTTTATCCCTAGCATTAGGTCAAAGAGCCGCCGCGCTCATTTTAGGGTTTCCCGCCGTGGAATCCCTAACCTAACCTAACCCTAATTACAACTTAACATTTCAACGTAGAAATTTGGAGTTTCTACACTCCGCGTAAGCGTGTCCTTAAGACATGTTTATTCCCCTTGAGACCTTGACCACAGTCAAGAAGTCTCTAACCTCCCTTTTGAGGGGAACTACGATTACTCTGATTCCATTCCCGTAAGGATACGTAGGCACAAGATGCGATGTCTTGCCGAGTAAACTTAGAACAAACCCCTTAGGTCTCTTTTCTCACTTTTAATCCTTTGTACATATACCTTAAGCAAATGAATAAAGCAAATAGTAAACATCTGAACAAAAGGTTCCTGTAGAGTACTACAGAAGTTTAGGGTGCTAATACCTTCCCTAGATTTAACCAACCCCCGAACCCTAGAATTTCCCCGCATTGTGTTTACGATGCAAAATAGGTTTTCCCTCTTTTGACCTTTTCCTTCGGATAAATCAAAGAGCGGTTGTGAATTGAATTGCGATTCAAACTCATTAATAGTTTGTGATCCTATTTCCACCGCAACAATAACGTTGAGTGTTCAGGCTCCGGTCAGTTTGGTTGTGTATCTAGACTCCGGTTATTACGTTGAGCGTTCAGGCTCCGGTCAGTTTCGTTGGGTATCCAGACTCCGGTTTTTACGTTGAGCATTCAGGTTCCGGTCAGTTTTGTTGGGTATCCAGACTCCGGTTATTACGTTGAGCGTTCAGGCTCCGTTCAGTTTCGTTGGGTATCCAGACTCAGGTTATTACGTTGAGCGTTCAGGCTCTGATCAGTTTCGTTGGGTATCAAGACTCAGGTTATTACGTTGAGCATTCAGGCACCGGTCAGTTTCGTTGTGTATCCAGACTCCGGTTATTACGTTGAGCATTCAGGCTCCGGTCAGTTTCGTTGGGTATCCAGACTCCGGTGTTTACGTTGAGCGTTCAGGCTCCGGTCAGTTTGGTTGTGTATCTAGACTCCGGTTATTTCGTTGAGCGTTCAGGCTCCGGTCAATTTCATTGTGTATCCAAACTCCGGTTATTACGTTGATCGTTCAGGCTCCAGTCAGTTTCGTTGGGTATCCAGACTCCGGTTATTACGTTGAGTGTTCAGGCTCCGGTCAGTTTCGTTTGGTATCCAGTCTCCGGATATAACGTTGAGCGTTCAGGCTCCGGCCAGTTTTGTTGGGTATCCAGACTCCGGTTATTACGTTGAACGTTCAGGCTCCGGTCAGTTTCGTTGGGTGTCCAGATTCCGGTTATTACGTTGAGCATTCAGGCTCTGGTCATTTTCGTTGAGCATCCAGACTCCAGTTATTACATTGTGCATTAGGGCTCCGGTCTGTTTCGTTGAGTATCCAGACTCCGGTTATTACGTTGAGCGTTCAGGCTCCGTTCAGTTTTGTTGGGTATCCAGCCTCCGGATATAACGTTGAGCGTTCAGGCTCCGGTCAGTTTGGTTGTGTATCTAGACTCCGGTTATTACGTTGAGCGTTCAGGCTCCGGTCAGTTTGGTTGTGTATCTAGACTCCGGTTATTACGTTGAGCGTTCAGGCTCCGGTCAGTTTCGTTGGGTATCCAGACTCCGGTTTTTACGTTGAGCATTCAGGCTCCGGTCAGTTTCGTTGGGTATCCAGACTCTGGTTATTACGTTGAGCGTTCAGGCTCCGGTCAGTTTTGTAGGGTATCCAGACTCCGGTTATTACGTTGTGCGTCCAGGCTCTGGTCAGTTTCGTCGGGTATCCAGACTTCAATTATTACGTTGAACGTTCAGGCTCCGGTCAGTTTTGTAGGGTATCCAGACTCCGGTTATTACGTTGAGTGTTCAGGCTCCGGTCAGTTTTGTTGGGTATCCAGACTTCGATTATTACGTTGAGCGTTCAAGCTCCGGTCAGTTTCGTTGGGTATCCAGACTCCGATTATTACGTTGAGCGTTGAGGCTCCGGCCAATTTTGTCGGGTATCCAGACTCCGGTTATTACGTTGAACGTTCAGGCTCCGGTCAGTTTCGTTGGGTGTCCAGATTCCGGTTATTACGTTGAGCATTCAGGCTCTGGTCATTTTCGTTGAGCATCCAGACTCCAGTTATTACATTGTGCATTCAGGCTCCGGTCTGTTTCGTTGAGTATCCAGACTCCGGTTATTACGTTGAGCGTTCAGGCTCCGTTCAGTTTTGTTGGGTATCCAGCCTCCGGATATAACGTTGAGCGTTCAGGCTCCGGTCAGTTTGGTTGTGTATCTAGACTCCGGTTATTACGTTGAGCGTTCATGCTCCGGTCAGTTTCGTTGGGTATCCAGACTCCGGTTTTTACGTTGAGCATTCAGGTTCCGGTCAGTTTTGTTGGGTATCCAGACTCCGGTTATTACGTTGAGCGTTCAGGCTCCGGTCAGTTTCGTTGGGTATCCAGACTCAGGTTATTACGTTGAGCGTTCAGGCTCTGATCAGTTTCGTTGGGTATCAAGACTCAGGTTATTACGTTGAGCGTTCAGGCACCGGTCAGTTTCGTTGTGTATCCTGACTCCGGTTATTACGTTGAGCATTCAGGCTCCGGTCAGTTTCGTTGGGTATCCAGACTCCGGTGTTTACGTTGAGTGTTCAGGCTCCGGTCTGTTTCGTTGGGTATCCAGACTCCAGTTTTTAGGTTGAGCGTTCAGGCTCCGGTTAGTTTCTTTGGGTATCCAGATTCCGGTTATTACGTTGAGCGTTCTGGCTCCGGTCAGTTTCGTTGGGTATCCAGACTTCGGTTATTACGTTGAACGTTCAGGCTCCGGTCAGTTTCGTTTGGTATCCAGATTTTGGTTATTGCGTTGAGCGTTCAGGCTCCGGTCAGTTTCGTTGTGTATCCAGACTCCGGTTTTTTGTTGAGCGTTCAGGCTCCGGTCAGTTTTGTTGGGTATCCATACTCCAGTTTTTACGTTGAGCGTTCAGGCTCCGGTCAGTTTCGTTGGGTATCCAGACTCTGGCTATTACGTTGAGCGTTCAGGCTCCGGCCAGTTTCGTTGGGTATCCAGACTCTGGTTAATACGTTGAGCGTTCAGGCTCCGGTCAGTTTCTTTGGGTATCCAGTCTCCGGTTATTACTTTGAGCGTTCAGGCTCCGGTCAGTTTCTTTGGGTATCCAGACTCCGGTTATTTCGTTGAGCGTTCAGGCTCCGGTCAATTTCATTGTGTATCCAGACTCCGGTTATTACGTTGATCGTTCAGGCTCCAGTCAGTTTCGTTGGGTATCCAGACTCCAGTTATTACGTTGAGTGTTCAGGCTCCGGTCAGTTTCGTTTGGTATCTAGACTCTGGTTATTACGTTGAGCGATCAGGCTCCGGTCAGTTTCGTTGGGTATCCAGACTCCGGTTACTATGTTGAGCGTTCAGGCTCCGGTCAGTTTCGTTTGGTATCCAGACTTCGGTTATTACGTTGAGCGTTCAGGCTCCGGTCAGTTTCATTGTGTATCCAGACTCCGGTTTTTCGTTGAGCGTTCAGGCTCCGGTCAGTTTTGTTGGGTATCCAGACTCCGGTTTTTATGTTGAGCGTTCAGGCTCCGGTCAGTTTCGTTGGGTATCCATACTTCGATTATTACGTTGAGCGTTCAAGCTCCGGTCAGTTTCGTTGGGTATCCAAACTCCGGTTATTACGTTGAGCATTCAGGCTCCGGTCAGTTTCGTTGGGTATCCAGACTCCGGTTATTACGTTGAACGTTCAGGCTCCGGTCAGTTTCGTTGGGTGTCCAGACTCCGGTTATTACGTAGAGCGTTCAGGTTCCGGTCATATTCGTTGAGCATCCAGACTCCAGTTATTACGTTGTGCGTTCAGGCTCCGGTCAGTTTCGTTGAGTATCCAGACTCCGGTTATTACGTTGAGTGTTCAGGCTCCGGTCAGTTTCGTTGGGTATCCAGACTCTGGTTATTACGTTGAGCATTCAGGCTCCGGCCAGTTTCTTTGGGTATCCAGTCTCCGGTTATTACGTTGAGCGTTCAGGCTCCGGTCAGTTTCTTTGGGTATCCAGTCTCCGGTTATTACTTTGAGCGTTCAGGCTCCGGTCAGTTTCTTTGGGTATCCAGACTCCGGTTATTTCGTTGAGTGTTCAGGCTCCGGTCAATTTCGTTGTGTATCCAGACTCCGGTTATTACGTTGATCGTTCAGGCTCCAGTCAGTTTCGTTGGGTATCCAGACTCCGGTTATTACGTTGAGCGTTCAGGCTCCGGTCAATTTCGTTTGGTATCCAGACTCCGGTTATTACGTTGAGCGATCAGGCTCCGGTCAGTTTCGTTGGGTATCCAAACTCCGGTTATTACGTTGAGCGTTCAGGCTCCGGTCAGTTTCGTTTGGTATCCAGACTTCAGTTATTACGTTGAGCGTTCAGGCTCCGGTCAGTTTCGTTGTGTATCCAGACTCCGGTTTTTCGTTGAGCGTTCAGGCTCCGGTCAGTTTTGTTGGGTATCCAGACTCCGGTTTTTATGTTGAGCGTTCAGGCTCCAGTTAGTTTCGTTGGGTATCCATACTTCGATTATTACGTTGAGCGTTCAAGCTCCGGTCAGTTTCGTTGGGTATCCAAACTCCGGTTATTACGTTGAGCATTCAGGCTCCGGTCAGTTTCGTTGGGTATCCAGACTCCGGTTATTACGTTGAACGTTCAGGCTCCGGTCAGTTTCGTTGGGTGTCCAGACTCCGGTTTTTATGTTGAGCGTTCAGGCTCCGGTCAGTTTCGTTGGGTATCCATACTTCGATTATTACGTTGAGCGTTCAAGCTCCGGTCAGTTTCGTTGGGTATCCAAACTCCGGTTATTACGTTGAGCATTCAGGCTCCGGTTAGTTTCGTTGGGTATCCAGACTCCGGTTATTACGTTGAACGTTCAGGCTCCGGTCAGTTTCGTTGGGTGTCCAGACTCAGGTTATTACGTAGAGCGTTCAGGTTCCGGTCATTTTCTTTGAGCATCCAGACTCCAGTTATTACGTTGTGCGTTCAGGCTCCGGTCAGTTTCGTTGAGTATCCAGACTCCGGTTATTACGTTGAGTGTTCAGGCTCCGGTCAGTTTCGTTGGGTATCCAGACTCTGGTTATTACGTTGAGCGTTCAGGCTCCGGCCAGTTTCGTTGGGTATCCAGACTCTGGTTATTACGTTGAGCGTTCAGGCTTCGGTCAGTTTCTTTGGGTATCCAGTCTCCGGTTATTACTTTTAGCGTTCAGGCTCCGGTCAGTTTCTTTGGGTATCCAGACTCCAGTTATTTCGTTGAGTGTTCAGGCTCCGATCAATTTCGTTGTGTATCCAGACTCCGGTTATTACGTTGATCGTTCAGGCTCCAGTCAGTTTCGTTGGGTATCCAGACTCAGGTTATTACGTTGAGCGTTCAGGCTCCGGTCAGTTTCGTTTGGTATCCAGACTCCGGTTATTACGTTGAGCGATCAGGCTTCGGTCAGTTTCGTTGGGTTTCCAGACTCCGGTTATTACGTTGAGCGTTCAGGCTCCGGTCAGTTTCGTTTGGTATCCAGACTTCGGTTATTACGTTGAGCGTTCAGGCTCCGGTCAGTTTCGTTATGTATCCAGACTCCGGTTTTTCGTTGTGCGTTCAGGCTCCAGTCAGTTTTGTTGGGTATCCAGACTCCGGTTTTTATGTTGAGCGATCAGGCTCCGGTCAGTTTCGTTGGGTATCCAGACTCCGATTATTACGTTGAGCGTTCAGGCTCTGGTCAGTTTCGTTGGGTATCCAGACTCCGGTTATTACGTTGAACGTTCAGGCTCCGGTCAGTTTCGTTGGGTGTCCAGATTCCGGTTATTACGTTGAGCATTCAGGCTCCGGTCATTTTCGTTGAGCATCCAGACTCCAGTTATTACATTTTGCATTCAGGCTCCGGTCTGTTTCGTTGAGTATCCAGACTCCGGTTATTACGTTGAGCGTTCAGGCTCCGTTCAGTTTTGTTGGGTATCCAGCCTCCGGATATAACGTTGAGCGTTCAGGCTCCGGTCAGTTTGGTTGTGTATCTAGACTCCGGTTATTACGTTGAGCGTTCAGGCTCCGGTCAGTTTCGTTGGGTATCCAGACTCCGGTTTTTACGTTGAGCATTCAGGTTCCGGTCAGTTTTGTTGGGTATCCAGACTCCGGTTATTACGTTGAGCGTTCAGGCTCCGGTCAGTTTCGTTGGGTATCCAGACTCAGGTTATTACGTTGAGCGTTCAGGCTCTGATCAGTTTCATTGGGTATCAAGACTCAGGTTATTACGTTGAGCGTTCAGGCATCGGTCAGTTTCGTTGTGTATCCAGACTCCGGTTATTACGTTGAGCATTCAGGCTCCGGTCAGTTTCGTTGGGTATCTAGACTCCGGTGTTTACGTTGAGCGTTCAGGCTCCGGTCTGATTCGTTGGGTATCCAGACTCCAGTTTTTACGTTGAGCGTTCAGGCTCCGGTTAGTTTCTTTAGGTATCCAGACTCCGGTTATTACCTTGAGCGTTCAGGCTCCGGTCAGTTTCGTTGGGTATCCAGACTTCGGTTATTACGTTGAGCATTCAGGCTCCAGTCAGTTTCGTTTGGTATCCAGATTTCGGTTATTACGTTGAGCGTTCAGGCTCCGGTCAGTTTCGTTGTGTATCCAGACTCCGGTTTTTCGTTGAGCGTTCAGGCTCCGGTCAGTTTTGTTGGGTATCCAGACTCCAGTTTTTACGTTGAGCGTTCAGGCTCCGGTCAGTTTCGTTGGGTATCCAGACTCCGGTTATTACGTTGAGCGTTCAGGCTCCGGCCAGTTTCGTTGGGTATCCAGACTCCGGTTATTACGTTGAGCGTTCAGGCTCCGGTCAGTTTCTTTGGGTATCCAGTCTCCGGTTATTACTTTGAGCGTTCAGGCTCCGGTCAGTTTCTTTGGGTATCCAGACTCCGGTTATTTCGTTGAGCGTTCAGGCTCCGGTCAATTTCGTTGTGTATCCAGACTCCGGTTATTACGTTGATCGTTCAGGCTCCAGTCAGTTTCGTTGGGTATCCAGACACCGGTTATTACGTTGAGTGTTCAGGCTCCGGTCAGTTTCGTTTGGTATCCAGACTCCGGTTATTACGTTGAGCGATCAGGCTCCGGTCAGTTTCGTTGGGTATCCAGACTCCAGTTTTTACGTTGAGCGTTCAGGCTCCGGTTAGTTTCGTTGTGTATCCAGACTCCGGTTATTACATTGAGCGTTCAGGCTCCGGCCAGTTTCGTTGGGTATCCAGACTCCAGTTATTACATTGTGCATTCAGGCTCCGGTCAGTTTCGTTTGGTATCCAGATTTCGGTTATTACGTTGAGCGTTCAGGCTCCGGTCAGTTTCGTTGTGTATCCAGACTCCGGTTATTACGTTGAGCGATTAGGCTCCGCTCAGTTTTGTTGGGTATCCAGACTCCAGTTTTTACGTTGAGCGTTCAGGCTCCGGTCAGTTTCGTTGGGTATCCAGACTCCGTTTATTACGTTGAGCGTTTAGGATCCGGCCAGTTTCGTTGGGTATCCAAACTCTGGTTATTACGTTGAGCGTTCAGGCTCCGGTCAGTTTCTTTGGGTATCCAGTCTCCGGTTATTACTTTGAGCGTTCAGGCTCCGGTCAGTTTCTTTGGGTATCCAGTCTCCGGTTATTTCGTTGAGCGTTCAGGCTCCGGTCAATTTCGTTGTGTATCCAGACTCCGATTATTACGTTGATCGTTCAGGCTCCAGTCAGTTTCGTTGGGTATCTAGACTCCGGTTATTACGTTGAGCGTTCAGGCTCCGGTCAGTTTCGTTTGGTATCCAGACTCCGGTTATTACGTTGACCGATCAGGCTCCGGTCAGTTTCGTTGGGTATCCAGACTCCGGTTATTACGTTGAGTGTTCAGGCCCCGGTCAGTTTCGTTTGGTATCCAAACTCCGGTTATTACGTTGAGCGTTCAGGCTCCGGTCAGTTTCGTTATGTATCCAGACTCCGGTTTTTCGTTGAGCGTTCAGGCTCCAGTCAGTTTTGTTGGGTATCCAGACTCCGTTTTTTATGTTGAGCGTTCAGGCTCCGGTCAGTTTCGTTGGGTATCCATACTTCGATTATTACGTTGAGCGTTCAAGATCCGGTCAGTTTCGTTGGGTATCCAAACTCCGGTTATTACGTTGAGCGTTCAGGCTCCGGTCAGTTTCGTTGGGTATCCAGACTCCGGTTATTACGTTGAACGTTCAGGCTCCGGTCAGTTTCGTTGGGTGTCCAGACTCCGGTTATTACGTAGAGCGTTCAGGTTCCGGTCATTTTCGTTGAGCATCCAGACTCCAGTTATTACGTTGTGCGTTCAGGCTCCGGTCAGTTTCGTTGAGTATCGAGACTCCGGTTATTACGTTGAGCGTTCGGGCTCCGGTCAGTTTCGTAGGGTATCCAGACTCCGGTTATTACATTGTGCGTTCAGCCTCCGGTCAGTTTCGTTGGGTATCCAGACTTCGATTATTGCGTTGAGCGTTCAGGCTCCGGTCAGTTTCGTTGGGTATCCAGACTCCGGTTATTACGTTGAGTATTCAGGCTCTGGTCAGTTTCGTTGGGTATCTAGACTTCGATTATTACGTTGAGCATTCAAGCTCCGGTCAGTTTCATTGGGTATCCAGACTCCGGTTATTACGTTGAGTGTTCAGGCTTCGGTCAGTTTCTTTGGGTATCCAGTCTCCGGTTATTACTTTGAGCATTCAGGCTCCGGTCAGTTTCTTTGGGTATCCAGACTCCGATTATTTCTTTGAGCGTTCAGGCTCCGGTTAACTTTGTTGTGCATCCAGACTCCGGTTATTACGTTGATCATTCAGGCTCCAGTCAGTTTCGTTGGGTATCCAGACTCCGGTTATTACGTTGAGCATTCAGGCTCCGGTCAGTTTCGTTTGGTATCCAGACTCCGGTTATTACGTTGAGCATTCAGGCTCCGGTCAGTTTCGTTGGGTATCCAGACTCCGGTTATTACGTTGAGCGTTCAGGCTCTGGTCAGTTTCATTTGGTATCCAGACTCCGATTATTACGTTGAGCGTTCAGGCTCCGGTCAGTTTCGTTGTGTATCCATACTCCGGTTTTTCGTTGAGTGTTCAGGCTCCGGTCAGTTTTGTTGGGTATCCAGACTCCGGTTTTTATTTTGAGCGTTCAGGCTCCGGTCAGTTTCATTTGGTATCCAGACTCAGGTTATTACGTTGAGCGTTCAAGCTCCGGTCAGTTTCGTTGGGTATCCAGACTCCGGTTATTACGTTGAGCGTTTAGGCTCCGGTCAGTTTCGTTGGGTATCCAGACTCCAGTTTTTACGTTGAGCGTTCAGGCTCCGGTCAGTTTCTTTGCGTATCCAGACTCCGGTTATTACGTTGAGCGTTTAGGCTCAAGTCAGTTTCTTTGGGTATCCAGACTCCGGTTATTACGTTGAGCATTCAGGCTCCGATCAGTTTTGTTTGGTATCCAGACTTCGGTTATTACGCTAAGCGTTCAGGCTACGATTAGTTTCGTTTGGTATCCAGACTTCGGTTATTACGCTAAGCGTTCAGGCTCCGGTCAGTTTTGTTGGGTATCCAGACTCCGGTTTTTACGTTGAGCGTTCAGGCTCCGGTCAGTTTCGTTGGGTATCCAGACTCCGGTTATTACGTTGAGCGTTCAGGCTCCGGTCAGTTTTTTTGGGTATCCAGACTCCGGTTATTACGTTGAGCGTTCAGGCTCCGGCCAGATTCGTTGGGTATCCAGACTCCGGTTATTACGTTGAGCGTTCAGGCTCCGGTCAGTTTCGTTGGGTATCCAGACTCCGGTTATTACGTTGAGCGTTCAAGCTCCGGCCAGTTTCGTTGGGTATCCAGACTCCGGTTATTACGTTGAGCGTTCAGGCTCCGGTCAGTTTCTTTGGGTATCCAGTCTCCGGTTATTACTTTGAGCGTTCAGGCTCCGGTCAGTTTCTTTGGGTATCCAGACTCCGGTTATTTCGTTGAGCGTTCAGGCTCCGGTCAATTTCGTTGTGTATCCAGACTCCGGTTATTACGTTGATCGTTCAGGCTCCAGTCAGTTTTGTTGGGTATCCAGACTCCGGTTATTACGTTGAGCGTTCAGGCTCCGGTCAGTTTCGTTTGGTATCCAGACTCCGGTTATTACGTTGAGCGATCAGGCTCCGGTCAGTTTCGTTGGGTATCCAGACTTCGGTTATTACGTTAGGCGTTCAGGCCCCGGTCAGTTTCGTTTGGTATCCAAACTCCGGTTATTACGTTGAGCGTTCAGGCTCCGGTCAGTTTTGTTATGTATCCAGACTCCGGTTTTTTGTTGAGCGTTCAGGCTCCAGTCAGTTTTGTTGGGTATCCAGACTCCGGTTTTTATGTTGAGCGTTCAGGCTCCGGTCAGTTTCGTTGGGTATCCATACTTCGATTATTACGTTGAGCGTTCAAGCTCCGGTCAGTTTCGTTGGGTATCCAAACTCCGGTTATTACGTTGAGCGTTCAGGCTCCGGTCAGTTTCGTTGGGTATCCAGACTCCGGTTATTACGTTGAACGTTCAGGCTCCGGTCAGTTTCGTTGGGTGTCCAGACTCCGGTTATTACGTAGAGCGTTCAGGTTCCGGTCATTTTCGTTAGGCATCCAGACTCCAGTTATTACGTTGTGCGTTCAGGCTCCGGTCAGTTTCGTTGAGTATCGAGACTCCGGTTATTACGTTGAGTGTTCGGGCTCCGGTCAGTTTCGTAGGGTATCCAGACTCCGGTTATTACGTTGTGCGTTCAGGCTCCGGTCAGTTTCGTTGGGTATCCAGACTTCGATTATTGCGTTGAGCGTTCAGGCTCCGGTCAGTTTCGTTGGGTATCCAGACTCCGGTTATTACGTTGAGTGTTCAGGCTCTGGTCAGTTTCGTTGGGTATCTAGACTTCGATTATTACGTTGAGCATTCAAGCTCCGGTCAGTTTCATTGGGTATCCAGACTCCGGTTATTACGTTGAGCGTTCAGGCTTCGGTCAGTTTCTTTGGGTATCCAGTCTCCGGTTATTACTTTGAGCATTCAGGCTCCGGTCAGTTTCTTTGGGTATCCAGACTCCGATTATTTCTTTGAGCGTTCAGGCTCCGGTTAACTTTGTTGTGCATCCAGACTCCGGTTATTACGTTGATCGTTCAGGCTCCAGTCAGTTTCGTTGGGTATCCAGACTCCGGTTGTTACGTTGAGCATTCAGGCTCCGGTCAGTTTCGTTTGGTATCCAGACTCCGGTTATTACGTTGAGCGTTCAGGCTCCGGTCAGTTTCGTTGGGTATCCAGACTCCGGTTATTACGTTGAGCGTTCAGGCTCTGGTCAGTTTCATTTGGTATCCAGACTCCGATTATTACGTTGAGCGTTCAGGCTCCGGTCAGTTTCGTTGTGTATCCATACTCCGGTTTTTCGTTGAGTGTTCAGGCTCCGGTCAGTTTTGTTGGGTATCCAGACTCCGGTTTTTATGTTGAGCGTTCAGGCTCCGGTCAGTTTCGTTTGGTATCCAGACTCAAGTTATTACGTTGAGCGTTCAAGCTCCGGTCAGTTTCGTTGGGTATCCAGACTCCGGTTATTACGTTGAGCGTTCAGGCTCCGGTTAGTTTCGTTGGGTATCCGGACTCCAGTTTTTACGTTGAGCGTTCAGGCTCCGGTCAGTTTCTTTGGGTATCCAGACTCCGGTTATTACGTTGAGCGTTTAGGCTCAAGTCAGTTTCTTTGGGTATCCAGACTCCGGTTATTACATTGAGCATTCAGGCTCCGATCAGTTTCGTTTGATATCCAGACTTCGGTTATTACGCTAAGCGTTCAGGCTCCGATCAGTTTCGTTGTGTATCCAGACCCTGGTTTTTCGTTGAGCGTTCAGGCTCCGGTCAGTTTTGTTGGGTATCCAGACTCCGGTTTTTACGTTGAGCGTTCAGGCTCCGGTCAGTTTCGTTGGGTATCCAGACTCCGGTTATTACGTTGAGCGTTCAGGCTCCGGTCAGTTTCGTTGGGTATCCAGACTCCGTTTATTACGTTGAATGTTCAGACTCCGGTCAGTTTTGTTGGGTATCCAGACTCCGGTTTTTACGTTGAGCGTTCAGGCTCCGGTCAGTTTTGTTGGATATCCAGACTCAGGTTATTACGTTGAGATAGCAGGCTCAAGCCAGTTTCGTTGGGTATCCAGACACCGGTTATTACGTTGAACGTTCAGGCTCCGGTCAGTTTAGGTGGGTATCCAGACTCCGGTTATTACTTGAGCATTCAGGCTCCGGTCAGTTTCGTTTGGTATCTAGACTCCGGTTATTACGTTGAGCGTTTAGGCTCCGGTCAGTTTCGTTGGGTATCCAGACTCAGGTTATTACATTGAGCGTTCAGGCTCTGGTCAGTTTCGTTTGGTATCCAGACTCCGGTTATTACGTTGAGCGTTCATGCTCCGGTCAGTTTCGTTGTGTATCCAGACTCCAGTTTTTCGTTGAGTGTTCAGGCTCCGGTCAGTTTTATTGGGTATCCAGACTCCGGTTTTTATGTTGAGCGTTCAGGCTCCGGTCAGTTTCGTTGGGTATCCAGACTCAGGTTATTACGTTGAGCGTTCTAGCTCCGGTCAGTTTCGTTGGGTATCCAGACTCCGGTTATTACGTTGAGCGTTCAGGCTCCGGTCAGTTTCGTTGGGTATCCAGACTCCGGTTTTTACGTTGAGCGTTCAAGCTCCGGTCAGTTTCTTTGGGTATCCAGACTCCGGTTATTACGTTGAGCGTTCAGGCTTCGGTCAGTTTCTTTGGGTATCCAGACTCCGGTTATTACGTTGAGCATTCAGGCTTCGGTCAGTTTCGTTTGGTATCCAGACTTCGGTTATTACGCTAAGCGTTCAGGCTCCGAACAGTTTCGTTGTGTATCCAGACTCCGGTTTTTCGTTTAGCGTTGAGGCTCCGGCCAGTTTTGTTGGGTATCCAGACTCCGGTTTTTACGTTGAGCGTTCAGGCTCCGGTCAGTTTCGTTGGGTATCCAGACTCCGGTTATTACGTTGAGCATTCAGGCTCCGTACAGTTTCGTAGGGTATCCAGACTCCGGTTATTACGTTGAGTGTTCAGGCTACTGTCAGTTTAGTTGGGTATCCAGACTCCGGTTTTTACGTTGAGCGTTCAGGCTCCGGTCAGTTTTGTTGGATATCCAGACTCAGGTTATTACATTGAGCGTTCAGGCTCCGGTCAGTTTCATTGGGTATCCAGACTCCGGTTATTACGTTGAACGTTCAGGCTCCGGTCAGTTTTGTTGGGTGTCCAGACTCCGGTTATTATGTTGAGCGTTCAGGCTCCGGTCATTTTCGTTGAGCATCCAGACTCCAGTTATTACATTGTGCGTTTAGGCTCCGGTCAGTTTCGTTGAGTATCCAGACTCCGGTTATTACGTTGAGCGTTCAGGCTCCGTTCAGTTTTTTTGGGTATCCAGCCTCCGGTTATAACATTGAGCGTTCAGGCTCCGGTCAGTTTGGTTGTGTATCCAGACTTCGGTTATTACGTTGAGCATTCAGGCTCCGGTCAGTTTCTTGGGGTATCCAGACTCCAGTTATTTCATTGAGCGTTCAGGTTCCGGTCAGTTTTGTTGGGTATCCAGACTCCGGTTATTACGTTGAGCGTTCAGGCTCCAGTAAGTTTCGTTGGGTATCCAGACTCAGGTTATTACACTGAGCGTTCAGGCTCTGATCAGTTTCGTTGGCTATTCAGACTCAGGTAATTACGTTGAGCATTCAAGCACCGGTCAGTTTCGTTGTGTATCCAGACTCCGGTTATTACGTTGAGATAGCAGGCTCCGGTCAGTTTTGTTGGGTATCCAGACTCCGGTTATTACGTTGAGCGTTCAGGCTCCGGTCAGTTTCGTTGGGTATCGAGACTCCGATTTTACGTTGAGTGTTCAGGCTCCGGTCAGTTTCTTTAGGTATCCAGACTTCGGTTATTACGTTGAGCGTTCAGGCTCCGGTCAGTTTCGTTGGGTATCCAGACTCCGGTTTTTACGTTGAGCGTTCAGGCTCCGGTCAATTTCGTTGGGTATCCAGACTCCGGTTTTTACGTTGAGCGTTTAGGCTCCGGTCAGTTTCGTTGGGTATCGAGACTCCGGTTTTACGTTGAACGTTCAGGCTCCGGTCAGTTTCTTTAGGTATCCAGACTCCGGTTATTACGTTGAGCGTTCAGGCTCCAGTTAGTTTCGTTGGGTATCCAGACTCCGGTTATTACGTTGAGCATTCAGGCTCCGGTCAGTTTCGTTTGGTATCCAGACTTCGGTTATTAGGTTGAGCGTTCAGGCTCCGGTCAGTTTCGTTGTGTATCCAGACTCCGGTTTTTCGTTGAGCGTTCAGGCTTCGGTCAGTTTTGTTGGGTATCCAGACTCTGGTTATTATGTTGAGCGTTCAGACTCCGGTCAGTTTCTTTGGGTATCCAGACTCTGGTTATTACTTTGAGCGTTCAGGCTCCGGTCAGTTTCTTTGGGTATCCAGACTCCGGTTATTTCGTTGAGCGTTCAGGCTCCGATCAATTTCGTTGTGTATCTAGACTCCGGTTATTACGTTGATCGTTCAGGCTCCAATCAGTTTCGTTGGGTATCTAGACTCCGGTTATTACGTTGAGCATTCAGGCTCTGGTCATTTTCGTTTGGTATCCAGACTTCGGTTATTATGTTGAGCGTTCAGGCTCCGTTCAGTTTCGTTGGGTATCCAGACTCCGTTTATTACGTTGAACGTTCAGGCTCCGGTCATTTTTGTTGGGTATCCAGACTCCGGTTTTTACGTTGAGCGTTTAGGCTCCGGTCAGTTTTGTTGGATATCCAGACTCCGGTTATTACGTTGAGATAGCAGGCTCCGGTCAGTTTCGTTGGGTATCCAGACTCCGGTTATTACGTTGAGCATTCAGGCTCCAGTCAGTTTCGTTGGGTATCCAGACTCCGGTTATTACGTTGAGCTTTCAGGCTCCAGTCAGTTTCGTTTGGTATCCAGACTTCGGTTATTACGTTGAACGTTCAGGCTCCGGTGAATTTTTTTGGGTATCCGGACTCCGTTTATTACGTTGAACGTTCAGGCTCCGGTCAGTTTTGTTGGGTATCCAGACTCCGGTTTTTATGTTGAGCGTTCAGTCTCCGGTCAGTTTTTTTGGATATCCAGACTCCGGTTATTACGTTGAGATAGCAGGCTCTGGTCAGTTTTGTTGGGTATCCAGACTCCGGTTATCACGTTGAGCGTTCAGGCTCCGTTCAGTTTTGTTGGGTATCCAGCCTCCGGTTATAACGTTGAGCGTTCAGGCTCCGGTCAGTTTGGTTGTGTATCCAGATTCCGATTATTACGTTGAGCGTTCAGGCTCCGGTCAGTTTCGTTGTGTATCCAGACTCCGGTTTTTCGTTGAGCGTTCAGGCTCCGGTCAGTTTTGTTGGGTATCCAGACTCGGGTTATTACGTTGAGCGTTCAGGCTTCGGTCAGTTTCGTTGGGTATCCAGACTCCGGTTATTACGTTGAGCGTTCAGGCTCCGGTCAGTTTCTTTGGGTATCCAGACTCCGGTTATTACTTTGAGCGTTCAGGCTCCGGTCAGTTTCTTTGGGTATCCAGACTCCGATTATTTCGTTGAGCGTTCAGGCTCCTGTCAATTTCGTTTGGTATCGAGACTCCGGTTTTACGTTGAGCATTCAGGCTCCAGTCAGTTTCATTGGGTATCCAGACTCCGGTTATTACGTTGAGTGTTCAGGCTCCGGTCAAGTTCGTTTGGTATCCAGACTTCGGTTATTACGTTGAGCGTTCAGGCTCCGGTCAATTTCGTTGTGTATCCAGACTCCGGTTATTACGTTGAGCAATCAGGCTTCGGTCAATTTCGTTGTGTATCCTGACTCCAGTTATTACGTTGATCGTTCAGGCTTCAGTCAGTTTCGTTGAGTATCCAGACTCCGGTTATTACGTTGAGCGTTCAGGCTCTGGTCAGTTTCGTTGAGTATCAAGATTCCGGTTATTACGTTGAGCGTTCAGGCTCCATTCAATTTCGTTGGGTATTCAGACTCCGGTTATTACGTTGAACGTTTAGGCTCCGGTTTGTTTCGTTGGGTAT
This sequence comes from Lathyrus sativus, assembly GCA_963859935.3. Classification (NCBI taxonomy): domain Eukaryota; kingdom Viridiplantae; phylum Streptophyta; class Magnoliopsida; order Fabales; family Fabaceae; genus Lathyrus; species Lathyrus sativus. The sequence goes on along the minus strand of CAWUDS030000686.1, from coordinate 144,915 downwards.
CCAGACTCCGGTTATTACGTTGAGCGTTCAAGCTCCGGTCAGTTTCATTGGGTATCCAGACTCCGGTTTTTACATTGAGCGTTCAGGCTCCGGTCAGTTTTGTTGGATATCCAGACTCCGGTTATTATGTTGAGGGTTCAGGCTCCGGTCAGTTTCGTTGAGTATCCAGATTCCGGTTATTACGTTGAGCGTTCAGGCTCCATTCAATTTCGTTGGGTATCCAGACTCCGGTTATCACGTTGAGCGTTCAGGCTCCGGTCAGTTTCGTTGGGTATCCAGACTCTGGTTATTACGTTGAGCGTTCAGGCTTCGGTCAGTTTCGTTGGGTATCCAGACTCCGGTTTTTACGTTGAGCATTCAGGCTCCGGTCAGTTTTCTTGGATATCCAGACTCCGGTTTTTATGTTGAGCGTTCAGGCTCCGGTCAGTTTCGTTGGGTATTCAGACTCCGGTTATTACGTTGAGCGTTAATGCTCCAGTCAGTTTCGTTGGGTATCCAGACAACGGTTATCACGTTGAGCGTTCAGGCTCCGGTCAGTTTCGTTGGGTATCCAGACTCTGGTTATTACGTTGAGCGTTCAGGCTCCAGTCAATTTCGTTGTGTATCCAGACTCCGGTTATTACGTTGATCGTTCAGGCTCCAGTCAGTTTTGTTGGGTATCCAGACTCCGGTTATTACGTTGAGCGTTCAGGCTCCGGTCCGTTTCGTTTGGTATCCAGACTTCGGTTATTACATTGAGCGTTAAGGCTCCGGTCAGTTTCGTTGGGTATCCAGACTCCGTTTATAACGTTGAACGTTCAGGCTCCGGTCAGTTTTGTTGGGTATCCAGACTCCGGTTTTTACGTTAAGCATTCAGGCTCCGGTCAGTTTTGTTAGATATCCAGACTCTGGTTATTACGTTGAGATAGCAGGCTCCGGTCAATTTCGTTGGGTATCCAGACTCCGGTTATTACGTTGAGCGTTCAGGCTCCGGTCAGTTTCGTTTGGTATCCAGACTTCGGTTATTACGTTGAGCGTTCAGGCTCCGGTCAGTTTCTTTTGGTATCCAGACTCCGTTTATTACGTTGAGCGTTCAGGCTCCGGTCAGTTTCGTTGGATATCCAGACTCCGGTTATTACGTTGAATGTTCAGGCTCCGGTCAGTTTCGTTGGGTGTCCAGACTTCGGTTATTACGTAGAGCGTTCTGGTTCCGGTCTTTTTCGTTGAGCATCCAGACTCCAGTTATTACGTTGTGCGTTCAGGCTCCGGTCAGTTTCGTTGAGTATCCAGACTCTGGTTATTACGTTGAGTGTTCAGGCTCTGGTCAGTTTCGTAGGGTATCCAGACTCCGGTTATTACGTTGAGTGTTCAGGCTACTGTCAGTTTCGTTGGGTATCCAGACTTTGATTATTACGTTGAGCGTTCAAGCTCCGGTCAGTTTCGTTGGGTATCCAGACTCCGGTTATTACGTTGAGCGTTCAGGCTCCGGTCAGTTTCATTGGGTATCCAGACTCCGGTTATTACGTTGAACGTTCAGGCTCCGGTCAGTTTTGTTGGGTGTCCAGACTCCGGTTATTATGTTGAGCGTTCAGGCTCCGGTCATTTTCGTTGAGCATCCAGACTCCAGTTATTACATTGTGCGTTTAGGCTCCGGTCAGTTTCGTTGAGTATCCAGACTCCGGTTATTACGTTGAGCGTTCAGGCTCCGTTCAGTTTTGTTGGGTATCCAGCCTCCGGTTATAACATTGAGCGTTCAGGCTCCGGTCAGTTTGGTTGTGTATCCAGACTTCGGTTATTACGTTGAGCATTCAGGCTCCGGTCAGTTTCTTGGGGTATCCAGACTCCAGTTATTTCATTGAGCGTTCAGGTTCCGGTCAGTTTTGTTGGGTATCCAGACTCCGGTTATTACGTTGAGCGTTCAGGCTCCAGTAAGTTTCGTTGGGTATCCAGACTCAGGTTATTACACTGAGCGTTCAGGCTCTGATCAGTTTCGTTGGCTATTCAGACTCAGGTAATTACGTTGAGCATTCAAGCACCGGTCAGTTTCGTTGTGTATCCAGACTCCGGTTATTACGTTGAGATAGCAGGCTCCGGTCAGTTTTGTTGGGTATCCAGACTCCGGTTATTACGTTGAGCGTTCAGGCTCCGGTCAGTTTCGTTGGGTATCGAGACTCCGATTTTACGTTGAGTGTTCAGGCTCCGGTCAGTTTCTTTAGGTATCCAGACTTCGGTTATTACGTTGAGCGTTCAGGCTCCGGTCAGTTTCGTTGGGTATCCAGACTCCGGTTTTTACGTTGAGCGTTCAGGCTCCGGTCAATTTCGTTGGGTATCCAGACTCCGGTTTTTACGTTGAGCGTTTAGGCTCCGGTCAGTTTCGTTGGGTATCGAGACTCCGGTTTTACGTTGAACGTTCAGGCTCCGGTCAGTTTCTTTAGGTATCCAGACTCCGGTTATTACGTTGAGCGTTCAGGCTCCAGTTAGTTTCGTTGGGTATCCAGACTCCGGTTATTACGTTGAGCATTCAGGCTCCGGTCAGTTTCGTTTGGTATCCAGACTTCGGTTATTAGGTTGAGCGTTCAGGCTCCGGTCAGTTTCGTTGTGTATCCAGACTCCGGTTTTTCGTTGAGCGTTCAGGCTTCGGTCAGTTTTGTTGGGTATCCAGACTCTGGTTATTATGTTGAGCGTTCAGACTCCGGTCAGTTTCTTTGGGTATCCAGACTCTGGTTATTACTTTGAGCGTTCAGGCTCCGGTCAGTTTCTTTGGGTATCCAGACTCCGGTTATTTCGTTGAGCGTTCAGGCTCCGATCAATTTCGTTGTGTATCTAGACTCCGGTTATTACGTTGATCGTTCAGGCTCCAATCAGTTTCGTTGGGTATCTAGACTCCGGTTATTACGTTGAGCATTCAGGCTCTGGTCATTTTCGTTTGGTATCCAGACTTCGGTTATTATGTTGAGCGTTCAGGCTCCGTTCAGTTTCGTTGGGTATCCAGACTCCGTTTATTACGTTGAACGTTCAGGCTCCGGTCATTTTTGTTGGGTATCCAGACTCCGGTTTTTACGTTGAGCGTTTAGGCTCCGGTCAGTTTTGTTGGATATCCAGACTCCGGTTATTACGTTGAGATAGCAGGCTCCGGTCAGTTTCGTTGGGTATCCAGACTCCGGTTATTACGTTGAGCATTCAGGCTCCAGTCAGTTTCGTTGGGTATCCAGACTCCGGTTATAACGTTGAGCTTTCAGGCTCCAGTCAGTTTCGTTTGGTATCCAGACTTCGGTTATTACGTTGAACGTTCAGGCTCCGGTGAATTTTTTTGGGTATCCGGACTCCGTTTATTACGTTGAACGTTCAGGCTCCGGTCAGTTTTGTTGGGTATCCAGACTCCGGTTTTTATGTTGAGCGTTCAGTCTCCGGTCAGTTTTTTTGGATATCCAGACTCCGGTTATTACGTTGAGATAGCAGGCTCTGGTCAGTTTTGTTGGGTATCCAGACTCCGGTTATCACGTTGAGCGTTCAGGCTCCGTTCAGTTTTGTTGGGTATCCAGCCTCCGGTTATAACGTTGAGCGTTCAGGCTCCGGTCAGTTTGGTTGTGTATCCAGATTCCGATTATTACGTTGAGCGTTCAGGCTCCGGTCAGTTTCGTTGTGTATCCAGACTCCGGTTTTTCGTTGAGCGTTCAGGCTCCGGTCAGTTTTGTTGGGTATCCAGACTCGGGTTATTACGTTGAGCGTTCAGGCTTCGGTCAGTTTCGTTGGGTATCCAGACTCCGGTTATTACGTTGAGCGTTCAGGCTCCGGTCAGTTTCTTTGGGTATCCAGACTCCGGTTATTACTTTGAGCGTTCAGGCTCCGGTCAGTTTCTTTGGGTATCCAGACTCCGATTATTTCGTTGAGCGTTCAGGCTCCTGTCAATTTCGTTTGGTATCGAGACTCCGGTTTTACGTTGAGCATTCAGGCTCCAGTCAGTTTCATTGGGTATCCAGACTCCGGTTATTACGTTGAGTGTTCAGGCTCCGGTCAGTTTCGTTTGGTATCCAGACTTCGGTTATTACGTTGAGCGTTCAGGCTCCGGTCAGTTTCGTTGTGTATCCAGACTCCGGTTATTACGTTGAGCAATCAGGCTTCGGTCAATTTCGTTGTGTATCCTGACTCCAGTTATTACGTTGATCGTTCAGGCTTCAGTCAGTTTCGTTGAGTATCCAGACTCCGGTTATTACGTTGAGCGTTCAGGCTCTGGTCAGTTTCGTTGAGTATCAAGATTCCGGTTATTACGTTGAGCGTTCAGGCTCCATTCAATTTCGTTGGGTATTCAGACTCCGGTTATTACGTTGAACGTTTAGGCTCCGGTTTGTTTCGTTGGGTATCCAGACTCCGGTTATTACGTTGAGCGTTCAAGCTCCGGTCAGTTTCATTGGGTATCCAGACTCCGGTTTTTACATTGAGCGTTCAGGCTCCGGTCAGTTTTGTTGGATATCCAGACTCCGGTTATTATGTTGAGGGTTCAGGCTCCGGTCAGTTTCGTTGAGTATCCAGATTCCGGTTATTACGTTGAGCGTTCAGGCTCCATTCAATTTCGTTGGGTATCCAGACTCCGGTTATCACGTTGAGCGTTCAGGCTCCGGTCAGTTTCGTTGGGTATCCAGACTCTGGTTATTACGTTGAGCGTTCAGGCTTCGGTCAGTTTCGTTGGGTATCCAGACTCCGGTTTTTACGTTGAGCATTCAGGCTCCGGTCAGTTTTCTTGGATATCCAGACTCCGGTTTTTATGTTGAGCGTTCAGGCTCCGGTCAGTTTCGTTGGGTATTCAGACTCCGGTTATTACGTTGAGGGTTAATGCTCCAGTCAGTTCGTTGGGTATCCAGACAACGGTTATCACGTTGAGCGTTCAGGCTCCGGTCAGTTTCGTTGGGTATCCAGACTCCGGTTTTTACGTTGAGCGTTCAGGCTCCAGTCAATTTCGTTGTGTATCCAGACTCCGGTTATTACGTTGATCGTTCAGGCTCCAGTCAGTTTTGTTGGGTATCCAGACTCCGGTTATTACGTTGAGCGTTCAGGCTCCGGTCCGTTTCGTTTGGTATCCAGACTTCGGTTATTACATTGAGCGTTAAGGCTCCGGTCAGTTTCGTTGGGTATCCAGACTCCGTTTATAACGTTGAACGTTCAGGCTCCGGTCAGTTTTGTTGGGTATCCAGACTCCGGTTTTTACGTTAAGCATTCAGGCTCCGGTCAGTTTTGTTAGATATCCAGACTCTGGTTATTACGTTGAGATAGCAGGCTCTGGTCAATTTCGTTGGGTATCCAGACTCCGGTTATTACGTTGAGCGTTCAGGCTCCGGTCAGTTTCGTTTGGTATCCAGACTTCGGTTATTACGTTGAGCGTTCAGGCTCCGGTCAGTTTCTTTTGGTATCCAGACTCCGTTTATTACGTTGAGCGTTCAGGCTCCGGTCAGTTTCGTTGGATATCCAGACTCCGGTTATTACGTTGAATGTTCAGGCTCCGGTCAGTTTCGTTGGGTGTCCAGACTTCGGTTATTACGTAGAGCGTTCTGGTTCCGGTCTTTTTCGTTGAGCATCCAGACTCCAGTTATTACGTTGTGCGTTCAGGCTCCGGTCAGTTTCGTTGAGTATCCAGACTCTGGTTATTACGTTGAGTGTTCAGGCTCTGGTCAGTTTCGTAGGGTATCCAGACTCCGGTTATTACGTTGAGTGTTCAGGCTACTGTCAGTTTCGTTGGGTATCCAGACTTTGATTATTACGTTGAGCGTTCAAGCTCCGGTCAGTTTCGTTGGGTATCCAGACTCCAGTTATTACTTTGAGCGTTCAGGCTCCGGTCAGTTTCATTGGGTATCCAGACTCCGGTTATTACGTTGAACGTTCAGGCTCCAATCAGTTTCGTTGGGTGTCCAGACTCCGGTTATTATGTTGAGCGTTCAGGCTCCGGTCATTTTCGTTGAGTATCCAGACTCCAGTTATTACATTGTGCGTTCAGGCTCCGGTCAGTTTCGTTGAGTATCCAGACTCCGATTATTACGTTGAGCGTTCAGGCTCCGTTCAGTTTTGTTGGGTATCCAGCCTCCGGTTATAACGTTGAGCGTTCAGGCTCCGGTCAGTTTGGTTGTGTATCCAGACTTCGGTTATTATGTTGAGCGTTCAGGCTCCGGTCAGTTTCTTGGGGTATCCAGACTCCAGTTATTTCATTGAGCGTTCAGGTTCCGGTCAGTTTTGTTGGGTATCCAGACTCCGGTTATTACGTTGAGCGTTCAGGCTCCGGTAAGTTTCGTTGGGTATCCAGACTCAGGTTATTACACTGAGCGTTCAGGCTCTGATCAGTTTCGTTGGGTATCCAGACTCAGGTTATTACGTTGAGCGTTCAAGCACCGGTCAGTTTCGTTGTGTATCCAGACTCCGATTATTACGTTGAGATAGCAGGCTCCGGTCAGTTTCGTTGGGTATCCAGACTCCGGTTATTACGTTGAGCGTTCAGGCTCCGGTCAGTTTCGTTGGGTATCGAGACTCCGGTTTTACGTTGAGTGTTCAGGCTCCGGTCAATTTCTTTAGGTATCCAGACTCCGGTTATTACGTTGAGCGTTCAGGCTCCGGTCAGTTTCGTTAGGTATCCAGACTCCGGTTATTACGTTGAGCGTTCAGGCTCCAGTCAGTTTCGTTGGGTATCTAGACTCCGGTTTTTACGTTGAGCGTTCAGGCTCCGGTCAATTTCGTTGGGTATCCAGACTCCGGTTTTTACGTTGAGCGTTTAGGCTCTGGTCAGTTTCGTTGGGTATCGAGACTCCGGTTTTACATTGAGCGTTCAGGCTCCGGTCAGTTTCTTTAGGTATCCAGACCCCGGTTATTACGTTGAGCGTTCAGGCTCCAGTCAGTTTCGTTGGGTATCCAGACTCCGGTTATTACGTTGAGCGTTCAGGCTCCAGTCAGTTTCGTTTGGTGTCCAGACTTCGGTTATTACGTTGAACGTTCAGGCTCCGGTGAATTTCTTTGGGTATCCGGACTCCGTTTATTACGTTGAACGTTCAGGCTCCGGTCAGTTTTGTTGGGTATCCAGACTCCGGTTTTTATGTTGAGCGTTCAGTCTCCGGTCAGTGTTTTTGGATATCCAGACTCCGGTTATTACGTTGAGATAGCAGGCTCTGGTCAGTTTTGTTGGGTATCCAGACTCCAGTTATCACGTTGAGCGTTCAGGCTCCGGTCAGTTTCGTTGAGTATCCAGACTCCGGTTATTACGTTGAGCGTTCAGGCTCTGTTCAGTTTTGTTGGGTATCCAGCCTCCGGTTATAACGTTGAGCGTTCAGGCTCCGGTCAGTTTGGTTGTGTATCCAGACTCCGATTATTACGTTGAGCGTTCAGGCTCCGGTCAGTTTCGTTGTGTATCCAGACTCCGGTTTTTCGTTGAGCGTTCAGGCTCCAGTCAGTTTTGTTGGGTATCCAGACTCAGGTTATTACGTTGAGCGTTCAGGCTTCGGTCAGTTTCGTTGGGTATCCAGACTCCGGTTATTACGTTGAGCGTTCAGGCTCCGGTCAGTTTCGTTGGGTATCCAGACTCCGGTTATTACGTTGAGCGTTCAGGCTCCGGTCAGTTTCTTTGGGTATCCAGACTCCGGTTATTACTTTGAGCGTTCAGGCTCCGGTCAGTTTCTTTGGGTATCCAGACTCCGGTTATTACGTTGAGCGTTCAGGCTCTGGTCAATTTCGTTGAGTATCCAGATTCCGGTTATTACGTTGAGCGTTCAGGCTCCATTCAATTTTGTTGGGTATTCAGACTCCGGTTATTACGTTGAACGTTCAGACTCCGGTTTGTTTCGTTGGGTATCCAGACTCCGGTTATTACGTTGAGCGTTCAAGCTCCGGTCAGTTTCATTGGGTATCCAGACTCCGGTTTTTACATTGAGCGTTTAGGCTCCGGTCAGTTTTGTTGGATATCCAGACTCTGGTTATTATGTTGAGGGTTCAGGCTCCGGTCAGTTTCGTTGAGTATCCAGATTCCGGTTATTACGTTGAGCGTTCAGGCTCCATTCAATTTCGTTAGGTATCCAGACTCCGGTTATCACGTTGAGCGTTCAGGCTCCGGTCAGTTTCGTTGGGTATCCAGACTCTGGTTATTACGTTGAGCGTTCAGGCTTCGGTCAGTTTCGTTGGGTATCCAGACTCCGGTTTTTACGTTGAGCATTCAGGCTCCGGTCAGTTTTCTTGGATATCCAGACTCCGGTTTTTACGTTGAGCGTTCAGGCTCCGGTCAGTTTCGTTGGGTATCCAGACTCCGGTTATTACGTTGAGCGTTAATGCTCCAGTCAGTTTCGTTGGGTATCCAGACACCGGTTATCACGTCGAGCGTTCAGGCTCCGGTCAGTTTCGTTGGGTATCCAGACTCTGGTTATTACGTTGAGCGTTCAGGCTCCATTCAATTTCGTTGTGTATCCAGACTCCGGTTATTACGTTGAGCGTTCAGGCTTCGGTCAGTTTCGTTGGGTATCCAGACTCCGGTTTTTACGTTGATCGTTCAGGCTCCAGTCAGTTTTGTTGGGTATCCAGACTCCGGTTATTACGTTGAGCGTTCAGGCTCCGGTCCGTTTCGTTTGGTATCCAGACTTCGGTTATTACATTGAGCGTTCAGGCTCCGGTCAGTTTCGTTGGGTATCCAGACTCCGTTTATAACGTTGAACGTTCAGGCTCCGGTCAGTTTTGTTGGGTATCCAGACTCCGGTTTTTACGTTAAGCATTCAGGCTCCGGTCAGTTTTGTTAGATATCCAGACTCTGGTTATTACGTTGAGATAGCAGGCTCCGGTCAATTTCGTTGGGTATCCAGACTCCGGTTATTACGTTGAGCGTTTAGGCTCCGATCAGTTTCGTTGGGTATCAAGACTTCGGTTATTACGTTGAACGTTCAGGCTCCGGTCAGTTTCGTTTGGTATCCAGACTTCGGTTATTACGTTGAGCGTTCAGGCTCCGGTCAGTTTCTTTGGGTATCCAGACTCCGTTTATTACGTTGAGCGTTCAGGCTCCGGTCAGTTTCGTTGGGTATCCAGGCTCCGGTTATTACGTTGAATGTTCAGGCTCCGGTCAGTTTCGTTGGGTGTCCAGACTTCGGTTATTACGTAGAGCGTTCTGGTTCCGGTCTTTTTCGTTGAGCATCCAGACTCCAGTTATTACGTTGTGCGTTCAGGCTCCGGTCAGTTTCGTTGAGTATCCAGACTCTGGTTATTACGTTGAGCGTTCAGGCTCTGGTCAGTTTCGTAGGGTATCCAGACTCCGGTTATTACGTTGAGTGTTCAGGCTACTGTCAGTTTCGTTGGGTATCCAGACTCCGGTTTTTATGTTGAGCGTTCAGGCTCCGGTCAGTTTCGTTTGGTATCCAGACTCAAGTTATTACGTTGAGCGTTCAAGCTCCGGTCAGTTTCGTTGGGTATCCAGACTCCGGTTATTACGTTGAGCGTTCAGGCTCCGGTCAGTTTCATTGGGTATCCAGACTCCGGTTATTACGTTGAACGTTCAGGCTCCAATCAGTTTCGTTGGGTGTCCAGACTCCGGTTATTATGTTGAGCGTTCAGGCTCCGGTCATTTTCGTTGAGTATCCAGACTCTAGTTATTACATTGTGCGTTCAGGCTCCGGTCAGTTTCGTTGAGTATCCAGACTCCGGTTATTACGTTGAGCGTTCAAGCTCCGTTCAGTTTTGTTGGGTATCCAGCCTCCGGTTATAACGTTGAGCGTTCAGGCTCCGGTCAGTTTGGTTGTGTATCCAGACTTCGGTTATTACGTTGAGCGTTCAGGCTCCGGTCAGTTTGGTTGTGTATCCAGACTCCAGTTATTTCATTGAGCGTTCAGGTTCCGGTCAGTTTTGTTGGGTATCCAGACTCCGGTTATTACGTTGAGCGTTCAGGCTCCGGTAAGTTTTGTTGGGTATCCAGACTCAGGTTATTACACTGAGCGTTCAGGCTCTGATTAGTTTCGTTGGGTATCCAGACTCAGGTTATTACGTTGAGCGTTCAAGCACCGGTCAGTTTCGTTGTGTATCCAGACTCCGATTATTACGTTGAGATAGCAGGCTCCGGTCAGTTTCGTTGTGTATCCAGACTCCGGTTATTACGTTGAGCGTTCAGGCTCCGGTCAGTTTCGTTGGGTATCGAGACTCCGGTTTTACGTTGAGTGTTCAGGCTCCGGTCAATTTCTTTAGGTATACAGACTCCGGTTATTACGTTGAGCGTTCAGGCTCCGGTCAGTTTCGTTAGGTATCCAGACTCCAGTTATTACGTTGAGCGTTCAGGCTCCAGTCAGTTTCGTTGGGTATTTAGACTCCGGTTTTTACGTTGAGCGTTCAGGCTCTGGTCAATTTCGTTGGGTATCCAGACTCCGGTTTTTACGTTGAGCGTTTAGGCTCCGGTCAGTTTCGTTGGGTATCGAGACTCCGGTTTTACGTTGAGCGTTCAGGCTCCGGTCAGTTTCTTTAGGTATCCAGACCCCGGTTATTACGTTGAGCGTTCAGGCTCCAGTCAGTTTCGTTGGGTATCCAGACTCCGGTTATTACGTTGAGCGTTCAGGCTCCAGTCAGTTTCGTTTGGTATCCAGACTTCGGTTATTACGTTGAACGTTCAGGCTCCGGTGAATTTCTTTGGGTATCCGGACTCCGTTTATTACGTTGAACGTTCAGGCTCCGGTCAGTTTTGTTGGGTATCCAGACTCCGGTTTTTATGTTGAGCGTTCAGTCTCCGGTCAGTTTTTTTGGATATCCAGACTCCGGTTATTACGTTGAGATAGCAGGCTCTGGTCAGTTTTGTTGGGTATCCAGACTCCGGTTATCACGTTGAGCGTTCAGGCTCCGGTCAGTTTTGTTGAGTATCCAGACTCCGGTTATTACGTTGAGCGTTCAGGCTCCGTTCAGTTTTGTTGGGTATCCAGCCTCCGGTTATAACGTTGAGCGTTCAGGCTCCGGTCAGTTTGGTTGTGTATCCAGACTCCGATTATTACGTTGAGCGTTCAGGCTCCGGTCAGTTTCGTTGTGTATCCAGACTCCGGTTTTTCGTTGAGCGTTCAGGCTCCGGTCAGTTTTGTTGGGTATCCAGACTCAGGTTATTACGTTGAGCGTTCAGGCTTCGGTCAGTTTCGTTGGGTATCCAGACTCCGGTTATTACGTTGAGCGTTCAGGCTCCGGTCAGTTTCGTTGGGTATCCAGACTCTGGTTATTACGTTGAGCGTTCAGGCTCCGGTCAGTTTCTTTGGGTATCCAGACTCCGGTTATTACTTTGAGCGTTCAGGCTCCGGTCAGTTTCTTTGGGTATCCAGACTCCGGTTATTACGTTGAGCGTTCAGGCTCCTGTCAATTTCGTTTGGTATCGAGACTCCGGTTTTACGTTGAGCGTTCAGGCTCCAATCAGTTTCATTGGGTATCCAGACTCCGGTTATTACGTTGAGTGTTCAGGCTCCGGTCAGTTTCGTTTGGTATCCAGACTTTGGTTATTACGTTGAGCGTTCAGGCTCCGGTCAGTTTCGTTGTGTATCCAGACTCCGGTTATTACGTTGAGCAATCAGGGTTCGGTCAATTTCGTTGTGTATCCTGACTCCAGTTATTACGTTGATCGTTCAGGCTTCAGTCAGTTTCGTTGAGTATCCAGACTCCGGTTATTACGTTGAGCGTTCAGGCTCTGGTCAGTTTCGTTGAGTATCCAGATTCCGGTTATTACATTGAGCGTTCAGGCTCCATTCAATTTCGTTGGGTATTCAGACTCCGGTTATTACGTTGAACGTTCAGGCTCCGGTTTGTTTCGTTGGGTATCCAGACTCCGGTTATTACGTAGAGCGTTCAAGCTCCGGTCAGTTTCATTGGGTATCCAGACTCCGGTTTTTACATTGAGCGTTCAGGCTCCGGTCAGTTTTGTTGGATATATAGACTCCGGTTATTATGTTGAGGGTTCAGGCTCCGGTCAGTTTCGTTGAGTATCCAGATTCCGGTTATTACGTTGAGCGTTCAGGCTCCATTCAATTTCGTTGGGTATCCAGACTCCGGTTATCACGTTGAGCGTTCAGGCTCCGGTCAGTTTCGTTGGGTATCCAGACTCTGGTTATTACGTTGAGCGTTCAGGCTTCGGTCTGTTTCGTTGGGTATCCAGACTCCGGTTTTTACGTTTAGCATTCAGGCTCCGGTCAGTTTTCTTGGATATCCAGACTCCGGTTTTTACGTTGAGCGTTCAGGCTCCGGTCAGTTTCGTTGGGAATCCAGACTCCGGTTATTACGTTGAGCGTTAATGCTCCAGTCAGTTTCGTTGGGTATCCAGACACCGGTTATCACGTTGAACGTTCAGGCTCCGGTCAGTTTCGTTGGGTATCCAGACTCTGGTTATTACGTTGAGCGTTCAGGCTCCAGTCAATTTCGTTGTGTATCCAGACTCCGGTTATTACGTTGATCGTTCAGGCTCCAGTCAGTTTTGTTGGGTATCCAGACTCCAGTTATTACATTGAGCGTTCAGGCTCCGGTCCGTTTCGTTTGGTATCCAGACTTCGGTTATTACATTGAGCGTTCAGGCTCCGGTCAGTTTCGTTGGGTATCCAGACTCCGTTTATAACGTTGAATGTTCAGGCTCCGGTCAGTTTTGTTGGGTATCCAGACTCCGGTTTTTACGTTAAGCATTCAGGCTCCGGTCAGTTTTGTTAGATATCCAGACTCTGGTTATTACGTTGAGATAGCAGGCTCTGGTCAATTTCGTTGGGTATCCAGACTTCGGTTATTACGTTGAGCGTTTAGGCTCCGGTCAGTTTCGTTGGGTATCAAGACTTCGGTTATTACGTTGAGCGTTCAGGCTCCGATCAGTTTCGTTTGGTATCCAGACTTCGGTTATTACGTTGAGCGTTCAGGCTCCGGTCAGTTTCTTTGGGTATCCAGACTCCGTTTATTACGTTGAGCGTTCAGGCTCCGGTCAGTTTTGTTGGGTATCCAGACTCCGGTTATTACGTTGAATGTTCAGGCTCCGGTTAGTTTCGTTGGGTGTCCAGACTTCGGTTATTACGTAGAGCGTTCTGGTTCCGGTCTTTTTCGTTGAGCATCCAGACTCCAGTTATTACGTTGTGCGTTCAGGCTCCGGTCAGTTTCGTTGAGTATCCAGACTCTGGTTATTAAGTTGAGCGTTCAGCCTCTGGTCAGTTTCGTAGGGTATCCAGACTCCGGTTATTACGTTGAGTGTTCAGGCTACTGTCAGTTTCGTTGGGTATCCAGACTTCGATTATTACGTTGAGCGTTCAAGCTCCGGTCAGTTTCGTTGGGTATCCAGACTCCGGTTATTACGTTGAGCGTTCAGGCTCCGGTCAGTTTCATTGGGTATCCAGACTCCGGTTATTACGTTGAACGTTCAGGCTCTAATCAGTTTCGTTGGGTGTCCAGACTCCGGTTATTATGTTGAGCGTTCAGGCTCCGGTCATTTTCGTTGAGTATCCAGACTCCACTTATTACATTGTGCGTTCAGGCTCCGGTCAGTTTCGTTGAGTATCCAGACTCCGGTTATTACGTTGAGCGTTCAGGCTCCGTTCAGTTTTGTTGGGTATCCAGCCTCCGGTTATAACGTTGAGCGTTCAGGCTCCGGTCAGTTTGGTTGTGTATCCAGACTTCGGTTATTACGTTGAGCGTTCAGGCTCCGGTCAGTTTCTTGGGGTATCCAGACTCCAGTTATTTCATTGAGCGTTCAGGTTTCGGTCAGTTTTGTTGGGTATCCAGACTCCGGTTATTACGTTGAGCGTTCAGGCTCCGGTAAGTTTCGTTGGGTATCCAGACTCAGGTTATTACACTGAGCGTTCAGGCTCTGATCAGTTTCATTGGGTATCCAGACTCAGGTTATTACGTTGAGCGTTCAAGCACCGGTCAGTTTCGTTGTGTATCCAGACTCCGATTATTACGTTGAGATAGCAGGCTCCGGTCAGTTTCGTTGGGTATCCAGACTCCGGTTATTACGTTGAGCGTTCAGGCTCCGGTCAGTTTCGTTGGGTATCGAGACTCCGGTTTTACGTTGAGTGTTCAGGCTCCGGTCAATTTCTTTAGGTATCCCGACTCCGGTTATTACGTTGAGCGTTCAGGCTCCGGTCAGTTTCGTTAGGTATCCAGACTCTGGTTATTACGTTAAGCGTTCAGGCTCCAGTCAGTTTCGTTGGGTATCCAGACTCCGGTTTTTACGTTGAGCGTTCAGGCTCCGGTCAATTTCGTTGGGTATCCAGACTCCGGTTTTTACGTTGAGCGTTTAGGCTCCGGTCAGTTTCGTTGTGTATCGAGACTCCGGTTTTACATTGAGCGTTCAGGCTCCGGTCAGTTTCTTTAGGTATCCAGACCCCGGTTATTACGTTGAGCGTTCAGGCTCCAGTCAGTTTCGTTGGGTATCCAGACTCCGGTTATTACGTTGAGCATTCAGGCTCCGGTCAGTTTCGTTTGGTATCCAGACTTCGGTTATTACGTTGAGCGTTCAGGCTCCGGTCAGTTTCGTTGTGTATCCAGACTCCGGTTTTTCGTTGACCGTTCAGGCTCCGGTCAGTTTTGTTGGGTATCCAGACTCCGATTTTTACGTTGAGCGTTCAGGCTCCGGTCAGTTTCGTTGGGTATCCAGACTCCGGTTATTACGTTGAGCGTTCAGGCTCGGGTCAGTTTCGTTAGGTATCCAGACTCCGGTTATTACGTTGAGCGTTCAGGCTCCAGTCAGTTTCGTTGGGTATCCAGACTCCGGTTTTTACGTTGAGCGTTCAGGCTCCGGTCAATTTCGTTGGGTATCCAGACTCCGGTTTTTACGTTGAGCGTTTAGGCTCCGGTCAGTTTCGTTGGGTATCGAGACTCCGGTTTTACGTTGAGCATTCAGGCTCCGGTCAGTTTCTTTAGGTATCCAGACCCCGGTTATTACGTTGAGCATTCAGGCTCCAGTCAGTTTCGTTGGGTATCCAGACTCCGGTTATTACGTTGAGCATTCAGGCTCCGGTCAGTTTCGTTTGGTATCCAGACTTCGGTTATTACGTTGAGCGTTCAGGCTCCGGTCAGTTTCGTTGTGTATCCAGACTCCGGTTTTTCGTTGACCGTTCAGGCTCCGGTCAGTTTTGTTGGGTATCCAGACTTCGGTTTTTACGTTGAGCGTTCAGGCTCCGGTCAGTTTCGTTGGGTATCCAGACTCCGGTTATTACGTTGAGCGTTCAGGCTCCGGTCAGTTTCGTTGGGTATCCCGACTCCGGTTATTATGTTGAGCGTTCAGACTCCGGTCAGTTTCTTTGGGTATCCAGACTCCGGTTATTACTTTGAGCGTTCAGGCTCCGGTCAGTTTCTTTGGGTATCCAGACTCCGGTTATTTCGTTAAATGTTCAGGCTCCGATCAATTTCGTTGTGTATCTAGACTCCGGTTATTACGTTGATCGTTCAGGCTCCAATCAGTTTCGTTGGGTATCCAGACTCCGGTTATTACGTTGAGCATTCAAGCTCTGGTCAGTTTCGTTTGGTATCCAGACTTCGGTTATTACGTTGAGCGTTCAGGCTCCGGTCAGTTTCGTTGGGTATCCAGACTCCGTTTATTACGTTGAACGTTCAGGCTCCGGTCAGTTTTATTGGGTATCCAGACTCCGGTTTTTACGTTGAGCGTTCAGGCTCCGGTCAGTTTTGTTGGATATCTAGACTCCGGTTATTACGTTGAGATAGCAGGCTCCGGTCAGTTTCGTTGGGTATCCAGACTCCGGTTATTACGTTGAGCGTTCAGGCTCCAGTCAGTTTCGTTGGGTATCCAGACTCCGGTTATTACGTTGAGCGCTCAAGCTCCAGTCAGTTTCGTTTGGTATCCAGACTTCAGTTATTACGTTGAGCGTTCAGGCTCCGGTCAATTTCTTTGGGTATCCAGACTCCGTTTATTACGTTGAACGTTCAGGCTCCGGTCAGTTTTCTTGGGTATCCAGACTCCGGTTTTTATGTTGAGCGTTCAGTCTCCGGTCAATTTCGTTGGGTATCCAGACTCCGGTTTTTACGTTGAGCGTTTAGGCTCCGGTCAGTTTCGTTGGGTATCGAGACTCCGGTTTTACGTTGAGCGTTCAGGCTCCGGTCAGTTTCTTTAGGTATCCAGACCCCGGTTATTACGTTGAGCGTTCAGGCTCCAGTCAGTTTCGTTGGGTATCCAGACTCCGGTTATTACGTTGAGCATTCAGGCTCCGGTCAGTTTCGTTTGGTATCCAGACTTCGGTTATTACGTTGAGCGTTCAGGCTCCGGTCAGTTTCGTTGTGTATACAGACTCCGGTTTTTCGTTGACCGTTCAGGCTCCAGTCAGTTTTATTGGGTATCCAGACTCCACTTATTACATTGTGCGTTCAGGCTCCGGTCAGTTTCGTTGAGTATCCAGACTCCGGTTATTACGTTGAGCGTTCAGGCTCCGTTCAGTTTTGTTGGGTATCCAGCCTCCGGTTATAACGTTGAGCGTTCAGGCTCCGGTCAGTTTGGTTGTGTATCCAGACTTCGGAAATTACGTTGAGCGTTCAGGCTCCGGTCAGTTTCTTGGGGTATCCAGACTCCAGTTATTTCATTGAGCGTTCAGGTTTCGGTCAGTTTTGTTGGGTATCCAGACTCCGGTTATTACGTTGAGCGTTCAGGCTCCGGTAAGTTTCGTTGGGTATCCAGACTCAGGTTATTACACTGAGCGTTCAGGCTCTGATCAGTTTCATTGGGTATCCAGACTCAGGTTATTACGTTGAGCGTTCAAGCACCGGTCAGTTTCGTTGTGTATCCAGACTCCGATTATTACGTTGAGATAGCAGGCTCCGGTCAGTTTCGTTGGGTATCCAGACTCCGGTTATTACGTTGAGCGTTCAGGCTCCGGTCAGTTTCGTTGGGTATCGAGACTCCGGTTTTACGTTGAGTGTTCAGGCTCCGGTCAATTTCTTTAGGTATCCCGACTCCGGTTATTACGTTGAGCGTTCAGGCTCCGGTCAGTTTCGTTAGGTATCCAGACTCTGGTTATTACGTTAAGCGTTCAGGCTCCAGTCAGTTTCGTTGGGTATCCAGACTCCGGTTTTTACGTTGAGCGTTCAGGCTCCGGTCAATTTCGTTGGGTATCCAGACTCCGGTTTTTACGTTGAGCGTTTAGGCTCCGGTCAGTTTCGTTGTGTATCGAGACTCCGGTTTTACATTGAGCGTTCAGGCTCCGGTCAGTTTCTTTAGGTATCCAGACCCCGGTTATTACGTTGAGCGTTCAGGCTCCAGTCAGTTTCGTTGGGTATCCAGACTCCGGTTATTACGTTGAGCATTCAGGCTCCGGTCAGTTTCGTTTGGTATCCAGACTTCGGTTATTACGTTGAGCGTTCAGGCTCCGGTCAGTTTCGTTGTGTATCCAGACTCCGGTTTTTCGTTGACCGTTCAGGCTCCGGTCAGTTTTGTTGGGTATCCAGACTCCGATTTTTACGTTGAGCGTTCAGGCTCCGGTCAGTTTCGTTGGGTATCCAGACTCCGGTTATTACGTTGAGCGTTCAGGCTCGGGTCAGTTTCGTTAGGTATCCAGACTCCGGTTATTACGTTGAGCGTTCAGGCTCCAGTCAGTTTCGTTGGGTATCCAGACTCCGGTTTTTACGTTGAGCGTTCAGGCTCCGGTCAATTTCGTTGGGTATCCAGACTCCGGTTTTTACGTTGAGCGTTTAGGCTCCGGTCAGTTTCGTTGGGTATCGAGACTCCGGTTTTACGTTGAGCATTCAGGCTCCGGTCAGTTTCTTTAGGTATCCAGACCCCGGTTATTACGTTGAGCATTCAGGCTCCAGTCAGTTTCGTTGGGTATCCAGACTCCGGTTATTACGTTGAGCATTCAGGCTCCGGTCAGTTTCGTTTGGTATCCAGACTTCGGTTATTACGTTGAGCGTTCAGGCTCCGGTCAGTTTCGTTGTGTATCCAGACTCCGGTTTTTCGTTGACCGTTCAGGCTCCGGTCAGTTTTGTTGGGTATCCAGACTTCGGTTTTTACGTTGAGCGTTCAGGCTCCGGTCAGTTTCGTTGGGTATCCAGACTCCGGTTATTACGTTGAGCGTTCAGGCTCCGGTCAGTTTCGTTGGGTATCCCGACTCCGGTTATTATGTTGAGCGTTCAGACTCCGGTCAGTTTCTTTGGGTATCCAGACTCCGGTTATTACTTTGAGCGTTCAGGCTCCGGTCAGTTTCTTTGGGTATCCAGACTCCGGTTATTTCGTTAAATGTTCAGGCTCCGATCAATTTCGTTGTGTATCTAGACTCCGGTTATTACGTTGATTGTTCAGGCTCCAATCAGTTTCGTTGGGTATCCAGACTCCGGTTATTACGTTGAGCATTCAAGCTCTGGTCAGTTTCGTTTGGTATCCAGACTTCGGTTATTACGTTGAGCGTTCAGGCTCCGGTCAGTTTCGTTGGGCATCCAGACTCCGTTTATTACGTTGAACGTTCAGGCTCCGGTCAGTTTTATTGGGTATCCAGACTCCGGTTTTTACGTTGAGCGTTCAGGCTCCGGTCAGTTTTGTTGGATATCCAGACTCCGGTTATTACGTTGAGATAGCAGGCTCCGGTCAGTTTCGTTGGGTATCCAGACTCCGGTTATTACGTTGAGCGTTCAGGCTCCAGTCAGTTTCGTTGGGTATCCAGACTCCGGTTATTACGTTGAGCGCTCAAGCTCCAGTCAGTTTCGTTTGGTATCCAGACTTCAGTTATTACGTTGAGCGTTCAGGCTCCGGTCAATTTCTTTGGGTATCCAGACTCCGTTTATTACGTTGAACGTTCAGGCTCCGGTCAGTTTTCTTGGGTATCCAGACTCCGGTTTTTATGTTGAGCGTTCAGTCTCCGGTCAATTTCGTTGGGTATCCAGACTCCGGTTTTTACGTTGAGCGTTTAGGCTCCGGTCAGTTTCGTTGGGTATCGAGACTCCGGTTTTACGTTGAGCGTTCAGGCTCCGGTCAGTTTCTTTAGGTATCCAGACCCCGGTTATTACGTTGAGCGTTCAGGCTCCAGTCAGTTTCGTTGGGTATCCAGACTCCGGTTATTACGTTGAGCATTCAGGCTCCGGTCAGTTTCGTTTGGTATCCAGACTTCGGTTATTACGTTGAGCGTTCAGGCTCCGGTCAGTTTCGTTGTGTATACAGACTCCGGTTTTTCGTTGACCGTTCAGGCTCCAGTCAGTTTTGTTGGGTATCCAGACTCCGGTTTTTACGTTGAGCGTTCAGGCTCCGGTCAGTTTCGTTGGGTATCCAGACTCCGGTTATTACATTGAGCGTTCAGGCTCCGGTCAGTTTCGTTAGGTATCCAGACTCCGGTTATTACGTTGAGCGTTCAGGCTCCAGTCAGTTTCGTTGGGTATCCAGACTCCGGTTTTTACGTTGAGCGTTCAGGCTCCGGTCAATTTCGTTGGGTATCCAGACTCCGGTTTTTACGTTGAGCGTTTAGGCTCCGGTCAGTTTCGTTGGGTATCGAGACTCCGGTTTTACGTTGAGCATTCAGGCTCTGGTCAGTTTCTTTAGGTATCCAGACCCCGGTTATTACGTTGAGCATTCAGGCACCAGTCAGTTTCGTTGGGTATCCAGACTCCGGTTATTACGTTGAGCATTCAGGCATCGGTCAGTTTCGTTTGGTATCCAGACTTCGGTTATTACGTTGAG
Organism: Lathyrus sativus; assembly: GCA_963859935.3. NCBI lineage: Eukaryota > Viridiplantae > Streptophyta > Magnoliopsida > Fabales > Fabaceae > Lathyrus > Lathyrus sativus. The sequence goes on along the minus strand of CAWUDS030000686.1, from coordinate 125,339 downwards.
CATTCAGGCTCCGGTCAGTTTCGTTGTGTATCCAGACTCCGGTTTTTCGTTGACCGTTCAGGCTCCGGTCAGTTTTGTTGGGTATCCAGACTTCGGTTTTTACGTTGAGCGTTCAGGCTCCGGTCAGTTTCGTTGGGTATCCAGACTCCGGTTATTACGTTGAGCGTTCAGGCTCCGGTCAGTTTCGTTGGGTATCCCGACTCCGGTTATTATGTTGAGCGTTTAGACTCCGGTCAGTTTCTTTGGGTATCCAGACTCCGGTTATTACTTTGAGCGTTCAGGCTCCGGTCAGTTTCTTTGGGTATCTAGACTCCGGTTATTTCGTTAAATGTTCAGGCTCCGATCAATTTCGTTGTGTATCTAGACTCCGGTTATTACGTTGATCGTTCAGGCTCCAATCAGTTTTGTTGGGTATCCAGACTCCGGTTATTACGTTGAGCATTCAAGCTCTGGTCAGTTTCGTTTGGTATCCAGACTTCGGTTATTACGTTGAGCGTTCAGGCTCCGGTCAGTTTCGTTGGGTATCCAGACTCCGTTTATTACGTTGAACGTTCAGGCTCCGGTCAGTTTTATTGGGTATCCAGACTCCGGTTTTTACGTTGAGCGTTCAGGCTCCGGTCAGTTTTGTTGGATATCCAGACTCCGGTTATTACGTTGAGATAGCAGGCTCCGGTCAGTTTCGTTGGGTATCCAGACTCCGGTTATTACGTTGAGCGTTCAGGCTCCAGTCAGTTTCGTTGGGTATCCAGACTCCGGTTATTACGTTGAGCGCTCAGGCTCCAGTCAGTTTCGTTTGGTATCCAGACTTCAGTTATTACGTTGAGCGTTCAGGCTCCGGTCAATTTCTTTGGGTATCCAGACTCCGTTTATTATGTTGAACGTTCAGGCTCCGGTCAGTTTTGTTGGGTATCCAGACTCCGGTTTTTATGTTGAGCGTTCAGTCTCCGGTCAATTTCGTTGGGTATCCAGACTCCGGTTTTTACGTTGAGCGTTTAGGCTCCGGTCAGTTTCGTTGGGTATCGAGACTCCGGTTTTACGTTGAGCGTTCAGGCTCCGGTCAGTTTCTTTAGGTATCCAGACCCCGGTTATTACGTTGAGCGTTCAGGCTCCAGTCAGTTTCGTTGGGTATCCAGACTCCGGTTATTACGTTGAGCATTCAGGCTCCGGTCAGTTTCGTTTGGTATCCAGACTTCGGTTATTACGTTGAGCGTTCAGGCTCCGGTCAGTTTCGTTGTGTATACAGACTCCGGTTTTTCATTGACCGTTCAGGCTCCAGTCAGTTTTGTTGCGTATCCAGACTCCGGTTTTTACGTTGAGCGTTCAGGCTCCGGTCAGTTTCGTTGGGTATCCAGACTCTGGTTATTACGTTGAGCGTTCAGGCTCCGGTCAGTTTCGTTAGGTATCCAGACTCCGGTTATTACGTTGAGCGTTCAGGCTCCAGTCAGTTTCGTTGGGTATCCAGACTCCGGTTTTTACGTTGAGCGTTCAGGCTCCGGTCAATTTCGTTGGGTATCCAGACTCCGGTTTTTACGTTGAGCGTTTAGGCTCCGGTCAGTTTCGTTGGGTATCGAGACTCCGGTTTTACGTTGAGCGTTCAGGCTCCGGTCAGTTTCTTTAGGTATCCAGACCCCGGTTATTACGTTGAGCGTTCAGGCTCCAGTCAGTTTCGTTGGGTATCCAGACTCCGGTTATTACGTTGAGCATTCAGGCTCCGGTCAGTTTCGTTTGGTATCCAGACTTCGGTTATTACGTTGAGCGTTCAGGCTCCGGTCAGTTTCGTTGTGTATCCAGACTCCGGTTTTTCGTTGACCGTTCAGGCTCCGGTCAGTTTTGTTGGGTATCCAGACTTCGGTTTTTACGTTGAGCGTTCAGGCTCCGGTCAGTTTCGTTGGGTATCCAGACTCCGGTTATTACGTTGAGCGTTCAGGCTCTGGTCAGTTTCGTTGGGTATCCCGACTCCGGTTATTATGTTGAGCGTTCAGACTCCGGTCAGTTTCTTTGGGTATCCAGACTCCGGTTATTACTTTGATCGTTCAGGCTCCGGTCAGTTTCTTTGGGTATCCAGACTCCGGTTATTTCGTTGAATGTTCAGGCTCCGATCAATTTCGTTGTGTATCTAGACTCCGGTTATTACGTTGATCGTTCAGGCTCCAATCAGTTTCGTTGGGTATCCAGACTCCGGTTATTACGTTGAGCATTCAAGCTCTGGTCAGTTTCGTTTGGTATCCAGACTTCGGTTATTACGTTGAGCGTTCAGGCTCCGGTCAGTTTCGTTGGGTATCCAGACTCTGTTTATTACGTTGAACGTTCAGGCTCCGGTCAGTTTTGTTGGGTATCCAGACTCCGGTTTTTACGTTGAGCGTTCAGGCTCCGGTCATTTTTGTTGGATATCCAGACTCCGGTTATTACGTTGAGATAGCAGGCTCCGGTCAGTTTCGTTGGGTATCCAGACTCCGGTTATTACGTTGAGCGTTCAGGCTCCAGTCAGTTTCGTTGGGTATCCAGACTCCAGTTATTACGTTGAGCGCTCAGGCTCCAGTCAGTTTCGTTTGGTATCCAGACTTCGGTTATTACGTTGAGCGTTCAGGCTCCGGTCAATTTCTTTGGGTATCCAGACTCCGTTTATTACGTTGAACGTTCAGGCTCCAGTCAGTTTTGTTGGGTATCCAGACTCCGGTTTTTATGTTGAGCGTTCAGTCTTCGGTCAGTTTTTTTGGATATCCAGACTCCGGTTATTACGTTGAGATAGCAGACTCTGGTCAGTTTTGTTGGGTATCCAGACTCCGGTTATTACGTTGAGCGTTCAGGCTCCGGTCAGTTTCGTTGAGTATCCAGACTCCGGTTATTACGTTGAGCGTTCAGGCTCCGTTCAGTTTTGCTGGGTATCCAGCCTCCGGTTATAACGTTGAGCGTTCAGGCTCCGGTCAGTTTGGTTGTGTATCCAGACTCCGGTTATTACGTTGAGCGTTCAGGCTCCGGTCAGTTTCGTTGTGTATCCAGACTCCGGTTTTTCGTTGAGCGTTCAGGCTTCGGTCAGTTTCGTTGGGTATCCAGACTCCGGTTATTACGTTGAGCGTTCAGGCTCCGGTCAGTTTCGTTGGGTATCCAGACTCCGGTTATTACGTTGAGCGTTCAGGCTCCGGTCAGTTTCTTTGGGTATCCAGACTCCGGTTATTACTTTGAGCGTTCAGGCTCCAGTCAGTTTCTTTGGGTATCCAGACTCCAGTTATTTCGTTGAGCGTTCATGCTCCGGTCAATTTCGTTGGGTATCGAGACTCCGGTTTTACGTTGAGCGTTCAGGCTCCAGTCAGTTTCGTTGGGTATCCAGACTCCGGTTATTACGTTGAGTGTTCAGGCTCCGGTCAGTTTCGTTTGTTATCCAGACTTCGGTTATTACGTTGAGCGTTCAGGCTCCGGTCAGTTTCGTTGTGTATCCAGACTCCGGTTATTACGTTGAGCAATAGGGCTTCGGTCAATTTCGTTGTGTATCCAGACTCCAGTTATTACGTTGATCGTTCAGGCTTCAGTCAGTTTCGTTGAGTATCCAGACTCCGGTTATTACGTTGAGCGTTCAGGCTCTGGTCAGTTTCGTTGAGTATCCAGATTCCGGTTATTACGTTGAGCGTTCAGGCTCCATTCAATTTCGTTGGGTATTCAGACTCCGGTTATTACGTTGAACGTTCAGGCTCCGGTCAGTTTTGTTGGGTATCCAGACTCCGGTTATTACGTTGAGCGTTCAAGCTCCGGTCAGTTTCATTGGGTATCCAGACTCCGGTTTTTACATTGAGCGTTCAGGCTCCGGTCAGTTTTGTTGGGTATCCAGACTCCGGTTATTATGTTGAGGGTTCAGGCTCCGGTCAGTTTCGTTGAGTATCCAGATTCCGGTTATTACGTTGAGCGTTCAGGCTCCATTCAATTTCGTTGGGTATCCAGACTCCGGTTATCACGTTGAGCGTTCAGGCTCCGGTCAGTTTCGTTGGGTATCCAGACTCTGGTTATTACGTTGAGCGTTCAGGCTTCGGTCTGTTTCGTTGGGTATCCAGACTCCGGTTTTTACGTGGAGCATTCAGGCTCCGGTCAGTTTTCTTGGATATCCAGACTCCGGTTTTTACGTTGAGCATTCAGGCTCCGGTCAGTTTCGTTGGGTATCCAGACTCCGGTTATTACGTTGAGCGTTAATGCTCCAGTCAGTTTCGTTGGGTATCCAGACACCGGTTATCACGGTGAGCGTTCAAGCTCCGGTCAGTTTCGTTGGGTATCCAGACTCTGGTTATTACGTTGAGCGTTCAGGCTCTGGTCAATTTCGTTGCGTATCCAGACTCCGGTTATTACGTTGATCGTTCAGGCTCCAGTCAGTTTTGTTGGGTATCCAGACTCCGGTTATTACGTTGAGCGTTCAGGCTCCGGTCCGTTTCATTTGGCATCCAGAATTCGGTTATTACATTGAGCGTTCAGGCTCCGGTAAGTTTCGTTGGGTATCCAGACTCCGGTTATTTCGTTGAACGTTCAGGCTCCGATCAATTTCGTTGTGTATCTAAACTCCGGTTATTACGTTGATCGTTCAGGCTCCAATCAGTTTCGTTGGGTGTCCAGACTCCGGTTATTACGTTGATCATTCAGGCTCTGGTCAGTTTCGTTTGGTATCCAGACTTCGGTTATTACGTTGAGCGTTCAGGCTCCGATCAGTTTCGTTGGGTATCCAGACTCAAGTTATTACGTTGAGCGTTCAGGCTTCGGTCAGTTTCGTTGGGTATCCAGACTCCGGTTATTACGTTGAGGGTTCAGGCTCCGGTCAGTTTCATTGGGTATCCAGACTCCGGTTATTACGTTGAGCGTTCAGGCTCCGGTCAGTTTCTTTGGGTATCCAGACTCCGGTTATTACTTTGAGCGTTCAGGCTCCAGTCAGTTTCTTTGGGTATCCAGACTCCGGTTATTTCATTGAGCATTCAGGCTCCGGTCAATTTCGTTGGGTATCGAGACTCCGGTTTTACGTTGAGCGTTCAGGCTCCAGTCAGTTTCGTTGGGTATCCAGACTCCGGTTATTACGTTGAGTGTTCAGGCTCCGGTCAGTTTCGTTTGGTATCCAGACTTCGGTTATTACGTTGAGCGTTCAGGCTCCGGTCAGTTTCGTTGTGTATCCAGACTCCGGTTATTACGTTGAGCAATCAGGCTTCGGTCAATTTCGTTGTGTATCCAGACTCCAGTTATTACGTTGATCATTCAGGCTTCAGTCAGTTTCGTTGAGTATCCAGACTCCGGTTATTACGTTGAGCGTTCAGGCTCTGGTCAGTTTCGTTGAGTATCCAGATTCCGGTTATTACGTTGAGCGTTCAGGCTCCATTCAATTTCGTTGGGTATTCAGACTCCGGTTATTACGTTGAACGTTCAGGCTCCGGTCAGTTTCGTTGGGTATCCAGACTCCGGTTATTACGTTGAGCGTTCAAGCTCCGGTCAGTTTCATTGGGTATCCAGACTCCGGTTTTTACATTGAGCGTTCAGGCTCCGGTCAGTTTTGTTGGGTATCCAGACTCCGGTTATTATGTTGAGGGTTCAGGCTCCGGTCAGTTTCGTTGAGTATCCAGATTCCGGTTATTACGTTGAGCGTTCAGGCTCCATTCAATTTCGTTGGGTATCCAGACTCCGGTTATCACGTTGAGCATTCAGGCTCCGGTCAGTTTCGTTGGGTATCCAGACTCTGGTTATTACGTTGAGCGTTCAGGCTTCGGTCAGTTTCGTTGGGTATCCAGACTCCGGTTTTTACGTGGAGCATTCAGGCTCCGGTCAGTTTTCTTGGATATCCAGACTCCGGTTTTTACGTTGAGCATTCAGGCTCCGGTCAGTTTCGTTGGGTATCCAGACTCCGGTTATTACGTTGAGCGTTAATGCTCCAGTCAGTTTCGTTGGGTATCCAGACACCGGTTATCACGTTGAGCGTTCAGGCTCTGGTCAGTTTCGTTGGGTATCCAGACTCTGGTTATTACATTGAGCGTTCAGGCTCCGGACAATTTCGTTGTGTATCCAGACTCCGGTTATTACGTTGATCGTTCAGGCTCCAGTCAGTTTTGTTGGGTATCCAGACTCCGGTTATTACGTTGAGCGTTCAGGCTCCGGTCCGTTTCATTTGGTATCCAGAATTCGGTTATTACATTGAGCGTTCAGGCTCCGGTCAGTTTCGTTGGGTATCCAGACTCCGGTTATTTCGTTGAACGTTCAGGCTCCGATCAATTTCGTTGTGTATCTAGACTCCGGTTATTACGTTGATCGTTTAGGCTCCAATCAGTTTCGTTGGGTATCCAGACTCCGGTTATTACGTTGATCATTCAGGCTCTGGTCAGTTTCGTTAGGTATCTAGACTTCGGTTATTACGTTGAGCGTTCAGGCTCCGGTCAGTTTCGTTGGATATCCAGACTCCGGTTTTTACATTGAGCGTTCAGGCTCCGGTCAGTTTTGTTGGATATCCAGACTCCGGTTATTACGTTGAGATAGCAGGCTCCGGTCAGTTTTGTTGGGTATCCAGACTCCGGTTATTACGTTGAGCGTTCAGGCTCCAGTCAGTTTCGTTGGGTATCCAGACTCCGGTTATTACGTTGAGCGTTCAGGCTCCAGTCAGTTTCGTTTGGTATCCAGACTTCGGTTATTACGTTGAGCGTTCAGGCTCCGGTCAATTTCTTTGGGTATCCAGACTCCGTTTATTACGTTGAACGTTCAGGCTCCGGTCAGTTTTGTTAGGTATCCAGACTCCGGTTTTTATGTTGAGCGTTCAGTCTCCGGTCAGTTTTTTTGGATATCCAGACTCCGGTTATTACGTTGAGATAGCAGGCTCTGGTCAGTTTTGTTGGGTATCCAGACTCCGGTTATTACGCTGAGCGTTCAGGCTCCGGTCAGTTTCGTTGAGTATCCAGACTCCGGTTATTACGTTGAGCGTTCAAGCTCCATTCAGTTTTGTTAGGTATCCAGCCTCTGGTTATAACGTTGAGCGTTCAGGCTCCGGTCAGTTTGGTTGTGTATCCAGACTCCGGTTATTACGTTGAGCGTTCAGGCTCCGGTCAGTTTCTTTGGGTATCCAGACTCCGGTTATTACTTTGAGCGTTCAGGCTCCAGTCAGTTTCTTTGGGTATCCAGACTCCGGTTATTTCATTGAGCGTTCAGGCTTCGGTCAATTTCGTTGGGTATCGAGACTCCGGTTTTACGTTGAGCGTTCAGGCTCCAGTCAGTTTCGTTGGGTATCCAGACTCCGGTTATTACGTTGAGTGTTCAGGCTCCGGTCAGTTTCGTTTGGTATCCAAACTTCGGTTATTACATTGAGCGTTCAGGCTCCGGTCAGTTTCGTTGTGTCTCCAGACTCCGGTTATTACGTTGAGCAATCAGGCTTCGGTCAATTTCGTTGTGTATCCAGACTCCAGTTATTACGTTGATCGTTCAGGCTTCAGTCAGTTTCGTTGAGTATCCAGACTCCGGTTATTACGTTGAGCGTTCAGGCTCTGGTCAGTTTCGTTGAGTATCCAGATTCCGGTTATTACATTGAGCGTTCAGGCTCCATTCAATTTCGTTGGGTATTTAGACTCCGGTTATTACGTTGAACATTCAGGCTCCGGTCAGTTTCGTTGAGTATCCAGATTCCGGTTATTACGTTGAGCGTTCAGGCTCCATTCAATTTCGTTGGGTATCCAGACTCCGGTTATCACGTTGAGCGTTCAGGCTCCGGTCAGTTTCGTTGGGTATCCAGACTCTGGTTATTATGTTGAGCGTTCAGGCTTCGGTCAGTTTCGTTGGGTATCCAGACTCCGGTTTTTACATGGAGCATTCAGGCTCCGGTCAGTTTTCTTGGATATCCAGACTCCGGTTTTTACGTTGAGCATTCAGGCTCCGGTCAGTTTCGTTGGGTATCCAGACTCCGGTTATTACGTTGAGCGTTAATGCTCCAGTCAGTTTCGTTGGGTATCCAGACACCGGTTATCACGTTGAGCGTTCAGGCTCCGGTCAGTTTCGTTGGGTATCCAGACTCTGGTTATTACGTTGAGCGTTCAGGCTCCGGTCAATTTCGTTGTGTATCCAGACTCCGGTTATTACGTTGATCGTTCAGGCTCCAGTCAGTTTTGTTGGGTATCCAGACTCCGGTTATTACGTTGAGCGTTCAGGCTCCGGTCCGTTTCATTTGGTATCCAGAATTCGGTTATTACATTGAGCGTTCAGGCTCCGGTCAGTTTCGTTGGGTATCCAGACTCCGGTTATTTCGTTGAACGTTCAGGCTCCGATCAATTTCGTTGTGTATCTAGATTCCGGTTATTACGTTGATCGTTTAGGCTCCAATCAGTTTCGTTGGGTATCCAGACTTCGGTTATTACGTAGATCATTCAGGCTCTGGTCAGTTTCGTTTGGTATCTAGACTTCGGTTATTACGTTGAGCGTTCAGGCTCCGGTCAGTTTCGTTGGGTATCCAGACTCCGTTTATTACGTTGAACGTTCAGGCTCCGGTCAGTTTTGTTGGGTATCCAGACTCCGGTTTTTACGTTGAGCGTTCAGGCTCCGGTCAGTTTTGTTGGATATCCAGACTCCGATTATTACGTTGAGATAGCAGGCTCCGGTCAGTTTTGTTGGGTATCCAGACTCCGGTTATTACGTTGAGCGTTCAGGCTCCAGTCAGTTTCGTTGGGTATCCAGACTCCGGTTATTACGTTGAGCGTTCAGGCTCCAGTCAGTTTCGTTTGGTATCCAGACTTCGGTTATTACGTTGAGCGTTCAGGCTCCGGTCAATTTCTTTGGGTATCCAGACTCCGTTTATTACGTTGAACGTTCAGGCTCCGGTCAGTTTTGTTGGGTATCCAGACTCCGGTTTTTATGTTGAGCGTTCAGTCTCCGGTCAGTTTTTTTGGATATCCAGACTCCGGTTATTACGTTGAGATAGCAGGCTCTGGTCAGTTTTGTTGGGTATCCAGACTCCGGTTACTACGCTGAGCGTTCAAGCTCCGGTCAGTTTCGTTGAGTATCCAGACTCCGGTTATTACGTTGAGCGTTCAAGCTCCATTTAGTTTTGTTGGGTATCCAGCCTCTGGTTATAACGTTGAGCGTTCAGGCTCCGGTCAGTTTGGTTGTGTATCCAGACTCTGGTTATTACGTTGAGCGTTCAGGCTCCGGTCAGTTTCGTTGTGTATCCAGACTCCGGTTTTTCGTTGAGCGTTCAGGCTCCGGTCAGTTTTGTTGGGTATCCAGACTCAGGTTATTACGTTGAGCGTTCAGGCTTCGGTCAGTTTCGTTGGGTATCCAGACTCCGGTTATTACGTTGAGCGTTCAGGCTCTGGTCAGTTTCGTTGGGTATCCAGACTCCGGTTATTACGTTGAGCGTTCAGGCTCCGACCAGTTTCTTTGGGTATCCAGACTCCGGTTATTACTTTGAGCGTTCAGGCTCCAGTCAGTTTCTTTGGGTATCCAGACTCCGGTTATTTCATTGAGCGTTCAGGCTTCGGTCAATTTCGTTGGGTATCGAGACTCCGGTTTTACGTTGAGCGTTCAGGCTCCAGTCAGTTTCGTTGGGTATCCAGACTCCGGTTATTACGTTGAGTGTTCAGGCTCCGGTCAGTTTCGTTTGGTATCCAGACTTCGGTTATTACGTTGAGCGTTCAGGCTCCGGTCAGTTTCGTTGTGTCTCCAGACTCCGGTTATTACGTTGAGCAATCAGGCTTCGGTCAATTTCGTTGTGTATCCAGACTCCAGTTATTACGTTGATCGTTCAGGCTTCAGTCAGTTTCGTTGAGTATCCAGACTCCGGTTATTACGTTGAGCGTTCAGGCTCTGGTCAGTTTCGTTGAGTATCCAGATTCCGGTTATTACATTGAGCGTTCAGGCTCCATTCAATTTCGTTGGGTATTTAGACTCCGGTTATTACGTTGAACATTCAGGCTCCGGTCAGTTTCGTTGGGTATCCAGACTCCGGTTATTACGTTGAGCGTTCAAGCTCCGGTCAGTTTCATTGGGTATCCAGACTCCGGTTTTTACATTGAGCGTTCAGGCTCCGGTAAGTTTTGTTGGGTATCCAGACTCCGGTTATTATGTTGAGGGTTCAGGCTCCGGTCAGTTTCGTTGAGTATCCAGATTCCGGTTATTACGTTGAGCGTTCAGGCTCCATTCAATTTCGTTGGGTATCCAGACTCCGGTTATCACGTTGAGCGTTCAGGCTCCGGTCAGTTTCGTTGGGTATCCAGACTCTGGTTATTACGTTGAGCGTTCAGGCTTCGGTCAGTTTCGTTGGGTATCCAGACTCCGGTTTTTACATGGAGCATTCAGGCTCCGGTCAGTTTTCTTGGATATCCAGACTCCGGTTTTTACGTTGAGCATTCAGGCTCCGGTCAGTTTCGTTGGGTATCCAGACTCCGGTTATTACGTTGAGCGTTAATGCTCCAGTCAGTTTCGTTGGGTATCCAGACACCGGTTATCACGTTGACCGTTCAGGCTCCGGTCAGTTTCGTTGGGTATCCAGACTCTGGTTATTACGTTGAGCGTTCAGGCTCCGGTCAATTTCGTTGTGTATCCAGACTCCGGTTATTACGTTGATCGTTCAGGCTCCAGTCAGTTTTGTTGGGTATCCAGACTCCGGTTATTACGTTGAGCGTTCAGGCTCCGGTCCGTTTCATTTGGTATCCAGAATTCGGTTATTACATTGAGCGTTCAGGCTCCGGTCAGTTTCGTTGGGTATCCAGACTCCGGTTATTTCGTTGAACGTTCAGGCTCCGATCAATTTCGTTGTGTATCTAGACTCCGGTTATTACGTTGATCGTTTAGGCTCCAATCAGTTTCGTTGGGTATCCAGACTTCGGTTATTACGTAGATCATTCAGGCTCTGGTCAGTTTCGTTTGGTATCTAGACTTCGGTTATTACGTTGAGCGTTCAGGCTCCGGTCAGTTTCGTTGGGTATCCAGACTCCGTTTATTACGTTGAACGTTCAGGCTCCGGTCAGTTTTGTTGGGTATCCAGACTCCGGTTTTTACGTTGAGCGTTCAGGCTCCGGTCAGTTTTGTTGGATATCCAGACTCCGATTATTACGTTGAGATAGCAGGCTCCGGTCAGTTTTGTTGGGTATCCAGACTCCGGTTATTACGTTGAGCGTTCAGGCTCCAGTCAGTTTCGTTGGGTATCCAGACTCCGGTTATTACGTTGAGCGTTCAGGCTCCAGTCAGTTTCGTTTGGTATCCAGACTTCGGTTATTACGTTGAGCGTTCAGGCTCCGGTCAATTTCTTTGGGTATCCAGACTCCGTTTATTACGTTGAACGTTCAGGCTCCGGTCAGTTTTGTTGGGTATCCAGACTCCGGTTTTTATGTTGAGCGTTCAGTCTCCGGTCAGTTTTTTTGGATATCCAGACTCCGGTTATTACGTTGAGATAGCAGGCTCTGGTCAGTTTTGTTGGGTATCCAGACTCCGGTTATTACGCTGAGCGTTCAAGCTCCGGTCAGTTTCGTTGAGTATCCAGACTCCGGTTATTACGTTGAGCGTTCAAGCTCCATTTAGTTTTGTTGGGTATCCAGCCTCTGGTTATAACGTTGAGCGTTCAGGCTCCGGTCAGTTTGGTTGTGTATCTAGACTCTGGTTATTACGTTGAGCGTTCAGGCTCCGGTCAGTTTCGTTGTGTATCCAGACTCCGGTTTTTCGTTGAGCGTTCAGGCTCCGGTCAGTTTTGTTGGGTATCCAGACTCAGGTTATTACGTTGAGCGTTCAGGCTTCGGTCAGTTTCGTTGGGTATCCAGACTCCGGTTATTACGTTGAGCGTTCAGGCTCTGGTCAGTTTCGTTGGGTATCCAGACTCCGGTTATTACGTTGAGCGTTCAGGCTCCGACCAGTTTCTTTGGGTATCCAGACTCCGGTTATTACTTTGAGCGTTCAGGCTCCAGTCAGTTTCTTTGGGTATCCAGACTCTGGTTATTTCATTGAGCGTTCAGGCTCCGGTCAATTTCGTTGAGTATCGAGACTCCGGTTTTACGTTGAGCGTTCAGGCTCCAATCAGTTTCGTTGGGTATCCAGACTCCGGTTATTACGTTGAGTGTTCAGGCTCTGGTCAGTTTCGTTTGGTATCCAGACTTCGGTTATTACGTTGAGCGTTCAGGCTCCGGTCAGTTTCGTTGTGTATCCAGACTCCGGTTATTACGTTGAGCAATCAGGCTTCGGTCAATTTCGTTGTGTATCCAGACTCCAGTTATTACGTTGATGGTTCAGGCTTCAGTCAGTTTCGTTGAGTATCCAGACTCTGGTTATTACGTTGAGCGTTCAGGCTCTGGTCAGTTTCGTTGAGTATCCAGATTCCGGTTATTACGTTGAGCGTTCAGGCTCCATTCAATTTCGTTGGGTATTCAGACTCCGGTTATTACGTTGAACGTTCAGGCTCCGGTCAGTTTCGTTGGGTATCCAGACTCCGGTTATTACGTTGAGCGTTCAAGCTCCGGTCAGTTTCATTGGGTATCCAGACTCCGGTTTTTACATTGAGCGTTCAGGCTCCGGTCAGTTTTTTTGGGTATCCAGACTCCGGTTATTATGTTGAGGGTTCAGGCTCCGGTCAGTTTTGTTGAGTATCCAGATTCCGGTTATTACGTTGAGCGTTCAGGCTCCATTCAATTTCGTTGGGTATCCAGACTCCGGTTATCACGTTGAGCGTTCAGGTTTCGGTCAGTTTCGTTGGGTATCCAGACTCTGGTTATTACGTTGAGCGTTCAGGCTTCGGTCAGTTTCGTTGGGTATCCAGAATCCGGTTTTTACGTGGAGCATTCAGGCTCCGGTCAGTTTTCTTGGATATCCAGACTCCGGTTTTTACGTTGAGCGTTCAGGCTCCGGTCAGTTTCGTTGGGTATCCAGACTCCGGTTATTACGTTGAGCGTTAATGCTCCAGTCAGTTTCGTTGGGTATCCAGACACCGGTTATCACGTTGAGCGTTCAGGCTCCGGTCAGTTTCGTTGGGTATCCAGACTCTGGTTATTACGTTGAGCGTTCAGGCTCCGGTCAATTTCGTTGTGTATCCAGACTCCGGTTATTACGTTGATCGTTCAGGCTCCAGTCAGTTTTGTTTGGTATCCAGACTCCGGTTATTACGTTGAGCGTTCAGGCTCCGGTCTGTTTCGTTTGGTATCCAGAATTCGGTTATTACATTGAGCGTTCAGGCTCCGGTCAGTTTCGTTGGGTATCCAGACTTCGGTTATTACATTGAGCGTTCAAGCTCCGGTCAGTTTCGTTGTGTATCCAGACTCCGGTTTTTCGTTGAGCATTCAGGCTCCGGTCAGTTTTGTTGGATATCCAGACCCTGGTTATTACGTTGAGATAGCAGGCTCTGGTCAATTTCGTTGGGTATCCAGACTCCGGTTATTACGTTGAGCGTTTAGGATCCGGTCAGTTTCGTTGGGTATCCAGACTTGGATTATTACGTTGAGCGTTCAGGCTCCGGTCAGTTTCGTTTGGTATCCAGACTTCGGTTATTACGTTGAGCGTTCAGGCTACGGTCAGTTTCTTTGCGTATCCAGACTCCATTTATTACGTTGAACGTTCAGGCTCCGATCAGTTTTGTTGGGTATCCAGACTCCGGTTTTTACGTTGAGTGTTTAGGCTCTGGTCAGTTTTGTTGGATATCCAGACTCCGGTTATAACGTTGAGATAGCAGGCTCCGGTCAGTTTTGTTTGGTATCCAGACTCCGGTTATTACGTTGAGCGTTCAGGCTCCGTTCAGTTTTGTTGGCTATCTAGCCTCCGGTTATAACGTTGAGCGTTCAGGCTCCGGCCAGTTTGGTTGTGTATCCAGACTCCGGTCAGTTTCGTTGGGTATCCTGACTCCGGTTCTTACGTTGAGCGTTCAGGTTCCGGTCAGTTTTGTTGGGTATCCAGACTCCGGTTATTACGTTGAGCGTTCAGGCTCTGATCAGTTTCGTTGGGTATCCAGACTCAGGTTATTACGTTGAGCGTTCAGGCACCGGTCAGTTTCGTTGTTTATCCAGACTCCGGTTATTACGTTGAGCGTTCAGGCACCGGTCAGTTTCGTTGTGTATCCAGACTCCGGTTTTTACGTTGAGCGTTCAGGCTCCGGTCAATTTCGTTGGGTATCCAGACTCCGGTTTTTTACATTGAGTGTTCAGGCTCCGATCAGTTTCTTTGGATATCCAAACTCCGGTTTATACGTTGAGCGTTCAGGCTCCGGTAAGTTTCGTTGGGTATCCAGACTCCGGTTATTAAGTTGAGCATTCAGGCTCCGGTCAGTTTTGTTTGGTATCCAGACTTCGATTATTACGTTGAGCGTTCAGGCTCCGGTCAGTTTTGTTGTGTATCCAGACTCCGGTTTTTCGTTGAGCGTTCAGGCTCCGGTCAGTTTTGTTGGGTATCCAGACTCCGGTTTTTATGTTGAACTTTCAGGCTCCGGTCAGTTTCATTGGGTATCCAGACTCCAGTTATTACGTTAATCGTTCAGGCTCTGGTCAGTTTCTTTCGGTATCCAGACTCCGATTATTACATTGAGCGTTCAGGCTCTGGTCAGTTTCGTTGGGTATCCAGACTCCGGTTTTTACGTTGAGTGTTCAGGTTCTGATCAGTTTTGTTGGGTATCCAGACTCCGGTTATTACGTTGAGCGTTCAGGCTCCGGTCAGTTTCGTTGGGTATCCAGACTCAGGTTATTACGTTGAGCATTCAGGAACCGGTCAGTTTCGTTGTGTATCCAGACTCCGGTTATTACGTTGAGCGTTTAGGCTGCGGTCAGTTTCGTTAGGTATCCAGACTCTGGTTATTACGTTGAGCGTTCAGGCTCCGGTCAGTTTTGTTGGGTATCCAGACTCCGGTTTTTACGTTGAGCATTCAGGTTCCGGTCAGTTTGGTTGGTTATCCAGACTCCAGTTATTACGTTGAGCGTTCAGGCTCCGGTCAGTTTCGTTGGGTATCCAGACTCAGGTTATTACGTAGAGCGTTCAGGCTCTGATCAGTTTCGTTGGTTATCCAGACTCAGGTTATTCCGTTGAGCGTTCAGGCACTGGTTAGTTTCGTTGTGTATCCAGACTCCGGTTATTACGTTGAGCGTTTAGGCTCCGGTCAGTTTCGTTGGGTATCCAGACTCCGGTTTTTACGTTGAGCGTTCAGGCTCCGGTCAGTTTCGTTGGGTATCCAGATTCCGGTTTTTACGTTGAGCGTTCAGGCTCCGGTCAGTTTCTTTGGATATCTAGACTCCGGTTATTACGTTGAGTGTTTAGTCTCCGGTCAGTTTCGTTGGGTATCCAGACTTCGGTTATTACATTGAGCGTTCAGGCTCCGGTCAGTTTCGTTGTGTATCCAGCCTCCGGTTTTTCGTTGAGCGTTCAGGCTCCGGTCAGTTTTGTTGGGTATCCAGACTCCGGTTTTTATGTTGAGCGTTCAGGCTCCGGTCAGTTTCGTTGGGTATCCAGACTCCGGTTATTACGTTGAGCGTTAAGGCTCCGGTCAGTTTCGTTGGGTATCCAGACTCCGGTTATTACGTTTAGCGTTCAGGCTCCGGTCAGTTTCTTTGGGTATCCAGACTCCGGTTATTACGTTGAGCGTTCAGGCTCCGGTCAGTTTCTTTGGGTATCCAGACTCCGGTTATTACGTTGAGCGTTCAGGCTCCGGCCAGTTTCTTTGGGTATCCAGACTCCGGTTATTTCGTTGAGCGTTCAGGCTCCGGTCAATTTCATTGTGTATCCAGACTCCGGTTATTACGTTTATCGTTCAGGCTCCAGTCAGTTTTGTTGGGTATCCAGACTCCGGTTATTACGTTGAGCGTTCAGGCTCCGGTCCGTTTCGTTTGGTATCCAAACTTCGGTTATTACATTGAGTGTTCAGGCTCCGGTCAGTTTCGTTGGGTATCCAGACTCCGTTTATAACGTTGAACGTTCAGGCTCCGGTCAGTTTTGTTGGGTATCCAGACTCCGGTTTTTACGTTAAGCATTCAGGCTCCGGTCAGTTTTGTTGGATATCCAGACTCTGGTTATTACGTTGAGATAGCAGGCTCCGGTCAATTTCGTTGGGTATCCAGACTCCGGTTATTACGTTGAGCGTTTAGGCTCCGGTCAGTTTCGTTGGGTATCCAGACTTCGGTTATTACGTTGAGCGTTCAGGCTCCGGTCAGTTTCATTTGGTATCCAGACTTCGGTTATTACGTTGAGCGTTCAGGCTCCGGTCAGTTTCTTTGGGTATCCAGACTCCGTTTATTACGTTGAACGTTAAGGCTCCGATCAATTTTGTTGGGTATCCAGACTCCGGTTTTTACGTTGAGCGTTTAGGCTCTGGTCAGTTTTGTTGGATATCCAGACTCCGGTTATAACGTTGAGATAGCAGGCTCCGGTCAGTTTTGTTTGGTATCCAGACTCCGGTTATTACGTTGAGCGTTCAGGCTCCGGTCAGTTTCGTTGAGTATCCAGACTCCGGTTATTACGTTGAGCGTTCAGGCTCCGTTCAGTTTTGTTGGCTATCCAGCCTCCGGTTATAACGTTGAGCGTTCAGGCTCCGGCCAGTTTGGTTGTGTATCCAGACTCCGGTCAGTTTTGTTGGATATCCAGACTCCGGTTTTTACGTTGAGCGTTCAGGTTCCGGTCAGTTTTGTTGGGTATCCAGATTCCGGTTATTACGTTGAGCGTTTAGGCTCCAATCAGTTTCGTTGGGTATCCAGACTCAGGTTATTACGTTGAGCGTTCAGGCTCTGATCAGTTTCGTTGGGTATCCAGACTCAGGTTATTACGTTGAGCGTTCAGGCACCGGTCAATTTCGTTGTGTATCCAGACTCCGGTTATTACGTTGAGCGTTCAGGCTCCGGTCAGTTTCGTCGTGTATCCAGACTCCGGTTTTTACGTTGAGCGTTCAGGCTCCGGTCAGTTTCGTTGGGTATCCAGACTCCGGTTTTTACGTTGAGTGTTCAGGCTCCGATCAGTTTCTTTGGATATCCAGACTCCGGTTATTACGTTGAGCATTCAGGCTCCAGTCAGTTTCGTTGGGTATTTAGACTCCGGTTATTAAGTTGAGCATTCAGGCTCCGGTCAGTTTCGTTTGGTATCCAGACTTCGATTATTACGTTGAGCGTTCAGGCTCCGGTCAGTTTCGTTGTGTATCCAGACTCCGGTTTTTCATTGAGCGTTCAGGCTCCGGTCAGTTTTGTTGGGTATCCAGACTCCGGTTTTTATGTTGAACTTTCAGGCTCCGGTCAGTTTCATTGGGTATCCAGACTCCGGTTATTACGTTGAGCGTTCAGGCTCCGGTCAGCTTCGTTGGGTATCCAGACTCCGGTTATTACGTTAATCGTTCAGGCTTCGGTCAGTTTCTTTCGGTATCCAAACTCCGATTATTACGTTGAGCGTTCAGGCTCCGGTCAGTTTCGTTGGGTATCTAGACTCCGGTTTTTACGTTGAGCGTTCAGGTTCTGGTCAGTTTTGTTGGGTATCCAGACTCCGGTTATTACGTTGAGCATTCAGGCTCCGGTCAGTTTCGTTGGGTATCCAGACTCAAGTTACTACATTGAGCGTTCAGGCTTTGATTAGTTTCGTTGGGTGTCCAGACTCAGGTTATTACGTTGAGCGTTCAGGCACCGGTCAGTTTCGTTGTGTATCCAGACTCCGGTTATTACGTTGAGCGTTTAGGCTCCGGTCAGTTTCGTTGGGTATCTAGACTCTGGTTATTACGTTGAGCGTTCAGGCTCCGGTCAGTGTCGTTGGGTATCCAGACTCCGGTTTTTACGTTGAGCGTTCAGGTTCCGGTCAGTTTGATTGGGTATCCAGACTCTGGTTATTACGTTGAGCGTTTAGGCTCCGGTCAATTTCGTTGGGTATCCAGACTAAGGTTATTATGTTGAGCGTTCAGGCTCTGATCAGTTTCGTCGGGTATCCAGACTCAGGTTATTACGTTGAGCGTTCAGGCACCGGTTAGTTTCGTTGTGTATCCAGACTCCGGTTATTACGTTGAGCGTTTATGCTCCGGTCAGTTTCGTTGGGTATCCAGACTCCGGTTTTTACGTTGAGCGTTCAGGCTCCGGTCAGTTTCGTTGGGTATCCAGACTCCGGTTTTTACGTTGAGCGTTCAGGCTCCGGTCAGTTTCTTTGGATATCTAGACTCCGGTTATTACGTTGAGCGTTTAGTCTCCGGTCAGTTTCGTTGGGTATCTAGACTTCGGTTATTACATTGAGCGTTCAGGCTCCGGTCAGTTTCGTTGTGTATCCAGACTCCGGTTTTTCGTTGAGCGTTCAGGCTCCGGTCAGTTTTGTTGGGTATCCAGACTCCGGTTTTTATGTTGAGCGTTCAGGCTCCGGTCAGTTTTGTTGGGTATCCAGACTCCGGTTATTACGTTGAGCGTTCAGGCTCCGGTCAGTTTTGTTGGGTATCCAGACTTCGGTTATTACGTTGAGCGTTCAGGCTCCGGTCAGTTTCTTTGGGTATCCAGACTCCGGTTATTACGTTGAGCGTTCAGGCTCCGGTCAGTTTCTTTGGGTATCCAGACTCCGGTTATTTCGTTGAGCGTTCAGGCTTCAGTCAATTTCGTTGTGTATCCACACTCCGGTTATTACGTTGATCGTTCAGGCTCCAGTCAGTTTCGTTGGGTATCCAGACTCCGGTTATTACGTTGAGTGTTCAGGCCCCGGTCGGTTTCGTTTGGTATCCAGACTTCGGTTATTACGTTGAGCGTTTAGGCTCCAGTCAGTTTTGTTGGGTATCCAGACTCCGTTTATTACGTTGAACGTTCAGGCCCCGGTCAGTTTTGTTGGTATTCAGACTCCGGTTTTTACGTTGAGCGTTCAGGCTCCGGTCAATTTCTTTAGGTATCCAGACTCCGGTTATTACGTTGAGATAGCAGGCTCCGGTCAGTTTCGTTAGGTATCCAGACTCCGGTTATTACGTTGAGCGTTCAGGCTCCGGTCAGTTTCGTTGGTTATCCAGACTCTGGTTATTACGTTGAGCGTTCAGGATCCGGTCAATTTCGTTGTGTATCCAGACTCCGGTTATTACGTTTAGCAATCAGGCTCCGGTCAATTTCGTTGTGTATCCAGACTCCGGTTATTACGTTGATCGTTCAGGCTCCAGTTAGTTTCGTTGAGTATCCAGACTCCGGTTATTATGTTGAGCGTTCAGGCTCCGGTCAGTTTCGTTGAGTATCCAGATTCCGGTTATTACGTTGAGCGTTCAGGCTCCATTCAATTTCGTTGGGTATTCAGACTCCGGTTATTACGTTTAGCAATCAGGCTCTGGTCAATTTCGTTGTGTATCCAGACTCCGGTTATTACATTGATCGTTCAGGCTCCAATTAGTTTCGTTGAGTATCCAAACTCTGGTTATTACGTTGAGCATTCAGGCTCCGGTCAGTTTCGTTGAGTATCCAGATTCCGGTTATTATGTTGAGCGTTCAGGCTCCATTCAATTTCGTTGGGTATTCAGACTCCGGTTATTACGTTTAGCAATCAGGCTCCGGTCAATTTCGTTGTGTATCCAGACTCCGGTTATTACGTTGATCGTTCAGGCTCCAGTTAGTTTCGTTGAGTATCCAGACTCCGGTTATTACGTTGAGCGTTCAGGCTCCGGTCAGTTTCGTTGAGTATCCAGACTCCGGTTATTACGTTGAGCGTTCAGGCTCCGTTCAGTTTTGTTGGCTATCCAGCCTCCGGTTATAACGTTGAGCGTTCAGGCTCCGGCTAGTTTGGTTGTGTATCCAGACTCCGGTCAGTTTCGTTGGGTATCCAGACTCCGGTTTTTACGTTGAGCGTTCAGGTTCTGGTCAGTTTTATTGGGTATCCAGACTCCGGTTATTACGTTGAGCGTTCAGGCTCCAATCAGTTTCGTTGGGTATCCAGACTCAGGTTATTACGTTGAGCGTTCAGGCTCTGATCAGTTTCGTTGGGTATCCAGACTCAGGTTATTACGTTGAGCGTTCAGGCACCGGTCAGTTTCGTTGTGTATCCAGACTCCGGTTATTACGTTAAGTGTTCAGGCTCCGGTCAGTTTTGTTGTGTATCCAGACTCCGGTTTTTACGTTGAGCGTTCAGGCTCCGGTCAATTTCGTTGGGTATCCAGACTCCGGTTTTTACGTTGAGTGTTCAGGCTCTGATCAGTTTCTTTGGATATCCAAACTCCGGTTATTACGTTGAGCGTTCAGGCTCCGGTCAGTTTCGTTGGGTATTCAGACTCCGGTTATTAAGTTGAGCATTCAGGCTCCGGTCAGTTTTGTTTGGTATCCAGACTTCGATTATTACGTTGAGCGTTCAGGCTCCGGTCAGTTTCGTTGTGTATCCAGACTCCGGTTTTTCGTTGAGCGTTCAGGCTCCGGTCAGTTTTGTTGGGTATCCAGACTCCGGTTTTTATGTTAAACTTTCAGGCTCCGGTCAGTTTCATTGGGTATCCAGACTCCGGTTATTACGTTAAGCGTTCAGGCTCCGGTCAGCTTCGTTGGGTATCTAGACTCCGGTTATTACGTTAATCGTTCAGGCTCCGGTCAGTTTCTTTCGGTATCCTGACTCCGATTATTATGTTGAGCGTTCAGGCTCCGGTCAGTTTCGTTGGGTATCCAGACTCCGGTTTTTACGTTGAGTGTTCAGGTTCCGGTCAGTTTTGTTGGGTATCCAGACTTCGGTTATTACGTTGAGCGTTCAGGCTCCGGTCAGTTTCGTTGGGTATCCAGACTCAGGTTATTACGTTGAGCGTTCAGGAACCGGTCAGTTTCGTTGTGTATCCAGACTCCGGTTATTACGTTGAGCGTTTAGGCTGCGGTCAGTTTCGTTGGGTATCCAGACTCTGGTTATTACATTGAGCGTTCAGGCTCCGGTCAGTTTTGTTGGGTATCCAGACTCCGGTTTTTACGTTGAGCGTTCAGGTTCCGGTCAGTTTGGTTGGGTATCCAGACTCCGGTTATTACGTTGAGCGTTCAGGCTCCGGTCAGTTTTGTTGGGTAGCCAGACTCAGGTTATTACGTTGAGCGTTCAGGCTCTTATCAGTTTCGTTGGGTATCCAGACTCAGGTTATTACGTTGAGCGTTCAGGCACCGGTTAGTTTCGTTGTGTATCCAGACTCCGGTTATTACGTTGAGCGTTTAGGCTCCGGTCAGTTTCGTTGGGTATCCAGACTCCGGTTTTTACGTTGAGCGTTCAGGCTCCGGCAGTTTCGTTGGGTATCCAGATTCCGGTTTTTACGTTGAGCGTTCAGGTTCCGGTCAGTTTCTTTGGATATCTAGACTCCGGTTATTACGTTGAGCGTTTAGTCTCCGGTCAGTTTCGTTGGGTATCCAGACTCCGGTTATTACATTGAGCGTTCAGGCTCCGGTCAGTTTCGTTGTGTATCCAGACTCCGGTTTTTCGTTGAGCGTTCAGGCTCCGGTCAGTTTTGTTGGGTATCCAGACTCCGGTTTTTATGTTGAGCGTTCAGGCTCCGGTCAGTTTCGTTGGGTATCCAGACTCCGGTTATTACGTTGAGCGTTCAGGCTCCGGTCAGTTTCGTTGGGTATCCAGACTCCGGTTATTACGTTGAGCGTTCAGGCTCCGGTCAGTTTCTTTGGGTATCCAGACTCCGGTTATTACGTTGAGCGTTTAGGCTCCGGTCAGTTTCTTTGGGTATCCAGACTCCGGTTATTTCCTTGAGCGTTCAGGCTCCGGTCAATTTCGTTGTGTATCCACACTCCGGTTATTACGTTGATCGTTCAGGCTCCAGTCAGTTTCTTTGGGTATCCAGACTCCGGTTATTTCATTGAGCGTTCAGGCTCCGGTCAATTTCGTTGTGTATCCAGACTCCGGTTATTACGTTGATCGTTCAGGCTCCAGTCAGTTTTGTTAGGTATCCAGACTCCGGTTATTACGTTGAGCGTTCAGGCTCCGGTCCATTTCGTTTAGTATCCAGACTTCGGTTATTACATTGAGTGTTCAGGCTCCGGTCAGTTTCGTTGGGTATCCAGACTCTGGTTATTACGTTGAGCGTTCAGGCTCCGGTCAGTTTTGTTGGGTATCCAGACTCCGGTTTTTACGATGAGCGTTCAGGTTCCGGTCAGTTTGGTTGGGTATCCAGACTCCGGTTATTACGTTGAGCGTTCAGGCTCCGGTCAGTTTCGTTGGGTAGCCAGACTCAGGTTATTACGTTGAGCGTTCAGGCTCTTATCAGTTTCGTTGGGTATCCAGACTCAGGTTATTACGTTGAGCGTTCAGGGACCGGTTAGTTTCGTTGTGTATCCAGACTCCGGTTATTACGTTGAGCGTTTAGGCTCCGGTCAGTTTCGTTGGGTATCTAGACTCCGGTTTTTACGTTGAGCGTTCAGGCTCCGGCAGTTTCGTTGGGTATCCAGATTCCGGTTTTTACGTTGAGCGTTCAGGCTCCGGTCAGTTTCTTTGGATATCTAGACTCCGGTTATTACGTTGAGCGTTTAGTCTTCGGTCAGTTTCGTTGGGTATCCAGACTCCGGTTATTACATTGAGCGTTCAGGCTCCGGTCAGTTTCGTTGTGTATCCAGACTCCGGTTTTTCGTTGAGCGTTCAGGCTCCGGTCAGTTTTGTTGGGTATCCAGACTCCGGTTTTTATGTTGAGCGTTCAGGCTCCGGTCAGTTTCGTTGGGTATCCAGACTCCGGTTATTACGTTGAGCGTTCAGGCTCCGGTCAGTTTCGTTGGGTATCCAGACTCCGGTTATTACGTTGAGCGTTCAGGCTCCGGTCAGTTTCTTTGGGTATCCAGACTCCGGTTATTACGTTGAGCGTTTAGGCTCCGGTCAGTTTCTTTGGGTATCCAGACTCCGGTTATTTCGTTGAGCGTTCAGGCTCCGGTCAATTTCGTTGTGTATCCACACTCCGGTTATTACGTTGATCGTTCAGGCTCCAGTCAGTTTCTTTGGGTATCCAGACTCCGGTTATTTCATTGAGCGTTCAGGCTCCGGTCAATTTCGTTGTGTATCCAGACTCCGGTTATTACGTTGATCGTTCAGGCTCCAGTCAGTTTTGTTAGGTATCCAGACTCCGGTTATTACGTTGAGCGTTCAGGCTCCGGTCCATTTCGTTTAGTATCCAGACTTCGGTTATTACATTGAGTGTTCAGGCTCCGGTCAGTTTCGTTGGGTATCCAGACTCTGGTTATTACGTTGAGCGTTCAGGCTCCGGTCAGTTTTGTTGGGTATCCAGACTCCGGTTTTTACGATGAGCGTTCAGGTTCCGGTCAGTTTGGTTGGGTATCCAGACTCCGGTTATTACGTTGAGCGTTCAGGCTCCGGTCAGTTTCGTTGGGTAGCCAGACTCAGGTTATTACGTTGAGCGTTCAGGCTCTTATCAGTTTCGTTGGGTATCCAGACTCAGGTTATTACGTTGAGCGTTCAGGGACCGGTTAGTTTCGTTGTGTATCCAGACTCCGGTTATTACGTTGAGCGTTTAGGCTCCGGTCAGTTTCGTTGGGTATCTAGACTCCGGTTTTTACGTTGAGCGTTCAGGCTCCGGCAGTTTCGTTGGGTATCCAGATTCCGGTTTTTACGTTGAGCGTTCAGGCTCCGGTCAGTTTCTTTGGATATCTAGACTCCGGTTATTACGTTGAGCGTTTAGTCTTCGGTCAGTTTCGTTGGGTATCCAGACTCCGGTTATTACATTGAGCGTTCAGGCTCCGGTCAGTTTCGTTGTGTATCCAGACTCCGGTTTTTCGTTGAGCGTTCAGGCTCCGGTCAGTTTTGTTGGGTATCCAGACTCCGGTTTTTATGTTGAGCGTTCAGGCTCCGGTCAGTTTCGTTGGGTATCCAGACTCCGGTTATTACGTTGAGCGTTCAGGCTCCGGTCAGTTTCATTGGGTATCCAGACTCCGGTTATTACGTTGAGCGTTCAGGCTCCGGTCAGTTTCTTTGGGTATCCAGACTCCGGTTATTACGTTGAGCGTTTAGGCTCCGGTCAGTTTCTTTGGGTATCCAGACTCCGGTTATTTCGTTGAGCGTTCAGGCTCCGGTCAATTTCGTTGTGTATCCACACTCCGGTTATTACGTTGATCGTTCAGGCTCCAGTCAGTTTCTTTGGGTATCCAGACTCCGGTTATTTCATTGAGCGTTCAGGCTCCGGTCAATTTCGTTGTGTATCCAGACTCCGGTTATTACGTTGATCGTTGAGGCTCCAGTCAGTTTTGTTAGGTATCCAGACTCCGGTTATTACGTTGAGCGTTCAGGCTCCGGTCCATTTCGTTTAGTATCCAGACTTCGGTTATTACATTGAGTGTTCAGGCTCCGGTCAGTTTCGTTTGGTATCCAGACTCCGTTTATAACGTTGAACGTTCAGGCTCCGGTCAGTTTTGTTGGGTATCCAGACTCCGGTTTTTACGTTAAGCATTCAGGCTCCGGTCAGTTTTGTTTGATATCCAGACTCTGTTTATTACGTTGAGATAGCAGGCTCCGGTCAATTTCGTTGGGTATCCAGACTCTGGTTATTACGTTGAGCGTTTAGGCTCCGATCAGTTTCATTGGGTATCCAGACTTCGGTTATTACGTTGAGCGTTCAGGCTCCGGTCAGTTTCTTTCGGTATCCAGACTCCGTTTATTACGTTGAACGTTAAGGCTCCGATCAGTTTTGTTGGGTATCCAGACTCCGTTTATTACGTTGAACGTTAAGGCTCCGATCAGTTTTGTTGGGTATCCAGACTCCGGTTATAACGTTGAGCGTTTAGGCTCTGGTCAGTTTTGTTGGATATCCAGACTCCGGTTATAACGTTGAGATAGCAGGCTCCGGTCAGTTTTGTTTGGTATCCAGACTCCGGTTATTACGTTGAGCGTTCAGGCTCCGGTCAGTTTCGTTGAGTATCCAGACTCCGGTTATTACGTTGAGCATTCAGGCTCCGTTCAGTTTTGTTGGCTATCCAGCCTCCGGTTATAACATTGAGCGTTCAGGCTCCGGCCAGTTTGGTTGTGTATCCAGACTCCGGTCAGTTTCGTTGGGTATCCAGACTCCGGTTTTTACGATGAGCGTTCAGGTTCCGGTCAGTTTTGTTGGGTATCCAGACTCCGGTTATTACGTTGAGCGTTCAGGCTCCAATCAGTTTCGTTGGGTATCCAGACTCAGGTTATTACATTGAGCGTTCAGGCTCTGATCAGTTTCGTTGGGTATCCAGACTCAGGTTATTACGTTGAGCGTTCAGGCACCGGTAAATTTCGTTGTGTATCCAGACTCCAGTTATTACGTTGAGCGTTCAGGCTTCGGTCAGTTTCGTTGTGTATCCAGACTCCGGTTTTTACGTTGAGCGTTCAGGCTCCGGTCAGTTTCGTTGGGTATCCAGACTCCGGTTTTTACGTTGAGTGTTCAGGCTCCGATCAGTTTCTTTGGATATCCAGACTCCGGTTATTACGTTGAGCGTTCAGGCTCCGGTCAGTTTCGTTGGGTATCCAGACTCCGGTTATTAAGTTGAGCATTCAGGCTCCGGTCAGTTTCGTTTGGTATCCAGACTTCGATTATTACGTTGAGCGTTCAGGCTCCGGTCAGTTTCATTGTGTATCCAGACTCCGGTTTTTCGTTGAGCGTTCAGGCTCCGGTCAGTTTTGTTGGGTATCCAGACTCCGGTTTTTATGTTGAACTTTCAGGCTCCGGTCAGTTTCATTGGGTATCCAGACTCCGGTTATTACGTTGAGCGTTCAGGCTCCGGTCAGCTTCGTTGGGTATCCAGACTTCGGTTATTACGTTAATCGTTCAGGCTCCGGTCAGTTTCTTTCGGTATCCAGACTCCGATTATTACGTTGAGCGTTCAGGCTCCGGTCAGTTTCGTTGGGTATCTAGACTCCAGTTTTTACGTTGAGCATTCAGGTTCTGGTCAGTTTTGTTGGGTATCCAGACTCCGGTTATTACGTTGAGCATTCAGGCTCCGGTCAGTTTCGTTGGGTATCCAGACTCAGGTTATTACATTGAGCGTTCAGGCTCTGATCAGTTTCGTTGGGTATCCAGACTCGGGTTATTACGTTGAGTGTTCAGGCACCGGTCAGTTTCGTTGTGTATCCAGACTCCGGTTATTACGTTGAGCGTTTAGGCTCCGGTCAGTTTCGTTGGGTATCCAGACTCTGGTTATTTCGTTGAGCGTTCAGGCTCCGGTCAGTTTCGTTGGGTATCCAGACTCCGGTTTTTACGTTGAGCGTTCAGGTTCCGGTCAGTTTGTTTGGGTATCCAGACTCTGGTTATTACGTTGAGCGTTCAGGCTCCGGTCAGTTTCGTTGGGTATCCAGACTCAGGTTATTACGTTGAGCGTTCAGGCTCTGATCAGTTTCGTTGGGTATCCAGACTCAGGTTATTACGTTGAGCGTTCATGCACCGGTTAGTTTCGTTGTGTATCCAGACTCCGGTTATTACGTTGAGCGTTTAGGCTCCGGTCAGTTTCGTTGGGTATCCAGACTCCGGTTTTTACGTTGAGCGTTCAGGCTCCGGTCAGTTTCGTTGGGTATCCAGACTCCGGTTTTTACGTTGAGCGTTCAGGCTCCGGTCAGTTTCTTTGGATATCTAGACTCCGGTTATTACGTTGAGCGTTTAGTCTCCGGTCAGTTTCGTTGGGTATCTAGACTTCGGTTATTACATTGAGCGTTCAGGCTCCGGTCAGTTTCGTTAAGTATCCAGACTCCGGTTTTTTGTTGAGCGTTCAGGCTCCGGTCAGTTTTGTTGGGTATCCAGACTCCGGTTTTTATGTTGAGCGTTCAGGCTCCGGTCAGTTTCGTTGGGTATCCAGACTCCGGTTATTACATTGAGCGTTCAGGCTCCGGTCAGTTTCGTTGGGTATCCAGACTCCGGTTATTACGTTGAGCGTTCAGGCTCCGGTAAGTTTCTTTGGGTATCCAGACTCCGGTTATTACGTTGAGCGTTCAGGCTCCGGTCAGTTTCTTTGGGTATCCAGACTCCGATTATTTCGTTTAGCGTTCAGGCTTCGGTCAATTTCGTTGTGGATCCATACTCCGGTTATTACGTTGATCGTTCAGGCTCCAGTCAGTTTCGTTGGGTATCCAGACTCCGGTTATTACGTTGAGCGTTCAGGCCCCGGTCGGTTTCGTTTGGTATCCAGACTTCGGTTATTACATTGAGCGTTTAGGCTCCGGACAGTTTTGTTGGGTATCCAGACTCCGTTTATTACGTTGAACGTTCAGGCCCCGGTCAGTTTTGTTGGTATTCAGACTCCGGTTTTTACGTTTAGCATTCAGGCTCCGGTCAATTTCTTTAGGTATCCAGACTCCGGTTATTACGTTGAGATAGCAGGCTCCGGTCAGTTTCGTTAGGTATCCAGACTCCGGTTATTACGTTGAGCGTTCAGGCTCCGGTCAGTTTCGTTGGTTATCCAGACTCTGTTTATTACGTTGAGCGTTCAGGATCCGGTCAGTTTCGTTGTGTATCCAGACTCCGGTTATTACGTTTAGCAATCAGGCTCCGGTCAATTTCGTCGTGTATCCAGACTCCGGTTATTACGTTGATCGTTCAGGCTCCAGTTAGTTTCGTTGAGTATCCAGACTCCGGTTATTACGTTGAGCGTTCAGGCTCCGGTCAGTTTCGTTGAGTATCCAGATTCCGGTTATTACGTTGAGCGTTCAGGCTCCATTCAATTTCGTTGGGTATTCAGACTCCGGTTATTACGTTGAGAGTTCAGGCTCCGGTCAATTTCGTTGGGTATCCAGACTCCGGTTATTACGTTGAGCGTTCAGGCTCCGGTCTGTTTCGTTGGGTATCCAGACTCCGGTTTTTACGTTGAGCGTTCAGGCTCCGGTCAGTTTTCTTGGATATCCAGACTGTGATTATTATGTTGAGGGTTCAGGCTCCGGTAAGTTTCGTTGGGAATCCAGACTCCAGTTATTACGTTGAGCGTTCAGGCTCTGGGCAGTTTTGTTGGGTATCCAGACTCCGTTTATTACGTTGAACGTTCAGGCTCCGGTCAGTTTTGTTGGGTATCCAAACTTCGGTTATTACATTGAGTGTTCAGGCTCCAGTCAGTTTCTTTGGGTATCCAGACTCCGGTTATTACGTTGAGCATTCAGGCTCCGGTCAGTTTCGTTGGGTTTCCAGACTCCGGTTATTACGTTGAACA
Organism: Lathyrus sativus; assembly: GCA_963859935.3. Classification (NCBI taxonomy): domain Eukaryota; kingdom Viridiplantae; phylum Streptophyta; class Magnoliopsida; order Fabales; family Fabaceae; genus Lathyrus; species Lathyrus sativus. The sequence goes on along the minus strand of CAWUDS030000686.1, from coordinate 97,368 downwards.
TTCAGGCTCCGGTCAGTTTCGTTGGGTATCCAGACTTCGGTTATTACATTGAGCGTTCAGGCTCCAGTCAGTTTCTTTGAGTATCCAGACTCCGGTTATTACGTTGAGCGTTCAGGCTCCGGTCAGTTTCGTTGGGTATCCAGACTCCGGTTATCACGTTGAGCGTTCAGGCTTCGGTCAGTTTCGTTGGGTATTCAGACTTTGGTTATTACATTGAGCGTTCAGGCTCCGGTCAGTTTTGTTGTGTATCCAGACTCCGGTTTTTCGTTGAGCGTTCAGGCTCCGGTCAGTTTTGTTGGGTATCTGTTGCACCCCAAAATTTGCCCAACATTTATTTACCTAGCTTGTGTTCACTAGCATTATCATCTGTATTTCATTGATATATGTGCAGTATATCAAGAGGTATGATTACCAATCAAGAGCTATACAAGACTTTGAAGCTAGCCAAGAAGGTTATTCAAGTGCTCAAGGATTGATATCTTTGTCAGAGAAGTTAAGAGATCCTCAGAAAGATTGGTTGAAACCAAGGTTGTGTGCCTCATAACTTGAGAGTTGTGGGAGCTCCTCAGATGATTCTGAGGCTATGAGGATGGACTTGAAGCTTTGAGAGAGCTTATGAGATGTTTGGAAAGCCATCATGAGGCCTAGAGAGGTCATTGTACAAGTTTAAGAAGACTCAGCCATGAGTGGTGTAATTAGGGTTTGACTGGGTCAACCCTAGGTCAACTGATGATTTGGAGAGGGTTGAGACCTAATCCAAGAGCCATGTGATCATGGATTGATGCATTGAGATGCTATAAGGATGACTCCAAGATCAACTCATCATGATTGATGAGTTTAAGAAGTTTCAAGCTAGGGTTTCTAAGGCTTGACAGTGTAAAATCCCCTAGTTTGATCCCTATCTTCAAGGCAGTTTAGCTCAAGATGTGATTTTCATATCATCTTACCCCCAACATGATTTTGTAGAGCTTGTTCTTAGCTTTAATTTGAGTACTAGAAATCCTTGATAGGATTTGTAGAGCTCAAGTTATGACTTTGACAAGTTACAGGTCATCTGAGGTATGTGAATCTGGGGCCTTGAAAGTCACCCAACTTGCATCCAACTTTTGCCCAAGAAGGATGATTCCTATGAACTTTTGGTCAACATGAATGTTGTTCCTCATATTCTTAGCTTTCTAGAGAGTACTAGAAGTCCTTGATATGATTTGTAGAACTCAAGTTATGGCTTTGACAAGTCAAGGGCATTTTGGTCATTTGGAGATTATAGGTCATTTCAAGCATAAGGCCATAACTCCTATTTCCAAGGCTCAAATGGAAAAATCTTCAACATCAAACTTGCTTAAAATGATGTTTTAAGGCTAGTAGGGAGGTCATGATATGTTGAAAAGGCTTGTAGCAAAAAATGGTAAAAATGACCTAAAATGGAGGCATAAGTTAAATAAGTCCAAGTTGGAAATTGAAATTTCCAAGCTACACATACAAACCATGGCATATAATAGGTCATGTTGACTCTAAAAGACATTCTAAAAACAATGGTTCAGCCACTTTTTTGAATTGAGGCCTAGATCATGGACTTGCTTTGGAAAATGCTTGCTTGCATAATAAGGTACAAATGCAAAACACAAGAGAACTCAATGCACAAGCTAGTAAAGTGTCTTAACACATCCCATATCTCACCTAAGGAGAATTTTAGGTCAGGATAAGTTGCTGCAAGGGGCATGGCATGAGATGATGCATGAGATGAGATGAAATCATAAACTCATGACATGAGAATTCCAATTTCTCATTGGATGATTCTAGATGGTTCTAGAGAGGTCCAATGCATTCTATATAGTGTATAGAACTTGCTCAGATGTAAGGTTGGTGAGAGATTTGAGAGAAGAGTGAGATAGCCATTTCAATTGCTTCCATTGCAAGTTGAAATCAATTTCCACATTCTGATTCATTTCCATTTCTTCTTTCAATCAAAACACATTCCATTGATCACACTGAAGCTGTGCATACCAAATTGAAGGCAAGACCATGGAGAATTGAGGAGATAGCTTTTGGATTTTGAAGGTTGCAAGTCACTATCGGGTTTGGAGGTTCAGGCTTTCTTGGTCAAATCTTTTGCAAACAGAAGCTTTATCATCATTCAAGGATTGATTCTAAAGAGTTTGAGAGCTTGAAGTGGAGGATTACCCTATCTGGTGTTCAAGATTTGACAGATTAGTAAACTTTCTTCTACACCATGATTTAAGCATAATTAGGTAGAATTGTTAGGTTAGAACGGTTAGAGACAATTAGGTGTTGGATTCTGGGAAGTTTGAGATCAATTGGTGAGGTTTCAGTTGGTGACACCATTTTTGTTTTGACCAAGAACATGAGATATAGCGAGTTATAGCATGAATTTGATATCAAGAATTAACCAGGGTGAAGTGGTGATCATTCTGAGGTAGTCAATTTCAAGAATGGTGAACTTTGATTTCTGAGCATATTTGGAGGTTTGATTCGTGTTTTAGGTTTGAGGAAGTTTCAATGGATCTGATATCATGGTTAGATTCAGGGTGAAATTCTGGACAGATTAGGGTTTTGAATTTCAGTTTTTCATGGAGAATTGATGAGGTTAGAATTGGAGAGGATGAGCTTGAAGCTCTGAGCTTCCATGGCTGTTCTTCCCTCCAAGCCCTATTCAAATGAAGAAGACAATGCCATGGTCGTTTGATCATGCGTAGACCTTTGACTGAGTGGGGATCGTGTGGCTGAGATTCCATATCGCGTGTGAAGAGAAGTCTGAAGACATCACCAAAACGAAGCGTTTCATTAAACTTGGGGTATTGGGCTTTAGTTGGTAATTGATATTCACATCCCAAGTCATGGCCCATTGAGATTTTTAACTGATTTTTGTTACTAACTGCACCGTTCATTTTTCTTTTTCTTTGTGATTTTTAATTGATTTTCTGATGGAAACTGGGCCTGGCGCGCATTGATATCTCCACCCACATTTTAAGCCCATCTGGAATTTGTACTGCATATAGTTGCTATCTGCACCAATGTTCTCATATTTTAATTTCTTTTTCTCCATTTTTCATTCATCTTTGAAAAATCATAATAAATAGAAAAATGATGATTTTTGCATGGGGATTTTTTCTCCCATTTCATGCTCATGTCTAGAAAATTATGAAATCAAAATATTTGCATTTCATGCATTTTAATATTTTTTGTGTATTTTTTCTTTTAATAGCATTTTAATTCTTTTATGTTGAGGCATAGATTTGTAGAATTTTGTTTAGCTAGTTTCCTTCATATTTTTAAGCTATTCTTTTTAGGATAGTTAGATTAGGACTTTAGCTCCCCTCTGGATTTATTCCATAATTTTGTGATTAATTTTTGATTAGTTTTGGTTAGATGACATTAGGTTGTATAAGAATTAGGTCAATCCTTAACATAGGTCCACAATAACACTAGAATTTTGGGTTTCTAGGTTAAGATAAACATTGGGACATATAAGGGTATTAAGGGTAGGTATATAGGATCCCTTAGAAATTATATTAGATTTTAATATAATAGTATACTATTTTTAAATGATTTTTGTAGTTGATTGTTGTTTGTGTTGCCCTTGTGGGCTTGTATTTTTGTTTGCTTTGCTTTGTGGGCTTGGTGAGCTTGGTTTTGCTTTGAGGAGCATAGTAGAAGACTTAAGAGTTGAAGAAGGAGCCTGAGAGCTTGATCTTGTTTGTTTTATTGTTGTTTTAGGGTTAGGGATTAAGAAGAACTTAGACCTAGTTAACTTCTTTCTTAAACATGGATGGTATCTTTCACCTCCATTCTTCCCCATGATTCAAAGTCCTTCCATGGTATACACCTCCCTCCTTAGGAGGGATAAGTGATGGTACCTAGGAAGTAGAACTTTTGAGGGAACCATTCTCCTGATGTTAAACCCTTATAGGTCACCTTTGGTGGTCAATAAGCAGTTTAATATCCCAGCTTATCCAGTTAAGTGATTTCCTCTGGTTTGAGTATCTTGAGAGATGTTGGGCTTGAAGATGAAGACTTCATTGAAGAATGTGGAAGAGGATGATTCCTTGAGCATTGCCATTTCAGCTGAAGCTTGAAGAGCAACAAGAGCAAGTTGATACTTGAAGACCCAATGAAGATCCAGTAAAGACTGAATGAAGGGCTGAGGCTTAAAGATTGAAGGATGAAGTTGACACTTCTAAGTAAATGAAGGCTACCTTGAGAAGCTGAAGCTTGCAGGAAGAGAAGACCAAGTTGAGACTGGTAAAGCAAAGAGAGCTTAAGAGCTTGAAGACTAAGTTGATACTTATAAAGAGGATTCAATTGAGATTGACTGAAGAGCTGAAGCTTGAAGAACAAAGGAAGTTGATACTTACTTTGAAGCTTGGAGATCCTGAAGGAATCAAGTTGATACTTGTGGTTAAGGGTGAAGCTTGAAGGTGGAACTGATTAAGGAGCTGAAGCTTGGAGAAGAGAGAATAAGTTGAAACTTATGTGGAAGGGTGGAAACCTGGAGAAGCAAATTGATATTTGTCAAGAGTGATGGAAGTCTGAAGACTGAGTTGCTGTTAGAAGAGCTGAAGCTTGGAGTTGAGAGAGGAGTTGATCTACTTTCTTGTCTTTTTCTTTTCTGTATTGATGTGCCTTGTTTGACTTGCTTGATGCATTAGAATAAGTTCATATCTAGACTGACGTAAGCTAGGAGCATGATTGCACTAGAGGTTGAGTTTCTCCCTCTGCTTGTATTGTTACTGTATGGCTTTGCTTGCGGGTATTCGGTAGAGCCCTGCTCCCTTGCCCATGTGGTTTGTTTTGCTTGATAGCATGACTTTATTTCTTCTGTATGATTGCAGTTTACTGTATTTTGCTTGATAGCATGTTTTATCTTTCAGTATGATTACTGTTATTCATTCTGGCTTGAGGTTGAGATGAGCTTGTGGAGGCTGATGCCCCACACACATTTCCTCCCTCACTTGAATTGCATGCATTTTACTGTATTACTATTTACTGTTTAAGCTGATGCTTTATCTGTTTCGGTGTATCATTGACATGATCCCTTAGGACTCTCATTTCCTTTGATATGGAAGTGATGATAGAAATTTAGGTTGAAACCTATGCATGATAGCTTCTAGGAGTTCCCTGTTCAAACCTCAACCATAGGATGAATCCTTGGCATGACAACAGTAGGAATTGATAGAATCCCCGTAGTTGAGCTTGTTCTCTTCTCATCTCAAAACAGCTTAAGATACAGTAATCATGAATGATTTCTTTCGTACGTCACGAGCCTTAAGCTATCTGAGAAAGGATTGTGGGAGAGGTTCTTTTCCATAGTCTGGATGTTTAGTATGGCACCCTTTGGGTGACATGCGACGCATTCACTCTCAGGTCATAGTCTTTAGTGCGATTGAAATTGCAAACACAATAAAAAACACTTCTTCCGTAAAAGACAGAAAACAAACTTCAAACCTTTTTGCCCCGCGGGCCCATAATTCAAAGGAAAGCTTTTCTGAAGAAAAGAGTGTCGTTAAACTTCAGCGCCGATGCAAACAGGCTTTGTCCCTAACTGCTGGAACGGTTGTTTAAACCTACTCGATAAAACAGATGAATCTGAATCCCCATAATGCGTAGTGTCCCGAACTACGTAAGCTCTGATCTCTCATACCTGTTGAGAGTATGTAGGCACAATACTGATGTATTTGCGAGCTACCTTCCCCATATCCCGTCGTAGGTCGAACTACGTTGACTCTGATTTCTCGTTCTCTGATGAGAATACGTAGGCATAAAGTGTGACGCTTTGCCGAGTCAGTTTCTTTCCTGTTTAAGCCAGCCTTGATAGGTAGATAGATAAACCAACTTGTCCAGTAAACACAACAAGCGTGGATCCCGTCGAGTACGACGGACGTGAGGGGTGCTAATACCTTCCTCTTGCGTAACCGACTCCCGAACCCAGACAACGGTTGCGACGACCTTGTCTTACCCTTTTTCGTTAGGTTTTTCTGATCGTTTCCTTTCCCGCTCCGAGGGATAAATAACGAAAGGTGGCGACTCTTCTATTGTGCCGGCACCTTATTTTCGCGAAAGCGACAGCTGACGACTCTGCTGGGGATCGAACCCAGAATCTCTGGTTCTCCGGTTCCCTATGCGAGAGTCAATCCTAGCGCTTGTATGATTACTTGTTGGGTTGTGTTTATTTATCGCATTTTATTTCCCGCATTTTGTTTTCAGTATGATATGATTATCTGTGCTGTTGTGGGAGGGGCATTCTGATGAGTGAGAAGCCAGACCCAGGCTTGAGTGAACATAGCATTAGTTGTGGAAATTAGTGGGCGCGTGCTTGCTTTGCAGGCAATAGTGTCTCATGAAATCCACGCTCAGACGAGGCTCTCCCGGTTGGCTTCTCTTTCAACCCTTTGGGTTGAGACGGTTGGTGGTTTGGAGGATTGTCGACTCTGGGGACCGATCATTTGTGATTCAGCCGAGTGAGGCCGCTTCATGAGCTGGTGATGCCACACCTTCTGGGTATCGTATCACCCCTCTTGAATGTCTGTGACGCTGATGAACGCATAGGATGCCGAACTTGAGTAAGTTTAGGTCCATACCTGTGAACAGGGTTGGGTTTATTGCAGGAAACTTCGACCTTCAGACCACCTGGTTTTCTTGATAGTGGATCAGTTTTGTTGGGATCTGAGGTTCTCATCTACAGATATATGATTGTTCTTGACAAAGCAGGTTTTTGATTGGGATCAGAGGATCTTATCATCAGATGTGTATTTGTTCTTGATAGAGCAGATTGGGATCAGAGGATCTTATCATCAGATGTGTATTTGTTCTTGATAGAGCAGGTTTTGATCAGAGGATCTTATCATCAGAGGTGTATTTGTTCTTGACAGAGCAGATTTATGATTGGGGTCTGAAGATCTCGTCAGCAGATGTATGTTTGTTCTTGATAGAACAGAGTTTTATTATCAGATGTCTGTTCTTGACAGAGCAGTTTTTGTGGTCCTGTATCAGAGGTCCTTATTATCGGATGTTTGTTCTTGACAGAGCAGAATTATGATCTTATGTATATGGCCCTATCAGATGGTTGTTCTTGACAGAGCAGATTTGTGGTCCGATACCAGGGTTTTCTTCTTATCAGATGCAGTGGTTGTTCTTGATAGAGCAGGATTATGGTTTTGTTGATACAGAATCTCCACAGCACAGTTGCCCTGATCTCCTGCTGCATGATTGCATTTCACATTATTTTGCATATTCATTTGCATTTCATTAACGTGTGTCTGTGTTGCAGGTACTGTTTTCCCTGATCCAGGATTTCTTGCCTCCTATTGTATTGTTATGGGTTCTCTGAGGAAGACCGTGGCTTACAAGTTCCCTGCCCCTGATGTGGTTAAGCTGACTCGTTTGATAGCTTTAGCAGATGATTCTGTGAGGGATGAGTTCAGAAAATCTTACGGCAAATTGCTCAGTTTGGTTCGTAAACCTTCTGCGTTCGAGTTGAATGGGTTGCACGCTCTGCTTCAGTTCTACGATCCTCCGCTGAGATGTTTCACTTTCCAGGATTTTGTTCTCGCACCCACGCTGGAAGAATATGCTGATTTACTAGGTGTGCCTATCAAGAGGCAGATGCCTTTTGTTCATATGGATGCTGAGCCTGACCTGGCTGGTTTAGCTCTTTCACTTCATCTGGATGCCTCCGAGTTGGTGTTGTCTAGTTGGAACAAGGTTCCTGGTTTCTCCTTGCAGTTTTTAGTGGGAAAGGCTCAGCAGTGCGCCAAAGACGGATGTTGGGTCGCATTCAACGACATCCTTGCCCTGTGTCTTCCACGCCGGTGCACCAGGGCATAACATCGCGGACTGCAAGTCGTTTAAGCAGAAGATTCTGGATTTGCTGGATGAGAAGGCAATTGAATTTGTGTCGGACGGTATAAAGGTCTCAGGGACCGATATCCCTATCTCCCCACCGGAAGTCGCAAAAGAATCGAGGCATATCCTGGAATCATTGGAAACTGAATCCCCAGGTCCACATCAGTTGCCAATGTCTGGGCTGAATTTGAGGATGACAGTGCATGAACCTGAGGGACGGGTTGATCAAAACCAGCAGCGCATGAAACGCCAGCATCTGGCTCAGCGAAGATTTCAGGAGGGGAAGTCAAGGAGGGTATTTGAGGCACCTCCATCAACGTATGCCGAACTCTTTCAGACCTTGTTAGGGTTGCACCTTGTTGAAAAGAGAATGTTGGCCCCACCAACGGGCGCACCTCCATTTGGTTTCGACGCCAGTAAGCATTGTGAGTTTCATTCCGGGGCACTCGGACATGATGTTGAGGGTTGCCACGCTTTCAAGCATAATGTCCAAGATTTGATCGACAGCAAGGCTAACAGCTTTGCTGATAGGGTCCCCAATGTGGTGCAGGGCCACGGACAAGCAAAGGTCGGGTTGATGAAAAAGGTTCCTAAATTTGGTCGGGCCGGGGAAAGCAGGTCAAGACAGCAGCAGGCTACCTCTAACAACTGTTTCTGAGGATGGTTGACTCGCCAATAAGTCAGGATGCAAGAAGTCCGGTTCTGAGACACTGTCATTTTTCATGTTATCTTGTTCATGTCTTTGCATTTGTAGATGCCTTTCTGTCCAATTGCAAATTTCGTTTGTAAAACTTGTTGTTTTTTCAACTGATATTGATAAATGAAATAAATATGCATGTTTTGAATTAATCCATTCATGTTCACTCTTGGTGTTTTCATTTATTTCAAACGCTTGTTAAGTAGAATCCGGGGAGGATGACGAAACCGATGACGGAAAAACTTCCGATTGTATACTCTTGAATAAAAAAACCTGTTGACGATATACAAGCATTGTTTCAAATCTACAAACACCAGAGATATAAGGAAGATAATCCCTTGTTAACCCCTTTGAGCCTAGTAGTAGGAGTTTCTTTCTGAAAATGAAAAACCCTCAATCTTAACCCGGGGCAGGGTAGGTGTCAGTTAATTTGACCAGGCGTTCAAATAACAAAACGAGTGTCTGTTCGAGGATCAATCACGCCGTTATAGGTCGTACCTAAAAAAAACCATGATGGTTAAACCTGGCCGATCAAGAGTGAAACAGTCACAATCTCTTTAACAAGTCATACGAGCCGATGCCATACGATTTGTTCAAAAAAAAGAAAAAGAAAAGAATCGAAAAGCCCTCTAAGTCGAATCTTGAAAGCAAGCGACTTAGGCAAAAATTAGGGTACCCCGCTGGACTTCAAAATCGAAGAAACTCAAAGGGGTTAGTCCAGGCAAAAGTTAGGGGAACACGAAAAGCGAAAAGAAAAATCCTCGAAAAGAACGAAATCGTATGGCTACCGGTGCCCAAACAAAGATGAAAAGGGGGTGAATGTCACTTCGAAAAAGGATGATTTCTTGAACTATCACTCCACCTTTAAATAGGTGAACGCTGAAGTCAAATTAGTTGAACACAGGATCGGAGAACATCACGAAGAATGGGTGGGTTGAAATAAATTTTGAGCCTATATCTTTCCTTGTTAACCGTGAACCTGACCACGTTACAACCCGAAAAAGTCCTAATTGAAACAGATTTAGTTCGAGAGCATACTTCGGTAAAGATCGCACCGAAACTGATTCCTAAAAGGGTTCCTCTTATCAGCATTAATATTGACATGTTGATAATTGATTCATTATATGTCACAAAATTTTTTTCCAGTGAACAGACTTGGATTTTGGAACTGTCATATGCATTGCATTTAATATATCTTTTATGCAGAACAACTATTTTTACTTGCGAGTAAGTGCATGCAGGAGGAAAGTTTCCTACAGTGGGAAGTCTGATCAGGATAGAATGCAGAGTGTCTGAATGTTTCGTGAGACGGGGCAGGATATATCAGTTAATCCCCAGTGGGAGTCAGCCATCCAAGAATCAGTTAATCTGGGGCAATTAGGTCGAGATTTGGCAGATCTCTCACAGCTAGGGGCATTGCTGCACGAATCGACCAATCAGGGGCAAAAGATTATTGCAAGACCGGGGCAGATCACCCTAAGAACAAAAGATTTTGTTGGGACATCCTTTTGGGTTTGACGTGCAGGAACAGTTCATATCTAACCGTCAGGGTACAGAAATCGAAGAGTCTTTATCAGGAAGTTGGTGCCGGTTCAGGGGCAAGGTATTGTGAGGTAGCACCATGGCTAGCTTTTCCTTTCAAGACGAAGTGTTCAGACTGGGGCATGTTGGTATTTTTGGGGCAAATTTCCGAGAAGATGGAACTCATGTTTCCCCAGCCAAAATCTCTTGATGAAGAGCTTGATTTCAGTTGATGTCATTCCTCGGCTAGTCGCATCTTATCCCCAGAGAGTTGGAATGACGTTATCCCTTCCCGAAGGAAGGATTATTTCTCCCAGAAGAACATCCTCATGGAAATTGTCCACAGGATATCCCCAGCAAGTCGAGATCAGTATCCCACGCAGAGGTTATACTCCCCAGAGAGCCGAAGATGTGCGCATTCAATCCCCAGCTGGAAGGATTTTCATGGCGCATAACCAAGATAGTAAGTTCAGAAGGATTATCCCCACCGAGGATGGTTTTCTTTCTCCCCACAGGTCGCCATGCCTTCGTCAGGATGATTATCCCCAGCGGAGTGGTAGTTCCGAGTTGGTGAACTGTACCCAGACCATTGCCTCCTAGAAGGGTTAATCTTCCCAGCAGGTGTTATTCTTTCCTTCTAGTGGAGATTGATGTGTAACCTCTCCTCGGCAGAGTTGGTTGTATTTCCGGAATTTATTTTGCCGGATTACTTTATGATACTTGTTCATCCCCAACAGGGTGGTATTTGCTCTCAACAGCCGTGTTGAAGAAAGCTTGTCAGAGCTTCCCCATCAGTCCGAACTTGCATTTGCATTTGCATACATTATCATGTTTGCATCTACCCAAAAACGCGTAGCATTTCCATGCCGTATGGAGCATTACGCTATTGCCAAACATACGCATTTTGAGACATAAATCAGGTTGGTTAACCTTTTTGCTTTCAGGTGTGTTTCTCAGCAGGAGTATGAAGTTATAATTCAGGTTTATTACCAGACGATCGAGGTCTCGCCGTGAGACAGGGGATGACACAGTTCTTGTTATTAGTCCCCACAGAATTACTGGTTGAAGTTCCTCTTATCCGACCAGCGGAGTGTTCTTCTTCAGGTTTGCTGTCGCGGCAGCATTTCAGGGTTTCATGAATCCAAATTTCAGAAGTGGACACTTGTTGTCGAAACGGGTGTCGGGCAGCTACTTTCAGAATATCCCCAGTGGAGTTATCTACTACCGCGAACAGGTCAGGAAGCTATATCCAGTGCTATATTTTCTCGTAAGAATCAGGCGGATGAACTTTCCTGTAAGTATCAGGCAGATGTGTTATGTTTTCCCGTAAGAATCAGGCAGATGAACTTTCTTGTATGAACCAGGCAGATGTGTTATGTTTTCCCGTAAGAATCAGGCGGATGAACTTTCCGGTAAGTATCAGGAAGATGTGTTATGTTTTCCCGTAAGAATCAGGCGGATGAACTTTCCTGTATGAACCAGGCAGATGTGTTATGTTTTCCCGTAAGAATCAGGCGGATGAACTTTCCTGTAAGTATCAGGCAGACGTGTTATATTTTCCTGTAAGAATCAGGCGGATGAACTTTCCTGTATGAACTAGGCATATGTGTTATGTTTTCCTGTAAGAATCAGGCGGATGAACTTTCCTGTAAGTATCAGGCAGATGTGTTATGTTTTCACGTAAAAATCAGGCGGATGCACTTTCCTGTAAGTATCAAGCAGATGTGTTATGTTTTCACGTAAGAATCAGGCGGATGAACTTTCATGTATGAACCAGGCAGATGTGTTATGTTTTCCCGTAAGAATCAGGCGGATGAACTTTCCTGTAAGTATCAGGAAGATGTGTTATGTTTTCCCGTAAGAATCAGGCGGATGAACTTTCCTGTATGAACCAGGCAGATGTGTAATGTTTTCCCGTAAGAATCAGGCGGATGAAATTTCTTGTAAGTATCAGGAAGATGTGTTATGTTTTCCCGTAAGAATCAGGCGGATGAACTTTCCTGTATGAACCAGGCAGATGTGTTATGTTTTCCCGTAAGAATCAGGCGGATGAACTTTCCTGTATGAACCAGGCAGATGTGTTATGTTTTCCCGTAAGAATCAGGCGGATGAACTTTCATGTATGAACCAGGCAGATGTGTTATGTTTTCCCGTAAGAATCAGGCGGATGAACTTTCCTGTATGAACCAGGCAGATATGTTATGTTTTCCCGTAAGAATCAGGCGGATGAACTTTCCTGTAAGTATCAGGCAGATGTGTTTTGTTTTCCCGTAAGAATCAGGCGGATGAACTTTCCTGTATGAACCAGGCAGATGTGTTATATTTTCCCGTAAGAATCAGGCGGATGAACTTTCTTGTAAGTATCAGGCATATGTGTTATGTTTTCCCGTAAGAATCATGTGGATGAACTTTCCTGTATGAACCAGGCAGATGTGTTATGTTTTCCCGTAAGAATCAGGCGGATGAACTTTCCTGTATGAACCAGACAGATGTGTTATGTTTTCCCGTAAGAATCAGGCGGATGAACATTCCTATATGAACCAGGCAGATGTGTTATATTTTCTCGTAAGAATCAGACGGATGAACTTTCCTGTATGAACCAGGCAGATGTGTTATGTTTTCCCGTAAGAATCAAGCGGATGAACTTTCCTGTAAGTATCAGGCAGATGTGTTATGTTTTCCCGTAAGAATCAGGCGGATGAACTTTCCTGTATGAACCAGGCAGATGTGTTATGTTTTCCCGTAAGAATCAGGCGGATGAAATTTTCTTGTAAATATCAGGCAGATGTGTTATGTTTTCCCGTAAGAATCAGGCGGATGAACTTTCCTGTATGAACCAGGCAGATGTGTTATGTTTTCCCGTAAGAATCAGGCGGATGAACTTTCTTGTAAGTATCAGGCAGATGTGTTATGTTTTCCCGTAAGAATCAGGCGGATGAACTTTCCTGTAAGTATCAGGCAGATGTGTTATGTTTTCCCGTAAGAATCAGGCGGATGAACTTTCCTGTATGAACCAGGCAGATCTGTTATGTTTTCCCGTAAGAATCAGGCGGATGAACTTTCTTGTAAGTATCAGGAAGATGTGTTATGTTTTGCCGTAAGAATCAGGCGGATGAACTTTCCTGTAAGTATCAGGCAGATGTGTTATGTATTCCCGTAAGAATCAGGCGGATGAACTTTCCTGTATGAACCAGGAAGATGTGTTATGTTTTTCCGTAAAAATCAGGCGGATGAACTTTCTTGTAAGTATCAGGAAGATGTGTTATGTTTTGCCGTAAGAATCAGGCGGATGAACTTTCCTGTAAGTATCAGGCAGATGTGTTATGTATTCCCGTAAGAATCAGGCGGATGAACTTTCCTGTATGAACCAGGAAGATGTGTTATGTTTTTCCGTAAAAATCAGGCGGATGAACTTTCCTGTAAGTATCAGGCAGATGTGTTATGTTTTCCCATAAGAATCAGGCGGATGAACTTTCCTGTATGAACCAGGCAGATGTGTTATGTTTTCCCTTAAGAATCAGGCGGGTGAACTTTCCTGTAAGTATCAGACAGATGTGTTATGTTTTCCCGTAAGAATCAGGCGAATGAACTTTCCTGTATGAACCAGGCAGATGTGTTATGATTTTCCCGTATGAATCAGGCGGATGAACTTTCCTGTATGAACCAGGCAGATTTGTTATGATTTTCCCGTATGAATCAGGCGGATGAACTTTCCTGTATGAACCAGGCAGATGTGTTATGATTTCCCGTGAGAAACAGGCGGATGAACTTTCCTGTAAGAATCAGGCCGATGTATTTTCCCATATGAAGCAGGCGGATGAATCTTCTGGTATCCGGATAGATAATTCTCCCATGATAGACAGAGTATGTAAATTGTGTTCCGATATTTGACAAAAGTTTTTTCCCCAAGGAAGTCGCCGTGATTTCCTCGTGTTACTATCCCCAGTAGAGCCCTCCTCAAAGTCGTTTGTGGGTTGGGACCAGTGAAGTTAGCTACTGCAGAGGTAGGCAGAGAAATGGTATTTAGATAATTTTCCCGTATGGAGCAGGCAGACGAACTTTCCTGTAATCAGGCAGATGACTTTTCACGTATGAAGCAAGCTGATGAATGTTCCTGTAATCGGGCAGATGACTTTTCCCGTATGGAGTAGACGGATGGGGTTTCCTGTGTTTAGGCAGAGGATGTGCCTGTAGGGATAGGCAGATGAGTTCCCTGTGATTAAACAGAAATGTTTCCCCAGCGAAAGCGCCAGGAGTTTTCCGTAATGTGAAGTCCTGACGTAGACAAGATTGATTACTCTTCAGGAATCATTTATCCCCAGCAGATGTCTTCCTTCGGGTTGACGAAATGAGAGTCCTCACGTGGACAGATTTGCATTTATTCGTGATTTGACGGAATTTGGGTCCAGATGTGGATAAGGTTACTCCTGTGACGACGAAATCTCTACTCGTGTTGACGAATTGATTTCTCTTCTGGTGTTGATGAGGTTAGCCCAATGGTGTACGAAGGTGTTTTTGCGAAGATAGTACAATACATGTGGCGTCACACAGGTGGTTGAGGTTGAAATCAAAATTGTACCATATAATTGACCAGTTGTTGCCGTGACAACCAGACTCAGTTCATTGGACGTTGCTTCTCAAGCAGTTTTGGCAGTTTATCTCCACGGTTGGCAAATTTCAGAGTTTCTTTGGTATTCAACCGTCTTGTACCTCGAATGTTTGAAGGCCGTTCGCTCTTCACCCAGTCGGGTCCAAGCCGTTTGAATAGGGGCAACTGTTGCACCCCAAAACTTGACCAACCGGTTTCCACATCTGGTTTATGTTTCGACGCCTTTTGCATTTGCATTCGCATACCGCATACATTGCATTTTCTCGGTCAGATTGATTTTATCAGGATCACAGCCTCCCCTGGCGCTTCAGGCATTTCAGGCCAATACGAGGATTTAATTTGAGAACTTGTGCTCGTCCCGGTATTTTCAGATTGCGCTGTTGTTTTGAGAACATTTTAGTGTCCGGCTTTTACCGTCTATTTCGTTATGGTTGCGTAATTGTTCTCTAACCGATTTATTTGGCGTCCTGGCATTGTTAGAATTTTCCCTTTTATTTTCTAGATTTTTAATAGATTTTTTAAATAGGTTTATTTGAGTTTTTAGATATTAAATAGGTCTTTAATATTTTTTATAGGATTTAATAGTTTTAAATAGATAGTTTTTTTTAGATATTAAATAGGTTTTAATATTTTCTTATAGAATTAAATAGATTTTTCTAGAATTTTTAAATAGATATTCTTTTTTTTTAAATAGTTTTAATAGATATTTCTTTTTCTAGATATTAATATAGAATAATAGTTTTTTAATTGAGTTTTATTAGATATTAATTTTAATATAGAAATAGAATAGTTTAGATAATAAATAGTTTTTAATTGGTTAGATTTTAATATAGATTTAATAGTCAAATAGTTTTTTAGATTTAATTGAATAGTTTTAATATAATAGATATTAGTTTAGAATATTATTTTTAGATTTAATAGATTGTGTTTAGTTAGATAATGTAGGTTTATTAATTAGAACTAGATCATTTGCATTAATCATTTTCGTTTATTAGCCTTTAATTAATTAGTCTGCAGTTAGTTAATTCCAATTAATCCATTTTAATCATTTCATCATTCATCAGAGTAGTGGGTCATTTATCCATTTCAAAGGCCCAAGTCAAAGGTCCAACGCCAGGTGTCCCATATAAAGGTGTGCCACGCGTCCGTCTTTCTCTCCCTCTCTGATCCACGCGTCTCACCCACACCTCATTTCTGCTTCCACCTCACACCACTCTCTCTCTCTCTCTGCCACCTCTCTCCCTCTCTCTCCCACGTGTCTCTCTCTAACCCCACACCCACTGCCATGCGTGTCTCTCTCCTCCACCCTAGAGATACCTGGATTCCACTAACCAATCCTCGCCGCCGGCCATGCAAACGGCCAGAGACATCGCCGGAAATACCATCTACCACTGCAACTGACCGCCGGAATCCTCAAACCCTCCGGAAACTGCAATTTTCCAGAATCACCAAGAATCTCTCCCAATCTTCTTCACCAATCTTCATCAACCCCTCGTCGGAAAATACATCCTCACCGGAATCTGCTATGTTCATCAACAATTCTTCATCTCAGCGTCAATCTTTCATCATCATCGTTCATCTTCATCAAGATTCGTCACCGATCCTCATCAATTTCTCCAGATCTCTCATCAATTCTCCCCGTGTGTCCATCAACGCGCCACGATTTACAAGATTCATTCAAATCTTCATCAGCAGTGCAAGAATCCTTCATCAAGTTCATCATCATCCTTCAAGCTCCTTCGTACATTTCCAGAAACGCAAGTACCTTCAATCTCGTTCATCAAGTTTATCCGGTTCTTCAAGTTCGTCAACATACGAGTTCACTTCCTTCCAGAAATCTTCAAGAAGTTCTTCCAGAGAACTCATCACATTCGTCGCATCTCCAGGTTTTTCTTCGCTCTGAACTTGTTAGTTTTCATAATTTGTTGTTGTTAGCTGAAGAACTGGTTAGTTTGAGTGTAGTTTGGTGAAACAAGACTAGGTTAGGAGGATGATTGGAGCTGATAGATTGAGTGGTGTAGTTTGTGTTAGACATTGATGAACAAGGTTGAGAAGAGGGAATGGTGAGGCAGAGAGAATCAGAGAGGAGAACGACGCTAGGATGATGAACAGTAGAGAAGAGTTTTGGTGCATTAGGGTTTTTGTGTGCTGATAGAGGTGAGGTTGGATTCGGGCCTTAGGCCCATTGTGTTTTTGCTACTCATCTCCCCGTTTTCCTCATGGCACCTCCCTCTCCGTGTGAGAATTGTGGGTTTGGGCTTAGAGGACATTGCTAAACACACACCTCCCTTAGGCCCAATGGAAAATAGCATGCAAATTGTTTGCTATTCGCCACAAGCTTTTTACATTTTTTCCTGAGTTTTTTCCAATTATTTTCGGACTGGATGGGCCTAGTGCGCATTTTGATATTTGCACCCCCTCCTGAGCCCAACATTTATTTTGAACTGTATGAAATTGCTATTCACCACGCCTGTTTCTTATTTTTAGTTGATTTTCATTTTATTTCATGTTTGCATATAGGTTAGTAAATAATTCATATTAAATTGAAAAATAATCATTTTAGGATGGGATTTTTTCCCTAGTTCCCTTAGGACCTCTAGAAAATTGTGAAATAATCAAAATATTAATTTCATGCATTTTATATTTTTGGTATATTTTACAATATTATTGCTTTTATTTTACATTTGTTTGACACTTCATTTTTCTGAATTTAGTATGAGATATTGGTGCATAATTTTTGATTGATTCTTGTGAGTTTGATTAGATTAGGGAAGTAGGTACCCTTAGGAATTTTGTCATATTTTTTTGACTAAAAATTAGATTAATTTGAGAGGTAGATAGGAGAGGTATCAGAATTAGGGTTTCATAACACTTAGGTGTATTTTGACACATAGTTTTGGGGTTCTAAAATTGATTTAGGCCTTGGGGTTTATGTGGGGTATAGGGTATATAGTTAAGTTCCCTTAGAAATTAATCTAGGATTTTTTAATGAATATTAATATTTTAATTGATTTTTGCAATTTGGTTGATATTGGTGTGTTTCCCACTTGGGATGTTGTTTTGTTTGTGGGGTTTGGGTCATTTCAATTGGGTGTTGGGCTTGGGCTTTGCTTGTTGGAGATAATGAAGACCTTGGATGATGATTGAAGACAAGGGATAGAGCTTGATGCATGAAGATTCCTCTCCTTGAAGATGGTTTGTGAAGACTTAGGAGATAGGAAAAATAGGGCGAGCCTTAGATTAGAATGATTTCTTCTTACAAACATAGAAAGCATCTTGTGCTTCTATTCCTCCCTATGACAAAAAGTCCTTTCAGGGTATCCACATCCTTCCTTTGGAGGGATAAGTGGCTTACCTTAGAAGTAGAACTTTGAGGCAACATTTCTCTTATAATGTTAAACACTTATAGGCTTCCTTTGGTTGTCAATAAGTTGTTTAGCATTTCAACTTAATCTGTTAAGTGATTCTCTCTTGTGAGTGCTTGCCTTGAAGATATTAGCCCATTGAAGAATGAAGTTCATTGAAGATTGGTGAAGGGGAAGCTTGTGCCTGTCAAAGATAGTTATTTGTTGAAGACTAGGGTTTGCTGCTGTGTGAAGCTGTTTATTTGTTGGGGTTCATTGCTTGCCAGAGCTGGGGTATTTTTGAAGACAAGAGCTTTTCTAAAGCTTGGGGATCATTGAAGAGTGAAGATGGGATCTTGCTTGAAGTTGTTACTGTCAACCTTTTTGCTGTTAATCAACCGTAGCTGTTGGAGTTGTTGCTGTTTGAGTTGCTTATTGTAGGAGCTGGTGTTGCTGTCAGAGCTGGTGTTGGATTGTATTTCTTTTTCTGTATTGTTGGTTGGCTTGTTCAGCTTGCCCCTTAGGTTTGAAGTGAAGCTGTTTCACTTTGCCTATTGTTTTCCCAGGTTCGAGGTTGAGTGGGACTCCCTTGCCTCGCTTGAATTGCTGCATCTCATGCATTTTACTGTTTACTGTATATATGTTGTTTCTTTTCCGTTTATCCCCTAGGATCTCTATTTCCCTCTGTGCAAGAGAGAAACATGACAGACATTAGGTTTTAACCCACGCATGACAACATTAGGGTAGCTTTGATTCCCATTTTCAACCATAGGATTTTAGAGCGTCTTTCTCTTCTTATCTTGAAACAATCAAAAAACACAATAATGTTTCAAACACAATAAAAAACAGTTCTTGCGTAAAAGACTGAAAACAAACATCAAAGTGTCATTTTTGTCCGCTTGGACTCCTAATAAGAAGAAAACCTCTTTTCAGAAAGATAAAAAAACAGTCAGACAAATCTGTGTCTTTCGTGGCCCGAACTACGTTTGCTCTGATCTTTCATGCTGTATGAAAGTACGTAGGCATAGGATGTCGTATCCTAGCGAGCAACCTTCCCCTCCTTTCCCGTAGGTAGGCGAACTACATTGACTCTGATTTCTCGTTCTAGACGGGAATACGTAGGCATAAAGTGCGATACTTTGCCGAGTCATTTTCTTTTTCTTTTTAACCCAGACCTCTAGAGTAGATAGAATAACAATCCGTACTAGAAAACAAGCGTGGATCCCGTCGAGTACGGCGGACGTGAGGGGTGCTAATACCTTCCCCTTGCGTAACCGACTTCCGAATCCAGGATTTGGTTGCGATGACCATTCCTTTCCCGTCTTTGCGTTAGGTTTACTCTGAGCGCTTCCTTTCCCTCCTTTGGGATAAATAACGCACGGTGGCGACTCTTCTGTCATAGCCGGCGCCGATTTTCGCAGTAGCGACACTCCCGACCCTCGAGGAGTATAATGATTACTTAAAGATTCCATGGACTTTTACGCTCCCTTATAGAAAACTGATAACGAGAAAACGCATCGATTATATTGCTAGGTTTCATTAACGTTTTATCGCATATTCACCGTTTTAACACTCGATTTCTCGAGTTTTTCTTACCATTTTGCAGGTACATCATTATATGGAGCTAAATTATGAATTAAGAGCAAAAGGAACAAAAGAAACCATAAAGAGATGAAGAAATGAAGAAGCCTGCAAAAGACTGCATAATTTGTTGCAGCCACGGTCGTCACAAGGGTGTCACGACCGTGACACCCCAATTTGAGCCATCACGACCGTAAGAGAATGGTCACGACCGTGACACTTAAAAACCACAAGTTACGAACGTGAAGACCTTGTGCCCCTATTCAAGCGACTTGGACCCGATTGGATGAAGAGCCCGGAGCCTTCAGACATTCGCGGTACGAGACGGTTGAATACTAGTGAAACCAGAAATTTGCCAACTGCAGAAATACACTGCGCTCCTGCTTGAGGAATGACATTCGTCAGCTGAATCTGACTGTCACAATAACCCACTGATCTGGCACGACCGTGCTGGGGATTGTCTTCATCGTTCTGAAGAGGATTCTGTCATAACAGATTGCTTGCTTGTCCACGTGAGGACTCTGTCTGTCGTCAACACGAAGAAATCTCAACTAAGACCTGTCCACGTTAGGACTCCATTTACTGTCAACCCAGAAAAAATCTCGGCAACTCCGCTGGGGATAATTCGTCTGCATTTCCGTAAATTGAATCGCCCACGTTAGGAATAACACTCTTCCACGTTAGGAGTAACACCTGTCCACGTTAGGAATCACATCGTCCACGTTAGGAGTAACGCTTTTATCTTTCCACGTTAGGAAGCAATCTTCTTTCCACATAAGAAGAACTATATCAATCTGTCCACGTAAGGACTCCAATACCACTTGACATGTCCGCGTCAGGACTCCAGTCTTTCCACGTAAGGAATCCAACTATTTCTTGAATCTGTCCACGTAAGGACTAACTTCCTTCTTCCACGCTAGGAATATCTTCTTCGATCTGTCCGCGTCAGGCCTGAACTCTCTTTCCACGTCAGGAATAATCCATTTCTTTCCCCGTCAGGAATCAATCTTGATATGTCCGCGTGAGGACTCAATCTTTCCACGTAAGGAATAAACTCGTCTTTCCACATAAGGAAACCATTTTTCTTCCACATAAGGAATGCTCTTGATATGTCCACGTAAGGACTCCGACCTTTCCACGTTAGGAATACTGTCATTTCCACGTTAGGAATCACTTCTGATACGTCCGCGTAAGGACTACATCGTCCACGTTAGGACCCACTTCTTTCCACGTAAGGAAAAATAATTTCTTTGATTTGTCCGTGTAAGGACACTGACCTCGTCTTGATTCGTCCACGTTAGGACTCAGGCGTCTTCGACTCGCTGAGGAAATAAGATTTGTCCACGTAAGGACTCACGCGTCTTCGACTTGCCGGGGAAATATCCGCGTTAGGACTTACACTTTGCCAACAACACGAAGAAAGATAAATTTGTCCGCGTCAGGACTCTTGTATCTTGTCATCACAAAGAAATACAAACTTGTCCACGTCAGGACGCACATTTCACCATTACGAATAAAGATACCTTACCAATCCGGTAAAACAAACCTGTCCACGTTAGGACGCCCACTTCTGAAGAAATCCCGTCATTCTAGGAGTAAATGGTCCACGTCAGGACTTAATTCTTCAATGATCCTTACCCACAAACTGCTCAGCACTGACGCGACAGCGACTTTGAGACGAACTCTACTGGGGATGTCTGAAAACCAACTATCGGACGCCTGCTCTGATAACCGGCGGTGGTCTCTGAAATTCTGATTCATGCGACCCGTTGATGACAAACAAACTCTGCTTGGGGATAAGAAGACACTTATCCTGGCCACTCTGGCTGGGGAAAATAAGATACATTTGCATAAACGACTCTGCTGGAGACAAAGAGAGTTTTATCACGATAACTCTGTGGGGGAATACCGCTGAAACTGACATTGTCATTGAATATCTCCTGCCGAGATCTTGAATGTTTAGTAATTTATTTGAGCAAGAGCTCTTTCCACCTGAACTGCTAGAATACAGAAACTGCTTCAGCAAAATAAATGCTGGAAGGGTAACGCCGACTCGCCGGGGATAGCCTGATGCTACAAAATTATTCCGGCAAAATAAATGCTGGTAGGATGAAGTCGCCCCTGCTGGGAAGTTGGGAACTCAAACCACACGTCTTGTTGAAGTACCCCCTGCTGGGGAATATAACTCAAACCAAATACCTTGCGGAGGTAACCCCCTGCTGGGGAATATGACTTTGCTGAGGAATAGCAGATGCGCACAACACGATCGGACTTTCTGCTGGAATGTGAACCGATATCACCAGTATCTCTGACAAAATAAATGACAGGAACCACCATCGACTCTGCCTGGGAGAGTCTTGATCTTCGAATTCCACTGGAAGGAAAGAACACCTGCTGAAAAGAGAACTCCGCTGGGGATGGCTGGATTCTCTTGGGGAAAATTAACTGACTCCGCCGGGGGAGAATGCATGACCTTGCGGGGGGAGATGAACCTGTCTGAATACAGCCTTACGATCCCGGAATCACTAAACTCTGCTGAGGACGAGTAACTTCTCTGGAGCACGTCCTTTGGATAAGCTACGGCTAGCTGGGGCATTCTATCCTTCTTCAGGCAGAACATGCATGACCTGCGTGGGGATCAAGCCTTTCACTATCGCAATCTTTTGATCACCTTCCTCGTACGGTTATGAAACCTGCAACAACACAAACAAGACACGACAAGCCTATGCAATCCAAATCGATTCAGGTTAGTGACGTTACACTCAGTTAATTCAAAGCTTTAACAATTGTTGGCAAGGGCCAGTAATGTTATACTCATGCTAGTTTCATCAAACTTAGGCGTTTTATCATGCGCAAAACAGTAAAGAACAGGCATCAAGTACTGAATAACACATTTTCATTGATTGGGCCCCTGAATGGGCGGAGTTTTTGTACACGGGATGTAACTCCTGAAAAGAGGAAGCTACGCAAAGCAAATATACAAGTATGCAAGTATTCACAAGAAGCATAAATATTGACCAATTAAATTTTGTACACATGTCGGCAACTGGATGGAGACGAACACCACGAACTGATCCTCCCATGACTCGTCCGACTCTAATACTTTCCCGGTATCCCCGCTTCTGAAGAGGTTGTATCCGATAACTGACTTCTCAAACATATTCTCCCGCATTGATGCTCATTGAATACCAAATTCGGACCGCAGTCATTTGCTTTTCTCATCCCTAACTTTTGCGTGAACCGCCCTTTGCGGGTTTTCAGTTCACCGGGATACCCTTTTTTGCCGAAGCCGCCCAGTGTAGGTTTTCAACTTCGCGGGTGTACCTTTTTTCAATTTTATCCCTAACTTTTGCCCGAACCTTTCATTCTGTTTTTGGTTCGCCAGGATGCCCCATTTTTGCCTGGACTCTCTTTTTTCTGTCCAGCGGGTCTATTTTAAGCAAAGTATTTTTTAACTGCGTCCGAATTCACAGGTGATGCAAAGTCTTCTCCGTCCATGGTGGACAACAATAAAGCTCCTCCTGAAAAGACCTTACTGACAACGTATGGCCCTTCGTAGTTGGGGGTCCACTTGCCCCTGTGATCTGCTTGCGGCGGGAGAATCCTTTTCAGCACAAGGTCGCCCGTCTGAAAGCTCCGCGGAAGTATCTTCTTGTCGTACGCTTTCTTCATTCGTCTCTGATACAAACGACCGTATGCCAGAGAAGCTAGCCTCTTCTCATCCATCAAACTCAGTTGGTTCAATCTGTTCGTTACCCATTCTGCCTCGTCCAGCTGAACGTCTTGCAATACCCTCAGAGAAGGAATCTCAACTTCCAATGGTAGTACCGCTTCCATTCCGTATACCAACGAGAACGGCGTTGCCCCGGTTGATGTGCGTACCGTCGTACGATAACCGTGCAAAGCGAAAGGTAGCATTTCATGCCAATCTTTATAAGTCACCACCATTTTCTGGACAATTTTCTTGATATTTTTATTGGCCGCTTCGACAGCGCCATTCATCTTGGGTCGGTAAGGGGAGGAGTTGTGATGTTCGATCTTGAAATTCTGACAGAGCTCCTTCATCATTTTGTTGTTCAGATTAGAACCATTATCCGTGATTATCCGCTCGGGAATTCCGTATCGGCAAATGATATCTCTCTTGATGAATCTAGCCACCACTTGCTTCGTTACATTTGCGTAAGACGCTGCTTCCACCCACTTGGTGAAATAATCGATTGCTACGAGGATGAACCGATGCCCGTTAGAAGCTGTCGGCTCAATCTTTCCAATCATATCGATTCCCCACATCGAGAATGGCCATGGAGATGACATCACATTCAGAGGACTCGGAGGCACATGTATTTTGTCAGCATAAATTTGGCACTTGTGGCACTTTCTTGCAAATTTGAAACAATCAGTTTCCATCGTCAGCCAAAAGTAACCTGCCCGCAGCAGTTTTCTCGTCATAGCATGTCCACCAGCATGCGTGCCAAATGCACCTTCGTGAATTTCCTCCATGAGAAGCTTTGCCTCTTTCTCGTCTACACAACGCAACAACACCAAGTCGTGGTTCCTTCTGTATAAGACGCCATCCGGGTTCAAATAGAAATTACCCGCTAATCTCCTGAGAGTCTTCTGATCTGGACTGGATGCCCCAGCCGGATACTCTTTATTCTTCAGGAAATTAAGGATATCAAAATACCACGGTTTGCCATCAGACGCTTCATCAATAGCAAATACATAAGCTGGCCTGTCCAACCGAGAGATAGTGATTTGGGGAGCTTCGTTCCAGAAATTGACCTTGTACATGGAAGACAAAGTGGCAAGGGCGTCAGCCATTTGATTTTCTGCCCGCGGCACATGATGCAATTCAACTTTGTCGAAGAAAGGCAACAATCTCCTTGCATAATTCATGTAATGTATCAAATTGGGCTGCCGTGTCTCCCATTCTCCTTTGATCTGATTCACTACCAGAGCTGAGTCTCCGTATACGTCTAAATGTTTGATTCGCAAATCAATGGCTTCTTCAAGCCCCATTATACAAGCTTCGTATTCGGCCTCATTATTGGTAACAGCAAAGGTCAATCGGGCAGTAAACGGGATGTGCGACCCGTGCGGCGTAGTGATAATTGCCCCTATTCCGCTACCGTAAGCATTCACAGCTCCGTCAAATATCATCTTCCACTGGGACCCCGGCTCTGGTCCTTCGTCTGGTAACGGCTCTTCACAATCCTTCATCTTGAGATACATGATATCCTCGTCAGGAAAATCAAATCTCATTGATTGGTATTCTTCAATAGGCTGCTCCGCCAGATACTCAGACAACACACTCCCCTTTATCGCCTTTTGCGAGACGTATTGAATATCGTATTCAGTCAAGATCATCTGCCACCGGGCAATTCTACCTGACAACGCCTGCTTTTCGAATATATATTTGATTGGATCCATCTTCGAGATGAGCATGGTTGTATGATTCAGCATGTACTGCCTCAGACGCTTGGCGGCCCAAGCTAGCGCGCAACAAGTTTTCTCCAGCATTGAGTATCGGGATTCACAGTCTGTAAATTTCTTACTCAAGTAATATATTGCATGCTCTTTTCTCCCTGTCTCGTCGTGTTGACCGAGAACACAACCCATACTTCCCTCAAGAACCGTCAAATACATTATCAAGGGTCTCCCTGCCACTGGGGGTATCAAAATAGGAGGCTCCTGCAGATACTTCTTTATTTTATCGAACGCCTTTTGACAATTATCGTTCCACGTTACAGCTTGATCTTTCTTCAACAGCTTGAATAATGGTTCACACGTGGCAGTTAGATGAGATATGAACCGAGCAATGTAGTTCAATCTCCCTAAAAACCCGCGCACCTCTTTCTCTGTTTTAGGCGTCGGCATTTCTTGAATTGCTTTTATTTTAGCAGGATCGACCTCTATTCCTCTTTCGCTTACTATGAACCCCAGGAGCTTACCCGATCTCACCCCGAAGGTGCATTTGTTAGGGTTCAGCCTCAGCCTGAACTTCCTAAGCCTTTTAAACAACTTCAACAGATTCACCAGATGCTCTTCCTCCGTCTGGGATTTGGCAATCATATCGTCAACATAAACTTCAATCTCTTTATGCATCATGTCATGAAAGAGAGTTGTCATCGCACGCTGATACGTTGCCCCAGCATTTTTCAAACCAAAGGGCATCACTTTGTAGCAAAATGTTCCCCAAGGCGTTATGAAAGTAGTCTTCTCCATATCCTCTGGCGCCATTTTGATTTGATTATAGCCTGAAAAGCCATCCATGAAGGAGAATACAGAGTATTGAGCGGTATTATCAACTAACACGTCAATATGAGGAAGTGGAAAATCGTCTTTTGGGCTTGCTTTATTCAAATCTCTATAATCCACGCACATTCGAACCTTGCCATCTTTCTTTGGCACTGGTACGATGTTAGCAACCCATGAGGGATACTTCGTCACAGCCAGGAACCCAGCGTCCCACTGTTTCTGAACCTCCTCTTTAATCTTCATTGCCATATCTGGGCGAGTTCTGCGAAGTTTTTGTTTGACAGGCGGGCAGTCTTCTTTCAGTGGCAGACGATGCACAACCATATCTGTATCGAGCCCTGGCATATCTTGATACGACCAAGCGAATACATCATTATACTCTCGGAGCATTTCAACCAGTTTTCGCTTGATATCACTCTGCAGTGCGGCTCCGATACGAATATTTTTCTCAACCCCTTCCGACCCCAAATTGATAACCTCGATAACCTCATCGTGAGGCAGAATGGCTCTTTCCTCTTGCTTCACCAACCAAGACAGTTCTTCAGGAACGTCGCTATCTTCGACAACCTCTTCTTCGGTCTGGAATACCGGGTGCTCGAAGTCGGGACGAGTCATAGGTGGTTCCAGGATGTCATCTGAAAATGTTATCCTGCAAAAGAAAGGGTTAAGTGCTTCAAAATGCGTATAAAGCGGATAACCACGTTGCCATTTTATTGAAAAATACAAAACAAGAAAGACAGGGATTACGGTATTTACACATGAAAAAAAAACGCCATTTATTTAATGATTAACAAAGCAATGTTTATAACAACGCAGCCCTAAGCAAATCCTGATGCCCCGGGCAAGACATCAGATTATTCAACAATTAATAAAGCAAAGCATTACTGTTTAAAAGTCACAGGAACAAGCTCCTGAATAGACCAGTTGCACAGTCCTTGTCCTGGCGTGCTTGGCTGAATCCAGGCATCCATATCACAGTCGCTGTCCCCTTCATCGGACTCCGAAGCAGCATTGACAGATTCATGGCATACTCCACTGGCAGAGATGGTGATTGACTTTCTGAAATGAGGGGCCCCCACAGAAGGAGTTGATGACGATGGTCGGTACCCCAGTCCGAACCGGTCCATTTTCACCGGAATGTCCAATACTTTGCCCCAGCCCGTGGCTTCTCCTGCCTTCACTAGCGCTTGAGCCTCTTTATACGAAGAGACGGCTATCTCTGGCACTCTGCTTGGCCCGGGACTCTTGTCCTTAATGCGCAAACCTTCGAATGCCTGGCATGGCGTCTCATGGATCTCCCCGTCGACTTCCACATATTTAAACGAAGAAAGATGGCTGACCAGGATGTCTTCTTCTCCGCACACGGTGACTACGCTGTCTCCGACCATATACTTTAACTTCTGATGCAGGGTTGACGTAACTGCCCCTGCCCCGTGAATCCAAGGTCTTCCCAGCAAGCAGCTGTATGCAGGCTGTATATCCATGATATAAAACTCCGTTGCAAACACTTCCGGCCCCACTTGCAGAGGCAATGTAATCGATCCGAAGACTGTTCTCCGCGTGCCGTCAAACGCTCTGACCACCAAATCACTTGGTGTACACAAAATCCCTCGAACATCCAGCTTCATCATAGCCTTCTTAGGCAGCACATTCAAAGACGACCCGGTGTCAACCAATACGTGCGACATTGTCGACCCTCTGCACTCAACGGATACATGTAATGCCATATTATGATCCCTTCCTTTCGGAGTCAAGTCAAAATCAGTAAAGCCCAGACTGTGGCCTGCATTTACGTGTGCCAATACTCCTTCTAGCTGGTTCACGGAGACATCCTGTGGTACAAAAGAAGTGTCCAGGACTTTCAGCAAAGCGTTCCTGTGGGCTTCCGAACACAACAGCAATGACAGAATAGATATTTTGGATGGCGTTTGCTGCAGATGCTCCACGATTTTATAATCGCTTTTCCGAATTAAGCGCATGAATTCTTCGACATCCTTAGATGCTGCTTCTTTTTCATTTGCTTGAACCGGAACATTCTCAACCGCTTTCCCCTTTCCCTTCGCTAGCCTTTCGGCCTCTACTTCAGGAGATATAAAGATCCTGCCGCTCCTCGTCATGCCTCCTGAGCCCACAACATTATCCACAATCTCCGCTGACTGCTTGTTAACATCGATTTTAATCCCGTCACAATACACCTCTAGCCCATATGACCATGGGACCGCCTTCGTGTTCTCATACGGGATTGGCCCGGCTTTAGTTATAGTAATCGGTGGTCGCTGAGCCGGTGCTGAAATAGTGATCGTCTTCCTAGGAATTGTCACTGTGGCAACATCACTCTGATTATCCATTACTGCCCCTGCCGGCTCATCAGTTGCTGTTCTATCAAACTGCAATACACCTTCATCAATTAAGGCCTGAATGCCTTTCTTCAGATCCTCACACCCCCCAGACAGGGCCCAACAATCTAAGCAGTACTCATTACAACCCGGGTAAACACCCCCCTGCAACAGTCGGCTTTTTATTTCGCTCAGCGGCGTCTTTAAGTCCTCAACATTCATAATCAGATTCAGACCTTCCTCAGACAGCACGGCATTCGCCCCATGGTTAGGCATGGGTTTCTGGACTATATTCGCACCGGTCGTTCCGAAGTTGATAGACTTGTTGTCCAAGAGATCCTGCACAACGTGCTTAAAAGCGTGACAACCTTCTATATCATGGCCCGGGGCCCCAGAATGAAACTCGCAGCGCCTATTTGCATCATAGCCGAACGGGGGAGTTCCCGTTATCGGTGCCAAGGTTCTTTTCTCTACCAGATTCAATCCCAACAATGTCTGCAATAAATCAGCATAGTTAGAGGGAGGCTTCTCGAACACCCTTCTCGGCTTACCACCCTGGAATTTTCTCTGAGCTTGCTGTGCCCCCTGCTGAGGCTGCTGCTGCTGTGGCATTGGTTGCTGCTGAACCTGTTGTTGTTGCTGAATTGGTTGCTGTTGATACGGGATGGTGACACTCGACACTTGCTGCTGCTGACGATATGGATTTCTTCCCCTGCCTCGGCCTCGGCCTCGGCCTCCAAATACCGCGCTAGCTTCGCCCTGACGGCGCCCACCATAAGCTTTCCTATTACTGCCAGATGCAGTTGATTCATCGACTTGGAACTTTCCTTGCTTAATGTTCCGCTCAATCTTTTCACCCATCAAAATCAGGTCTGAAAAACTAGCCAGAGACGTATGAAACAACATATCATGAAACAGCCCGGTGAATGTGCCGACAAACATATCGTTCATTTCTTTATCTTCCACAGGGGGACGGACCCTGGCAGCCATATCGCGCCACCTTTGCGCGTATTCTTTAAAACTCTCCCCCTGCTTCTGCGAAAGCCCGGCCAACTGGACCCGATTGGGTGCCAGGTCGCTGTTATACTTGTAATGGGCTACGAACGCCTCTGCTAATTGCTTCCAAGTCTTGATATCAGTGGGCTCCAACCCCATGTACCACTCTAAGGAAGGGCCCGATAGGCTATCCTGAAAGAAATGCATGAGCATTCTTTCGTCAGTGGAGTATGCAGACATCTTTCTGTAATAAGCTCGTACATGCACTTTCGGGCATGTATCTCCTTTGTACTTATCGAACGCAGGCGCTTTGAACTTGATCGGCACCCTCAGCCCAGGTACCAAGCCCATAGTTGCCATGTCCAGACCCACAGCACTCTGGTTTAGGACTCCCTTCATTTGCTCTTCCAGCATTCTAATCTTTTGAGAATCATCCATCGGCCCTTCAAAACCCCCTCCAGAGAAGGCGTCCTCCTGCTGATCCTCTTGCCACATACCGTTTCCAGCCCCGTATCCATCATATGCATTATTCCGTCCAGCTCTGACTTGATTCATCCCTGGAACTCGGCCTCTGTTGCCATACCCTTGAACACCTCCAGCAGGACCACCAGCCATAAAACCAGCACCGTTTCCGTTTCCAAAACCTCCGTAGCCCTGATTGACCATACCATAACCATCTTGCCCAAAGCCTTGAGCATTAAAGCCATACTTGCCAGTATTGTCGAATCCCTGATCGTTGCATCCGAACCCAGCGTTGACAAAGCCATTGCCTCCGAGATTATCTCCCACATTGACATCACCCAGCCCAGCGTTATGGACAGCAGTTTCATTTCCAACTCCGACGTTACCATTCACAGCAGCGGTAGCGTTGTTGACGTTAGCAGCATTCACATTGACGACAGGCGGAGCCACCGGCGTGGGAGTGCCGTCTCCATGAGCAGTATCAACCCTGACAGACTGATGATCTTCGTTACCGTGACCAGCGTTGCGAGCCAACAGAGGCTGGACCATGGCCTGCAAATTCTCTTGCCCTTTTGCTATAGCCTCCATGGTTTGCATGAAGAGGGCGAGCTTCTCGCGTACATCCTGCATCTCGTTCTGAATCTGGTCCATGACTTTCCGACAGTTGGATCGTGTAGAATAGCGGTGCGGATGTTGATCTGGAATCCTGTTAAGTACCTGAATCAAAGCAGGAGATAAGACACCATTCAAAGGTTACCTGTTATGCAATATGAATATGAATGCAATGCAATGTGTCTGTGCATTAGGGAAGTTCATTCCCCCAGTTCTAGTGCGAAGGTGCCGGTGCGGTGACAGTGTTGACAATAGGAATATCGGAGCTGGATCATAGAAAGCCTCATATATAACAGAGAGAATCAATAAGCCCAGGGTACAATATCACTGAGAGTACAAAGATGGCATGACCTCAACCAACAATCCTGGTGATGGTCAGCACTACGCAAATAAAGCATACAAATAATGGAATGATCAGATCCTCCCAAAAGTCTGGTACTCCTCTATCAACTTCTTGGTCTCCGGATGGCTTGGTCGATCAAGCAGCCCTTCAACAAGCTGGTTTCTCTTCCTAAGGACACGGCGTACATCTTCAGCAGTTTCTTCCCATGCTGCTTCTCCGAAGCAATCTTCTAACTTTCGCTTCTGGGACACTGCTTCATCTCTAGATTTGATCGCCTTGTTCAGTGCATGCTGGACACTATACCGGTTCATCACTTCCTCCTCACACTTCTTGATGCTAGACTTCAACTTCTCTTCGAGGTCGGAAATTTGCTGCTTCAGCTTATCTTCCCTCTTCTTGTTGTTGGTGAGTGTAGCATTCCAAGTCTTGTTGCAAGAAGATATCTCTCGGTGTGCTGCGTCGAGCGCTTTCTTTTTGGCTTCCAGCATGTCATGGGAACTTCTGAACTCTTGCCCCATACGTTCGCGCTTTTTCTTTTCCTCGGTCAACTCAGATCCTAACCTGTTTACCAGCTCAATTTGTTGTTGGAAAGCATATACGGCCTTGTTTTTCTCGCTGCGCGCCTGGGCTAACTCTTGCTCTAACCCTTCGTTAATCTTCATCAGGGCTTCTTTCTCCTTCACAACCTGTTCATATGCTTCTCTAGAAACAGTAGTCGGCTCTTCTACCGGGATAGGATCAAGAATTGGTGCATCTGGAAACGGCATCTTCAACTGACTAGCCCTCTCCTGAATCCAAACTCTATAAGGTGCATAGGCCTGACAGTCATTCTTTCCTAACAACGGCTTCCCTTTGTGGTTAATACTCGTCCAGGCATGTCGCAACTTGGCTAATAACTCCCCCTTCACGTCACCGGTGAAGTACAGAGATTCCTGTACTTCTTCCTCCTGAGGTGGATTCTTCAGCGCATATCCGAACTGGCGAATGAATAGAGAAGGGTTGTAATTGATACACCCTTTTCTTCCTATCAACGGTACATTAGGGTACCCAGAACAACTGAAGATGAGCTCGGATCCCAACAAATCTCTATCAAACCACTCCATATCTTCCGACGATAGCCTCATCAGACGCTCTGGCCAACCAACTGGAACTGTAGTCTCTGCAGTAGATCCTCTCTTAGGAAGGTGACTCTCAAACCACATACTCAACAAGGGTACACAAAGATGAACATTCTTCCCTCTTCCCTTCTCATTCTTGTAATGCAGCGAGTGGTAGAGATCTCCGAGTAAGGTAGGTACAGGATTACCAGCGGCGAACAAGTAGAAAGCATCGAAATCCACAAAATCCGGTATATTGGGGAATAGTACTATGCCATAGATGCACAAGGCCAACACAGCATTGAAAGCAACCCAGCACCCATTCTTGGCGTACTCTTGGGCTTTACCCACTAAGAACTGAAATGAGAAGCCTGGAACTCCACGGGAAACAGTAGTCACAAGTTCAGAAGCATCAACATGCAAGGCTTTTGCCAATTCCTCCGGCTTAGGCTTGGCATCATAATGAATGAACGGAACCTGGTTCTGCACAGGCAGCTCAACATACTCAGCGTATTCCTCCAGGGTTGGTCCCATAATAAAGTCAGAGAACGTAAAACACCTTAAAGCAGGGTCGTAGAATTGCATCAAAGCATACAGCCCATCTAACTCTACCTCTGTAGGTTTGCACACCAATCTCAGTAATCTACCATAACTCATCCGGAAACTCCTACGAACACCCTCATCAGCAAGAGAGATCAACCCCAGTAAAGGAACAATATCAGGCGTAGGCAATTTGTAAGCAACCGTTCTCCGTAGTCTAGTCATGATCAAACACTCAGAAGTCTGGGCACTAACACTAGGGAAATGCAAATGCACCTGCAGCACAGACACACGTTAGTGAAATGCAAATGATAATGTATATGCAGGGATGCAATGCAAGTAACATTCAACAGGGACCGAAGCTGCAGCTGAATAGCCTAAACCCAATCAAGAAAGGTCTCAGATAGACCATCCAGAAGTCACCAAACCCTGGTCTCAGATAGGCCTAAAATAGAACTCCAACACTGGTCTCTGCCAGACCTCAAACCATAACTCACTGGTCTCTGATAGACCTCAAATCCCATCTATAACTGGTCTCTGACAGATCTCATAACACATCTCCAACTGGTCTCTGACAGACCTCAGAATACATCTCCAAATGGTCTCTGACAGACCTCAGAATAAATCTCCAAATGGTCTCTGACAGACCTCATAACTCTCCATAAATAACCCGGATCTCTGATCAAGAAATAACCGGTAGTCTGAAGGTCTAGTTACCTGCATAACCCTGAATCCCCTCACAGGTGGGTGGCCCTATAACTGGCACAAGGTACGGCATCCTATGCGGTCGTCGGCGTCACAGACTTTCAGGGTTAATGATACGATTCCCAGAAGGAGTGGCATCATCAAATCCTGAAGAGGCCTCACTCAGCCAACTTCCAAATGATCGGTCCCCAGAGTCGACAATCCAACTAACCAGCAACCCACGCCAACCAAAGGAAGGGGCAGGAGGCCAACCAGAGGAACCTCGTCTGAGTGTAGATTTCATGGGACACCAAAGCAAGCAAAGCAAGCGGGCGCCCACTAATTTCTACTCTAATTCTAGGTGCACTCAAGCCCAGGTCCGGCTTATCTCTCAATATCAGAACACCCGTCACACCCCAGATACAGCAATAATAAACAATATATATAAAGCTGGAAAATACAGGGTTAGAAATATACAATAACTCCATACAAAATCCTCGACGGGAAAACAAGCGTTAGGATTGACTCTCTCAAGGGACGTTGGATCCCAAATGCATAAGGACCGTCGCAGTCCTTAGCAGCCAGGGGACGTTGGGTCCCCAGCAGAGTCGCCAGCTGTCGCTACTGCGAAAATCGGCGCCGGCTGAACAGAAGAGTCGCCACCGTGCGTTATTTATCCCACGGGAGGGAAAGGAAACGCTCAGAGTAAACCTCGCACAACACGGGAAAGGTATGGTCGTCGCAACCAAAACCTGGATTCGGGAGTCGGTTACGCAAGGGGAAGGTATTAGCACCCCTCACGTCCGTCGTACTCGACGGGATCCACGCTTGTTTTCGGGTATGGATTGTTATTCTATCTAAACTATAGGTCGAGGGTTAAAAAGAAAAGAAAATAAAAATGAAATGACTCGGCAAAGTATCGCACTTTATGCCTACGTATTCCCGTCTGGAACGAGAAATCAGAGTCAACGTAGTTCGCCTACCTACGGGAAAGGAGGGGAAGGTTGCTCGCTAGGATATCGCATCCTATGCCTACGTACTTCCACACAGCATGGAAGATCAGAGCAAACGTAGTTCGGGCCACGTACGACACAAGTCTGCCTTGGTTGATTTTATTCCTTCTGAAAAGGTTTTTCTGATTAACAGTCCAAGAGGACAAAAATGACGTTTTGATGAGTTCACATTCTTTTACGAAAGAAGTGTCTTTTATTGTGTTTGAAATCTTTATGTGTTTTTCTGTTTGTTTTGAGAGAGAAGAGACAGAACTCTAACCTACGGTTGCGAAGGGAAACAAACTATCCTAATGTTATCATGCATGGGTTAAGACCTAGTGTCTATCATGCTCCTCTCTTGCACAGAGAGAAACAGAGATCCTACGGGATAGGCAGAAACAGAAACAATACCGGATATAATAAAGCAGTAAAATGCATGGATGCAACAGTACAAGCGAGGCAAGGGAGTCCCACTCAACCTCGAACCTAGAAAACAATAGGCAAAAGTGAACAGGCTTCACTTTCAACCCAGCAGGGTAAACAGCAAACAATACAGTTCAGAAAACCAATCAATACATCAGCAAATGAAATACAGCAGAAGAAACAGCATCAGCAGCTCTGAATCAACAACTGGCTTCAAGCAATCTCCAATCAGCTACAGGCTTCAACAAGCATCAATCTCCATCTTCATGGCCTTCAGACAAGGGCTTTGATCATCAGTCTTCCATCTGCAATGGCTTTTCTTCATGCTCAAACCTCCAGGATGAGGAATCAGTCACAAGAGTGAATTGAGTGTTAAGCAATCAGCTGACTACCAAAGGTGGTGAACAAACTGCTTCTAACACAAGAGACATTTTCTCTCAAGAGTTCTATCTCATAGACACCATCACCAAGCCTTCCAAAGGAAGGGGGTGAGTGTCTTAGAGAGACTCTGAATCACAGAGAAGAATGGATGCAGACAAGGCGATCCATGTTTGAGAAACAATCATTCTAATCTAGAGCTCTGCCTAGCTCCTAAACCCTAGTCTCCTCAGCAACTGATAGCAAGAAGCTCCTCCTCAACTCTGACAGTTGATCTTCAGCATTTGAATCTTCAATGGCTTCATCTCCACAATTCTTCAGCTTCCCCAGGGCCCCAGACAAACCCAATACCCAAACAAGCAAGCAATAATCCCCAGAGGGCACACCACACCAGACAGCAGATATACAGACAGTAATAATAGCAGTAGGGGAATCCTAACTTTTCTCTAAGGGATCTAATAACTACCCATAGTCCCTATAGTCCCATAACTAATCTATTCAAACCCTAAGTCCTAAGGGAAAAAATTGAACTTCCTAAGTTGTCACCTAAAAAACCCTAGTTTTGTACATGATATTCAAGCATTTATTAATCACCTAAAATTAACTCCTAAAAATGGGAACTAAAATATTCCTATAAGCCTAATATCTCATCTAAACAATATGAAAAGAATGATCAAAAAATATCAAAGCATGTGAGAGAACAAAAATCATAAAAATGATGCATGAAATGAATGATTTAATATGACATTTATTTTAGAAAATATGTGAAATATGAAATAAAACTAAAAATGAAAATTTATTTTCCTATAATATTCTAGACATTTTAATGAAGATATGGTAAAAAGAATGGATTAAAAAGCATTTTTTATGAATTATTTATGAATTTATGAAAATTGGTGAAAATTAGAATGAAATAAGAAAATTAAAATTGAATTAAAATGAGGGAGGGGGTATGAAGAGTAACTCGCCCCAGTTATAAATCCAGAATGGGCCACATATAGGGGTGCAATTAGCGCTTCTGGCTTAAGCCCAACTTGAGTTCAGAACTAAAGAGAAATAGAAACGCCAGGGGGGGTGAGAAAAGTATCAAATCCATGTTCAGATTCATATTGGGCTTAGAATAGGGGGTGGAAATAACAAAATCACTCAAGGCCCGCCCGTTTCAATTAATGAAACGGCGCGTTTTGGCCAGCTTCTTACTTCCCTCCAAAACTCAGCTTAAATCTCAGCCTTAGGATCACTATCCAAGTCAAAGGTCTTACGCAAGATAGACGATCCAGATTATATCTTCCTCACTTGGACCTGAAACTTAGGGTTTCATCTTCCATGAACCTCCATGCACGCTCCAATTCGAGCTCTCGGTTCTCCATCACCAGACCATGAATCCACATGCCATAAACATGAAAGCTGCTCAGAATTTCTTCCTCTATAATCCTATGGCCTTAGATCAATTTGAAACTCACCACAACACCAAACCCGCGCGCAGCAAACTCTGGTTATCATGAGATTACTCTGAGATGCACCATGATAATTCTCTCTCAAACCTATCCTAAACTGCTCTATGCATCATGGTGATTAACCTGATCAATCCAACTAACATTCTAATGCATTAACCTAAGAGATATTGATCCAAACAGCTTATGGCACCTGTCACTAACCATCACCAAATCGTTCCAAATTCATCTAACTTAATCTCCTAACCACCTAGATCAATTCTACACTAACAAAATCATGCCTAACTAACTGGATCAAGCAGTTTGAATGAAAACTTACCTTGTGCAAAATCTTGCAAACAGCTATGGAGATTGATGATTTGAGGCTTTTGAGACTTGGATCTTGATCAATCCTTGATGACCTTGATTCTGTATGCAAGCTTTGGATGAGATTTGGCCAGAATTATGCTATCCACTTGCAACTTCAATCTTGATGCTCTTGAAAAAAAATGCTCGAAAATGGATGATTCACACCAAAACTTTGCTTCAATTATGATCTATGATGATGATGGAGTCAGATTGAGTTGATTTTGATGAAAGTTGATGAAGGTTTTGAGAGAATTGTAATGAAACTTTTATGAAAAAGTATGAGAAATTTTGTGGAATTCTTGGTGCAAATGAGGCCAACCCTTGCCAAATTCTCCTTTCATGAATATATAGACCCCAATGGTACATTCTAGATCCATCTTGCACATTCCCTTGTTTTCAAACTTTGGCTCATTTTTGATTATGTTTCTTAAATGATAAGCAACCATGGATAACTTCATTTTTTCCTTCTAAACTCAAAAAAGTGTGTGAACCATTGTTCTTAGAATTGTTTTTCCATTCAAAATCATATATTGGAAGTCTCCATTTGGACTTGTAAATCTCCCAAACCATTTTTCACTTTGAAATTATTCATTTTATAAGCCTTTTTAGTTCATATTTTGACCAATTATGTAACATCATGCTATGAGCTTCTCCAATAACTTGTGACCTTCTTTCTAGACTTAAAATCCCATTTGGAGCAAGTTTGATGTTGTAAGTTTTTCCATTTGAGGCCTCCTTGTATGAGTTTTGGGTATAGGTTAAAATGACCTGTAATTCACAAATGCCCAAAATACCCTTTGCTTGTCAAGACCATAAGTTGAATTCTCCACATCATATGAAGGCATACCATACCATTCTAGAAAGCTAAGACAATGAGGAACAATTCTTATGTTGACCAAGAATTCATTTGAAATCTCCTTGAGGGGTAAAACTAGCTTGGAAGTCAAGTCACTTTCACAGACAAAAATTCAGACACCCCAGATGACCTGTAACTTGTAAGGACCATAACTTGAGTTCTATAAATCTCCTTGAGGTCTTCCACCACTCAAATTAAAGGTCTTGAGATCCTCTACAAGTTTCAAGTTGGCCAAGAAGCCATTTGAAGCTAGCATTTTGACTTATCTTGCTTGGAAATTTGACCTAAACTAGGGGATTTTACAGAGAAACCCTAATTTAGTAACTCCTCTTCTCCTTGATTTCTCTTGAATTCTCCTTGTCATATCTCCATATCCCTCTTCATATGTCAAATGTTGATCCCCACATCTCTCCAATAGACTCGAATGCCCTCTTAAGTCAGTCAACTGACCTAGGGTTGACCTAGGGTTGACCTAGATGAAACCCTAGTTGACTGCCTTCAACTGTAGCTCTTGTGCTCACATCAACAACTTGCTTTCTTCTCCAAATGACTTTATAAGTCTCTCAAGATGTCTAGATGCTCTCCATGTCTTCATTTCATAGCTCATAACCCTCTTGTTGATCCTCAGATACCCTCAGCTAGGAGATGATCCCAAGGCTTGATCTGCTGAACTCCTTGCTTTCAAATTCTTTCCTGATGACTTGAGTAGGATTGAATTGGAATAATAACCTCTTGATAGGCTTCTAAAGGGGAGAATAATGCTTGGTCCCTTGTTGAATGACTTGCTATGCTTATGCTATGCAGATGGTTAGTCTATGTACATGACTCTATATGCAAATGCTAATGATAATGAAACATAAATCCAAGGAATAAGGTTGAGCAAATTTTAGGGTGCAACAGCTTGTCACGACCGTGACAAGGGTAAAATTAGGTTTTTGACTCAGACTACGTCAAGGCATTACGTGAAGACCACTTCTCCTATTGGCATTACGTGAAAACCATTTCTCCTATTTTGTTGCCACGTTCCTGCATTCCTTCAACAAATTCAGCAAGGCCCATGCAACAAAGGACCAAAAATCCAGCCCATTAAGGATTCTATAAATAGTACAAGTTCTATGAACAAGGGGAGAGCATTCTTTATTCAAATTCCTGCGGAAGCTCTGCCGAACTGTATTACGAACCAGCCTTTCTATTCCTGCATTATTTTTAGTTTTCTGTTTCGTTTTTATTGTATCCAAACCCGCCATATAACAATTTCCAACATCAGGAAATTGTTATACATTTATTTGTTTCTAAACCTTCAGCATTCGTTTATTTTCATTTTCCGCCAACTCAAGGCTTTCCGGTCTGTGGAAGAAGGAGTCTGCTCGAATATTTGTTAACCAGGTTTTTCATTATATTGCAATTTAATTTAATTATAATGTTTATTTATTTTTCTGCCATGAGTGTGTTATTATTAAATTCTCTGTCTCTATCTGGTTCAACATCGATGAGTAGCTAAACACCTTAGGGCGGTATGTAGTTATAACAAACTTAACCGGTAAAATATAACCATAGGCTGAAAATAATTAATCACTTAACATTCTGGCTGATACTTTTTAATTGAAATAGACCTTTTCGTTACGAGAGTAAGAAAAGAGTATTAGGTTAGGTCAAGACCACGAGAGTGTGAGATTTTAACCAGATAGCTAAAGTTAGGCATTTAAATTAAACACAGCGAGAGCGCTTTAAGATAAATTAGAATTACTTAGTTTCCAAAAATTACCTCTAAACACTTATGGGCTAGCGAGAGCAGGCATAGGGCTTTAGGGATAAGATCTGATATAAGACCACGAGAGTGTGAGTTGAGGGTATTTAAACTGGTAATCTCTACCGAATAGATTAAGTGAACACCTTTATAAGCCTAGGTTAGATTGACCCACCTAAGTTAGTATAATTACATACCGACCGCCTTAATATTACTCTATTAAAACTTAAATTTAATTCCGCCTTTAATAGTCTTAAAAACCAACAAAAATCGTGACAACCATTCGCCTTAGCTAAACTAGAAGTTCATCTAGCACTAAGTAACCATAGAATCCCTGTGGATCGATAATCTTAAATATTACTTCGATAGGCTGTGCACTTGCAGTAAGATACTGCTAGACGCATAAGTAGACACGTCTTTAGCCCATCAAGTTTTTGGCGCCGTTGCCGGGGATTCCTTAATTTAGTTACTAGTGCATTTAGGTAGCATTGTCTAGACTAAGGTATCAACTATTTAATTTAATCTAATCTCCGAGTGTATGCCAAGTACTCGCTCTAAAAGCAAAGACTTGCAACCTCTAATCCCTGAATCGGAACGCTTCTTACACGTAAGAAGACGTATATTCGATTTCGAAAATAATTACAATATTCCAGATCTTCAATTAGATCCGCCTAAACCAGTCGTAAAATCAAAGGACGCAGAGATGGCTGAAGAACAGACTCATCCACTCAAGTATTACGCTAATCCTTCGCAAGCTGAACCGCATTCAAGCATTGCAGCGCCGGCTATCAACCGAAATGATTTCGAACTAAAACCTTCGTTGATATCAGCCGTGCAACAAAATCAATTCACCGGAAATCCTACCGAGGATCCGAATCTTCATCTTTCGATCTTTGTGCAATATGCAGATACCGTAAAAGCCAATGGAGTTACCCAAGAAGCTATTAGACTACGTTTATTTCCTTTTTCGCTTCGAGACAGAGCAAGAGCTTGGCTTCAATCTCTGCCTTCGAACTCAGTAACTACGTGGGAAGAACTTAAGAGAGTTTTCTTGAATAGGTATTTTCCACCTAGCAAGACAGCTATGCTGAGAGCTCAGATCAACGGATTTAAGCAAAGAGAAAGTGAATCATTATTCGAAGCTTGGGAACGCTATAAGGATCTACTGAGACTTTGTCCACATCATGGATTAATAGAATGGATGGTCATCCATACCTTCTATAATGGACTCTTGTACAATACAAGAATGACAATTGACGCTGCCGCGGGTGGTGCATTGATGGACAAAGAATATAATGATGCCTATGCACTTATCGAAAGTATGGCTCAAAATCATTACCTTTGGGGAAGCGAGAGAGTCGCAACTGAGAAACCAAAAAAGGGAGGTATGTACGAAGTATGTAGTATGGACCAAGTCAATGCGAAGTTTGACCAACTAAGCCAAAAGATCGATAACTTGGCCATAACACCTACAGCCACCGTGGCTGCAGTAACACCTAACTGTGAGTTATGTGGAGTCCCAGGACACGAAGTTTCTGATTGTCAACTATTGGCAGGAACTCCCACTGATCAAGTGAATTATGCTCAAGGAAACCCTTACTCAAACACATACAACCCAGGTTGGAAGAATCATCCGAACTTCTCCTATAAGAATAACAATGCTTATTACGCACCAGGTCAAGCACCAGCTACATCACCAGGATATCAAAAGACTGCTCCTAATATCCCTAGAAAATCGAACCTTGAATTGATGATGGAGAACTTTATAGCTAACCAATCTCAAACAAACAAGGACTTCTTAAACCAAAACATTCACACTAGTGAGCAGATTAAACAATTAGTGAGCAAAGTAGATGCATTAGCTACACATAACAAAATGCTTGAAACTCAAATTTCACAAGTAGCTCAACAACAAGCACCTACTGCTGCACCAGCTGGAGTATTCCCTGGACAACCTCAACCTAACCCGAAAGGACATGCTAACGCTGTAACATTAAGAAGTAGCAAGGAACTTGACGGACCTACCGATCCAAGACTTGACAATCCAGCCATGTACCAAAAACCGGATAAACCGACTGAAGTGGTGAATGATCCAGAAGAAAAGGAAGATGACAATCGAGAGGTAGTGGAGAAAGAACAACCTTATGTGCCTCCACCACCCTATAAACCACCAATTCCGTACCCTCAAAGATTAATAAATTCCAAGACGACGGGTCAATTTAAGAAATTTGTCGAACTTCTGAAACAGTTGAATATTACTATTCCGTTTACAGAAGCAATTACCCAAATACCCTCGTATGCTAAGTTTTTAAAAGAAATCTTATCCAATAAGAAAAAGATAGAGGATAACGGAACAGTTACACTTACTGCCGAGTGTAGCGCCATAATTCAGAATAAAATGCCTCCTAAGCTAAAAGATCCAGGAAGTTTCTCTATACCCTGTGTAATAGGAAAATTCGTCATTGACAAAGCTCTATGCGATTTAGGAGCCAGTATCAGTGTTATGCCCTTAACGATTTGCAAAAGGCTAGACATGGGAGACCTAAGACCAACTAAAATGTCTGTTCAACTAGCCGATCGCTCTGTTAAATATCCTGTAGGCATACTTGAAAACGTCCCAGTACGTATAGGACAATTCTACATCCCTACTGATTTTATAATCATGGACATCTCTGAAGACTCCACTACACCTATCATACTAGGAAGACCATTCTTAGCTACCGCCGGAGCTATAATAGACGTAAAAAGAGGAAAGCTAACCTTTGAAGTAGGTGAAGAGAAAGTTGAATTTGTTTTAACACAATTCTTACAATCACCAGCTATAGAGGATACATGCTATCTATTGGACGTAATTGACAAATGTGTAAGAGAAATGGAACTGAAAGAGACCACTTATTCTGAAATAATGAAAATTCAAATCCCTCCGATTTTCGAAGATGATAATTGGCGAAAACCGTATCAGGATGATAGTCTAAGCGAAAGTTTAGCACTTACACCGGATCCCATGCCAAGTAAAGATAAACCTACATTAGGATTAAAAACTTTACCTCATAACCTAAGGTACGAATTCTTAGACGTTGAATGTAAAAGACCAGTTATAGTAAATTCCAGTTTAGGAACTATAGAAACAAAGAAACTTTTAGATGTCTTGAAGAAATATCCAACTGCATTAGGGTATAACATATCTGATCTCAAAGGAATATGTCCTTCAGTTTGTATGCATCGTATTCTGCTAGAAGAAGATTGCAGAACCTCCAGAGAATCTCAAAGAAGAATTAACCCAACCCTTAGCACTGTAGTAAAAGAAGAAGTTAAGAAATTATTAGATGTCGGGATAATATATCCAATCTCTGATAGTGAATGGGTTAGTCCAATACATGTAGTGCCAAAGAAAGGAGGTATCACTGTTGTGAAAAACGCCCAAGGCGAATCGATATCGCAAAGAGTAGTGACGGGATATAGAGTGTGCATAGATTATCGTAAACTAAACAAAGCCACTCGAAAAGATCATTTCCCACTACCTTTCATAGATCAAATGTTAGAACGATTAGCCAAGCATTCTTACTTCTGTTATCTTGACGGTTACTCAGGATTTTTCCAAATCCCTATCCATCCTGATGATCAAGAGAAGACTACATTCACATGTCCTTATGGAACGTTCGCTTATAGGCGAATGCCCTTTGGATTATGCAACGCTCCTGCAACCTTTCAAAGATGTATGATGTCAATCTTCGCAGATTTTATAGACAACATCATGGAAGTGTTCATGGACGACTTCTCTGTATGCGGGCAAAGTTTTGAAGGATGCTTATCGAACTTAGAAATGGTGTTAGAAAGATGTGTAAAAGTAAATCTCGTGCTTAACTGGGAGAAATGTCATTTTATGGTCAACGAAGGAATAGTATTAGGTCATGTAATATCCGACAAGGGAATTGAAGTTGATAAAGCTAAGATTGAAGTAATAAAAGATCTTCAACCCCCTAAAACCGTTCGAGAAATACGAAGCTTTTTAGGACACGCCGGTTTTTACCGACGATTCATCAAAGATTTCTCGAAAATCACTAAACCTCTTACTGGTTTATTAATGAAAGACGCTGAGTTCATATTCAATGAAGATTGTCTTAAAGCATTCGAAACTCTAAAAACAGCCCTCATCATCGCACCAATCATGCAACCCCCTGACTGGAGATTACCTTTTGAAATCATGTGCGATGCGAGTGACTATGCTGTAGGCACAGTTCTGGGCCAGAGAAAGGAAAAGAAACTTCATGCGATTTACTATGCCAGTAGAACCTTAGATTCTGCCCAGATGAACTACGCTACTACAGAAAAAGAATTGTTAGCAGTTGTCTTTGCGCTTGACAAATTCCGTTCTTACCTAGTTGGAGCGAAAATAATCATTTACACAGACCATGCTGCTATCCGATATCTATTAACTAAGAAAGATGCTAAACCAAGACTCTTAAGATGGATTTTACTCTTACAAGAGTTTGATATAGAAATAAAAGATAAGAAAGGTACTGAGAACGTCGTAGCGGACCATTCATCTAGAATAGAAGGTATTAAACCCGAACAAGTTCCGATTAACGATGGTTTTCCGTATGAACAGCTGATAACACAAATAGGAAGCGACCTAGCTCAGTTAGATATAAATGAACCAGAATCCGTGGAAACAATCCAGACAACTGTAGGACTGCCATGGTACGCTGACATTGTCAACTACCTAGCCGCAGGAGCTCTTCCACCCGATCTAACCTATCAGCAGAAAAAGAAATTCTTTCATAATCTGAAACATTACTATTGGGATGAACCATTATTGTTCAAAAGAGGACCAGATGGAATCTTTCGCCGATGTATTCCCGAAGAAGAAATAGAAGATGTCATTGCTCAATGCCATTCATCTCCTTATGGTGGACATGCAAGCACTTCCAAGACTTGTGCAAAAATCTTGCAAGTCGGCTTATTCTGGCCTAATCTATGGAAGGATGTCCACATCGCTGTTATAAATTGCGATCGGTGTCAACGCACTGGCAATATTTCAAGAAGAGATGAAATGCCTCAAAAAGGAATTTTAGAAGTAGAAATCTTTGACGTCTGGGGAATAGATTTCATGGGACCATTCCCATCATCTTTCGGTAATAATTACATACTCGTA
The DNA here is from genome assembly GCA_963859935.3 of Lathyrus sativus. Classification (NCBI taxonomy): domain Eukaryota; kingdom Viridiplantae; phylum Streptophyta; class Magnoliopsida; order Fabales; family Fabaceae; genus Lathyrus; species Lathyrus sativus. The sequence continues at coordinate 53,075 of CAWUDS030000686.1, read as the reverse complement.
GCTGTCGATTATGTTTCGAAATGGATTGAAGCCATAGCTTCTCCTACAAACGATACACAAGTAGTAATAAAGCTTTTCAAAAATATAATCTTTCCCAGATTTGGTGTGCCTAGACTCGTCATAAGTGACGGTGGCTCGCACTTCATTTCAAAAATCTTTGACAAGTTACTATCTAAATATGGAGTAAGACACCGTGTGGCTACACCATATCACCCACAAACAAGTGGACAAGTCAAAGTCTCAAACAGAGAAATTAAACAAATCTTAGAAAAGACTGTCGCCATATCTTGGAAAGATTGGTCATCTAAACTTAATGAAGCTTTATGGGCTTATAGGACCGCTTACAAGACACCCATAGGTACTACACCTTTCAAACTAGTTTATGGAAAATCTTGTCACCTCCCAGTAGAACTAGAACACAAAGCTTATTGGGCGATCAGAACTCTCAATATAAACTATAATGCTGCAGGAGAAAAGCGAATCCTAGACATTAACGAATTAGAAGAATTAAGGTTAGATGCATATGAGAATGCTAAGATATATAAAGAAAGAACTAAGCGATGGCATGATAAACGCCTATCTAGGAAAGAATTTAGTGTGGGAGAAGTTGTACTCCTCTTTAATTCAAGGCTTAGGCTCTTTCCTGGAAAATTAAAATCTAGATGGTCAGGACCCTTTGAAATAACTAAAGTATTCCCGAGTGGAGCAATAGAAATTAAGGGTAGAAATAGTGAACCATTCATAGTAAACGGACAACGTTTAAAACACTATCATAAAGTTGGAAATAGAGATTATGCAATAATCTAAAGCTTTTAGAATTGTCCACTAATTCCCCTGATTAATCTAAACCTAAGCATTACGTCAGGCTTTGGACGATAAAAACAGCGCTTAGTGGGAGGCAACCCATTTACTTATTTAATTATTTAAACTATTCTTTTTTTAGCATATTGTTATTTATCGTTTTACTATTTGTTTAATTGTTTTGTCATTTTATAGTTCTAATTTATATTACTATTATTGCCATTACATTATGCATTTCATTTTCTTATTTTTATCTTAAATCACTTTTTACAGATTTTCTAAAGTCTTTTCCACTGATTTGTTTCCCCCATATTTGCACTGACCATGGCTAACCAACCAATTAACCATATGGAAACCAAATTTAGAGGTAGGAACCAAAGAATGAAGTTTGAAGAGTTATCACAGAGGCAAATGGATTTGACCCTGTACCCGGATGATAAGACTATGGAAACCCTAGGTATCCATGATAGTGTCATGTACTTGTTAAACCGACTCGGATGGGAGAATGCATTGATCCAACATAAGTTTGTGACTTACCGCGAGCTCACCCTTGAGTTCCTTAGCTCCTTAATTTACCTACCTGAGCGCGGTTTTGGATTTAGGAAAGGATTTATTAGTTTCCGCCTATTTGGAATAGAATATGACTTTAACCATAAAGAACTAGCTGACTTGTTAGGATTCCCTAGTGGACCATTTGCTTTTACTACCACACAGGTAGAATTGATGGATATGGAGCTAGATTTCTTTTGGGGAACTTTAACCGGAAACTACCACCCTGAACCAAATAACATGAATAATGATGAGATCCATAATCCTGCTCTCCGTTACTTCCATAAATTCCTTGCCCACACCTTCTTTGGAAAAGAAGAAAACATTACCGGAGTTTCTAAAGATGAAATATTTATTATGTCATGTTTCACTAATGGACAGCCTGTTAATGGTGTACCTTTCATGATGCAAACCTTCACCCGTATCCAAGAAGAACCTGAATTACCTATATTAGTAGGAGGTCTTGTAACCATGATTGCTGATGCCATAGGACTTAGGTACCAACTGGACAGGTGCAACCGTCTAGGAACAATCTGCCCTATGAATCTTAATTTCTGCTTCAATAGGCATATCATAAGGAATTTAGGACATCCACCTTTTGAGTACCTAATCCGGAACGAAGTAGTAACCCTGTTCACATTGCCTAATCATGCTAGAGTAAGTGTTCACAATAAGGATAACTGGCTTTATGAGTTAAACCCACCTGATTATCCATCTACTCCTGAAACACCTCAGTCTTACAAGATAAAAGATGATATAATGACCGCTGTCGAAACTGACCCTGAGACACCTCCTGGTTACCATGACATTGACCACACTGAAGAAGTACATGAAACCCCTGAAGTGAATCAAGGAGATTATGCTAACAACTTACAAAACATCATGAACACTCTCAATGCTTACCAAACTGACATTAATCTATTTAAAGAAGACATTAAGAGCATGCGATTGGACATTATAGGATTGACTGACATAACCTGCGAACAATTCTATCACTTGAACTCCGCCATCGAAGACTTGAAGAAACGCTTTTGAAAATGCTATAAGTGATTTAGTTTATTTTTCTCATTGTTTTCGTTTCTAGTTAGATTTATTTTTCGCAACAATTTCATACCGTAATTTCTGTTTATGTAACTTCAATTTCAATTACTTTATGCAATGCACCTTTAATTCCAAAATTTCTCCATTTTTAGCAATTTATATATTTTTCATTCTATGTACTGTTATGCTTGCATTATTTCATATTATATACAATCTCTCATGCCATGCAAGTTAGTATAGTACTGTGTTGAAATTATATACTATATGGTGTTTATAATTTAATATGAGTGTTAGTGAAGAAAATACATTATTATAAAATATGTGAATTAAGTGAGAAAATGTTTTTCTGGAAATTATTCAACGAAGCGTGCCCTCACGGTCGTCATACCTATCTCACGATCGTGACGTGCTTAAATAGCGTGTCACGACCGTCACACCCCTGTCACGACCGTGACAACCCCTATTACAGGAATTGTGAGAAACAAAATTGTTTCTCATCGTGCTCTTCTTCTTCTTCCTCCATAACTTCCTCAAAACTACCCATTTTCTCCATAACCTCCGTAACCTCCCCATTACCAACATTAACCCCCCATTATCATAACCTATCACATTCTCACTCTCCATTATTTATCCCGAATCAATATTTCTTTCATTTTACCATTTTTTTCACAAAACATCAAAACTCTTCATTCTTCACTCTAAGCTCTTGCATGCAATGGATTCTATTACTTTTAGAGAAGGTGATGCTGGAGAAACTCAGAGAGAACGTTTTCTCCGATTCCAAAACCGCGGTGTGCAACCTACACGTTACATTGACACTGTCTGTTTGAGGGAACTCAGAATGCTTGCCAGTGTTAAAAGCCTGCTTCAAAAAGTCGGTCTGTGGGATCTTTGCAGTCAACCTAAGCCCACATTCGAACTTCTGACACTGTAGTTCTTAAGCTCATTTAGTTACATCACCGGTACCGGTTCTCAGAGTCAGCTCACCGGTGTCGCCAAATTCAGATTGCATGGCCAAGAGTTCAACATTTCGCAAACCAGGATAGCCGAGTTGTTAGGCTTCGATCACGGAACTGAAGCTCACCGTCGCGTGCCCGATAATTTTAGTGAACAAGCTTTCACTCTATGGCACGACTTAACCAACACCCGTGCATCCGCCTTCCAAAGCCTCAACGCTACGCACATCCACAACCCGACAATCCGCTATTTCCACCGTGTCATATGCAACACCATCTTCGCTCGAGAAAGCAACCATAAGCTCAACTCCAAGGAGCTTCTATTCTTACACTGCGCTCTTAATGACGAGCCGATCAACGCTGCCCCTTTCATGCTTTATCATATCCAGGCCATTGCACACAGAGGCTCCACCCCATTCTTCATAGGCGGCATTGTCACCACCCTCGTCATTCAGTTGGGGCTTGGTGACTTGGTCGTTAATCAGCCTCACCTAGCCGCAGAATTCCTCACCAAGAGTTATTGCAGGTCCGCTCACCTGATTGCGCAGCGAGAGGATGGCAGGTATAGCCCTGTTGTCAATGGCACCATTTTCCATCATATCATTCTGCCGTCCCACGACCGCATCGATCCATCCAACCGAGCCAACTGGCTCTTTGTTTTACCTGTTGCTGCCGATCACGTCCCTATTCATGATGATCAGGCAGACCCTCCAGCGGATGAGATGCAGGACGCTATGGATGCAGCTGAGCCTGTCCAGGATATACCAGAGACATCTACCCGACAGCCCCTGCTCCCGAAATCACACTTGAGGAAGTCCTCCGTGCGATTCATCAGCAGAACCAGATGAACGCAGCACTGGAGCGAAGGCAGAAGGAGCAGTATGATGCTTTACTCAGCACTATTGCAGCAAACCAGGAAGCTACTAATGAGAAGTTTGGAGAAATTTTCAGCGAGCTAGAAGCCCTCCGCATTAGCATCACTGCTGCCTCCGGCACCGGTTCTGATCTTGAAGCGACTCCTTCCAGACGCCGCTCCCGCACCAGAGGCCGAGCCCGCGGTCCTCAGCAGCCATAGTTTTAGTTTGCTTATGTTTGTTTTTCGTTTTTGTTGTTGTACTGTACTTTTACCGCATTTATATCACAACATTGAGGACAATGTCTGATATAGTGTGGGAGAGGTACCTTTCATTTCCGCATTTTCCCTTTTTCGCACTTTTCCATTTCGTTGTATTTTCAATTCCGTTGTATTTCTTTTCGCAAGTTAATGAAATGAGCAAATCTTTGTGCTATTTTCTTTAATTTCGAACTTTCCCCGATTATTTAGCTATACCAGAAAAAATCTTTACTTATTCGCATTACCCGACTTACCTACGAAATCGTAATTAGGAAGCCGAGAACGATTAAACAAGACCAATACAATCTTGACATCTTTGACTCCCTACTTAAGCAATTCCATCCCGATTACCATTACGAGTACACTTTTAGTTTCAGTTCAAAAGTAACCCCTAGTAGTTTATACTAGCAGTCAGCACCGTCTGAACACAAACCACGTGGGGAGCCGATGAATATAAGCGTTTGATGCCTAATCAATAATGATCCTTCATATCTCGATGCAAAATGAAAAGAAATTGCACCAAAGTACACGGTCGCATATAAGAAACGAGAAATATGAGAAGGAGTCCGTTGCAAGTTGGTTCAGAGGTACTGGTTCTGAACTCGGTAGGGCGTGCTACGGCTCGATCCCCCACAACCTACAAATCGGATAAAATATGTAGGGTTACCACACTCGTGTACTAGACCCCGTGCTCAAAAAGGATCAAAGTCGCTAACCGGCTACTCCACTACGTGCGTGCTAAGGCAAAGGGCTTAATGTGATTGCGCTAGAATGAAACCGGGCAAAATAAGATCGAAAAACTCCAGGTGAAATCGTAATGTAATTGCCGATTGTTTCGTTTAACGGGAAGTCGACGACATAGCTTGTTGCTTGTGTCATTAGTGTATCGGTAGTGTTCTATCAAAGTACCGGATTATCCGACAAAACGATCCCTCGTACGGTTTGTTATGAGTATGCGTGAATAAAATCTTGTCCGCCGATTTTCAACCGACTATTTGCTTGAGGACAAGCAAAGGTTTAAGTTTGGGGAAGTTTGATAACGAGAAAACGCATCGATTATATTGCTAGGTTTCATTAACGTTTTATCGCATATTCACCGTTTTAACACTCGATTTCTCGAGTTTTTCTTACCATTTTGCAGGTACATCATTATATGGAGCTAAATCATGAATTAAGAGCAAAAGGAACAAAAGAAACCATAAAGAGATGAAGAAATGAAGAAGCCTGCAAAAGACTGCATAATTTGTTGCAGCCACGGTCGTCACAAGGGTGTCACGACCGTGACACCCCAATTTGAGCCATCACGACCGTAAGAGAGTGGTCACGACCGTGACACTTAAAAACCACAAGTTACGAACGTGAAGACCTTGTTACGACCGTGACAAGGGTAAAATTAGGTTTTTGACTCAGACTACGTCAAGGCATTACGTGAAGACCACTTCTCCTATTGGCATTACGTGAAGACCATTTCTCCTATTTTGTTGCCACGTTCCTGCATTCCTTCAACAAATTCAGCAAGGCCCATGCAACAAAGGACCAAAAATCCAGCCCATTAAGGATTCTATAAATAGTACAAGTTCTATGAACAAGGGGAGAGCATTCTTTATTCAAATTCCTGCGGAAGCTCTGCCGAACTGTATTACGAACCAGCCTTTCTATTCCTGCATTATTTTTAGTTTTCTGTTTCGTTTTTATTGTATCCAAACCCGCCATATAACAATTTCCAACATCAGGAAATTGTTATACATTTATTTGTTTCTAAACCTTCAGCATTCGTTTATTTTCAATTTCCGCCAACTCCAAGCTTTCCGGTCTGTGGAAGAAGGAGTCTGCTCGAATATTTGTTAACCAGGTTTTTCATTATATTGCAATTTAATTTAATTATAATGTTTATTTATTTTTCTGCCATGAGTACGTTATTATTAAATTCTCTGTCTCTGTCTGGTTCAACATCGATGAGTAGCTAAACACCTTAGGGCGGTATGTAGTTATAACAAACTTAACCGGTAAAATATAACCATAGGCTGAAAATAATTAATCACTTAACATTCTGGCTGATACTTTTTAATTGAAATAGACCTTTTCGTTACGAGAGTAAGAAAAGAGTATTAGGTTAGGTCAAGATCACGAGAGTGTGAGATTTTAACCAGATAGCTAAAGTTAGGCATTTAAATTAAACACAGCGAGAGCGCTTTAAGATAAATTAGAATTACTTAGTTTCCAAAAATTACCTCTAAACACTTATGGGCTAGCGAGAGCAGGCATAGGGCTTTAGGGATAAGATCTGATATAAGACCACGAGAGTGTGAGTTGAGGGTATTTAAACTGGTAATCTCTACCGAATAGATTAAGTGAACACCTTTATAAGCCTAGGTTAGATTGACCCACCTAAGTTAGTATAATTACATACCGACCGCCTTAATATTACTCTATTAAAACTTAAATTTAATTCCGCCTTTAATAGTCTTAAAAACCAACAAAAATCGTGACAACCATTCGCCTTAGCTAAACTAGAAGTTCATCTAGCACTAAGTAACCATAGAATCCCTGTGGATCGATAATCTTAAATATTACTTCGATAGGCTGTGCACTTGCAGTAAGATACCGCTAGACGCATAAGTAGACACGTCTTTAGCCCATCAAAAACCAAAGAAAAGGGACTTAGCTAAAGCCCTGCATATCAAGCTGGAAGACTTACCACCGATGAGAGCGAAAGGAGGGTGGTATGGAATGGATGCCAGGCCTCTAATGGAGATGGTGAGTATCATTACGAAAGCAGAAACCTGGGCATTTTTGAGGTGATTCTGGAACTACTAATATATGGATTGTATCTGTTCCCAAGCAGTTACGACTTCATCAGCGAAGAAGCGATCCGCCTCTTCATCCTCAAAAATCCGGTCAACACAATACTGGCTGACACTTATGTAGTCATCCACTATTTCGTCTTGTATGATTGTGGGCAATTCTCATGCTGTCTTGCACTACTCGACCGATGGTTTACTTCTCATCTGCCAAGGACCCATATCCTTTGGAGGCTTCCTACCAAAAGTGCATGGGTTTCTAAACTTGTCACTCTCAGACACCATGATATCACATGGTATGACACCAGCATCGGTGACCAAGTCATGATTTCTAGCTACAAAGATTTCCCCAATGTGCCTCTCATTGGGATAGAAGGGGTGATCACTTATAATCCTATTCTCGCTCGGCGTCAACATGGGTATCCTACCGGACCAGAGCCTGTACTAGAACCGTTGAGGCCTCACTTCTGTGAGACAGGTCCCAACCAAGAACTAGAAGAAAACTCTCAATACGCTCAAAGAGATCCACACCTCATGGGCCCGACTCCAATGGAGAATGCAAGTTGCTTAACCACTAGGGGTACCTGCTATGGTCAAAAGAAATTGCCTTAAACATGTTCTATAGTCATGACTATGAGATAACCATGGAGCTTGAGGTCCCCGCAACTAGGCAAGAGCTAAGATACGCTTTGGTCAAAGCGCAAAGAGAAAACGAAGACATGTGGGAGATTATCCGCCAGGATCAAGTTCATGTCAGAGTCCAAGAAGGAGAAGGGTCGTCTTGTTAGATTGATCTTTGTTTCACCATTTCCCTGCTTTCCCTAAAAAAGGATTGAAATCCTGTTTGTTGCATTTACTTTCATTTTCCTTGTAAGAAGGGTCTTGCTTTTTAGCAAGGGCCACTCTATTGTAATAGATTTCCAGCTATCAAATGAAAAACGCTTTTTAAGCATGTTGTTACATGTTGGTCTAACTTTTTGTTTGTAAACAAAAATTTTGAGTTTCCTTGAATGGTTTATGCGTCCGCATTTGCATTTGCATGTCATCCTGCATTAGTCCTGCATTTGGGTTCCGCAGCTCATCCTTTGTTCTTGTCCAGAAGGAGATAAGGAGTCACGCTGAGTACCCCCAGATACAACACACGGTCCCAAGCTCAAAAGAAGATGGCAGATAACGACCAAAGGTTCGATCAAATGGATAATGACATTGAAGGGATCAAAGGGGACGTCAACCAGATCATGGAAGTCCTCAACATAATCAAAGCAAAAATGGATACGCAACCTACAGTGATCTCCGAAGTTTCCGTAGCAGCAGCCAATGTCACAATAGCTCATGTTACTTCAGCGGAGTTTCCCTATGGCATGTCCCGGGATTTTGTGCCACCTTTCAACAACATGCAGTCTTCAGGTCTCAATCCCTTGTTCGACTCAACGATCAGAAATCCCATTTTCACTCCAGCAGGTGGACCTACCACAATACGACCAGTTTTCACCAATCAACAGCCAATCTTTGATATACCCGATGGGTCTGAAGCTGAGGACGAAAAACACAAAAAATTAAGAGTGGAGATGGACATCATGGCCAAAAGGATGAGGGCCATTGAAGGAAATCATGTCTTTGGATCTGATGCCAAGGATCTATGTTTGGTATCTGGATTGGTGTTTCCTCAAAAATTTAAAATGCCAATCTTCGAAAAATATGAGGGGACCACTTGTCCTAAAGAGCACCTAATCATGTACTGTAGGCGGATGGCTCCGCATATCAAAAATGATAAAGTGTTAGTACATTGTTTCCAATATAGTCTTAAAGGGGCTTCGGCTAAGTGGTATCTCGGTTTAGATCAAGCTAAAATCCACAGTGTCCAAGACCTTTCAAATGCTTTTATTCAATAGTACAAGTATAACATGGACCTAGCTCCCGACCGCCGTCAGCTTCTCAGCATGACACAGAAAAATACTGAAACCTTCAAGGAGTATGCGCAAAGATGGCGCGAAACTGCAGCACAAGTAGAGCCTCCCCTTACTGACAAGGAGTTGGCAGACTAGTTTGTGGATACAGTTCGACCAGAATTCTATGAACGTTTGATCAGCAGTGTTACAACAAATTTCTCTGATATTGTGGCAGTGGGAGACAAGGTGGAAGCAGGTTTAAAGAGTGGAAAAGTGACCACTCCAAATATTACCTCAAGCGCCAGCACGACAAAGAAGCCAGTCAGCACTTTCCACAAAAAGAAAGAGGGAGAGGTGAGTGCAATCACATATGGAAAGAAAGCCCAGAGCTCACGAAGCCACCACCAACAGTACCAATCATCATATGTGGCGGTAGTGACCCCGGTGTTTCAACCTTCTTCACAGCATGGTCCCCAGCCTGGGGCATCCAGCAATCAGCACCAGTATCAGCCTGGCAATCAGCAACATTACCACCACACCAATAATCAGCAACAATACCAGCAACCGCAGGGTCAACAACCTCAGAACAGGGCCTCGAGGGCAAATTATCAAGCAAATAGGCCAAAGATACAGCCTATTCCAATGAGTTACACCGACCTGTTTCCCATGCTAATAGAAAGAAGGCTGGTTAAAACAAGAAAATTAGGTGCTCCACCTAATCCACTCCCGTTCTATTACAATGCAAATGCTCGCTGCCTATTTCATGAGAATGCTCCAGGCCACGATCTCGAAGGGTGCTTCACCCTTCAGCATCTAGTTCGTGAACTAATTGAAAAGAAAATTCTATCCTTCGAAGATAATCCCCCCACGTTAAGAGAAACCCTCTTCCAAATCATGGTGGAGTCAACGCCATTACTGAAGAAGGGGAGGGGTCAAAAGACAAGAAAGTTACTACTATTGGTGAGATCAAAGTGCCACTAGCAGACCTACACAAACGCCTCGCTCAGGCATGGTCACTCAAGACATCTCACGAAGATTGCAAAGAATGTATGCTGAATCCTGAGGGTTGTGACGCGGTGAAAAAGGACATTCGGGCTATGATTGAACAGGGAATGATAGAAATCGCTCATCGAAAAAAGGAAGAAGATGTGGCGGTCATCGAACTTGTGTTTAACATACTAGGAGAGCCCAACAAAGGAGCCGTATTCAGAGATGATAACAGTAACAAAAACTACAAGAACATTCGGCCAGTATTTCGCGATGATGCACCCCCGAAATTTGGGAGGGGACAGACTAGGTTTGAGCCGAGGGGAGGATCCAAGCCTCACTCAAGAGCCGTGACACCAAAACAAGACTATTCATGGTGTGAGGGGATTTTCAAAGAAAAGAAACCAGTAAGTGTGGCCAACATTGCCAGTGAAAAAGAAAGTCTCAAGAACAATAAAGAAGATTTCTTGAGAATCATTCGGCGAAGTGATTATAGGGTGGTGGACCAATTAAACCAAACACCCTCCAAGATCTCGGTCATGGCTTTGCTTTTAAGCTCTCCAGCACACCGCCAGGAATTGCTCAAAATCCTGACATAGGCCCACGTCACAAAAGATATTATAGTGGGGCAGTTTGACTCTGTTGTAGCAAATATCACTGCCTGCAACACTTTGAGCTTTGATGATAACGACCTGACAGCTGAGAAGCGTAAGCACAATCATGCTTTACATGTGTCAGTCAAATATGAAGAAGATACAATGTCCCGAGTTCTTGTCGACACGGGATCAGCACTCAACGTAATGCCTAAAAGGACTTTGGCCAAGCTAGCATATCAAGGTGCTACCATGAGACCAACTTCTCTTATAGTCAAGGCATTTGACGGATCCAGGAGAACCGTGATAGAAGAAGTTGATCTTCCTATCCTAATTGGACCACAAATCTTGAAAGTCACCTTCCAGGTGATGGACATAAATCCGGTCTACAGTTGTCTATTGGGAAGACCATGGATTCATACAGATGGCGCTGTCACTTCCACTCTCTACCAAAAAATGAAGTTTGTTGTGAATGACCAGTTGGTCATTATCCATGGAGAAGAAGACTTAATGGTGAGCAACTTATCCTCATTCCGGTATATTGAGGCTGATGAAGATTCCCTCGAGACGGCCTTCCAAGCACTAGAAATAGCTCACGCTGTTGTAGTTGATGAATCAGACATAACCCAAGGGCCGTCATTTACCTCTGCTCAAAGTATTAAGGCAGCACTGAAAGCTGGAGTCCCACTGGGATGGGGAGAGGTCATCAAAGTCAATGCTCGAGCCAAACATGATCGACAAGGGTTGGGTTACAAACCAACTCCGGAAGGCGAGCCAGAAGAAAGCACCATGAAGAAGAAGTCTTTAAAAGAGATATTCACCAGTGGCGGCATGCAAGTCAATGCCATCATTACTGAAGATGAAGGCGGTAATCTGGATCATCTAATAACAAGAGGAGGAGCAGCGTTGCGCAATTGGGAGGTTGTGGAAGTTCTCATCTTTTTACCTTTAGAGTAATTCACTCTGCTTGTTAGCTTTGTGTTTTTCTTTAAAAAATTCCTGGTCTTGCCCAAGGCATGCGAATTATTTTGTATTGGGCCACTTTGCTAAATTGGAAAACATTAATGAAAAGTGTTTTTGTTAAAACTCTTGTTATTTTTTTTGCGTATCATTCCCACTCTTTTTGTTAAAAGAAAAATGGCAACCTTTTTTAAAATAAAAAATAAAAGACAACCCTTCATCTGCATGTCTGTGTGTGTGTGTGTGTGCCTAATTGTTCCAAAATAAAACATGCAGAATACCTCCATCAACCACAGAATCCTATGATCCTTCGGTTCCTTCTACTAGCGGTTCATTTGTCTTCCAAGCTGAAGAAGAGAATGATGAAGAGTTAGAAGTCCCAGAAGAGTTAACCGAACGGGGGAACTCCATGAACTCATAATTTCATCAGTTTTCGACCTTCACCAAACTCAACATTCTTTATACAAAAATAATCCTCATGCTATACTGATTAAAACTAGCCAAAAATCTTGCATTATCATCCCTTAAACAGCATGTTCTAACTCCATCAAGAATTGACCACCATTGATGAATCTTCTCCAATCAGTCCCAAACTCATTAAAATGAACCACCTAATTGTCTCTAATGGTTTTACAATAAGAATTCATCCTAGCCATGCCTAAATTAAGGTGTAGAAGTGGTTTTGCATACCTTGCTTCTTGAAATGGTAGGTGATGCAATTCTTCAATCCAAGCCTTGTAGCTCCTCAAGAACAGTCCTTAGGTGATGAATACTCCTCTGCTAGCACAAAATTGGATGTTGAAAGCTTGTATCTCAAGATCCAATGCCTTTTGCTTCCTTGCAATTTCAATGGGAAAGCTTTCAATTCTTCATCAATGGAGTCTCATTCTAGCATGAACACACTCAGCAATGTTTGTGTAGATGATTTGTGAAGAAAAATGGAATGGTAATGAAGAGAAAAATGAAGATTCAATGTGATTTGCAAATGGAGAATTTTGGATTCAATCTCTATTTTCTTCCACAATTAACACTAACCATCACCAACTTTGAATCAATGCAATTCATATTCAATATATAGAATGGTTTGGAAAGGTCTAGAACTTCCTAGAACCATCTAGTAAGAACTTGAACTTTCCATGATATGGTAATTTGCATTTTCAATTCTCACCACATGATATATCATGCAAAAACCCTTATAATCCTTGTAACCAACTTGAATTTCTCCTTACATGATATTTAAGACAAGATACAATGCATAAACACCTTGTTTATTAAGCTTTTCTTTGTTTTGGTTTGGTACCCCATTATGCAAGCAAGACTTTTTCAAAGCAACCCTAAGATTAAAGCCTCAAACCAAAATTGTGGCTTAACCATTGTTCTTAAAATGTCATTTGGAGTCAAAATTACCTATCATATGACATGGTTTGGACTTATAGCTTATGATTTATGATTTTCAATCTCACTTGAATTAACTTATGCCTCATTTTTAGGCCATTTTTATCACTTTTTGATATGAGCCTTTTCAACATCTCATGACCACCCTACTAGCTTTAAAACATCATTATAAGAAAGTTTGATGTTGAAGATTTTTCCACTTGAAGCTTGGAAGTAGGAGATATGGCCTTATGCTTGAAATGACCTATAACTTCCAAATGACCAAAATGCCCTTGGCTTGTCAAAGCCATAAGTTGAGTTCTACAAATCCTATTAAGGACTTCTAGTACTCTCTTGAAAGCTAAGAAGATGCTCTTCAACATTCATGTTGACCAAGAGATCATAGGAATCATCCTACTAGGGCAAAAGTTGTCTGCAAGTTGGGTGACTTTCAAGGACCCAGATTCACATACCTCAGATGACCTGTAATTTGTCAAAACCATAACTTGAGCTCTGCAAATCCTATAAAGGACTTCTACCACTCAAATTAAAGCTAAGAACAAGCTCTACAACATTCATGTTATGGGGAAGATGAGATGACAATCACATCTTGAGCTAAAACGGCTTGGAAGATAGGGATCAAACTAGGGGATTTTACACTGTCAATCCTTAGAAACCCTAGCCTGAAACTTCTTAAACTCTTCAATCATGATGAGTTCTTCTAGGAATTATCCTTATAGTATCTCAATACATCATTCCATGATCACATGGCTCTTGGATTAGGTCTCAACCTTCTCCAAATCTTCAGTTGACCTAGGGTTGACCCAGTCAAACCCTAATTCTACCATTCATGGTTGAATCTTCTGAATTCCTGTATAGTGACCTCTCTGGGCTTCATGATGGCTTTCAAGACATCTCCTAAGCTTTCTCAAAGCTTCAAGTCCATCCTCATACTTCTCAGAATCATCTGAGGAGTTCCCACAACTCTCAAGCTATGAGGCACACAACCTTGGTTTCAACCAATTCCTCTGAGGATCTCCCGAGTTTTCTGACAAAGGTATCAACCGTCAAACACTTGATGGGTAAATAAGTGTTGGTCAAATTTTAGGGTGCAACAAGTATCCAGACACCAGTTATTACGTTGAACGTTCAGGCTCCAGTCAGTTTCGTTGGGTATCCAAACTCCGGTTATTACGTTGAGTGTTCCGGCTCCGGTCGTTTTTGTTGAGTATCCAGACTCTAGTTATTACGTTGAGCGTTCCGACTCCGATCAGTTTCATTGAGTATCCAGATTCCGATTATTATGTTGAGTGTTCAGGCTCTGGTCAGTTTCGTTGGGTATCCAGACTCCGGTTATTACGTTGAGCGTTCAGGCTCCGGTCATTTTCGTTGAGTATCTAGACTCCGGTTACTAAGTTGAGCGTCAAGCTCCGATAAATTTTGTTGAGTATCTAGACTCCGCTTATTACGTTGAGCGTTCAGGCTCCGGTCATTTTCGTTGAGTATCTAGACTCTGGTTATTACGTTGAGGGTTTAGACTCCGGTCATTTTCGTTGAGTATCTAGACTCCTGTCATTACGTTGAGCGTTCAGGCTCCGATCATTTTCGTTGAGTATGCATACTCTGGTCAATACGTTGAGCGTTCAGTCTCCGGTCATTTTGTTGAGTATCCAGACTCCGGTCATTACATTGAGCGTTCAGGATCCAGTCATTTTCGTTGAGTATCATAACTCCATTTATTACGTTGAGCGTTCGAGATCCAGTCAGTTTCGTTGAGTATCCGGACTCCATTTATTACGTTGAGCGTTCAGGCTCTGGTCAATTTCGTTGGGTATCTAAACTCTGGTTATTATGTTGATCGTTCAGGCTCCGGTAATTTTCGTTGAGTATCCAGACTCGGGTTATTACGTTGAGCGTTCGGGCTCCGGTCAGTTTCGTTGAGTATCCAGATTCCGATTATTACGTTGAGTGTTCAGGCTCCAGCCAGTTTCGTTGGGTATCCAGACTCCGGTTATTACGTTGAGCATTTCGGCTCCGGTCAGTTTCGTTGGGTATCCAGACTCCGGTTATTACGTTGAGCGTTCAGGCTCCAGTCATTTTCGTTGAGAATCCAGACTCTTGTTATTACGTTGAGCGTTCAGGCTCCGGTCAGTTTCGTTGGGTATCCAGACTCCGGTTATTACGTTGAGCGTTCAGGCTCTGGTCATTTTCGTTGAGTATCCAGACTCCGGTTATTAAGTTGAGCGTCAGGCTCCGATCATTTTCGTTGAGTATCAAGACTTCGGTTATTACGTTAAGCGTTCAGGCTCCGGTCATTTTCGTTGAGTATTTAGACTCTGGTTATTACGTTGAGGGTTCAGACTTCGGTCATTTTCGTTGGGTATCCATACTCCGGTTATTACGTTGATCGTTCTGGGTCCGGTCATTTTCGTTGAGTATCCAGACTCCAGTTATTACGTTGAACGTTCAGGCTCCAGTCAATTTCGTTGGGTATCCAAACTCCGGTTATTACGTTGAGTGTTTCGACTCCTGTCGTTTTTGTTGAGTATTTAGACTCTAGTTATTACGTTGAGCGTTCTGGCTCCGACCAATTTCGTTGAGTATCCAGATTCCGATTATTATGTTGAGCGTTCAGGCTCCGGTCAGTTTCGTTGGGAATCTAGACTCCGGTTATTACGTTGAGCGTTCAGGCTCCGGTCATTTTCGTTGAGTATCCAGACTCCGGTTATTAAGTTGAGCGTCAAGCTCCGATCAATTTTGTTGAGTATCCAGACTCCGCTTATTATGTTGAGCGTTTAGGCTCCGGTCATTTTCATTGAATATCTAGACTCTGGTTATTATGTTGAGGGTTTAGACTCCGGTCATTTTCGTTGAGTATCTAGACTCCTGTCATTACGTTGAGCGTTCAGGCTCCGATCATTTTCGTTGAGTATGCATACTCTGGTCAATACGTTGAGCGTTCAATCTCCGTTCATTTTCGTTGAGTATCCATACTCCGGTCATTACATTGAGCGTTCAGGATCCAGTAACTTTTCGTTGAGTATCATAACTCCATTTATTACGTTGAGTGTTCGAGATCCGGTCAGTTTCATTGAGTATCCGGACTCCAGTTATTACGTTGAGCGTTCAGGCTCCGGTCAGTTTCGTTTGGTATCCAAACTCCGGTTATGATGTTGATCGTTCAGGCTCCGGTCATTTTTGTTGAATATCCAGACTCGGGTTATTACGTTGAGCATTTGGGCTCCGGTCAGTTTCGTTGAGTATCCAGATTCCGGTTATTACGTTGAGTGTTCAGGCTCCGACCAGATTCGTTGGGTATCTAGACTCCGGTTATTACGTTGAGCGTTCAGGCTCCGGTCAGTTTCCTTGGGTATCCAGACTCCGGTTATTACGTTGAGCATTCAGGCTCCAGTCATTTTCGTTGAGAATCCAGACTCCTGTTATTACGTTGAGCGTTCAGGATCCGGTCAGTTTCGTTGGGTATCCAGACTCCGGTTATTACGTTGAGCGTTCAGGCTCCCGTCATTTTCTCTGAGTATCCAGACTCCGGTTATTAAGTTGAGCGTCAGGCTCCGATCATTTTCGTTGAGTATCAAGACTCCGGTTATTACGTTAAGCGTTCAGGCTCCGGTCATTTTCGTTGAGTATTTAGACTCTGGTTATTACGTTGAGGGTTCAGACTTCGGTCATTTTCGTTGAGTATCTAGACTCCTGTCATTATATTGAGCGTTCAGGCTCCGGTCATTTTCATTGAGTATGCATACTCCGGTCAATACGTTGAGCATTCAGTCTCCGATCATTTTCGTTGAGTATCCAGACTCCGGTCATTACATTGAGCGTTCATGATCCAGTCATTTTCGTTGAGTATCATAACTTCATTTATTACGTTGAGCGTTCGAGATCCGGTCAGTTTCGTTGAGTATCTGGACTCTAGTTATTACGTTGAGCGTTCAGGCTCCGGTCAGTTTCGTTGGGTATCCAAACTCTGGTTATTATGTTGATCGTTCAGGCTCCGGTCATTTTCATTGAGTATTCAGACACGGGTTATTACGTTGAGCGTTCGGGCTCCGGTCAGTTTCGTTGAGTATCCAGATTCCGGTTATTACGTTGAGTGTTCAGGCTCCGGTCCGTTTCGTTGGGTATCCAAACTCTGGTTATTACGTTGAGCGTTCAGGCTCCGGTCAGTTTCGTTGGGTATCCAGACTCCGTTATTACGTTTAGCGTTCAGGCTCCAGTTATTTTTGTTGAGAATCTAGACTCCTGTTATTACGTTGAGCGTTCACGCTCCGGTCAGTTTCGTTGAGTATCTAGACACTGGTTATTAAGTTGAGCGTTCAGGCTCCGGTCATTTTCTTTGAGTATCCAGACTTCGGTCATTCCATTGAGCGTTCAGGATCCAGTCATTTTTGTTGAGTATCATAACTCCATTTATTACGTTGAGCGTTCAGGATCCGGTCAGTTTCGTTGAGTATCCGGACTCCAGTTATTACGTTGAGCGTTCAGGTTCCGGTTAGTTTCGTTAGGTATCCAGACTTCGGTGATTATGTTGATCGTTCAGGCTCCGGTCATTTTCGTTGAGTATCCAGACTCGGGTTATTACGTTGAGCGTTCGGGCTCCGGTCAGTTTCGTTGAGTATCCAGATTCCGGTTATTACGTTGAGCGTTCAGGCTCCGGTCAGTTTCGTTGGGTATCCAGACTCCGGTTTTTACGTTGAGCGTTCAGGCTCCGGTCAGTTTCGTTGAGTATCCAGACTCAGGTTATTAAGTTGAGCGTTCAGGCTCCGGTCATTTTCGTTGAGTATCCAGACTCTGGTTATTACGTTGAGCGTTCAGGCTCCGGTCAGTTTCGTTGAGTATCCAGATTCCGGTTATTACATTGAGCGTTCAGGCTCTGGTCAGTTTCGTTGGGTATCAAGACACCGGTTATTACGTTGAGCATTCAGGCTCCGGTCAGTTTCATTGGGTATCGAGACTCCGGTTATTACGTTGATCGTTCTGGCTCCGGTCATTTTCGTTGAGTATCCAGACTCCAGTTATTACGTTGAACGTTCAGGCTCCGATCAGTTTCGTTGGGTATCCAAACTCCGGTTATTACGTTGAGTGTTCCGGCTCCGGTCGTTTTTGTTGAGTATCCAGACTCTAGTTATTACGTTGAGCGTTCCGACTCCGGTCAGTTTCGTTGAGTATCAGGATTCCGATTATTATGTTGAGCGTTCAGGCACCGGTCAGTTTTGTTGGGTATCCAGACTCCGGTTATTACGTTGAGCGTTCACGCTCCGGTCAGTTTCGTTGGGTATCCAGACTCCGGTTTTTACGTTGAGCGTTCAGGCTCCGGTCAGTTTCGTTCAGTATCCAGACTCCGGTTATTAAGTTGAGCGTTCAGGCTCCGATCATTTTCGTTGAGTATCTAGACTCTGGTTATTACGTTGAGCATTCAGGCTCCGGTCAGTTTCATTGAGTATCCAGATTCCGGTTATTACATTGAGCGTTCAGGCTCCGGTCAGTTTTGTTAGGTATCAAGACACCGGTTATTACGTTGAGCGTTCAGGCTCCAGTCAGTTTTATTGGGTATCCAGACTCCGGTTATTACGTTGATCGTTCTGGCTCCGGTCATTTTCGTTGAGTATCCAGACTCCAGTTATTACGTTGAACGTTCAGGCTCCGATCAGTTTCGTTGGGTATCCAAACTCCGGTTATTACGTTGAGTGTTCCGGCTCCGGTCGTTTTTGTAGAGTATCCAGACTCTAGTTATTACGTTGAGCGTTCCGGCTCCGGTCAATTTCGTTGAGTATCCAGATTCCGATTATTATGTTGAGCGTTCAGGCTCCAATCAGTCTCGTTGGGTATCCAGACTCCGGTTATTACGTTGAGCGTTCGGGCTCCGGTCATTTTCGTTGAGTATCCAGACTCCGGTTATTAAGTTGAGCGTCAAGCTCCGATCATTTTCGTTGAGTATCCAGACTCCGATTAATACGTTGAGCGTTCAGGCTCCGGTCATTTTCTTTGAGCATCTAGACTCCTGTCATTATGTTGAGTGTTCAGGCTCCGATCATTTTCGTTGAGTATGCATACTCCAGTCAATATGTTGAGCGTTCAGTCTCCGGTCATTTTCGTTGAGTATCCAGACTACGGTCATTACATTGAGCGTTCAGGATCCAGTCATTTTCGTTGAGAATCATAACTCCATTTATTACGTTGAGCGTTCAGGATCCGGTCAGTTTCTTTGATTATCCGGACTCCAGTTATTATGTTGAGCGTTCAGGCTCCGGTCAGTTTCGTTGGGTATCCAGACTCCGGTTATTATGTTTATCATTCAGGCTCCGGTCATTTTCGTTGAGTATCCAGACTCGGGTTATTACGTTGAGCGTTCGGGCTCCGGTCAGTTTCATTGAGTATCCAGATTCCGGTTATTACGTTGAGCGTTCAGGCTCCGGTGAGTTTCGTTGGGTATCCAGACTCTGGTTATTACGTTGAGCGTTCAGGCTCCGGTCAGTTTCGTTGGGTATCCAGACTCCGGTTATTACGTTGAGCGTTCAAGCTCCAGTCATTTTCGTTGAGTATCCAGACTCCTGTTATTACGTTGAGCGTTCAGGCTCCGGTCAGTTTCGTTGAGTATCCAGACTCTGGTTATTAAGTTGAGCGTTCAGGCTCCGGTCATTTTCGTTGAGTATCCATACTCTGGTTATTATGTTGAGCGTTCAGGCTCCAGTCAGTTTCGTTGAGTATCCAGATTCCGGTTATTACATTGAGCATTCAGGCTCCAGTCAGTTTCATTGGGTATCAAGACACCGGTTATTACATTGAGCGTTCAAGCTCCGGTCATTTTCGTTGAGTATCCAGACTTTGGTTATTAAGTTGAGCGCCAAGCTCCGATCATTTTTGTTGAGTATCCAGACTACGCTTATCACGTTGAGTGTTCAGGCTCCGGTCATTTTCGTTGAGTATCTAGACTCTGGTTATTACGTTGAGGGTTCAGACTCCGGTCATTTTCGTTGAGTATCTAGACTCCTGTCATTACGTTGAGCGTTCAGGCTCCGATCATTTTCGTTGAGTATGCATACTCTGGTCAATATGTTGAGCGTTCAGTCTCCGGTCATTTTCGTTGAGTATCCAGACTCCGGTCATTACATTGAGCGTTCAGGATCCAGTCATTTTCGTTGAGTATCATAAATCCATTTATTACGTTGAGCGTTTAGGATCCGGTCAGTTTCGTTGAGTATCCGGACTCCAGTTATTATGTTGAGCATTCAGGCTCCGGTCAGTTTCGTTGGGTATTCAAACTCCGGTTATTATGTTGATCGTTCAGGCTCCGGTCATTTTCGTTGAGTATCCAGACTCGGGTTATTACGTTGAGCGTTCGGGCTCCAGTCAGTTTCATTGAGTATCCAGATTCCGGTTATTACGTTGAGCGTTCAGGCTCCGGTCAGTTTTGTTGGGTATCCAGACTCCGGTTATTACTTTGAGCGTTCAGGCTCCGGTCAGTTTCGTTGGGTATCCAGTCTCCGGTTATTACGTTGAGCGTTCAGGCTCCAGTCATTTTCGTTGAGTATCCAGACTCCTGTTATTACGTTGAGCGTTCAGGCTCCGGTCAGTTTCGTTGAGTATCCAGACTCCGGTTATTAAGTTGAGCGTTCAGGCTCCGGTCATTTTCGTTGAGTATCCAGACTCTAGTTATTACGTTGAGCGTTCCGGCTCCGATCAGTTTCGTTGAGTATCTAGATTCCGATTATTACGTTGAGCGTTTGGGCTTCGGTCAGTTTCGTTGGGTATCCAGACTCCGGTTATTACGTTGAGCGTTCAGGCTGTGCTCACTTTCGTTGGGTATCCAGACTCCGGTTATTACGTTGAGCGTTCAGGCTCCAGTCATTTTCGTTGAGTATCCAGACTCCTGTTATTACGTTGAGCATTCAGGCTCCGGTCAGTTTCGTTGAGTATCCAGACTCCGGTTATTAACTTGAGCGTTCAGGCTCCGGTCATTTTCGTTGAGTATCCAGACTCTGGTTATGATGTTGAGCATTCAGGCTCCGGTCAGTTTCGTTGAGTATCCAGATTCCGGTTATTACGTTGAGCGTTCAGGCTCCGGTCAGTTTCGTTGGGTATCAAGACACCGGTTATTACGTTGAGCGTTCAGGCTCCGGTCAGTTTCATTGGGTATCCAGACTCCGGTTAATACGTTGAGCATTCAGGTTCTGGTGATTTTCGTTGAGTATCCAGACTCCGGTTATTCCGTTGAGTGTTCAGGCTCCGGTTAGTTTCGTTAGGTATCCAGACTCCAGTTATTACGTATAGCGTCCATGCTCTGGTAAGTTTTCTTGAGTATCTAGACTCCGGTCATTATGTTGTGTGTACAGGCTCTGGTGATTTTTGTTGAGTATCCAGACTCGGGTCATTACGTTGAGCGTTCAAGCTCCGATTATTTTCGTTGCGTATCCAGACTCCGGTCATTCTGTTGAGCGTTCAGGCTCCGGTCAGTTTTGTTGAGTATCCAGACTCCGGTTATTAAGTTGAGCATTCAGGCTCCGGTCATTTTTGTTGAGTATCCAGACTCCGGTTATTACGTTAAGCGTTCAGGCTCCGGTCATTACGTTGATCGTTCAGGCTCCGGTCAGTTTCGTTGAGTATCCAGACTCCGTTTATTAAGTTGAGCATTCAGGCTCCAGTCATTTTTGTTGAGTATCCAGACTCCGGTTATTACGTTGAGCATTATGGCTCCTGTCAGTTTTGTTGAGTATCCAGACTCCGGTTATTAGATTGAGCGTTCAGGCTCCGGTCTGTTTTGTTGAGTATCCAGACACTAGTTATTATGTTTAGCGTTCAGGCTCCGTTCAGTTTTGTTGGGTATCCAGACTCTGGTTATTACCTTGAGCATTCAGGCTCCGGTCAGTTTCGTTGATTATCCAGACTCCGGTTATAACGTTGAGCACTCACGTTCCGGTCAGTTTCGTTGGGTATCCAGGCTCCGGTTATTACGTTGAGCGTTTAGGCTCCGGTCATTTTTGTTGAGTATCCAGACTCCGATTATTATGTTGAACGTTCAGGTTCCGGTCAGTTTCGTTGAGTATCCAAACTCTGGTTATTAAGTTGAGTGTTCAGGCTCCGGTCATTTTCTTTGAGTATCCAGACTCCGGTTATTAGGTTGAGCATTCAGGCTACGGTCTTTTTCGCTGAGTATCCAGACTCCTGTTATTACGTTGAGCGTTCATGCTCCGGTCAATTTCGTTGAGTATCCAGACTCCGTTTATTAAGATGAGCGTTCAGGCTCCGGTCAGTTTCGTTGGGTATCCAGACTCCGGTTATTACGTTGAGCGTTCAGGCTCCGGTCATTTTTGTTGAGTATCCCGTCCGGTTATTACGTTTAGTATTCAGGCTCCGGTCATTTTTGTTGAGTCTCCAGACTCCGGTTATTAAGTTTTGTGTTCAAACTCCGATTAGTTTCATTGAGAATCTAGACTCCGATTAATACGTTGAGCGCTCAGGCTCCGGTCAGTTTCGTTGGGTATCCAGACTCCGGTTATTAAGTTGAGCATTCAGGCTCCGGTCATTTTCGTTGAGTATCCAGACTCCGGAGATTACGTTGAGCGTTCAGGCTCTGGTCATTTTAGTTGAGTATCCAGACTCTGGTTATTACGTTGAGCATTCCGGCTCCGGTCAGTTTCGTTGAGTATCAAGACTCCGGTTATTAAGTTTGGCGTTCAGGCTCTGTTCAGTTTCGTTGGGTATCCAGACTCCGGTTATTACGTTGAGCGTTCAGGTTCCGGTCAGTTTCGTTGTTTATCTAGACTCCGATTATTTCGTTGAGCTTTCACGCTCCAGTCAGTTTCGTTGGGTATCTAGACTTTAGTTATTATGTTGAGCGTTCAGGCTCCGGTCATTTTTGTTGAGTATCCAGTCCGGTTATTACGTTTAGCATTCAGGCTCCGGTCATTTTTGTTGAGTCTCCAAACTCCGGTTATTACATTTTATGTTCAAACTCCGATTAGTTTCGTTGAGAATCTAGACTCCGATTATTACGTTGAACATTCAAGCTCCGGTCAGTTTCGTTGGGTTTCCAGACTCCGATTATTATGTTGAGCATTCAGGTTTCGGTGATTTTCGTTGAGTATCCAGACTCCGATTATTCCGTTGAGCGTTCAGCCTCCGAACAGTTTCGTTAGGTTTCTAGACTCCGGTTATTACGTATAGCGTCCAGGCTCCGGTCAGTTTCGTTGAGTATCTAGACTCCGGTTATTAAGTTGAACGTTCAGACTCCGGTCAGTTTTGTTGGGTATCCAAACTCCAGTTATTACGTTGAGCGTTCAGGCTCTGATCATTTTTGTTGAGTATCCAGTCCGGTTATTACGTTGAGCATTCAGACTCCGGTTATTACGTTTTATGTTCAAAGTCCGATTAGTTTCGTTGAGAAGCTAGACTCCGATTATTACTTTGAGCGTTCAGGCTCCGGTCAATTTCGTTGGGTATCCAGACTCCGGTTATTACGTTGAGCATTCAGGTTCCGGTGATTTTCGTTGAGTATCCAGACTCCGGTTATTCCGTTGAGTGTTCAGGCTCCGGTTAGTTTCGTTAGGTATCCAGACTCCGGTTATTACGTATAGCGTCCATGCTCTGGTAAATTTTCTTGAGTATTTAGACTCCGGTCATTATGTTGTGTGTACAGGCTCTGGTCATTTTTGTTGAGTATCCAGACTCGGGTCATTACGTTGAGCGTTCAGGCTCCGGTCATTTTCGTTGCGTATCCAGACTCCGGTCATTCTGTTGAGCGTTCAGGCTCCGGTCAGTTTTGTTGAGTATCCAGACTCCGGTTATTAAGTTGAGCATTCAGGCTCCGGTCATTTTTGTTGAGTATCCAGACTCCGGTAATTACGTTAAGCGTTCAGGCTCCGGTCATTACGTTGATCGTTCAGGCTCCGGTCAGTTTCGTTGAGTATCCAGACTCCGTTTATTAAGTTGAGCATTCAGGCTCCGGTCAGTTTTGTTGAGTATCCAGACTCCGGTTATTACGTTGAGCGTTATGGCTCCGGTCAGTTTCGTTGAGTATCCAGACTCCGGTTATTAGGTTGAGCGTTCAAGCTCCGGTCAGTTTTTTTGAGTATCCAGACACTAGTTATTATGTTTAGCGTTCAGGCTCCGTTCAGTTTTGTTGGGTATCCAGACTCTGGTTATAACCTTGAGCATTCAGGCTCCGGTCAGTTTCGTTGATTATCCAGACTCCGGTTATGACGTTGAGCACTCACGTTCCGGTCAGTTTCGTTGGGTATCCAGACTCCGGTTATTACGTTTTGCGTTTAGGCTCCGGTTATTTTTGTTGAGTATAGACTCCGATTATTATGTTGAGCGTTCAGGTTCCGGTCAGTTTCGTTGAGTATCCAAACTCTGGTTATTAAGTTGAGTGTTCAGGCTCCGGTCATTTTGTTTGAGTATCCAGACTCCGGTTATTAGGTTGAGCGTTCAGGCTACAGTCATTTTGGCTGAGTATCCAGACTTCTGTTATTACGTTGAGCGTTCATGCTCCGGTCAATTTCGTTGAGTATCCAGACTCCGGTTATTAAGTTGAGCGTTCAGGCTCCGGTCAGTTTCGTTGTGTATCCAGACTCCGGTTATTACGTTGAGCGTTCAGGCTCCGGTCATTTTTGTTGAGTATCTAGTCCGGTTATTACGTTTAGCATTCAGGCTCCGGTCATTTTTGTTGAGTTTCCAGACTCCGGTTATTAAGTTTTGTGTTCAAACTCCGATTAGTTTCATTGAGAATCTAGACTCCGATTAATACGTTGAGCGCTCAGGCTCCGATCAGTTTCGTTGGGTATCCAGACTCCGGTTATTACGTTGAGCATTCAGACTCCGGTGATTTTCGTTGAGTATCCAGACTCTGGTTATTCCGTTGAGCTTTCAGGCTTCGGTTAGTTTGGTTAGGTATCCAGACTCCGGTTATTACTTATAGCGTCCATGCTCTGGTAAGTTTAGTTGAGTATCTAGACTCCGCTCATCACGTTGAGTGTACAGGCTCCAATCATATTTGTTGAGTATCCAGACTCCGGTCATTACTTTGAGCGTTCAGGCTCCGGTCATTTTCGTTGAGTACCCAGACTCCGGTCATTCTGTTGAGCGTTCAGGCTCCGGTCAGTTTCTTTGAGTATCCAGACTCTGGTTATTAAGTTGAGCATTCAGGCTCCGGTCATTTTTGTTGAGTATCCAGACTCCGGTTATTATGTTGAGCGTTCAGGCTCCGGTCATTATGTTGATCGTTCAGGCTCCGGTTAGTTTCGTTGAGTATCTAGACTCAAGTTATTACGTTGAGTGTTCATGCTCTGGTCAGTTTCGTTTGGTATCCAGACTCCAGTTATTACATTGAGCGTTAAGGCTCCGGTCGTTTTTGTTGAGTATCCAGACTCCGGTTATTATATTGAGCATTCAGGCTCTGGTCAGTTTTGTTTAGTATCCAAACTCCAGTTATTAAGTTGAGCGTTCAGGCTCCGGTCATTTTCTTTGAGTATCCACACTCTGGTTATTACTTTGAGCGTTCAGGCTCCGGTCAGTTTCGTTGATTATCCAGACTCCGGTTATGACGTTGAGCACTCACGTTCCGGTCAGTTTCGTTGGGTATCCAGACTCCGGTTATTACGTTGAGCGTTTAGGCTCCGGTCATTTTTGTTGAGTATAGACTCCGATTTTTATGTTGAGCGTTCAGGTTCCGGTCAGTTTCGTTGAGTATCCAAACTCTGGTTATTAAGTTGAGTGTTCAGGCTCCGGTCATTTTGTTTGAGTATCCAGACTCCGGTTATTAGGTTGAGCATACAGACTACGGTCATTTTGGCTGAGTATCCAGACTTCTGTTATTACGTTGAGCGTTCATGCTCCGGTCAATTTCGTTGAGTATCCAGACTCCGGTTATTAAGTTGAGCGTTCAGGCTCCGGTCAGTTTCGTTGTGTATCCAGACTCCGGTTATTACGTTGAGCGTTCAGGCTCCGGTCATTTTTGTTGAGTATCCAGTCCGGTTATTACGTTTAGCATTCAGGCTCCGGTCATTTTTGTTGAGTCTCCAGACTCCAGTTATTAAGTTTTGTGTTCAAACTCCGATTAGTTTCATTGAGAATCTAGACTCCGATTAATACGTTGAGCGCTCAGGCTCCGATCAGTTTCGTTGGGTATCCAGACTCCGGTTATTACGTTGAGCATTCAGACTCCGGTGATTTTCGTTGAGTATCCAGACTCTGGTTATTCCGTTGAGCTTTCAGGCTTCGGTTAGTTTGGTTAGGTATCCAGACTCTGGTTATTACTTATAGCGTCCATGCTCTGGTAAGTTTAGTTGAGTATCTAGACTCCGCTCATCACGTTGAGTGTACAGGCTCCAATCATATTTGTTGAGTATCCAGACTCCGGTCATTACTTTGAGCGTTCAGGCTCCGGTCATTTTCGTTGAGTACCCAGACTCCGGTCATTCTGTTGAGCGTTCAGGCTCCGGTCAGTTTCTTTGAGTATCCAGACTCTGGTTATTAAGTTGAGCATTCAGGCTCTGGTCATTTTTGTTGAGTATCCAGACTCCGGTTATTATGTTGAGCGTTCAGGCTCCGGTCATTATGTTGATCGTTCAGGCTCCGGTTAGTTTCGTTGAGTATCTAGACTCAAGTTATTACGTTGAGTGTTCATGCTCTGGTCAGTTTCGTTTGGTATCCAGACTCCGGTTATTACATTGAGCGTTAAGGCTCCGGTCGTTTTTGTTGAGTATCCAGACTCCGGTTATTATATTGAGCATTCAGGCTCTGGTCAGTTTTGTTTAGTATCCAAACTCCAGTTATTAAGTTGAGCGTTCAGGCTCCGGTCATTTTCTTTGAGTATCCACACTCTGGTTATTACTTTGAGCGTTCAGGCTCCGGTCATTTTCGTTGAGTATCCAGACTCCGGTTATGACGTTGAGCACTCACGTTCCGGTCAGTTTCGTTGGGTATCCAGACTCCGGTTATTACGTTGAGCGTTTAGGCTCCGGTCATTTTTGTTGAGTATAGACTCCGATTTTTATGTTGAGCGTTCAGGTTCCGGTCAGTTTCGTTGAGTATCCAAACTCTGGTTATTAAGTTGAGTGTTCAGGCTCCGGTCATTTTGTTTGAGTATCCAGACTCCGGTTATTAGGTTGAGCGTTCAGACTACGGTCATTTTGGCTGAGTATCCAGACTTCTGTTATTACGTTGAGCGTTCATGCTCCGGTCAATTTCGTTGAGTATCCAGACTCCGGTTATTAAGTTGAGCGTTCAGGCTCCGGTCAGTTTCGTTGTGTATCCAGACTCCGGTTATTACGTTGAGCGTTCAGGCTCCGGTCATTTTTGTTGAGTATCCAGTCCGGTTATTACGTTTAGCATTCAGGCTCCGGTCATTTTTGTTGAGTCTCCAGACTCCGGTTATTAAGTTTTGTGTTCAAACTCCGATTAGTTTCATTGAGAATATAGACTCCGATTAATACGTTGAGCGCTCAGGCTCCGATCAGTTTCGTTGGGTATCCAGACTCCGGTTATTACGTTGAGCATTCAGACTCCGGTGATTTTCGTTGAGTATCCAGACTCTGGTTATTCCGTTGAGCTTTCAGGCTTCGGTTAGTTTGGTTAGGTATCCAGACTCCGGTTATTACTTATAGCGTCCATGCTCTGGTAAGTTTAGTTGAGTATCTAGACTCCGCTCATCACGTTGAGTGTACAGGCTCCAATCATATTTGTTGAGTATCCAGACTCCGGTCATTACTTTGAGCGTTCAGGCTCCGGTCATTTTCGTTGAGTACCCAGACTCCGGTCATTCTGTTGAGCGTTCAGGCTCCGGTCAGTTTCTTTGAGTATCCAGACTCTGGTTATTAAGTTGAGCATTCAGGCTCCGGTCATTTTTGTTGAGTATCCAGACTCCGGTTATTATGTTGAGCGTTCAGGCTCCGGTCATTATGTTGATCGTTCAGGCTCCGGTTAGTTTCGTTGAGTATCTAGACTCAAGTTATTACGTTGAGTGTTCATGCTCTGGTCAGTTTCGTTTGGTATCCAGACTCCGGTTATTACATTGAGCGTTAAGGCTCCGGTCGTTTTTGTTGAGTATCCAGACTCCGGTTATTATATTGAGCATTCAGGCTCTGGTCAGTTTTGTTTAGTATCCAAACTCCAGTTATTAAGTTGAGCGTTCAGGCTCCGGTCATTTTCTTTGAGTATCCACACTCTGGTTATTACTTTGAGCGTTCAGGCTCCGGTCATTTTCGTTGAGTATCCAGACTCTAGTTATTACATTGAGCGTTTAGGCTCCGGTCAGTTTCGTTGAGTATCCAGACTCTGGTTATTAAGTTTAGCGTTTAGGCTCTGTTCAGTTTCGTTGGGTATCCAGACTTCGGTTATCACGTTGAGCGTTCAGGCTCCTGTCAGTTTTGTTGATTATCCAAACTTCGGTTATTACGTTGAGCACTCACGCTCAGGTTAGTTTCGTTGGGTATCCAGACTCCGGTTATTACGTTGAGCGTTCAGGCTCCAGTCATTTTTGTTGAGTATCCAGACTCCGGTTATTACGTTGAGCGTTCAGGTTCAGGTCAGTTTATTTGAGTATCCAAACTCCAGTTATTAAGTTGAGCTTGCAGGCTCCGGTCATTTTCTTTGAGTATCCAGACTCCGGTTATTACGTTGAGAGTTTAGGCTCCGGTCATTTTTGGTGAGTATCCAGACTCTGGTTATTACGGTGAGCGTTCAGGCTTCGGTCAGTTTCGTTTAGTGTACAGACTCCTGTTATTAAGTTGAGCGTTCGGGCTCTGGTCAGTTTCGTTGGGTATCCAGAGTCCGATTATTACGTTGAGTGTTCAGGCTCCGGTCAGTTTCGTTAAATATCTAGACTCCGATTATTTCATTGAGCTTTCACGCTCCGGTCAGTTTCGTTGGGTATCCAGACTTTAGTTATTACGTTGAGCGTTCAGGCTCCAGTCATTTTTGTTGAGTATCCAGTCCGGTTATTACGTTTAGCATTCAGGCTCCGGTCATTTTTGTTGAGTCTCCAGACTCCGGTTATTACATTTTATGTTCAAACTCCGATTAATTTCGTTGAGATTCTAGACTCCGATTATTACGATGAGCATTCAAGCTCCGGTCAGTTTCGTTGGGTTTCCAGACTCCGGTTATTACGTTGAGCATTCAGGCTCTGGTGATTTTCGTTGAGTATCCAGACTCCGCTTATTCCGTTGAGCGTTCAGGCTTCGGTTAGTTTCGTTAGGTATCTAGACTCCGGTTATTACGTATAGCTTCCAGGCTCCGGTCAGTTTTGTAGAGTATCCAGACTCTGGTTATTAAGTTGAGCGTTCAGACTCCGGTCAGTTTCGTTGGGTATCAAAACTCCGGTTATTATGTTGAGCGTTCAGGCTCCGGTTATTACGTTTTGTGTTTAAACTCCGATTAGTTTCGTTGAGAATCTAGACTCCGATTATTACTTTGAGCGTTCAGGCTCCGGTTAATTAACTTGGGTATCCAGACTCCGGTTATTAAGTTGAGCATTCAGGTTCCGGTGATTTTCGTTGAGTATCCAGACTCCGGTTATTCGGTTGAGCGTTCAGGCTCCGGTTAGTTTTGTTAGGTATCCAGACTCCGGTTATTACGTATAGCGTCCATGCTCTGGTAAGTTTTCTTGAGTATCTAGACTCCGGTCATTACGTTGTGTGTAAAGGATCC
This sequence comes from Lathyrus sativus, assembly GCA_963859935.3. Lineage (NCBI taxonomy): Eukaryota > Viridiplantae > Streptophyta > Magnoliopsida > Fabales > Fabaceae > Lathyrus > Lathyrus sativus. The sequence continues at coordinate 23,345 of CAWUDS030000686.1, read as the reverse complement.
GGTTATTTTTGTTGAGTATCCAGACTCGGGTCATTACGTTGAGCGTTAAGGCTCCGGTCATTTTCGTTGCGTATCTAGACTCCGGTCATTCTGTTGAGCATTCAGGCTCCGGTCAGTTTCGTTGAGTATCCAGACTCCGGTTATTAAGTTGAGCATTCAGGCTCCGGTCATTTTTGTTGAGTATCCAGACTCCGGTTATTACGTTAAGCGTTCAGGCTCCGGTCATTACATTGATCGTTCAGGCTCCGGACAGTTTCGTTGAGTATCCAGACTCCGGTTATTAAGTTGAGCATTCAGGCTCCGGTCATTTTTGTTGAGTATCCAGACTCCGGTTATTACGTGGAGCGTTATGGCTCCGGTCAGTTTCGTTGAGTATCCAGACTCCGGTTATTACGTTGAGCGTTCAGGCTCCGGTAAGTTTCGTTGAGTATCCATACACCGGTTATTAAGTTTAGCGTTCAGGCTCCGTTCAGTTTTGTTGGGTATCCAGACTCCGATTATTACCTTGAGCATTCAGGCTCCGGTTAGTTTCGTTGATTATCCAGACTCCGGTTATAACGTTGAGCACTCACGTTCCGGTCAGTTTTGTTGGGTATCCAGACTCCGGTTATTATGTTGAGCGTTCAGGATCTGGTCATTTTTGTTGAGTATCCAGACTCCGGTTATTATGTTGAGCGTTCAGGTTCCGATCAGTTTCGTTGAGTATCCAAACTCTGGTTATTAAGTTGAGTGTTCAGGCTCCGGTCATTTTCTTTGAGTATCCAGACTCCGGTTATTAGGTTGAGCATTCAGGCTCCGATCATTTTCGCTGAGTATCCAGACTCCTGTTATTACGTTGAGCTTTCAGGCTCCGGCCAATTTCGTTGAGTATCCAGACTCCGGTTATTAAGTTGAGCGTTCAGGCTCCGGTCAGTTTTGTTGGGTATCTAGACTCCGGTTATTACGTTGAGCGTTCAGGCTTCGGTCATTTTTGTTGAGTATCAAGTCCGGTTATTACGTTTAGCATTCAGGCTCTGGTCATTTTTGTTGAGTCTCCAGACTCCGGTTATTAAGTTTTGTGTTCAAACTCCGATTAGTTTCATTGAGAATCTAGACTCCGATTAATACGTTGAGCGCTCAGGCTCCGGTCAGTTTCGTTGGGTATCCAGACTCCGGTTATTACGTTGAGCATTCAGGCCCCGGTGATTTTCGTTATTTATCCAGACTCCGGTTATTCCGTTGAGCGTTCAGGCTCCGGTTAGTTTTGTTAGGTATCCAGACTCCGGTTATCACGTATAGCGTCCATGCTCAGGTAAGTTTTGTTGAGTATCTAGATTCCGGTCATTACGTTGAGTGTCCAGACTCCGGTTATTTTTGTTGAGTATCCAAACTCCGGTCATTACGTTGAGCGTTCAGGCTCTGGTCATTTTCGTTGAGTATCCAGACTCCAGTCATTCTGTCGAGCGTTCATACTCCGGTCAGTTTTGTTGAGTATCCAGACTCCGGTTATTACGTTGGGCGTTCAGGCATCGGTCATTACGTTGATTGTTTAGGCTCCAGTAATTTTTGTTGAGTATCCAGTCCAGTTATTACATTTACCATTCAGGCTCAGGTCATTTTTGTTCAGTCTCCAGACTCCGGTTATTACGTTTTGTGTTCAAACTCCGATTAGTTTCGTTGAGAATCTAGACTCCGATTATTTCGTTGAGCTTTCAGGCTCCGGTCAGTTTCGTTGGGTTTCCAGACTCCGATTATTACGTTGAGCATTCAGGCTCCGATAATTTTTGTTTAGTATCTAGACTCCGGTTATTACGTTGGGCGTTCAGGCTCCAGTCATTATGTTGATCGTTCAGGCTCCGGTCACTTTCGTTGAGTATCTAGACTCCAGTTATTACGTAGAGCATTCAGGCTCTGGTAGTTTTCGTTTGGTATCCAAACTCCGGTTATTACATTGAGAGTTAAGTCTCCGGTCATTTTGTTGAGTATCCAGACTCCGGTCATTCTGTTGAGCGTTCAGGCTCCGGTCAGTTTCGTTGAGTATCCAGACTCTGGTTATTAAGTTGAGCATTCAGGCTCCGGTCATTTTTGTTGAGTATCCAGACTCTGGTTATTATGTTGAGCGTTCAGGCTCCGGTCATTATGTTGATCGTTCAGGCTCCGGTTAGTTTCGTTGAGTATCTAGACTCAAGTTATTACGTTGAGTGTTCATGCTCTGGTCAGTTTCGTTTGGTATCCAGACTCCGGTTATTACATTGAGCGTTAAGGCTCCGGTCGTTTTTGTTGAGTATCCAGACTCCGGTTATTATATTGAGCATTCAGGCTCTGGTCAGTTTTGTTTAGTATCCAAACTCCAGTTATTAAGTTGAGCGTTCAGGCTCCGGTCATTTTCTTTGAGTATCCACACTCTGGTTATTACTTTGAGCGTTCAGGCTCCGGTCATTTTCGTTGAGTATCCAGACTCTAGTTATTACGTTGAGCGTTTAGGCTCCGGTCAGTTTCGTTGAGTATCCAGACTCTGGTTATTAAGTTTAGCGTTTAGGCTCTGTTCAGTTTCGTTGGGTATCCAGACTTCGGTTATCACGTTGAGCGTTCAGGCTCCTGTCAGTTTTGTTGATTATCCAAACTTCGGTTATTACGTTGAGCACTCACGCTCAGGTCAGTTTCGTTGGGTATCCAGACTCTGGTTATTACGTTGAGCGTTCAGGCTCCGGTCATTTTTGTTGAGTATCCAGACTCCGGTTATTACGTTGAGCGTTGAGGTTCAGGTCAGTTTATTTGAGTATCCAAACTCCAGTTATTAAGTTGAGCTTGCAGGCTCCGGTCATTTTCTTTGAGTATCCAGACTCCGGTTATTACGTTGAGAGTTTAGGCTCCGGTCATTTTTGGTGAGTATCCAGACTCTGGTTATTACGGTGAGCGTTCAGGCTTCGGTCAGTTTCGTTTAGTGTACAGACTCCTGTTATTAAGTTGAGCGTTCGGGCTCTGGTCAGTTTCGTTGGGTATCCAGACTCCGGTTATTACGTTGAGTGTTCAGGCTCCGGTAAGTTTCGTTAAATATCTAGACTCTGATTATTTCATTGAGCTTTCACGCTCCGGTCAGTTTCGTTGGGTATCCAGACTTTAGTTATTACGTTGAGCGTTCAGGCTCCAGTCATTTTTGTTGAGTATCCAGTCCGGTTATTACGTTTAGCATTCAGGCTCCGGTCATTTTTGTTGAGTCTCCAGACTCCGGTTATTACATTTTATGTTCAAACTCCGATTAGTTTCGTTGAGATTCTAGACACCGATTATTACGTTGAGCATTCAAGCTCCGGTCAGTTTCGTTGGGTTTCCAGACTCCGGTTATTACGTTGAGCATTCAGGCTCTGGTGATTTTCGTTGAGTATCCAGACTCCGCTTATTCCGTTGAGCGTTCAGGCTTCGGTTAGTTTCGTTAGGTATCTAGACTCCGGTTATTACGTATAGCTTCCAGGCTCCGGTCAGTTTTGTAGAGTATCCAGACTCTGGTTATTAAGTTGAGCGTTCAGACTCCGGTTAGTTTCGTTGAGTATCAAAACTCCGGTTATTATGTTGAGCGTTCAGGCTCCGGTTATTACGTTTTGTGTTTAAACTCTGATTAGTTTCGTTGAGAATCTAGACTCCGATTATTACTTTGAGCGTTCAGGCTCCGGTTAATTAACTTGGGTATCCAGACTCCGGTTATTAAGTTGAGCATTCAGGTTCCGGTGATTTTCGTTGAGTATCCAGACTCCGGTTATTCGGTTGAGCGTTCAGGCTCCGGTTAGTTTTGTTAGGTATCCAGACTCCGGTTATTACGTATAGCGTCCATGCTCTGGTAAGTTTTCTTGAGTATCTAGACTCCGGTCATTACGTTGTGTGTAAAGGCTCCGGTTATTTTTGTCAAGTATCCAGACTCGGGTCATTACGTTAAGCGTTAAGGCTCCGGTCATTTTCGTTGCGTATCCAGACTCCGGTCATTCTGTTGAGCATTCAGGCTCCGGTCAGTTTCGTTGAGTATCCAGACTCCGGTTATTAAGTTGAGCATTCAGGCTCCGGTCATTTTTGTTGAGTATCCAGACTCCGGTTATTACGTTAAGCTTTCAGGCTCCGGTCATTACGTTGATCGTTCAGGCTCCGGACAGTTTCGTTGAGTATCCAGAATCCGGTTATTAAGTTGAGCATTCAGGCTCCGGTCATTTTTGTTGAGTATCCAGACTCCGGTTATTACGTTGAGCGTTATGGCTCCGGTCAGTTTCGTTGAGTATCCAGACTCCGGTTATTACGTTGAGCGTTCAGGCTCCGGTCAGTTTCGTTGAGTATCCATACACCGGTTATTAAGTTTAGTGTTCAGGCTCCGTTCAGTTTTGTTGGGTATCCAGACTCCGATTATTACCTTGAGCATTCAGGCTCCGGTCAGTTTCATTGATTATCCAGACTCTAGTTATAACGTTGAGCACTCACGTTCCGGTCAGTTTCGTTGGGTATCCAGACTCCGGTTATTATGTTGAGCGTTCAGGATCTGGTCATTTTTGTTGAGTATCCAGACTCCGGTTATTATGTTGAGCGTTCAGGTTCCGATCAGTTTCGTTGAGTATCCAAACTCTGGTTATTAAGTTGAGTGTTAAGGCTCCGGTCATTTTCTTTGAGTATCCAAACTCCGGTTATTAGGTTTAGCATTCAGGCTCCGATCATTTTCGCTGAGTATCCAGACTCCGGTGATTAAGTGAGCGTTCAGGCTCCGGTCAGTTTTGTTGGGTATCTTGACTCCGGTTATTACGTTGAGCGTTCAGGCTTCGGTCATTTTTGTTGAGTATCAAGTCCGGTTATTACGTTTAGCATTTAGGCTCTGGTCATTTTTGTTGAGTCTCCAGACTCCGGTTATTAAGTTTTGTGTTCAAACTCCGATTAGTTTCATTGAGAATCTAGACTCCGATTAATACGTTGAGCGCTCAGGCTCCGGTCAGTTTCGTTGGGTATCCAGACTCCGGTTATTACGTTGAACATTCAGGCCCCGGTGATTTTCGTTAAGTATCCATACTCCTGTTATTCCGTTGGGCGTTCAGGCTCCGGTTACTTTTGTTAGGTAACCAGACTCCGGTTATCACGTATAGCGTCCATGCTCAGGTAAGTTTTGTTGAGTATCTAGATTCCGGTCATTACGTTGAGTGTCCAGACTCCGGTTATTTTTGTTGAGTATCCAGACTCCGGTCATTACGTTGAGCGTTCAGGCTCTGGTCATTTTCGTTGAGTATCCAGACTCCAGTCATTCTGTTGAGCGTTCAGACTCCGGTTAGTTTTGATGAGTATCCAGACTCCGGTTATTACGTTAGGCGTTCAGGCTTCGGTCACTACGTTGATTGTTCAGGCTCCGGTAATTTTTGTTGAGTATCCAATCCGGTTATTACATTTACCATTCAGGCTCAGGTCATTTTTGTTGAGTCTCCAGACTCCGGTTATTACGTTTTGTGTTCAAACTCCGATTAGTTTCGTTGAGAATCTAGACTCCGATTATTTCGTTGAGCTTTCAGGCTCCGTTCAGTTTCGTTGGGTTTCCAGACTCCGATTATTACGTTGAGCATTCAGACTCCGGTAATTTTTGTTTAGTATCCAGACTCCAGTTATTACGTTGGGCGTTCAGGCTCCAGTCATTATGTTGATCGTTCAGCCTCCGGTCACTTTCGTTGAGTATCTAGACTCCAGTTATTACGTAGAGCATTCAGGCTCTGGTAGTTTTCGTTTGGTATCCAAACTCCGATTATTACATTGAGAGTTAAGGCTCCGGTCATTATGTTGAGTATCCAGACTCCGGTTATTACGTTGAGCGTTCAGGCTCCGGTCAGTTTCGTTTAGTATCCAAACTCCGGTTATTAAGTTGAGCGTTCAGGCTCCGGTCATTTTCTTTGAGTATCCAAATGCCGGTTATTACGTTGAGCCTTCAGGCTCTGGTCATTTTCGTTGAGTATCCAGACTCCGGTTATTATGTTGAGCGTTCAGGCTCCGGTCGGTTTCGTTGAGTATCCAGACTCCAGTTATTAAGTTTAGTGTTCAGGCTCTGTTCAGTTTCATTGGGTATCCAGACTCCAGTTATTACGTTGAGCACTCACGCTCCAGTCAGTTTCTTTGGGTATCCAGACTCCGGTTACTATGTTGAGTGTTCAGGCTCCGGTCAATTTTGGACTGTATCCAGACTCCGGTTATTACGTTGAGCGTTCAGGTTCCAGTCAGTTTCGTTGTGTATCCAGACTCCGGTTATTAAGTTGAACGTCAAGGCTCCGGTCATTTTCTTTGAGTATCCAGACTCTGGTTATTACGTTGAGCGTTCAGGCTCCGGTCATTTTTGTTGAGTATCCAAACTCCGATTATTACGTTGAGCGTTCAGGCTCTGGTCCGTTTCAGTGAGGATCCAAACTCCGGTTATTTTGTTGAGCGTTCAGGCACCGGACAGTTTCGTTGGGTATCCAGACTCTGGTTATTACGTTGAGCGTTCAGGCTCCGGTCAGTTTTCTTGAGTATCCAGACTCCGATTATTTCGTTGAGCTTTCACGCTTCGGTCAGTTTCGTTGGGTATACAGACTCTGGTTATTACATTGAGCGTTCAGGCTCCGGTCATTTTTGTTGAGTATCCAGTCCGGTTATTACATTTAGCATTCAGGCTCCGGTCATTTTTGTTGAGTCTCCAGACTCCGGTTAATACGTTTTGTGTTCAAACTCCGATTAGTTTCCTTGAGAATCTAGACTTCGATTATTTCGTTGAGCTTTCAGGCTCCGGTCAGTTTCGTTGGGTTTCCAGACTCCGGTTATTACATTGAGCATTCAGGCTCCGGTGATTTTTGTTGAGTATCCAGACTTCGGTTATTCCGTTGAGCGTTCAGGCTCCGGTTAGTTTCGTTAGGTATCCAGACTCCGGTTATTACGTATAGCGTCCAGGCTCCGGTCAGTTTCGTTGAGTATCCAGACTCCAGTTATTAAGTTGAGTGTTCAGGCTCCGGTCAGTTTCGTTGGGTATCCAGACTCCAGTTGTTACGTTGAGCCTTAGGGCTCCGGTCATTTTTGTTGAGTATCCAGACCGGTTATTACGTTGAGCATTCAGGCTCCGGTCATTTTTGTTGAGTCTCCAGACTCCGGTTATTACGTTTTGTGTTCAAACTCCGATTAGTTTCGTTGAGAATCTATACTCCGGTTATTACGTTGAGCATTCAAGCTCCGGTAAGTTTCGTTGAGTATCCAGACTCCGCTTATTCCGTTGAGCGTTCAGGCTCCGGTTAGTTTCGTTAGGTATCCAGACTCCGGTTATTACGTATAGCGTCCATGATCTGGTAATTTTTTTTGAGTATCTAGACTCCGGTCATTAAGTTGAGTGTACAGGCTCCGGTCATTTTTGTTGAGTATCCAGACTCCGGTCATTCTATTGAGCGTTCAGGCTCCGGTCATTTTCTTTGAGTATCCAGACTCCGGTTATTAAGTTGAACATTCAGGCTCCGGTCATTTTTGTTGAGTATCCAGACTCCGGTTATTACGTTGAGCGTTCAGGCTCCGGTCATTACATTGATCGTTCAGGTTCCGGTCAGTTTCGTTGAGTATCTAGATTCCAGTTATTACGTTGAGCGTTCAGGCTCTAGTCAGTTTCGTTTGGTATCCAGACTCCGGTTATTAAGTTGAGCGTTCAGGCTCCGATCATTTTCTTTGAGTATCAAGACTCCGGTTATTACGTTGAGCATTCAGGCTTCGGTCTTTTTCGTTAAGTATCCAAACTCCGGTTATTAAGTTGAGCGTTCAGGCTCCGGTCATTTTATTTGAGTATCCAGACTCCGGTTATTACGTTGAGCGTTCAGGCTCCGGTCATTTTCGTTGAGTATCCAGACTCTGGTTATTACGTTGAGCGTTCAGGCTCCGGTCAGTTTCGTTGAGTATCCAGACTCCGGTTATTAAGTTTAGCGTTCAGGCTCTGTTCAGTTTCGTTGGGTATCCAGACTCCGGTTATTACGTTGAGCGTTCAGGCTCCGGTCAGTTTCGTTGATTATCCAGACTCCGGTTATTACGTTGAGCACTCACGCTCTGGTCAGTTTCGTTGGGTATCCAGACTCCGGTTATTAAATTGAGCGTTCAGGCTCCGGTCATTTTTGTTGAGTATCCAGACTCCGGTTATTACATTGAGCGTTCAAGGTTTCGGTCAGTTTCATTGAGTATCCAAGCTCCGGTTATTAAGTTGAGCGTTCAGGCTCCGGTCATTTTCATTGAGTATCCAGACTCCGGTTATTACGTTGAGTGTTCAGGCTCCAGTCATTTTCGTTGAGTATCCAGACTCCGGTTATTACGTTGAACGTTAAGGCTACGGTCAGTTTCGTTGAGTATCCAGACTCCAGTTATTAAGTTGAGCGTTCAGGCTCCGGTCAGTTTCGTTGGGTATCCAGACTCCGGTTATTACGTTGAGCTTTCAGGCTTCGGTCATTTTCGTTGATTATCCAGACTCCGATTATTTCGTTTAGGTTTCACGCTCCGGTCAATTACGTAGGGTATCTAGACTCTGGTTATTACGTTGAGCGTTCAGGCTCCGGTCATTTTTGTTGAGTATCCAGATCGGTTATTACGTTTAGCATTCAGGCTCCGGTCATTTTTGTTGAGTCTCCTGACTCCGGTTATTACGTTTTGTGTACAAAATTCGATTAATTTCGTTGAGAATCTAGACTCCCATTATTACGTTGAGCGTTCAGGCTCCGGTCAGTTTCGTTGGGTTTCCAGACTCCGGTTATTACGATGAGCATTCAGGCTCCGGTGATTTTCGTTGAGTATCCAGACTCCGGTTATTCCGTTAAGCGTTCAGGCTCCAGTTAGTTTTCTTAGGTATCCAGACTCCGGCTATTACATATAGCGTCCACGCTCTGGTCAGTTTTGTTGAGTATCCAGACTCCGGTCATTAAGTTGAGCGTCCAGGCTCCGGTCATTTTCATTTAGTACCCAGACTCCGGTCATTATGTTGAGCGTTCAGGCTCCGGTCATTTTCTTTGAGTATCCAGACTCTGGTTATTACGTTGAGCGTTCAGGCTCCGGTCATTTTCGTTGAGTATCCAGACTCCGATTATTACGTTGAGCGTTCAGGCTCCGGTCAGTTTCAGTGAGGATCCAGACTCCGGTTATTAAGTTGAGCGTTCAGGCTCCGGTCAGTTTCGTTGGGTATCTAGACTCTGGTTATTACGTTGAGCGTTCAGGCTCCGGTCAGTTTTGTTGAGTATCCAGACTCCGATTATTTCGTTGAGCTTTCACGCTCCGGTCAGTTTCGTTGGGTATCTAGACTCTGGTTATTACATTGAGCGTTCAGGCTCCGGTCATTTTTGTTGAGTATCTAGTCTGGTTATTACATTTAGCATTTAGGCTCCAGTCATTTTTGTTGAGTATCCAATCCGGTTATTACGTTGAGCATTCAGGCTTCGGTCATTTTTGTTGAGTCTCCAGACTCCGGTTATTACGTTTTGTGTTCAAACTCCGATTAGTTTCGTTGAGAATCTAGACTCCTATTATTACGTTGAGCATTCAAGCTCCGGTAAGTTTCGTTGGGTATCCAGACTCCGGTTATTACGTTGAGCATTCAGGCTCCGGTGGTTTTCGTTGAGTATCCAGACTCTGCTTATTCCGTTGAGCGTTCAGGCTCCGGTTAGTTTCGTTAGGTATCCAGACTCCGGTTATTACGTATAGCGTCCATGATCTGGTAATTTTTTTTGAGTATCTAGACTCCAGTCATTAAGTTGAGTGTACAGGCTCCGGTCATTTTTGTTGAGTATCCAGACTCCGGTCATTCTGTTGAGCGTTCAGGCTCTAGTCAATTTCGTTGAGTATCCAGACTCTGGTTATTAAGTTGAACATTCAGGCTCCGGTCATTTTTGTTGAGTATCCAGACTCCGGTTATTACGTTGAGCGTTCAGGCTCCGGTCATTACATTGATCGTTTAGGTTCCGGTCAGTTTTGTTGAGTATCTAGATTCCAGTTATTACGTTGAGCGTTCAGGCTCTGGTCAGTTTCGTTTGGTATCCAGACTCCGGTTATTAAGTTGAGCGTTCAGGCTCCGATAATTTTCTTTGAGTATCAAGACTCCGGTTATTACGTTGAGCGTTCAGGCTTCGGTCATTTTCTTTGAGTATCCAGACTCTGGTTATTACGTTGAGCGTTCAGGCTCCGGTCATTTTCATTGAGTATCCAGACTCCAGTTATTAAGTTGAGCGTTCAGGCTCCGGTCAGTTTCGTTGGGTATCCAGACTCCGGTTATTACGTTGAGCTTTCAGGCTTCGGTCATTTTCGTTGAGTATCCAGACTCCGATTATTTCGTTTAGGTTTCATGCTCCGGTCAGTTTCGTTGGGTATCTAGACTCTGGTTATTACGTTGAGCGTTGAGGCTCCGGTCATTTTTGTTGAGTATCCAGTTCGGTTATTACGTTTAGCATTCAGGCTCCGGTCATTTTTGTTGAGTCTCCTGACTCCGGTTATTACGTTTTGTGTATAAAATTCGATTAATTTCGTTGAGACTCCGGTTATTCCGTTAAGCGTTCAGGCTCCAGTTAGTTTTGTTAGGTATTCAGACTCCGGTTATTACGTATAGCGTCCACGCTCTGGTCAGTTTTGTTGAGTATCCAGACTCCGGTCATTAAGTTGAGCGTCCAGGCTCCGGTCATTTTCGTTTAGTACCCAGACTCCGGTCATTACGTTCAGCGTTCAGGCTCCGGTCATTTTCTTTGAGTATCCAGACTCTGGTTATTACGTTGAGCGTTCAGGCTCCGGTCATTTTCGTTGAGTATCCAGACTCTGATTATTACGTTGAGCGTTCAGGCTCCGGTCAGTTTCAGTGAGGATCCAGACTCCGGTTATTATGTTGAGCGTTCAGGCTCCGGTCAGTTTCGTTGGGTATCTTGACTCTGGTTATTACGTTGAGCGTTCAGGCTCCGGTCAGTTTTGTTGAGTATCCAGACTCCGATTATTTCGTTGAGCTTTCACGCTCCGGTCAGTTTCGTTGGGTATCTAGACTCTGGTTATTACATTGAGCGTTCAGGCTCCAGTCATTTTTGTTGAGTATCCAGTCTGGTAATTACATTTAGCATTTAGGCTCCAGTCATTTTTGTTGAGTCTCCAGACTCCGGTTATTACGTTTTGTGTTCAAACTGCGATTAGTTTCGTTGAGAATTTAGACTCCAATTATTTCGTTGAGCTTTAAGGCTCCGGTCGGTTTCGTTGGGTTTCCAGACTCCGGTTATTACATTGAACATTCAGGCTCCGGTGATTTTCGTTGAGTATCTAGACTCCGGTTATTCCCTTGAGCGTTCAGGCTCCGGTTAGTTTCGTTAGGTATCCAGACTCCGGTTATTACGTATAGCATCCAGACTCCGGTTAGTTTCGTTGAGTATCCAGACTCCGGTTATTAAGTTGAGTGTTCAGGCTCCGGTCAGTTTCGTTGGGTATCCAGACTCCAGTTATTACGTTGAGCCTTCAGGCTCCAGTCATTTTTGTTGAGTATCCAGTCCGGTTATTACTTGAGCATTCAGGCTCCGGTCATTTTTGTTGAGTCTCCAGACTCCGAATATAACGTTTTATGTTCAAACTCCGATTCGTTTCGTTGAGAATCTAGACTCCGATTATTACGTTGAGCATTCAAGCTCCGGTATGTTTCGTTGGGTATCCAGACTCCGGTTATTACATTGAGCATTCAGGCTCCGGCGATTTTCGTTGAGTATCCAGACTCCGGTTATTTTGTTGAGCGTTCAGGCTCCGGTTAGGTTCATTAGGTACCCAGACTCTGGTTATTACGTATATCGTCCATGATCTAGTAAGTTTTGTTGAGTATCTAGACTCCGGTCATTAAGTTGAGTGTACAGGCTTCGGTCATTTTTGTTGAGTATCCAGACTCCGGTCATTACCTTGAGCGTTCAGGCTTCGATCATTTTCGTTGAGTATCCAGACTCCGGTCATTCTGTTGAGCGTTCAGGCTCCAGTCAGTTTCGTTGAGTATCCAGACTCTGGTTATTAAGTTCAACATTCAAGCTCCGGTCATTTTTGTTGAGTATCCAGACTCTGGTTATTACGTTGAGCGTTCAGGCTCCGGTCATTACGTTGACCGTTCAGGTTCCGGTCAGTTTCGTTGAGTATCTAGACTCCAGTTATTACGTTGAGCGTTCAGGCTCTGGTCTGTTTCGTTTGGTATCCAGACTCCGGTTATTACATTGAGCGGTTAGGCTCTGGTCATTTTTGTTGAGTATCCAGACTCCGGTTATTACATTGAGCGTTCAGGCTCCAGTCAGTTTCGCTTAGTATCCAAACTCCGGTTATTAAGTTGAGCGTTCAGGCTCCGGTCATTTTCTTTGAGTATCAAGACTCTGGTTATTACGTTGAGCGTTCAGGCTTCGGTCTTTTTCGTTGAGTATCCAGACTCTGGTTATTACGTTGAGCGTTCAGGCTCCGGTCAGTTTCGTTGAGTATCCAGACTCCAGTTATTAAGTTTAGCGTTCAGGCTCTGTTCAGTTTCGTTGGGTATCCAGACTCCGGTTATTACGTTGAGCGTTTAGGCTCCGGTCAGTTTCGTTGATTATCCAGACTCCGGTTATTACGTTGAGTACTCACGCTCTGGTCAGTTTCGTTGGGTATCCAGACTCCGGTTATTACGTTGAGCGTTTAGGCTTCGGTCAGTTTCGATGATTATCCAGACTCCGGTTATTACGTTGAGCACTCACGCTCTGGTCAGTTTCGTTGGGTATCCAGACTCCGCTTATTAAATTGAGCGTTCAGGCTCCGGTCATTTTTGTTGAGTATCCAGACTCCGGTTATTACATTGAGCGTTCATGTTTCGGTCGGTTTCATTGAGTATCCAAGCTCCGGTTATTAAGTTGAGCGTTCAGGCTCCGGTCATTTTCTTTGAGTATCCAGACTCTGGTTATTACGTTGAGCGTTCAGGCTCCAGTCATTTTCGTTGAGTATCCAGACTCTGGTTATTACGTTGAACGTTAAGGCTCCGGTCAGTTTCGTTGAGTATCCAGACTCCGGTTATTAAGTTGAGCGTTCAGGCTCCGGTCAGTTTCGTTGGGTATCCAGACTCCGGTTATTACGTTGAGCTTTCAGGCTCCGGTCATTTTCGTTGAGTATCCAGACTCCGATTATTTCGTTTAGCTTTCACGCTCCGGTCTGTTTCGTTGGGTATCCAGACTCTGGTTATTACGTTGAGCGTTCAGGCTCCGGTCATTTTCGTTGAGTATCCAGTTCGGTTATTACGTTTAGCATTCAGGCTCCGGTCATTTTTGTTGAGTCTCCTGACTTCGGTTATTTTGTTTTGTGTACAAAATCCGATTAGTTTCGTTGAGAATCTAGACTCCCATTATTACGTTGAGCGTTCAGGCTCCGGTCAGTTTCGTTGGGTTTCCAGACTCCGGTTATTACGATGAGCATTCAGGCTCCGGTGATTTTCGTTGAGTATCCAGACTCCGGTTATTCCGTTAAGCGTTCAGGCTCCGGTTAGTTTTGTTAGGTATCCAGACTCCGGTTATTACGTATAGCGTCCACGCTCTGGTCAGTTTTGTTGAGTATCCAGACTCCGGTCATTAAGTTGAGTGTTCAGGCTCCGGTCAGTTTTGTTGGGTATCCAGACTCCGGTTATTACGTTGAGCCTTCAGGCTCCAGTCATTTTTGATGAGTATCCAGTCCGGTTATTACGTTGAGCATTCAGGCTCCGGTCATTTTTGTTGAGTCTCCAGACTCAGAATATTACGTTTTGTGTTCAAACTCCGATTCGTTTCGTTGAGAATCTAGACTCCGATTATTACGTTGAGCATTCAAGCTCCGGTCAGTTTCGTTGGGTATCCAGACTCCGGTTATTACGTTGAGCATTCAGGTTCCGGTGATTTTCGTTGAGTATCCAGACTCCGGTTATTCCGTTGAGCGTTCAGGCTCCGGTTAGGTTCATTAGGTACCCAGACTCTGGTTATTACGTATAGCGTCCATGATCTGGTAAGTTTTGTTGAGTATCTAGACTCCGGTCATTAAGTTGAGTGTACAGGCTCCGGTCATTTTTGTTGAGTATCCAGACTCCGGTCATTACCTTGAGCATTCAGGCTCCGGTCATTTTCGTTGAGTATCCAGACTCCGGTCATTCTGTTGAGTGTTCAGGCTCCAGTCAGTTTCGTTGAGTATCCAGACTCCGGTTATTAAGTTCAACATTCAAGCTCCGGTCATTTTTGTTGAGTATCCAGACTCTGGTTATTACGTTGAGCGTTCAGGCTCCGGTCATTACGTTGACCGTTCAGGTTCCGGTCAGTTTCATTGAGTATCTAGACTCTAGTTATTACGTTGAGCGTTCAGGCTCTGGTCCGTTTCGTTTGGTATCCAGACTTCGGTTATTACATTGAGCGGTTAGGCTCTGGTTATTTTTGTTGAGTATCCAGACTCCGGTTATTACATTGAGCGTTCAGGCTCTGGTCAGTTTCGCTTAGTATCCAAACTCCGGTTATTAAGTTGAGCGTTCAGGCTCCGGTCATTTTCTTTGAGTATCAAGACTCTGGTTATTACGTTGAACGTTCAGGCTTCGGTCTTTTTCTTTGAGTATCCAGACTCTGGTTATTACGTTGAGCGTTCAGGCTCCAGTCAGTTTCGTTGAGTATCCAGACTCCAGTTATTAAGTTTAGCGTTCAGGCTCTGTTCAGTTTCGTTGGGTATCCAGACTCCGGTTATTACGTTGAGCGTTTAGGCTCCGGTCAGTTTCGTTGATTATCCAGACTCCGGTTATTACGTTGAGCACTCACACTCTGGTCAGTTTCGTTGGGTATCCAGACTCCGGTTATTACGTTGAGCGTTCAGGCTTCGGCCAGTTTCGATGATTATCCAGACTCCGATTATTACGTTGAGCACTCAGGCTCTGGTCAGTTTCGTTGGGTATGCAGACTCCGGTTATTACGTTGAGCTTTCAGGCTCCGGTCATTTTCGTTGAGTATCCAGACTCTGATTATTTCGTTTAGCTTTCACGCTCCGGTCAGTTTCGTTGGGTATCCAGACTCTGGTTATTAAGTTGAACGTTAAGGCTCCGGTCAGTTTCGTTGAGTATCCAGACTCCGGTTATTAAGTTGAGCGTTCAGGCTCCGGTCAGTTTCGTTGGGTATCCAGACTCCGGTTATTACGTTGAGCTTTCAGGCTCCGGTCATTTTCGTTGAGTATTTAGACTCCGATTATTTCGTTTAGCTTTCACGCTCCGGTCAGTTTCGTTGGGTATCCAGACTCTGGTTATTACCTTGAGCGTTCAGGCTCCGGTCATTTTTGTTGAGTATCCAGTTCGGTTATTACGTTTAGCATTCAGGCTCCGGTCATTTTTGTTGAGTCTCCTGACTCCGGTTATTTTGTTTTGTGTATAAAATCCGATTAGTTTCGTTGAGAATCTAGACTCCCATTATTACGTTGAGCGTTCAGGCTCCGGTCAGTTTCGTTGGGTTTCCAGACTCCGGTTATTACGATGAGCATTCAGGCTCCGGTGATTTTCGTTGAGTATCCAGACTCCGGTTATTCCGTTAAGCGTTCAGGCTCCGGTTAGTTTTGTTAGGTATCCAGACTCCGGTTATTACGTATAGCGTCCACGCTCTGGTCAGTTTTGTTGAGTATCCAGACTCCGGTCATTAAGTTGAGCGTCCAGGCTCCGGTCATTTTCGTTTAGTACCCAGACTCCGGTCATTACGTTGAGCGTTCAGGCTCCGTTCATTTTCTTTGAGTATCCAGACTCTGGTTATTACGTTGAGCGTTCAGGCTCCGGTCATTTTCGTTGAGTATCCAGACTCCGATTATTACGTTGAGCGTTCAGGCTCCGGTCAGTTTCAGTGAGGATCCAGACTCCGGTTATTATGTTGAGCGTTCAGGCTCCGGTCAGTTTTGTTGGGTATCTAGACTCTGGTTGTTACGTTGAGCGTTCAGGCTCCTGTCAGTTTTGTTGAGTATCCAAACTCCGATTATTTCGTTGAGCTCTCACGCTCCGGTCAGTTTCGTTGGGTATCTAGACTCTGGTTATTACATTGAGCGTTCAGGCTCCGGTCATTTTTGTTGAGTATCCAGTCCGGTTATTACATTTAGCATTTAGGCTCCCGTCATTATGGTTGAGTCTCCAGACTCCGGTTATTATGTTTTGTGTTCAAACTCCGATTAGTTTCGTTGAGAATTTAGACTCCGATTATTTAGTTGAGCTTTGAGGCTCCGGTCGGTTTCAATGGGTTTCCAGACTCCGGTTATTACATTGAGCATTCAGGCTCCGGTGATTTTCGTTGAGTATCTAGACTCCGGTTATTCCCTTGAGCGTTCAGGCTCTGGTTAGTTTCGTTAGGTATCCAGACTCCGGTTATTACGTATAGCTTCCAGGCTCCGGTTAGTTTCGTTGAGTATCCAGACTCCGGTTATTAAGTTGAGTGTTCAGGCTCCGGTCAGTTTTGTTGGGTATCCAGACTCCGGTTATTACGTTGAGCCTTCAGGCTCCAGTCATTTTAGATGAGTATCCAGTCCGGTTATTACGTTGAACATTCAGGCTCCGGTCATTTTTGTTGAGTCTCCAGACTCAGAATATTACGTTTTGTGTTCAAACTCCGATTTGTTTTGTTGAGAATCTAGACTCCGATTATTACGTTGAGCATTCAAGCTCCGGTCAGTTTCGTTGGGTATCCAGACTCCGGTTATTACGTTGAGCATTCAGGCTCCGGTGATTTTCGTTGAGTATCCAGACTCCGGTTATTCCGTTGAGCGTTCAGGCTCCGGTAAGGTTCATTAGGTACCCAGACTCTGGTTATTACGTATAGCGTCCATGATCTGGTAAGTTTTGTTGAGTATCTAGACTCCGGTCATTAAGTTGAGTGTACAGGCTCCGGTCATTTTTGTTGAGTATCCAGACTCCGGTCATTACCTTGAGCGTTCAGGCTCCGGTCATTTTCGTTGAGTATCCAGACTCCGGTCATTCTGTTGAGCGTTCAGGCTCCAGTCAGTTTCGTTGAGTATCCAGACTCCGGTTATTAAGTTCAACATTCAAGCTCCGGTCATTTTTGTTGAGTATCCAGACTCTGGTTATTACGTTGAGCGTTCAGGCTCCGGTCATTACGTTGACCGTTCAGGTTCCGGTCAGTTTCGTTGAGTATCTAGACTCCAGTTATTACGTTGAGCGTTCAGGCTCTGGTCCGTTTCGTTTGGTATCCAGACTCCGGTTATTACATTGAGCGGTTAGGCTCTGGTCATTTTTGTTGAGTATCCAGACTCCGGTTATTACATTGAGCATTCAGGCTCCGGTCAGTTTCGCTTAGTACCCAAACTCCGGTTATTAAGTTGAGCGTTCAGGCTCCGGTCATTTTCTTTGAGTATCAAGACTCTGGTTATTACGTTGAGCGTTCAGGCTTCGGTCTTTTTCTTTTAGTATCCAGACTCTGGTTATTACGTTGAGCGTTCAGGCTCCGGTCAGTTTCGTTGAGTATCCAGACTCCAGTTATTAAGTTTAGCGTTCAGGCTCTGTTCAGTTTCGTTGGGTATCCAGACTCCGGTTATTACGTTGAGCGTTTAGGCTCCGGTCAGTTTCGTTGATTATCCAGACTCCGGTTATTACGTTGAGCACTCACGCTCTGGTCAGTTTCGTTGGGTATCCAGACTTCGGTTATTACGTTGAGTGTTCAGGCTTCGGTCAGTTTCGATGATTATCCAGACTCCGATTATTACGTTGAGCACTCACGCTCTGGTCAGTTTCGTTGGGTATCCAGACTCCGGTTATTAAATTGAGCGTTCAGGCTCCCGTCATTTTTGGTGAGTATCCAGACTCCGGTTATTACATTGAGCGTTCAGGTTTCGGTCAGTTTCATTGAGTATCCAAGCTCCGGTTACTAAGTTGAGCGTTCAGGCTCCGGTCATTTTCTTTGAGTATCCAGACTCTGGTTATTACGTTGAGCGTTCAGGCTCCAGTCATTTTCGTTGAGTATCCAGACTCCGGTTATTACGTTGAACGTTAAGGCTCCGGTCAGTTTCGTTGAGTATCCAGACTCCGGTTATTAAGTTGAGCGTTCAGGCTCCGGTCAGTTTCGTTGGGTATCCAGACTCCGGTTATTACGTTGAGCTTTCAGGCTCCGGCCATTTTCGTTGAGTATCCAGACTCCGATTATTTCGTTTAGCTTTCACGCTCCGGTCAGTTTCGTTGGGTATCCAGACTCTGGTTATTACCTTGAGCGTTCAGGCTCCGGTCATTTTCGTTGAGTATCCAGTTCGGTTATTACGTTTAGCATTCAGGCTCCGGTCATTTTTGTTGAGTCTCCTGACTCCGGTTATTTTGTTTTGTGTATAAAATCCGATTAGTTTCGTTGAGAATCTAGACTCCCATTATTACGTTGAGCGTTCAGGCTCCGGTCAGTTTCGTTGGGTTTCCAGACTCCGGTTATTACGATGAGCATTCAGGCTCCGGTGATTTTCGTTGAGTATCCAGACTCCGGTTATTCCGTTAAGCGTTCAGGCTCCGGTTAGTTTTGTTAGGTATCCAGACTCCGGTTATTACGTATAGCGTCCACGCTCTGGTCAGTTTTGTTGAGTATCCAGACTCCGGTCATTAAGTTGAGCGTCCAGGCTCCGGTCATTTTCGTTTAGTACCCAGACTCCGGTCATTACGTTGAGCGTTCAGGCTCCGTTCATTTTCTTTGAGTATCCAGACTCTGGTTATTACGTTGAGCGTTCAGGCTCCGGTCATTTTCGTTGAGTATCCAGACTCCGATTATTACGTTGAGCGTTCAGGCTCCGGTCAGTTTCAGTGAGGATCCAGACTCCGGTTATTATGTTGAGCGTTCAGGCTCCGGTCAGTTTCGTTGGGTATCTAGACTCTGGTTATTACGTTGAGCGTTCAGGCTCCTGTCAGTTTTGTTGAGTATCCAAACTCCGATTATTTCGTTGAGCTCTCACGCTCCGGTCAGTTTCGTTGGGTATCTAGACTCTGGTTATTACATTGAGCGTTCAGGCTCCGGTCATTTTTGTTGAGTATCCAGTCCGGTTATTACATTTAGCATTTAGGCTCCCGTCATTTTTGTTGAAGGTCCAGACTCCGATTAGTTTCATTGAGAATTTAGACTCCGATTATTTAGTTGAGCTTTGAGGCTCCGGTCGGTTTCATTGGGTTTCCAGACTCCGGTTATTACATTGAGCATTCAGGCTCCGGTGATTTTCGTTGAGTATCTAGACTCCGGTTATTCCCTTGAGCGTTCAGGCTCCGGTTAGTTTCGTTAGGTATCCAGACTCCGGTTATTACGTATAGCTTTCAGGCTCCGGTTAGTTTCGTTGAGTATCCAGACTCCGGTTATTAAGTTGAGTGTTCAGGCTCCGGTCAGTTTTGTTGGGTATCCAGACTCCGGTTATTACGTTGAGCCTTCAGGCTCCAGTCATTTTTGATGAGTATCCAGTCCGGTTATTACGTTGAGCATTCAGGCTCCGGTCATTTTTGTTGAGTCTCCAGACTCAGAATATTACGTTTTGTGTTCAAACTCCGATTCGTTTTGTTGAGAATCTAGACTCCGATTATTACGTTGAGCATTCAAGCTCCGGTCAGTTTCGTTGGGTATCCAGACTCCGGTTATTACGTTGAGCATTCAGGCTCCGGTGATCTTCGTTGAGTATCCAGACTCCGGTTATTCCGTTGAGCGTTCAGGCTCCGGTTAGGTTCATTAGGTACCCAGACTCTGGTTATTACGTATAACGTCCATGATCTGGTAAGTTTTGTTGAGTATCTAGACTCCGGTCATTAAGTTGAGTGTACAGGCTCCAGTCATTTTTGTTGAGTATCCAGACTCCGGTCATTACCTTGACCGTTCAGGCTCCAGTCATTTTCGTTGAGTATCCAGACTCCGGTCATTCTGTTGAGCGTTCAGGCTCCAGTCAGTTTCGTTGAGTATCCAGACTCCGGTTATTAAGTTCAACATTCAAGCTCCGGTCATTTTTGTTGAGTATCCAGACTCTGGTTATTACGTCGAGCGTTCAGGCTCCGGTCATTACGTTGACCGTTCAGGTTCCGGTCAGTTTCGTTGAGTATCTAGACTCCAGTTATTACGTTGAGCGTTCAGGCTCTGGTCCGTTTCGTTTGGTATCCAGACTCCGGTTATTACATTGAGCGGTTAGGCTCTGGTCATTTTTGTTGAGTATCCAGACTCCGGTTATTACATTGAGCGTTCAGGCTCCGGTCAGTTTTTCTTAGTATCCAAACTCCGGTTATTAAGTTGAGCGTTCAGGCTCCGGTCATTTTCTTTGAGTATCAAGACTCTGGTTATTACGTTGAGCGTTCATGCTTCGGTCTTTTTCTTTGAGTATCCAGACTCTGGTTATTACGTTGAGCGTTCAGGCTCCGGTCAGTTTCGTTGAGTATCCAGACTCCAGTTATTAAGTTTAGCGTTCAGGCTCTATTCAGTTTCGTTGGGTATCCAGACTCCGGTTATTACGTTGAGCGTTTAGGCTCCGGTCAGTTTCGTTGATTATCCAGACTCCGGTTATTACGTTGAGCACTCACGCTCTGGTCAGTTTCGTTGGGTATCCAGACTCCGGTTATTACGTTGAGCGTTCAGGCTTCGGTCAGTTTCGATGATTATCCAGACTCCAATTATTACGTTGAGCACTCACGCTCTGGTCAATTTCGTTGGGTATCCAGACTCCGGTTATTAAATTGAGCGTTCAGGCTCCGGTCATTTTTGTTGAGTATCTAGACTCCGGTTATTACATTGAGCGTTCAGGTTTCGGTCAGTTTCATTGAGTATCCAAGCTCTGGTTATTAAGTTGAGCGTTCAGGCTCCGGTCATTTTCTTTGAGTATCCAGACTCTGGTTATTACGTTGAGCGTTCAGGCTCCAGTCATTTTTGTTGAGTATCCAGACTCCGGTTATTACGTTGAACGTTAAGGCTCCGATCAGTTTCGTTGAGTATCCAGACTCCGGTTATTAAGTTGAGCGTTCAGGCTCCGGTCAGTTTCGTTGGGTATCCAGACTCCGGTTATTACGTTGAGCTTTCAGGCTCCGGTCATTTTCGTTGAGTATCCAGACTCCGATTATTTCGTTTAGCTTTCACGCTCCGGTCAGTTTCGTTGGGTATCCAGACTCTGGTTATTATGTTGAGCGTTCAGGCTCCGGTCATTTTTGTTAAGTATCCAGTTCGGTTATTACGTTTAGCATTCAGGCTCCGGTCATTTTTGTTGAGTCTCCTGACTCCGGTTATTTTGTTTTGTGTATAAAATCTGATTAGTTTCGTTGAGAATCTAGACTCCCATTATTACGTTGAGCGTTCAGGCTCCGGTCAGTTTCGTTGGGTTTCCAGACTCCGGTTATTACGATGAGCATTCAGGCTCCGGTTATTTTTGTTGAGTATCCAGACTCCGGTTATTCCGTTAAGCGTTCAGGCTCCGGTTAGTTTTGTTAGGTATCCAGACTCCGGTTATTACGTATAACGTCCACGCTCTGGTCAGTTTTGTTGAGTATCCAGACTCTGGTCATTAATTTGAGCGTCCAGGCTCCGGTCATTTTCGTTTAGTACCCAGACTCCGGTCATTACGTTGAGCGTTCAGGCTCCGTTCATTTTCTTTGAGTATCCAGACTCTGGTTATTACGTTGAGCGTTCAGGCTCCGGTCATTTTCGTTGAGTATCCAGACTCCGATTATTACGTTGAGCGTTCAGGCTCCGATCAGTTTCAGTGAGGATCCAGACTCCGGTTATTATGTTGAGCGTTCAGGCTCCGGTCAGTTTCGTTGGGTATCTAGACTCTGGTTATTACGTTGAGCGTTCAGGCTCCTGTCAGTTTTGTTGAGTATCCAAACTCCGATTATTTCGTTGAGCTTTCACGCTCCGGTCAGTTTCGTTGGGTATCTAGACTCTGGTTATTACATTGAGCGTTCAGGCTCCGGTCATTTTTGTTGAGTATCCAGTCCAGTTATTACATTTAGCATTTAGGCTCCCGTCATTTTTGTTGAGTCTCCAGACTCCGGTTATTACGTTTTGTGTTCAAACTCCGATTAGTTTCGTTGAGAATTTAGACTCCGGTTATTTAGTTGAGCTTTGAGGCTTCGGTCGGTTTCGTTGGGTTTCCAGACTCCGGTTATTACATTGAGCATTCAGGCTCCGGTGATTTTCGTTGAGTATCTAGACTCCGGTTATTCCCTTGAGAGTTCAGGCTCCGGTTAGTTTCGTTAGGTATCCAGACTTTGGTTATTACGTATAGCTTTCAGGCTCCGGTTAGTTTCATTGAGTATCCAGACTCCGGTTATTAAGTTGAGTGTTCAGGCTCCGGTCAGTTTCGTTGGGTATCCAGACTCCGGTTATTACGTTGAGCCTTCAGGCTCCAGTCATTTTTGATGAGTATCCAGTCCGGTTATTACGTTGAGCATTCAGGCTCCGGTCATTTTTGTTGAGTCTCCAGACTCCGAATATTACGTTTTATGTTCAAACTCCGATTCGTTTCGTTGAGAATCTAGACTCCGATTATTACGTTGAGCATTCAAGCTCCGGTCAGTTTCGTTGGGTATCCAGACTCCGGTTATTATGTTGAGCATTCAGGCTCCGGTGATTTTCGTTGAGTATCCAGACTCCGGTTATTCCGTTGAGCGTTCAGGCTCCGGTTAGTTTCATTAGGTACCCAGACTCCGGTTATTACGTATAGCGTCCATGATCTGGTAAGTTTTGTTGAGTATCTAGACTCCGGTCATTAAGTTGAGTGTACAGGCTCCGGTCATTTTTGTTGAGTATCCAGACTCTGGTCATTACGTTGAGCGTTCAGGCTCCGGTCATTTTCGTTGAGTATCCAGACTCCGGTCATTCTGTTGAGCGTTCAGGCTCCAGTCATTTTCGTTGAGTATCATAACTCCAGTTATTACGTTGAGTTTTCAGGCTCGGGTCAGTTTCGTTGAGTATCCAGACTCCGGTAATTACGTTGAGCGTTCAGGCTCCGGTCATTACATTGATCGTTCAGGTTCCAGTCAGTTTCATTGAGTATCTAGACTCCAGTTATTACGTTGAGCGTTCAGGCTCTGGTCCGTTTCGTTTGGTATCCAGACTCCGGTTATTACATTGAGCGGTTAGGCTCCGGTCATTTTTGTTGAGTATCCAGACTCCGGTTATTACATTGAGCGTTCAGGCTCCGGTCAGTTTCGCTTAGTATCCAAACTCCGGTTATTAAGTTGAGCGTTCAGGCTCCGTTCATTTTCTTTGGGTATCAAGACTCCGGTTATTACGTTGAGCGTTCAGGCTTCGGTCTTTTTCGTTGAGTATCCAGACTCTGGTTATTACGTTGAGCGTTCAGGCTCCGGTCAGTTTCGTTGAGTATCCAGACTCCGGTTATTAAGTTTAGCATTCAGGCTCTGTTCAGTTTCGTTGGGTATCCAGACTCCGGTTATT